>JALGPY010000003.1:48850890-49516390 GCA_023055425.1 Linanthus parryae | reverse complement strand
TAAGGACGATGTCCTACCGCCGCTCGAGAAGATACCCTCCAAGGAGATGGTGAGGGACCCTAAGTGGTGTGAGTACCACGACAAGGTCATGCACCCCACAGCGGAATGTAAAAATCTCAGGTTTACATTCGACCAGAAGATGAAGAACGGCGAGCTGGTCGTCAGCGATCACAGGAAGGACGTGCGCAATAATCCACTTCCTGCTCATACGGAGCAAGGCTCGAAAGGCAAAGAGGTCGCCATGATCTCGATCGTAGACTTGGAAGAAGTCGCAGAGGATGGTCTACCCATCATTGCCGAGGTCCATGAAGACGAACACTACAGCATGGACACGGAGGATGAACGTGCCGACCGGATGAAAGGGTCGCACGGCTTCAGCAGATTCTTCGACGAGATGAACTTTTCGGAGAAATGCAGGACAGAAATGACGAAAGCGATCTTAAGGATAGCAGAGGACTATGAGGAGGATCTTGTAGTCTCCAACGGGAAGGTCATCAGGGCGTCTCGCTCTACAGAAAAGATTATGACCTTTTCTGCCAGCGACAAGAAGACAGATGCGAGCCACCAGAGGCCTCTGTACGTGACAACCATCATCAACGACGTCGAGTTCAAACGAGCATTCGTCGATGGAGGGGCAGCGGTCAACGTCGTTTCGCTCCACACACTGAAGCTAGCAGGGATCCCCGAGCACAAGATCGTCAGGCGCCCTTCTCCACTGATGGGATTCGGAAACGACTCTAGAATGACGATCGGATGGATCCGCCTGGGCGTTCAGATTGGCAGAATCAAGTGCTCAGCAAAGTTCTATGTCATAGACGCGAACACCACATATCACATGATCATAGGTCGAGCCTGGATTCATCGCTTCGACGCAGTTCCTTCAACGGCTCACCAGGTTATGAAAGCTATCTGGAACGACAGAATAGTCGAGATACCGGCTTCAACGAATCCATTCAACTTGGATGAAGCACATCTTAGCGAGGCAGTGTGGTTCACCGAGATGGCGGACGAGCAAACGCCGGGACCATTCGACCCTACTCCCTTGCCTCTCTGGGAGGACATCAAGGACCAGTCACCTGCGGGAGTAATGGTGACAAGGGAAGATGCCAAAGAAAAGCCGCCTACACGCGAAGAGACGCCGCGTATCGCATACCATCGGAAGAATGTGTATACTCTGAAGAGAATCGCAAAACATGACCCCGAAGGCAAGGAGATAGAGAGCTTCTACGCCAATGGGAAGAAGTGCTATCGCATATGAAGGTGCGCGGGGATGTCCTCACACGGGCATGGGGATATCCCTGAGCAAATCAATCAAATCGAGCAAATTGCGCTGACGGAAAATCCAACACAGGGCGCTCCAGACGAGAAGCTCAAAGAAGCACCTTAATGCATGGAAGACAGGCCCAGACCACAAAAGCAGGAGCTAAAGGAAGTGTTCCTCAGCCCGAACGAGGAAAAGAAAAGGCCAGTCTTTCTAAGTGCGGACCTCACAAGCGAGGAAGAGCAAGGGCTGTTACAGCTCCTAACTAAATACAAGGATGTGTTCGCATGGGAGTATGATGAGATGCCGGGACCGGATACAAGCATCACCATGCACCGTTTAGACATCATCCCAGGGTCTAAACCGGTAAAGCAGAGTACAAGAAGCTTCAGGCCGGAACTTAACGTGAAGATCAAACAGGAGATTGTCAAACTCCTGGATGCCAAGTTCATAGAGCCGAATCACCATCCCACATGGCTAGCCAACATCGTGCCAGTAGTGAAGAAGAACGGACAGCTTCGCATCTGTGTGGACTTCCAGGATCTCAATCGTTTCTGCCCAAAGGACGATTTTCCACTGCCTAACATCGATTTGCTTATCGATTCAACAGCGGGCCACCGCATGTTCAGTTTCATGGATGGTTTCAGCGGGTACAACCATATCAAGATGGACCCCGAAGACGCGCGGAAAACTGCATTCATCACTCCGGTGGGGGTATTCAACTACACAGTGATGCCGTTCGGTCTTAAAAACGCAGGTGCGACCTATCAGCGGGCCATGATGGCCCTATTCCATGATATGATGCACAAAGAGGTGGAGTTTTATGTGGACGACCTCGTGGTTAAATCCAAACAGGAAGCAGATCACCTCGCGGATTTACGGAAAGTGTTCAATAGATGCAGACGCTTTCAGCTGAAGATGAATCCCATGAAGTGCGCATTCGGGGTAACATCAGGAAAATTCTTGGGATGCGTGGTTCATCGCCAAGGGATCGAGCCTGACCCTGCGAAAGTGTCAGCTATCACTGGCATGACGCCGCCTCATAACCAGAGTTCCTTGAAAACGTTCTTGGGAAAGCTACCATATCTGCGAAGATTCATCCCAGCGATTGCAGAAATCACCTGCTGCTTTAGTGCTCTTCTCAAGAAAGACGCCGCATACAGCTGGACTCCAGAGCACGAAGCTGCGTTCAAAAAGCTGAAGAACCTGCTGACATCTTCAAAAATAATGATCGCGCCTCAACTGGGATCACCCCTTCTGTTATATCTGACGTCCACAAGGAGATCCATAGGAGCACTCTTGGCTCAGGAGTACGAAGGCCAAGAGAGGCCTATCTACTATATCTCTCGCATTGTGCAGCCTGCTGAATCAAGGTACACAGACATCGAACGTCATTGCCTTGCCTTGTTCTTTGTGATAGAGAAGTTGAAACACTATTTTGCATCACACAAAGTAGTAGTGGTCACCAAGAGCGATCCCATACGATATCTGCTAACTCACACTACTCCTGGCGGGAGATTGGCGAAATGGTACATGGCCATCTCTCAATATGATATCACATGCGTGAGACCGCGAGCGATCAAGTCGCAGGCGGTAGCGGATCTGTTGGCACAGTTCCCCAACAACAGCCACGAACCCGTGATCGAAGAAGAGCTCGAAGGCCCTGAAATCTATGCAATCGACGTACCCTATTGGACGCTCCACTTCGATGGCTCGTCAACAAGAAAAGGAGGAGGCATTGGGATAGTCTTGACCAAACCAGATGGGGAGGTCATACAGATGTCCGCAAAGCTCAACTTCGCAGTCACAAACAATGAAGCGGAATATGAGGCTCTCATCGCGGGGCTACGTGCGGCGAAAGCTTTGGAAGTAAGCAATCTAACGGTCATGGGAGACTCCAAGTTGATCGTCAAGCAAGCCTCGGGCGAGTACGGTTTGAAGGAGATCAACCTTCTGTCTTACCGCACCCTAGTACAAAAGCTGGTACAGCAATTCTGCGATGTGAGGTACGAGCACAAGCCCCAAGCAGACAACAGGCATGCGGACGCTTTGGCAACCTTGGGATCCAAGGTCAGTACAGACAAATGTCCCGCAAGGATCTCCATTGAAGTGCGAACATCGTCGGCATTGACAGAGGATGCGTGCGACGACGAACACATGGATGACACGGATTGGAGAAAAGCAATCCTACAAGCAATTGCGGAAGGCACAAGCAATGAAAGCTGGGCACTCACCAAGGGGTACTGCATACATGATAACACCCTCTATTACAAGGGTCCCGGCGGAATACTCATGCGATGCGTCTCCGAGCGAGAGGGACAAATGTTGTTAGAAAAGATTCACCAACATGCCTGCGGAGAAAGCGAGGTGTCAATCTACCGGAAGGCTCAGAGATATGGCATTCATTGGCCAGACATGTCAACAGCCGCGGCCCTGATACAAGGGAAGTGCGAGAGTTGCGCACTAATCAAAGATTCTCTACTCATCGCTCTAACTGATGATGACACGGATTGGAGGAAGCCGCTCTTTGATTTTCTCACCCAGGGCACCATGCCCGAATCGAGAAAAGAAGCCGAGAAATTGAAAAGGAAAGCATCTCGATACGTAGTACAGGAAAACCTGCTTTGGCGAAGAGGTCACGAGGGCAACTTGCTGCGATTTCTAGATGGCAGAGAAGCACAAGAAGTCATGGACCTTTCTCATCAGGTGGAACACCAAGGAGGTGCGAAATTATGCAGGCAGCTCCTCTCAATTGGATATTTCTGGCCCACGATGGCGGTCGATTGCCGCACCAAAGTGCGACGCTGCCAGGAGTGCCAATTCAAAGGAAACCTAGTGCACGCTCCCGCCGTGGATCTGCACGCATTAGGGACGCCATGGCCATTTCACACATGGGCTCTGGACTTCATTGGTCCCATCCGACCAACATCACACGGGAATCATTTTATTCTCACAGCAACTGAGCTATTCACCAAATGGGTGGAGGCAATACCACTGAAGACGGCAAACGCGCTAGCTGTGGTCAACTTCATTCAAGAAAATATCATATGCAGGTTCGGAATCCCAAACACCATTCTTTCAGATAACGGTACTCCCTTTGTTAATCGTCAGGTAGCTGCGAAGTTAGCGGAGTACAATATCAGGCAAATATGTTCCACCCCCTACTACCCGAAGGGGAACGGGCAAGC
The DNA here is from genome assembly GCA_023055425.1 of Linanthus parryae. Lineage (NCBI taxonomy): Eukaryota > Viridiplantae > Streptophyta > Magnoliopsida > Ericales > Polemoniaceae > Linanthus > Linanthus parryae. Next base: position 49,511,941 of record JALGPY010000003.1, on the reverse strand, counting down.
CGAAGCGACCAACAAAACGCTGTTAAGGATTTTAAGCAAGATGGTCGCAGATGACCACAAGAAGTGGGCTGATTCTCTAAACATAGCTCAATGGGCCTACCGAACTTCTCCAAGGACACCCACGGGGGCCTCACCGTTCCTATTATGCTATGGGGCCGAGGCCGTGGTACCTGCGGAGGTGAGAGTCAATTCGGCAAGATTGGCCTTCCACGCACTCTACGAAAATCAACGTGATCATGACTTAGTATTGTTGGAGGAAAAGCGAGAACAAGCCAAAAGGACCAACAAGCGGTATCAAGAGAGAATCGCTCGCGCTTACAATAAGACGGTCCAGCGAAGAGATTTCGCTGTTGGAGATTTGGTCCTGCGCGCATCTGACCATTGTATGCGAGAAGCAACTCACCCAAAGTTCGCAGCCAACTGGGAAGGACCCTTCGAAGTCACAGAAGTCTTTGACAGTGGCTACTGCAGCATACGAAGGTTGCACGGAACAACCTCAACCCCGAGTTCAGTCAACATGCGCTGGATTAAGAAGTACTATCCCTGACTTCTCTCATTTCACGCGTTTTGTTATAACGTCGCATAATGTCTTGTATGGCTATGATTTACACAATCTCCTCTCCCATATGAGAGGATTGTAATATCATCTCTCCCATATGAGAGCGTTATAATAAGAAAATTCTCCCAAATGAGAAACTTCATATTGCTGGATGTCAATTTTGCTTTATTTCAGTTTGTTATAACTGTTAACAATGAGTTATCTGCTACGATAGCGGCCTATGCAAATGCGATCTTAATTGATCATTTAAGCCTATCTGTTACGATAGCAGCCTATGCGAATGCGATCTTAATTGATCATTAAGCCTATCTGTTACGATAGCAGCCTATGCGAATGCGATCTCAATTGATCATTTAAGCCTATCTGTTACGATAGCAGCCTATGCAAATGCGATCTTAATTGATCATTTAAGCCTATCTGTTACGATAGCAGCCTATGCGAATGCGATCTTAATTGATCATTTAAGCCTATCTGTTACGATAGCAGCCTATGCAAATGCGATCTTAATTGATCATTTAAGCCTATCTGTTACGATAGCAGCCCATGCAAATGCGATCTTAATTGATCTTCTAAAGCCTATCTGTTACGATAGCAGCCTATGCGAAAAATGATCTTAATTGATCTTCTAAAAGCCTATTTGTTGCGATAGCAACTCATGCAAATGCGATCTTAACTGATCTTCTAAAGACTATCTGCTACGATAGCAACTCATGCGAAAAACGATCTTAATTGATCTTCTAAAGCCTATCTGTTACGATAGCAACTCATGCGAAAAACGATCTTAATTGATCTTCTAAAGACTATCTGCTACGATAGCAACTCATGCGAAAAACGATCTTAATTGATCTTCTAAAGCCTATCTGTTACGATAGCAACTCATGCGAAAAACGATCTTAATTGATCTTCTAAAGCCTATCTTTTACGATAGCAACTCATGCGAAAAACGATCTTAATTGATCTAGTAAAGCCTATCTGCCACGATAGCAACTCGCGCGAAGAACGATCTTAATTGATCTACTAAAGCCTATCTGCTACGATAACAATATTGTGAAAATGATCTTAAGTGATCTACAAAGGTCTATCTGATATGATAGCGCGTGAATCTGAAATCTAATCACAAGCCCATCTGCCAAGATGGCACAGCTGCGAAAATACGATCTCGAACGATCTAGTGAAACATCTGTGAAGTCATATGGCAGATAGCACATGCGAAACGTGAACATAGCATTATGCAAGGCGAAATATGCCGAAACGCATGCGATGTTATATCCTGTTGTAACAAAACAGCAGATAATACAAAAGGCTATTTATCATTATGAGTTGAAAAGACTTATAATTTATCTGTCTAGATAGCAGCTTACAAGCGAAAAGCTCAAATCTAACTACACAACCAACATGGCTTACAATACATTCGAAAAGTAGCTGACAAGCGAGAAGGAACACATCAAGGGAATCCTAACTGAGAAAGGATGAACCCACCGGTCCTAACACCGGCGATGCAATGCACAGATCTGCGGCCAAAGATCTATAGCAAAAGGGATGCTGCTGCGAAGAGATCAACTCGTCATTCGCTACGTCCCTAGCGGCAAGATCTGGGTAATGGTACGTCCACGACCCCAAGAGGTGACAAAGGCCTCTGTCTGATCAAGATAGGCACCGGAGGAACCTCCTGTTCCGGCGTATGCCGCCGTGCAAAACAGGGGAAGCAGTCATTCCTCTGGTGATGGGTTCCTTGTCATGATAGACAAGGGCATTGACGAACCTCCTGGGTTCAAGAACGAAGAGGCAAGAAATCCTCCTCCAGGGATGCTGGAGGAGAATTCCGCCGTTCATTACGAGACGGTAACACGGTCACTTCGGCGCTGCACCTCACCGGGAGGCGGCCGGAAACATGACCTGCAAACATAATACACGAAGAAAATTCTTCGAACACGCATGAGATATCATTTCCATCTTCTTTATGATGGTTATAAAGAGCAATATTCCTCATAAAGTGGATCCTGGAAACTATTTCTATAGCACAAAGCGCAAACTCAGGATTCACAACTTGAAGTTGCCATGAATCAACGAAAAACAAGCGTTGAAGCCAGCAGTCGTAAGAACTCACGGCAAAACACATTTTTGGGATGAAGAACCCAAATGGAAAAGACAAGGTTTATATAGACCCTGTGGAGACTCTTCAGTTGCTAAGATGAGTCAGCAGAATTCGAAAAGAGGGTAAGGTCAATCACTTACGCCTTGAAAAGCGGTAACGATCAATTACCCTACTAAAGGCTACGACGATTCGGTTGCGTATCCTAATAAATGACGGATGGTCATGATTCGGATGGACTTCCCAACGAAAGCGTGCTTATCTTCCGAGAAATTAGCGCGAAAATCAAGCAGAGTATCAATTGCTGATGTCATAATTGGATATGCACAGAGATATCCTATCAAATCCCGGAAAGGGCAAAACGGGCAAGTTGATTCTTTTTGTTAAAAAAAAAGGGGGGGGGGAGAAACCCTAGCAACATTACATTAATGTTTCCAAACATTACATTAATGTTCCAGCTATTTCCTTGCTATTTTTTTTCAAAATACAAAAAGTCAAAGCAAATTCTTGATCAAGGAGTCATGGGGCGCGAACTGATGGCTCAGCTTCTCTACCTGTTCCACTTCTTGCTTCAGTTGCTCGCACTTGGCATTCATCTCATGATAGAGCTTCAGAGCTTTGTCAACCTTTTGCTTTTGCTGCTCCACCTTTTGCTTCTCAGCTGCGAGGTTCTGGTGGCCGAGCTTCAAAGTTACGGCTGCACGAATCAGCGTGACTCTTTTCGTAAGAAATCTGAAACCCAGTCTGCCTTGGACTTTGGTAAGAAGATTTTGGCACATGCCGCAAAGCAATTCGGCACTCTGGACAAAAATGGTCGCAGGCGTAGCCGCAGACAGCTGCTCCAAAATCCAAATGGCTTCAGTAAGAAACAGCCTCCTGTCGAAGGGCCCTATCTCCAGAGACCTCACAAATGATTGGGGATAGGTGAGGCGCATCCGAACCACCCAGTCCACATCAGTTTGCTTCAAACCTAAAGCAATGTCAAAGCCAAGTCATGATGTCAAACTCGCAAGTGAATAATGCGAGACGCAAACAGTAAATCTCTACTTACCAGTTCCTTCCAGAATCTCATGAAGAGAAGGAATGCGCGCTGCCGGGGTGGTTAAAGACTGTCCTCGCTCCTTAGCTCTCCTGTCAGCTGCGAGCTCTAACCTCTCGTAGTCAGGAGGAAGAGTATAGGCCGTACCAGTTGCGACTGCATTCCCAACCTGCGAACCCCAAAAGCTCGACGCAGGAATAGGTGCCACTGGCTCAGTCATCGCCGGAGGCGAAGTGACAGCCGAAGCCGCTTGGTGAGGGACGCTCTCAGATGCGGAAGCATCAGCAGCACTTGTCCTTACTTCCTCAGTGCCTGGATGGGCATCTTCATCCATTAGCACAGCATCAGCTTCAGCATCATCAAAAAGTTCGATGATGTCCTCGAGAGGCTCACCTGCGTGTTCAGTAGCTGCGACGGGCTTCTCGATATGGGGGCTCGGAATCGGAATGTAGGACGCAGAAGGCTGACTTCTCTGCCCCAGCACAGATTCCTCAGCATTGCCTGCGACACAAAATGCGATGGTATGCGGTAACTCGCATTGAACGTTATTTTACTATCTTTGCTAAAGCTAAGAGCAAGCACCTCCACGCGAAGGTGGGATTGATGTATCTTCGTCATACACTAAAGACGTAGAACCATGTCCTATTAGTGTCTCCTCATTAAGCAAGTCTTTAAAAGGAGCGTGACCTGAGATGCGAAGAAACCAGTCATGATTCTGTTTCAAGTGGCTCAGGTCTAGCACATGCATATTGCTTAAATGGTTACCTGAAGGTTCTCCGCACTTGTCTATTAGCCAACGGCGAATGTCAGCTTTTGACACACCATGCTTTAACGCACCCACAATAACATCTCTATAAGTTACTGCGAGATTGAAGATCTCACCTTTATCGCCGCCTGCGATTTCTTCAAAGTCTGCTTGGGCCTGCTCCAGGGCTGCTGCATCCTCTTCTGGAACCGCATCCTCCTCCTCAGCCTGGGGAGTCACTACTTCGGGGAGCACATCTTCCTCGTCAACTGGACGCACTAAGTCGTCAACATGTTGCTCTTCGAGGCTCCGCTGTCTCACACGCTCGAGCTCCTCCTCTTCCCGCTGTCTTCTTCTTTCAGCTGTTTCCGCGGCTGTCTTCCTGCACTCAGCAAGAACGTCCTCGCTTATGGGATCGTCTGGAACACCAGAATGGGTATCTCTCCTTTATCTCTTGGCCAAAAAGCCACCGATGATCTCATCATCATCATCATCTGCGAAGAAATGATTGGTTTAAGAAAGAATTGCAAAGGAATTACCATAATGAGAAAGAAGACGCGACGGAGGTACCTCCTGATTCTTCCTCATGCATCACCACTGTTCTTTCTTCTTCTTCATCACTTTCTCTAGGATCCTGCCTCTCTCCTTCTTCCTCTTGGGTGATTGGAACGAAAGTCTCAACTGCGAGCTCTTTTCGCACTTTGCTGGGCATGCGACCTTTGCCTTTGTCCTTGACAGAAAGGGACCTCACCGGAGGAGAAGTTGGAGCACTTCTGGGGGAAGAAATCGTAATTCCCTTTTGCCTGGGTCTCTTCACTCTCGGCGCCGCAGTCGCTGGAGGGGACGGATCATCTCCGGGAGGAGACGAGGCCGGAGCATTGTCTATCAGCGAGTCAGCAAAAGCATTCATGACTGCGCGAATCTTGGTTTCAACCTCAGGGTCCATCCTCCATGCTAGAAGAAACGGCTGCTTTTGTCTTCTGGTGGCAACAATGGTGTTAACCAATGACTTGGAGCGATCACCAGATGCGAATCTCCGCACATGACACTACAGCAAACAGCGCAGAATAAAGGCGTCAGCATAAGGAAATCAAGAAGCTAAACGCACATGGAAAAATTGCTTACCTTAGCAAATGCCTCGCTATATTTGACGACATGCGTGTCGCCCTTATTAACTGCGGCGACCTTCTCCTTCAGAATTACGTCAGGACACAAATGGTTCTCACGATCCAACAGTGAGTAGCAACCATACTCAGATTCGCCTAGACTGCAATCGGGGAGAAACGGAAAAGAATTTCTCTTGATCAAGGGAGCTCTACTTGGCTGCGCGGCCGACTGCGTCTCAATCCTCGTTTGCTGGGCGACCCAGTATGCGAGCCAGTTCTGAGAACAACCACCCTCGCGGGTCCCTGCAGGCTGCTCAAAGGGAAGGTTGTTCATGAATACTGTCTTGCACTCCTTTGTTAGCAAGCGCTTATAGCAACCTCTGATAATGGACTGGGGCCAGATTGATGGTGCCGCTGCATCGAAGCCGAACTGGGGAGAAACTCGAGTGGGGTCAACATCCACGGTAATCCTCTCGTACCTGGGCGCAAGCTCACGAATATGCTCTGCGAGGGAAGGAAGGGAACCTCGTAGGCACCAGCAAAAGAACTCGCGATAGCGCTCATGGAAATGCGATCCCTCTTCGAAGAGGAGCTCTTCTGAGAAGACGACACCCTTAGAGGGGTACAGCTTTGGAAACCATCGCACGTTCTCAATGCGTGTGGCATAGGGCCTGGCAGTAAACTCTTTCCGTTTGTCGCATATCAAGATCCAAACGCACTTGGTATTGTTCGCTCCGAACCATCTCGCAGCCCGGCCGCTGTTACGCTCCTCCGTCTCACCTGGGGGGCACCACTTGTCGGGTTTGAGAGCAGTTGGGGCATAGGATGGCCACCGCTCGAAAACCCACATTGTCAAAAAGGAAATTTTGACAAAAGTCAGTACATCGAGGCGGCCACGCGACTCTTTCATGGCTAGAACCAAGTGATCAAGCCTGTAGTACAGCGTGCCCAAGACCAAGGGTCCGAGTGCGACTCTCTGGCCAAGGGCGAGCCTCACAGCAAGTGGCAAAACATGGTAAAAGACCCCATCATGTGGGTGACCGTCAATCAAGTACCTCGACAACCAAGCACAGAGAAAGGCACAAAGGGTCAAGTGATAGCCTTTACCCTCCACGTAATTTTCGGCCTCTGGGTTCTCACTCAGAAGCTTCTTGGTGATGCTGCTGTTCGCATAGTCTCGAAAGAAGTACTGCAACCACTTGTTCCAGGTGTTCTTCGCAGACGTATCGACTAACTGCCAGTTTGGAAGGGCCTTGGTAGTGGTCCACCGGGTGGAGATTTTCTTCACCTCTGCTAGGCATTCCTCCATCTGCGTGTATAAAGCAATCTCCGCAGCCGTCCTCAAAGGACTCAAAGGGTCCACTTCACCCATGGGAGAAAGATCGTACAGCATATGCACGTCCTCGAGTGTAGGGGCAGCCTCGAACTCAGCAAAGTGGAATGTGTGAGTCGCAGGCGAGTAGCGGGAAAGAAGGTCTAGAAGCATGGACTGATCCAGCTTCACGGCAGCTGTTGGAATAGATGCCCTAGAGGCAATCTAGTTTAGTATGAATTTGTATATGGCTACAAAATTCATTTATTATTTATTGGATATTTAATATAATGAAGTCCTTAGATTCACAATCGTGTTGTTTATCTTAAATATCCCTAGTCAAGTATAATGATTAATGGGACAACCATCTATAGACTAGTATGGGGTTGGATTGATATGGAGATATCACGATCCAACACATAGGTGTGCATTACGGAATGTTGCACTGGATTGACCCATCCCCGAGAAGGCTACATACATGTTATGTTGAGTCACAAGTGCTTCTCGGGTACAATGGTATTGTCATCCTTAGACTTGAAGTCACTAGATATTCTAGTTGTGGATCATTGTGATCTTGGTAGCGTTAAACGCTACACCGTGACTGGGTAGTTATAAAGGCGTGTGCTGGATACAATGAGAAGCAAGCTTAGAGATCGTAGTGGACGTAGAGAGGATTTGCCCCTCCCACATAACGGGAGCAAATATCCTAGGCCACTCGAAGGATAGTGCTTATAGAATGTCTGGCCAGACTCAAATAAATCAATATAGGATATTGATGTTGTTTGCACGAATAAGGCTATTCCATGGATCGAGAAACTATGGATTGGATATACGAGTGTGACTTGTATGTCTCGTGTCCAATCCGGATATGGAGGCAAAGGGATGAGACAATTACTTGTACAAGGTTGTCTAGATGACTATTCTATTAGTTGGCTAGAATGAATGTTTTGCTAGAAACCGCTCCATATTAGCAAAGAGTTGCTACCAACTAGATAGAACCTATGGGGTCACACGCTATATAGAGTTGTACTAGATTTGGGAATTAATTAATTGGATTAATTAATTAGAAGAATCACTTTGCAAACCCTTGCAAACTTAGTAGGGACTAATTTGCAAGGAAGGGACTAAATTGAATTCTAGTAGGACTAGAATAAGTCCTTTAGGTAGTTAACAAGGAGTTGTTGGACTATATAAAGGACCCTCCTTCCTTCCTTCCTCATAACTTATGCTCTAGAGAGAACATAACAAGAGTGGGAGAGAACAAAGGAGAGAGAGCAAGCAACAAAGGAGGCCGACGCCCCCCTTGCCGCCGCCCTCGTCCCCGTCGGCCAAAAAGAGGGCCGAGCCCCTTCCTTTTGTCTCGTTTTGCGTGATTCCTTCACCCTCCTCTCATTCCGGGCTAGCACAAGGATATTGGAGATCTAGGAGCAACTCTAGGCGTGGATCAACTATAGAGAACGTGACACTATTCGCGTTTGAAGTCATCAAGGAGAACCCAAAGGTGTGTTTATGATTTCTTACCTTCACTATCGTTATGCATCTAGACTTGTGATCCTTGGAGGGTTTTGCATGGCTATTTGTTTGATTATGCTTCCGTTTGCGCGATCCATGAATCAAAACCCTACAGTGGTATCAGAGCCACAGGTCATAGAGCATAAACGTAGTTTATGTGTTACATTCTTGTTGTTTTACACCTTAATTTGTTGTTTATCGCGTAAAACAAGACAAATCAAGCATGGGATGCAATTTGTCAACAATTAATCATAACAAGACCCAATTTTTGCATTGGATGCATGAATTGGTGAGTTTGAGAAATTTTAGGATCTTAGATCTAGGGTTTGGGCATCCTTGGGGAAGAAGGAGTTCTCCCAAAACAAGGAAACAACCAAACTTGGGCTCCAAGCAAGGAGGTTGTTTTGGAAACAACCTCCATAAGGAGGTTCGGCCCCCCTAGGGGACCGCCCCCTTGCTTGCCGCCCAAGATTGGCGCCCTAAGGGGCCGGGCGGCCCTAACCCGCGGGCCTAGCTTGCGGGTTTTGGGCCGGGCCGGCCCTAGGGCCTTATGGTTCACTTTGTTTGGGCCCGGGCAATTGGATTGTTGGGCCCATGCACCGTTTTAACCCTAGAAATCCTAAAATCAATTAAAATTGACCAAGCGCGTTAAAATTGGATTTTAACTGTTTATGTGCAAATCGCATGGTGATTGGATATGGCCTTAGGATGTGGTTTGATGTGGATGTTTAATTTTGTGGGTTGGTTTTACGGCCTGCGAGCTGATCAATTAATTGTAATAATTAATTAGGGTTTTATGGCCTGCGTGCCATTTTTTTTCTCAACTTGTGAGATTTATTTTATTTAGTATAGATATTAGCTAGTGCTAGATAAAGTAGATTGTTAGCCAAGATTGGAGAAAAGAAGCCCAAAGCCAAAGAAGCCACAAAAGATGGAGCATGGAGCATGGAGTATCCCACATGACTATGAAGGATGGACCAAAAGATCAAGACGCATGGAGATGTGTTTGCTTAGGGTTCATAGATAATTCCATTGGCTTGGAATTATCTTAGTCTAGAAAAGGCCATATCCACATCACGTTTAATTTCTGTTTTGTGGTTGTTTATTTATTGTCTTATTATTTGTGTGGTTGGTGTATGGATGATGCATGCAATTAGGATAATAAGATAATTAGACAACCCGGATCTATTATTTGGAGTTGTGCCCAAACTCAAATAGATAGATTAGTTGATATTGATCAACAAAATAATTAAAATTGAAAAATCCCTCAAATTTTAAATATTGTGTTCTTGCCTTCTCGTTATTTAAACACTCATTATCATCATTATTTATCAAGTTCGTGCGTGCCAAAGCATGGCGACTTGGTTCATAATGATGGAATGCGATGGCACGTAACAATGTGCAATTGTTTAGATAAGAGGTTGAACACAACTAGGCTATTAATTTGATTAAGAAACCTAGAGGCAATCAATTGGGATTATCCATATGGATGGATAAATAAGGAGTTATTTGCCCGGTTGAACCAAGAGTTGCATATGGGATGCAATTGGAATTGTTCCTACCTAGAAGTAGTCAAATTATGGGTGACTTGCCAAAGCAAGCTCATAAGGAGATGAAAAGATGGATCTTGGCCCTCTAGAAAATATAATGATATTTTCCGCATTAATATCTTGAGGGTTATTAATCCGTAGAAAAATAGTGGGAGCTATATTTAATAAACTAGCCATTATTAAATATAGTCAAAAATTCACAAATACTAAAACTTGCGTATTTTCCTTTTGTAGAATTCCAAATGGCAAACAACTCATCGAGTTCACAACATTCCCTACGATCTGTCCTTGAGAAGGACAAGCTCTCTGGAACCAACTTTCTTGATTGGTACAGAAACTTGAGAATTGTTCTCAAGCAAGAGAAGAAACTGTACGCAATAGAGGAGCATGTTCCAGAAGGTCCAGAGAACCAGACACCTGTTGCCTTAAAGGCGTATCAAAAGCGTGTTGATGACGCTAATGATGCAGCCTGCCTAATGCTTTGCATCATGACCTCTGAGCTTCAGAAGCAACATGAGAACATGAATGCTGTCGATATGATCGAACATCTAAAGCAGCTCTTCCAAGAGCAGGCGAGGGTAGAGAGGTATGAGGTCTCAAAGGCACTGTTCAAATGTCATCTGGCAGAAGGGAACCCGGTGGGACCCCATGTACTCCGAATGATCGGGTACTTGGAGAATCTCGCCCGGCTTGGGTTCCCGGTCGGCCAAGAGTTGGCAACCGATCTCGTGTTGCAATCGTTGCCTGAAAGTTATGGACAGTTCATTATGAACTATAACATGAACGAGATCGTTAAACCACTGCAAAATTTGCTCAACATGTTGAGGACGGCTGAACAGAGCATCAACAAGGGTAAGGGCAAGGCCATTATGATGGTGCATAAAGGAAAGGGCAAAAAGTTTGCCTCTTCCTCCAAGGGCATAGGCAAGTCAGTTGCCAAGACCAAGGAACAAGCCCTTAAGCCTGTTGGTGGCATTGCCAAGGTCGTGACTAAGGGTGAGTGTCACTACTGCAGTCAACCTGGACACTGGAGGAGGAACTGCCCAAAATATCTGGAGGACAAGAGGCTTGGAATAGTGATTCCACCACCACCAGGTATTTTTGTTGTAGATGTCAATTTAACTGTCTCTACATCATGGGTATTAGATACTGGATGTGGATCTCATATTTGTCGAAATATGCAGGATCTAAAGAGAAGTAAAAGATTGGCTAAAGGGGAGGTAGATCTGCGCGTTGGGAATGGAGCAAAGGTTGCTGCGTTGGCCATAGGCGTGTGCGAGCTATCTCTGCCTTCAGGATTAGTTTTAGAATTAAATAATTGCTATTTTGTGCCTGCTATGAGCAGAAACATTATTTCTTTTTCTTGTTTGGACAAGGAAGGTTTTATTATTTCAATAAAGAACAATTGTTGTTCCTTTTATTTGAATAATATTCACTATTTTAGTGCGCAATTATTTAATGGACTTTATGTCCTTGATCTAAGCAATCCTGTCTACAACATTAATACCAAGCGGATTAAAATAAATGATTTAAATCCTGCTTATTTATGGCATTGTCGTTTAGGCCACATAAATGAGAAACGTGTATCTAGACTCCATAAGGATGGATTACTAGACTCATTTGATTTTGAATCATATGAGACATGTGAGGCTTGTTTATTGGGAAAAATGACAAAGTCCCCTTTCAATAAGAAAGGTGAGAGGACTAGTGAGCAATTGGCGCTCATACATACCGATGTGTGTGGGCCATTTGCCGCGCCTGCCAGGGGTGGTTATGTCTACTTCATTACATTTACTGATGATTACAGTAGATATGGATTTGTGTACCTTATGAGGGCAAAATCCGAATCCTTTGAAGTGTTCAAAGAATTCAAGAATGAAGTAGAGAAACAACTTGGCAAAAGTATCAAGGCTCTACGATCGGATCGTGGAGGAGAATACTTGAGCCAAGAGTTTGACGACTATCTTAGAGAGTGTGGGATCGTGTCCCAACTCACTCCACCCGGAACGCCACAATGGAATGGCGTGTCCGAGAGGAGGAATCGAACCCTATTGGATATGGTTCGGTCTATGATGTGTCAAACCGATCTTCTATTATCATTTTGGGGCTACGCTCTATTAAGTGCAGCTTTCACCATTAACCGTGTTCCATCTAAATCAGTCATGAAGACACCATATGAGATGTGGAGTGGGAGGCGTCCCACACTATCGTTCATGAGGATTTGGGGCTGCGATGTCTATGTAAAACGTTTACAATCAGACAAGCTAGGGCCTACATCGGATAAGTGTAAATTTGTGGGGTACCCTAAGGAAACTAAGGGATACTACTTCTACAATCCAACCGAGAACAAAGTGTTTGTTGCTCGGACCGGCGTGTTTCTAGAAAGAGAGTTTGTCTCTAAAGAAGCAAGTGGGAGGAATGTAGAACTTGAAGAAGTTCAAGAACCACAAATCACTGAACCGATTGTGGAACATGAACAGGAATCACAAGCAGTTGTGGATCCACCTGTTCAGGTAACACAAGAGCTTCGTAGATCTAGTAGAGTGCGCCAGGAACCCGAGAGGTACGGACTTCTCGTAACTGATTCCGGTGACACGATGCTCATAGATGATGAGCCTACTACCTATGAGGAGGCCATGAATGGCCCAGACTCGCAGAAGTGGCTTGAAGCCATGAGATCCGAGATGGAATCCATGTATACCAACAAAGTATGGACTTTGGTGGAACCACCTGATGGGGCGCGGCCCATAGGGTGCAAGTGGGTCTTCAAGAAGAAGATCGACATGGATGGTAATGTGATTACCTATAAGGGCCGATTGGTGGCTAAAGGATTCATACAGATTCATGGTATTGACTATGATGAAACCTTTTCACCAGTCGCTATGACCAAATCCATCCGAATCCTACTTGCAATTGCAGCATATTACGACTATGAGATTTGGCAGATGGATGTCAAAACAGCATTCCTTTATGGGAATCTCCTCGAGGACGTGTATATGATACAGCCGGAGGGTTTTGAGGATCCAAAGCAAGCCAACAAAGTCTGTAAGCTGCAACGATCCATTTATGGATTGAAGCAAGCTTCTAGGAGTTGGAATCGACGTTTTGATGAAGTGGTCAAAGAGTTTGGCTTCATCAGAATTGAAGATGATTCTTGTGTCTACAAGAAGGTTAGTGGGAGCTCTGTAGCTTTTCTGGTCTTGTATGTGGATGACATACTACTCATTGGAAACGACATTCCCATGCTGCAATCTGTGAAAGATTGGCTAGGAAAGTGTTTCTCAATGAAGGACTTAGGGGAAGCAGCCTATATACTCGGTATAAAGATCTATAGAGATAGATCTAAGAGGTTGCTAGGCCTAAGTCAAAGTACATATATTGACAAGGTGTTGAAACGGTTCAACATGCAAGATTCCAAGAAGGGATTCTTGCCCATGTCACATGGAATCACTCTTTCGAAGAGTGGTTGTCCTTCCAATGAGATTGAGAAGGAACGCATGAGTAGGATTCCCTATGCCTCGGCCATAGGATCTATCATGTACGCCATGTTACGTACTAGACCAGATGTGTCATATGCCTTGAGTATGACAAGCAGATACCAATCCAATCCAGGTGAGAGTCACTGGATTGCTGTCAAGAACATCCTAAAGTACTTGAGAAGAACTAAGGATGCTTTCTTGATGTTTGGCGGTGAGGAAGAGTTGCGTGTAAGGGGTTACACTGATGCAAGCTTCCAAACCGATACAGATGACTTTAGATCACAGTCGGGATATGTGTTTTGCCTGAATGGAGCAGCGGTGAGCTGGAAGAGTTCCAAGCAAGAGACGGTGGCTGATTCTACAACAGAGGCTGAGTACATTGCTGCAAATGGCGCAGCAAAGGAGGCTGTTTGGATCAGAAAGTTTGTTTCTGAACTTGGTGTGGTCCCTAGCATTGCGGATCCAGTAGAGTTGTTCTGTGACAACACTGGGGCGATCGCGCAATCAAAGGAACCCAGATCGCACCAGAAGTCCAAGCATTTTCTCAGGAAGTTTCATCTGATTCGAGATATTATCGATAGAGGAGACGTTCGGATATGCAAGATTCCTACAGATGATGATCTGTCAGACCCGCTTACGAAGCCTCTCACGCAGTGGAAGCATGAAGGGCACACTAGGAGTATGGGCATACGAGATGCGCCAGATTGGCTCTAGTGCAAGTGGGAGACTGTTGGAATAGATGCCCTAGAGGCAATCTAGTTTAGTATGAATTTGTATATGGCTAGAAAATTCATTTATTATTTATTGGATATTTAATATAATGAAGTCCTTAGATTCACAATCGTGTTGTTTATCTTAAATATCCCTAGTCAAGTATAATGATTAATGGGACAATCATCTATAGACTAGTATGGGGTTGGATTGATATGGAGATATCACGATCCAACAAATAGGTGTGCATTACGGAATGTTGCACTGGATTAACCCATCACCGAGAAGGCTACATACATGTTATGTTGAGTCACAAGTGCTTCTCGGGTACAATGGTATTGTCATCCTTAGACTTGAAGTCACTAGATATTCTAGTTGCGGATCATTGTGATCTTGGTAGCGTTAAACGCTACACCGTGACTGGGTAGTTATAAAGGCGTGTACTGGATACAATGAGAAGCAAGCTTAGAGATCGTAGTGGACGTAGAGAGGATTTGCCCCTCCCACATAACGGGAGCAAATATCCTAGGCCACTCGAAGGATAGTGCTTATAGAATGTCTGGCCAGACTCAAATAAATCAATATAGGATATTGATGTTATATGCACGAATAAGGCTATTCCATGGATCGAGAAACTATGGATTGGATATACGAGTGTGACTTGTATGTCTCGTGTCCAATCCGGATATGGAGGCAAAGGGATGAGACAATTACTTGTACAAGGTTGTCTAGATGACTATTCTATTAGTTGGCTAGAATGGATGTTTTGCTAGAAACCGCTCCATATTAGCAAAGAGTTGCTACCAACTAGATAGAACCTATGGGGTCACACGCTATATAGAGTTGTACTAGATTTGGGAATTAATTAATTGGATTAATTAATTAGAAGGATCACTTTGCAAACCCTTGCAAACTTAGTAGGGACTAATTTGCAAGGAAGGGACTAAATTGAATTCTAGTAGGACTAGAATAAGTCCTTTAGGTAGTTAACAAGGAGTTGTTGGACTATATAAAGGACCCTCCTTCCTTCCTTCCTCATAACTTATGCTCTAGAGAGAACATAACAAGAGTGGGAGAGAACAAAGGAGAGAGAGCAAGCAACAAAGGAGGCCGACGCCCCCCTTGCCGCCGCCCTCGTCCCCGTCGGCCAAAAAGAGGGCCGAGCCCCTTCCTTTTGTCTCGTTTTGCGTGATTCCTTCACCCTCCTCTCATTCCGGGCTAGCACCAAGGATATTGGAGATCTAGGAGCAACTCTAGGCGTGGATCAACTATAGAGAACGTGACACTATTCGCGTTTGAAGTCATCAAGGAGAACCCAAAGGTGTGTTTATGATTTCTTACCTTCACTATCGTTATGCATCTAGACTTGTGATCCTTGGAGGGTTTTGCATGGCTATTTGTTTGATTATGCTTCCGTTTGCGCGATCCATGAATCAAAACCCTACAGCAGCACCCTTCATAGCACAGACAGCGAAGTATACGCCGGCTTCATCAAGAGTCGCGGCATGATTGGTCAACACGTGGTCAATCCACTCATCCATATAGTCCAATTTCTGGACGAAAGCCTGGGTAGAAATCGCAGTGTAGGGGAAGTACCCATTTTCAATTCCCAATCGAACCACATCCTCGGAGCCAATTAACTCGAGCAAGGCTGAGTTAACCGGGCGAGTCAGTGTGAGCAATCCCTCAATTGGGACAGGAGCAGGCATCCTCTTCGCCTTAACCCTCGCATGGTAGAAATCCTTGCCACCTAGATAGGGGGCTTTTCGCCACAAAGCCTGCGGAAGATCGGGTATCTCTTCGTCTTCCTTGGCGGGTCTTGTTCCTTTTGTCTTAGCCATTCCTGCGGAAGAGCAAGAAAAAGGGGGTAGAAAGGTGCTACACTTCAGTTTGAATTTCGAGATTCAAGGTCTATGGGAAAGAAAGATGAACAGCTTCTGGTATCAATTTCAGAAATTAGAGGGTTGCATTATCAGTAATTCCAAAACCCCACATCCGAAGTTCTTATTATTGAAGGATTAAAGCAAAAGTGGGTTCAAAGATCAAAGCTTCTTCACAAGTTTCATGAGTTTGCAGATCCAACACAGTTCAAAGCATACACTGGTATTTTAAAGCGAAATTGAACAAGGCCAACCTTGTTTTCTTGAAGCCTGCTTGGATATGCACAATTGAAGAAGGCGATTTGCAG
Organism: Linanthus parryae; assembly: GCA_023055425.1. Lineage (NCBI taxonomy): Eukaryota > Viridiplantae > Streptophyta > Magnoliopsida > Ericales > Polemoniaceae > Linanthus > Linanthus parryae. Next base: position 49,495,648 of record JALGPY010000003.1, on the reverse strand, counting down.
TTCTGAACTGGTGATTGATTATCTAAATCTGCTCTCGAAGATCTCCGGGTACCATTCACTTTAAGAGAAAGAAGTGATGCTTTGCAACAATGGAGGATACAAAGTATTTATCCAAAAACAATGAAAGGTTGCGTCCTTTCAGTAGTCGAATCGCAACCGTCACCGTCGAATCGCGCAATCACAGGACAAGCTGACGTCACACCTAAAACCCTAAAGGCCAGACGGCACGACTCTAGGGGTTTTAGGTCATAATGGCACGCACGGGGGCTGAACTTACCCGTATTTGAATTGTTGCGTGGCGGCGACGCGTACGTTGGTTTCCGTGCATGGAAGTCTATACAGCTATGAGTCTTCACGCGCAGAAAGGGGGCTAATGTAGATAGTGCTTTCTGAGCTGACAGATCTTGGCCACGTGGCAACCATCCAGCACACCATATTGTGCTCCACACACACTGGATCACCGCCGAGCTGATCCATGTGGGGGCTGCGAGACAGAGCCCTCGCATACCACTGCACGGGACTTGTAGGGACTTAGTGGTTTGGAGGCTAGAGTAAGCCCTGTCGCGTGCGAGCCAAGCCCGCACGCGACCTTTAGTAACTGTTTTGAGAGATCTATGGCACGAGCTCCATAAACCCGGTCAATCCGGTCAAACCCGGTCAACCTCGTAACGGTTCCGGTATTCGCGCACCACGTGCTGTAACGGTCCCTATAAATGAGGACGAACGTGCCGTTATGGTTAAGCTAATTAAGCCGCCATCAATGGGCGCATTAACCACACTACAACGGTCACGTTCCCTGCTATATATAGGACGTTAACCTTTCCATACAAAGGAGAACACACTTGCCATACGCGGAAGCTCTGCCAAACCTCTGTCTCTCTCTCAGACATTACTACTGCCTTACTCTCTCCCTACACACAACCCCACTTTTCCTGTGCGATCCCTGATCCTATACATACGGTGTACACGGAGGTCTCCCCGCCGGAATCTCTTGTGCACAAATGGTCATGAGGGTTTCCAAGCTCATTGTTAAACAAGCTTCGGGCGAGTATGGTTTGAAGGAAATCAATCTATTTCCTTATAGGACCATGGTCCAAAAGCTGGTGCAGCAGTTCCATGATGTCAAGTATGAGCACACTCCCAGAGCTGATAATCGTCACGCAGATGCTTTGGCCACTTTGGGATCCAAAATCAGTGCGCACAAGTGCCCAGGAAGAATTTTGATCGAAGTTAGAACTACTCCAGCTCTGGCACAAGAGATATGCGATGAAGAGCTCACAGAAGCTGAGGATTGGAGGAAGCCAATACTGCGTTCGATTGCTGAAGGAACGAGGAAAGACAATTGGGCTTCCACAAGGGATATTGTGTGCACGATAACTCCCTTTACTTTAAGGGACCAGGAGGAGTACTCATGCGGTGTGTCTCGCAACAAGAAGGGCAGGCACTATTGGAGAAGATGCACCAACACTCTTGTGGGGAAAATGAAGTATCTGTTTACAGAAAATCCCAGAGATATGGGATCCACTGGTCAGAAATGTTGACGTTTGCTGCGATTATTCAAGGGAACTGCGAGAGTTGCACGTTGGTAAATGATTCTTTGGAGATTGTTGCAATCGATGATGACACATATTGGAGGAAGCCGCTTTTCGACTACTTGACGGAAGGAATTGAGCCAACTCAGAGAAAAGAAGCTGAAAAGCTTAAAAGAAAGGCAACCCGATACGTTGTGAGGGAAAACATACACTGGCGTAGAGGCCATGAGGGGAATTTGCTCAGATGTTTGGATAGCCAAGAAGTGCAAGAAGTGATGGATTTGTCCCATCAATTGGAGCACCAAGGAGGAGCGAAGCTATGCAAACAGCTCCTCTCTGTTGGTTACTTCTGGCCCACAATGGAAGCAGACTGCCGCACCAAGGTCAAAAGGTGTCAGCACTGTCAGTTCAAAGGAAACCTTGTGCACGCTCCCGCTGTAGCTTGCATGCATTGAGAACGCCTTGGCCATTCCACACGTGGGCCTTGGATTTTATTGGCCCCATCCGACCAGCCTCGCATGGGAATCAGTTTATCTTGACTGCAACGGAGCAATTCACTAAGTGGGTAGAAGCGGTGCCGCTCAAGTTTGAGAATGCGCTTGCAGTCGTCATCTTCGTTCAAGAAAACATCATATACCGGTTTGGGATCCCTAATACTATCCTCTCAGACAACGGTACTCCTTTTGTGAATCGGCAAGTGGCTGCGAAGTTAGCAGAGTACAATATAAGGCAGGTGTGCTCCACACCCTACTACCCAAAGGGGAACGGACAAGCAGAAGCAACGAACAAGACACTGCTGAGGATTCTAAGTAAAATGGTCGCGGATGATCACAAGAAGTGGGCAAATTCTTTAAGTTTGACTCTATGGGCATACCGCACTTCGCCAAGGACTCCCACAGGTGTCTCCCCTTTCCTTCTATGTTATGGGGCCGAAGCTGTTGTACGGGCGGAAATTTAAAGTTAACTCACCAGGATAGATTTTCATTCCTTATATGAAAATCAACGCGATCATGATCTTATTCTACTGGAAGAAAGGCGTGAAGAGGCTAAGAGAGATAACACAAGATACAAGGAAAGGATCGCTCGCGCATACAACAAAACAGTTTAGCATCGAGACTTCGCGGTTGGAGACTTGGTCCTACGAGCTTCAGATCACTGTATGCGGGAGGAAGCCCATCCTAAGTTCGCGTCTAAATGGGAAAGACCATTTGAAGTCAAAGAAGTCTTCGACAGTAGTTACTGCACTATTCAGAGACTTCATGGGACTGCAACAACTCCAAGCCCAATCAACATGCGATGGATCAAAAGGTATTATCCTTAGCTTATCTCTTTACTTTCGATTCCAAAGTTGTCGCTTTCATTACTCTCGATTCAAAAGTCCTGTTGCTCTTATGTATTATGCATTACTTCCTCCCATATGAGGAATTTGTTCGCATGCTCCTCCCATATGAGGATGCCTTAATAATAATGACTCTCCCATATGAGAGAACTTTATTAAATTGTTGTCTTATTGTTTTATTTACTTATTTGTTCATATTATTTATATCTGCCAATTCATTCAAAGCCTATCTGCCTAGATAGAATCCATAACAAAATGTGATCCTATGCGATCCAAAGCCTATCTGCCTAGATAATAACAAAAATGATCCTATGCGATCCAACGCCTATCTGCCTAGATAGCAGCAATAATGAAAACGATCCCATGCGATCCAAAATTCTATCTGCATAGATAGAAACTCATTCAAATATTATCTGGCTAAACCGCAACAGAAATGCGAAGCTTGTTTCATCATGTAGCAAGTTCATACGCGAAGTTACAATCTATTGTAGCAAGAAAAACAGCAAATGAAAAAGCATACTTTCATAACAAGTCAGATGTGGCTTACAATTTATCTGTCTAGATAGCAGCTCATAAGCAAAGCTTACAATGAGGAAAAGTTTCCAATCAAAAATATAAAGCTACGCATACTAAAACTACGAAACGAGACGCTGTCGTCGACGTTCTCGACCAGAACAGGGCTTTCGTTTGTACCCTTGCCATGGCGAGATGCCATATGAACTTCATGCCATGAAGGATGCTGATGTGAAGAACAAATGGGAGAGAAGCTCATGGGGCAGGAAGCTGATTGTGTACACAATCACTCGTTACACCTTGTCTGAAACAATGGTGGCAAATAGTTCTCCGCCGGAGAACCGGCAAAGATACACACCGCTCATTACTTACTGGTGGTAGAACCGGTACGAGGTTGTGCCTCACCGGAAAGTCACCGGAGCCAATCCTTGCAAACATAATGATGAAGAAAGAATTTTCGTTCAAACTGAAAAGCCTACACAATTGATATCCAAAAAGATCTGGTGAATCAAGAGTCTTTTAGGAGGATTTCTTGGGAGTCATTTCTATAGCACAACGCACAAATTCAGATTTGGAAGCCCATACCTGATATGAATCAACAAAGTTCAAGGGCCAATACCAATAGTCGTGAGGACTCATGGGAAACAACATTGTGATGAAGAACAGAATAGCAAAAGGGACGACTTATATAGAACTCAGAGGAGACTCTTCAGTTTCCTTGATGAGTCAGCAATACCTCGGAAACAATAAAAAATCAATGACCCTACTAAAGGCTATGATGATACAGTAGCACGCCTTATTTAATGACTCCAGGTCATGATAAGGATGGGGCCCACTACATGGTAAGCACGCCTTACTTAATACGTTGATAACACAATAATCCAGGTGATTACGTCAAAACATGATGTCACAATCATTATAGCATTGAATCGCGAAGGGCAGATCATTTAGAAACAAAAACCAACACAGAGTTCAAGTGTTAGAAGAAATAACATTACAAAGTACAGCTTTCAAAACAGGTCCTTGTCTAGAGGATCTTCTGGTGATAGAAGGAGCGAAGCTTCTTCTGCTTTGTTGACGTCGTGCTTTAGCTTTTCATAGCGAGCCTTCATCGCATGGAAGAGATTGGCACCCTCTTGAACTTTCTTCTTTTGTTCCTCCACTTTCCTTCTTTCAAGAGCGAGGTTGCGGTGGCCATACTTCAACATCACAGAGTTGAGAATTTGGGTGACCCTATTAAAGAGGAAACCAAATTCCAACCTGCCCTGAGCATTAGTCTGAAGCCTTTTGCATGTATCGAAGAGCGTCCGCGCATTTTTGGTCCAAATGGTAGCGGGAGTCGTCATAGATAGTTGCTCCAAAATTCAGATGGCTTCAGCCAAGAAAAATCTCCTATCAAAGGGACCCAGCTCCAAAGCTCTCGCAAACGACGCCGGGTACGACAGGCGCGTCTTTATAAGCCAGTCCACATCAGGTTGTCTCATTCCTGAAGAAATGATAAGTTTAGGAATGCAAATGATTAAAAAAGAAATACAGTAAGTATGACATGTGGCGATACTATGGCATACCTGTTCCTTCAATTATTTTATGCAAAGTAGGAATGCGCACAACCGGGATAATTGAAGCATCTCCTTGCTGCATTGCCTGCCTGTCAGCTAAAGCTTCGCGTTCGTCATAGTCGGCAGGGATGATGCAAGTAGAAGCACGTGAGATGGCAGCTGTTGCCTGCGAGCCCCACAAAATCCATGCAATGGGGACTTGGGAGAGATCCATCTCAACATAAGAGATGGCAGGATTTTTTTGAGGCCCTGGGACATTAACTGAATCAGCAGGGTTCAAAGAAGTGGGAGGAGTATCAACACCACTAACTTCAGCAACATGTATGACAGTGGGAGGACCGCCACTGTCGCCACCAACTGCGACTTCCGCTGGGGCATCCACATCCGCGTGCGATGGCTGCAGGATGCCTTGGTCAATTTCTGCTTTCCCGAGGACTTGCTCATTCACAAGAAGTTCCTGTGGCTCAGGAGCGTCCATTGGAGCATCAACATCCTCATGAGATGCCGCGTCTTCCATGACCTGTTCATTGATATGAACTTCAGCTCCGGCATTCTCTGCTTCCATTTCTTCGACTATGCCAGCCTCGGCCACATGCTCATCTCCAGCATTTTCCTCTCGCATTTCGGTGTCAACTCCGTCATTGTCAGATACCTCAATCACATCTTCCAAGGGCTCCCCTGCATCTTCAGCAGCCATAGCAGGTTTCTCTGTGTGCGAACTTTGCTTTGGAGCACGGGACATGGGAGATTTACTTCTCTGCTCAAGCACGATGACACCATCAGAGCTATTTTGAGCGATGACCTCCGCAGCAGGAACGATGGCGCTTCTTAAGAACCCAGGCCTGTTGGCATAACTTCTGGGCTGAGAGGTGAGTTGAACCTCGCACGATAGAGGTTCGCAAAGATCAACAACAGGGCCACCAACACTTGCCTCATCAGTGGCCAACCTCGCAGCCGGAGCATTAGCAGTAGTGCTCTATACAATGGCAGCCTCACTTGTAGCAGCAGTAGGCTCATTTGAAGCAGTATCACCTGCAAAACAAATTTGGACAAGTCATTGAGGTAACTTGCATTATGAATTATTTCCTATATTTCATTCTATGTTAGATCAAAAGCGAGCACCTCAACACTTATGTGGGATCGCAGCTCCAACATCATACGATAAAGATGCGACACCATATCCTACAGAGGTGTCCTCATTTATCACATCCTTAAGGTGTGCATGACCTGATGTTACGTAAAACCTCGTTATAACAGGGAATGATTTGTCAAAGTGGTGCTTATAAACATTGTTTAAATGTTTACCTGAGGGTTCGCCACATTTGCTCACTAACCATCGGCGAATGTCATCGTTAGACAGACAATGCTTTAATGCACCAAAAATTAAGTCTTGGTAAGACACATCAAGGTTAAAAATTGTACCTTCTACATCGCCTGCAATCTCCTCAAAATCTTGTTGAGCTCGTTCTAGGGCAGCCACACTCATGCTGCCAGCATGCTGCTCCTCCAGACTTCTTCTCTTCATGGTCTCTAAGTCATCTTCCTCGCGCTTCCTCCTTCTCTCTTCTGCCTCAGTAGCCATTCTCTTAGACTCAGCAATTATGGCCTCGTCTATGGGCTCACTAGACGCATCTGAGCGAGATCCATTTGCCTTTCGCCTTTCCTTGGCCAGAAGGTTACTGATAGTCTCAGTATCATCATCTGCGAAGAAAGATTTTGTTTTAACAATACTATTATGAAAAGCTATGAATCAAAGAAGATCAAGTTCATATGGGTTACCTTCCGAACTTTCTTCTCCTATTTCCTCTTCTTGTTCTTCCTCTTCTCTTTCTTCTTCTCTTTCTTCTTCTCTTCCTTCTTTGACTTCTTCCTCCTGATCATAGGGGATGAAGTTCTCAACAGCGAGATCTTTTCGTGGCTTGCTCTGCATGTGACCTTTTCCTTTGCCATTGGTAACAGGAGACTTCGCGGGCGACGAAGCTGGAGCTTCTCTGGGCGGCGAGGAGATCACAATTTCCTTTTGCTTTTGCCTTTTGGCATTTGGAGCAACTTCTGCGTCCACTTCAACATTCTCGCTTATCAATGAACAAGAAAATACCTCCATCTCCTGACGTATAAGAGCCTTTACTTTGGGATCCATTTCCATGTTCAGAGGGGTAACCTTCTTCTTCCTCTTCTCTTAAAGAATAGAATTGACCAGTGATGGAAAACGGTCTCCAGATGCGAATCTCCTCAAACAGCACTGAAAAAGGGAAAACTTTTGTAAAGCATAGCTTTTTAAAGAGAGAGGTGCTACAAAAAGGACAAATGAGTGTTATTTACCTAGGAAAAAGATTCGTTGTACTCGATCACACATACAACTCCGCCCCTGACAACGGTCATATTTTCAGAAAGGATTGTGTTCGGACACAAGTGATTATCATTGTCAAGAAGGGAATAGAACTCGTATTTTGAGTCATCCAAACTGCATTTCTGACGGAATGAGAAGGTGTTCCTTCTGATGGAAGGAGCCCTGCAGAGGCGCGGAGGAGCGGATGAAGCAAACCTTGCTTGCTGAGTGTTCCAGAAGGAAATCCAATTTTTGGTAGGGCGACCTTCGCGTCTCCCGGAGGGCTAGATGAAAGGAAAATTACTAAGCAGAATAGATTTACATCTCTTTATCAACAGTCGCTTGTAGCAATCTCTGTACACTGACTTAGGCCAAATCGAAGGCGCCACTGCGTCGAAGCCAAACTGGGAGCAAACGCGGGTAGGGTCAACATCGACCATGATCCGCTCATACTTAGAAGATATCTCAGGGACATTTTCAGCAAGAGCAGGCAGTGAACCCCTCAAACACCAACAGAGGAATTCTCTATAGCAGCTATCCCCTTTGACGATAGTATCCTCGGAGAGGGAGCCACCTTTGCTTGGGTATATCTTCGGGAAGAACCGCACATTTTCAATGCGAGTGGTATAAGGCCTGGCAGTAGACTTAACTCGATCATCCCAGACCAAGGTCCATGAACACTTAGGCAAATTGGTCCTATACCACCGGGCAGCTCTCCCACTCGGAAGTGCGTTCTTCGGCCCCAGAACATTCCAGGAACTGGGCTTTGAAGGGATGGGAGCATAGTAAGGCCACCTTTCAAACACCCACATGGTGAGAAATGAAATGTTGACAAAAGTCAGCACATCAAGACGCCCGCGTGATTCCTCAATTGTAACCACAAGTTGGTCTAACCGATGATACAGGGTTCCCAACACCCGAGGCCCGAGTGAGACATTTTGACCTAAAGACAGCTTAACCGCGAGGGGCAAGACATGATAAAAGACCCTGTAATGAGGATGAACGTTGATCAAATATTGCGAGAGCCAGGCACAAAGGAATCCACACAAAGTCAAGTGGTACCCGTTCCCTTCGACATAGTTCTTCGCTTTGGGATCCTTCTCCAGTATTTCTTTAGTGATCTTGCTATTCGCATAGTCACGAAAGAAGTATTGCACCCACTTGACCCAAGTGTTCTTCGAAGAGGTCTCAACCAATTGATACGTTGGAAGAACTTCCGCAGATGTCCAACGAGTGGAAATTTTATTCACTTCTGTTAAGCACTCCTCCATCTGCGCATAAAGAGCGAGTTCTTCATCAGACTTCAGAGGGGCCAAGGGATCGAATTCTCCCATTGGAGAAAGATCATATAGCATGTGCACATCCTCTAAAGTGGGGGATGCGTCAGACTCAGCAAAATGGAAAGTGTGAGTCGCACACGAGTATCGAGAAAAGAGGTTCAGAAGCATGGTCTGATCCAATCTCACGACAGCACCTTTCGTAGCCCTAACAGCGTAGTAAATTTTATCCTGGTCTAGTAAAATGGCATGATGAGTCCGCACATGATCAATCCACTCATCCATTATTTCCATCCTCTGCACGAAGGCCTGGGTAGAGATATCAGTATGGGGGTAGAACCCATTTTCAAGACCTAATCCCACCACATCCTTGGCATCAATTAGGTCCAATTCCGCTCGATTAGTTGGAGGATTCAACAAAAGCAGATCTTCAGAAACGGGGTCTAGTAGATTCGTTAATTCGGTTCTAGCATGGTAGAAGTCTTCCCCACCCAGATATGGAGCTTTCTTCCACAAGGTCTTGGGAAGATCAGGGATTTCCTCAGCTTCTTTCACAGATTTGGTTACCTTTGTCTTGGCCATTTCTACAGAAAAGCAAGAAAAAGGGGGGAGAAATATATCGACTTCAGTTTCAAATCCAAGAGCAAATCCTACAAGTTTCTGGGTTCCAAGATGACTGATATGAATGTCAATTTTGGGTGATGAATAGTTCTGGGTTCAGAATTTCAGAAATTTATCATTCTAAAAGTTTCAATCTTTTAGGGTTTTAAAAGGAACATTTTCCACAGTTTCAAGCAATAGTGTATTTTCAAACGCTTCTGGGTTTTCCAGATTCAAGACAGTTCAAGAGAAAGGTACGAATAACATTAATTTAAATTGAGCAAGCCAACCTTGTGATGATGAAGCAATTTGAAGAAGACGATTTGCAAGGAAGAATTGGTGGTTGATTATCTGGATTTGCTCTCGTAGGTTTTCAGAAAACATTCACTCTAGAGAGAAGCAGTAGCTTGCAACAATGGAGAATGAGGAGTATTTATTCAAATCCACCTAAGAGTCGCGTCCTTTCAGTGGTCGAATCGCAACCGTCATCGCCGAATCGCGCAATCACTGGCCAATGCTGATGTCATGACTAAAACCCTAGAGGAACAGAAGGCACGAATATAGGGATTCTAGGTCATAATGACACGCATGGGGGCTGATTTCTCGTGTATTTGAATTGGTGCGTAGCTGCAACGCGCGCCCTGGTTTTTGCGCAATGAAGTCCATCCGGTTAGTGTCCTCACGCGCAAAAAGGGGGCTAATGTAGATAGTACTTTCCAGACAGATAGATCATATCCACGTGGCAGCCATCCATCACACCTAGCTTTGCTCCACATACACAGGATCACCACCCACGCTGATCCACGTGGGGGCTGCAAGACAGGGCCCTCATATACCAAAACGGGACTTGTAGGGACTTAGTGGTTTGGAGGCTAGAGTGAGTTCCGTCGCGCTTGAGTGACAACCAAGCCCGCGCGCGATCTTTAGTAACTGCTTTGAGAGATTTATGGACACGAGCTCCATAAACCCGGTCAACCTCATAACGGTTCCGGTATACGCGGACGAAGTGCGTAACGGTCCCTATATATGCGGACGAACGTGCCGTTGTGGTTAAGGTAATTAAGACTCCATTAATGGGCGCATTAACCCATTAAAATAGTCATATTATCCACTATATATAGGATCATTAACCCTTCCTTACATAACACTAATCACCTGAACTACGCAGAAGCTCTGCCAATACTCAGTCTCTCTCTCTCTCTCTCATACAGTTGCTATTGTCTTACTCTCTCCCTACTCACTACCCTATACCTCCCATGTTTATCATTCCCTGTTCTTGGTGTACGCTTGAATCATCCTCAAAGGATTCTCATGTACACACCTACCGAAAAAGTGTTGTGTTATGCATTACTTGGTCTTGCAGATTTGCAATGAATTTCTTGTGGAGACCGAATTCTGCTATCGTGAAAAGCGCATAATTATTTTCACCCATATCGTTGCGCCCGGCGTTGGAGATGAAAAGACTCTTCCATAGTCAATTGGTGGTGATGTTGGAGCATACACGTATCTGGAAGCCGTTTGAAGCGATAATTGGAGATTTCTTCTTAGAAATTTACAGATTATGTAGACAAGATTTCTATTGGAATATGTATGAACTATTTTGCTGTGTTCGTTTCAATTGTTGCAATTGTGTCTGTTTATGATGAATGAGAAAGGTTGAAGGCATTTAAAAAAATATATAGTGATCAGGCTTTCTTGTCAACTGGCCCGTAAGAGTCAAGTTAGGGGTAAGAGTCTATTTAAGCAAGTGTAGTCTTATGTTGTTTTTTTATCGAATGAATTGAAAAGTGAATTTCTTTATTCGGTCAATAAATTAGTTTGCTAAAAAAGTGCAGTAGGCTAAAAGCTACGTGGAGTTTTGTCGATTTTCACAAAACATCTCTACCCGATATCTATACGGTATCAGAATCAATCTCTAGATGGCCCAAAATCCCCTCCAAAACGGATGTATTATGAGCTGGATATTGTCAACATTCTTCCCATTTTTAGATAACTTGCAACATGAATCGCTCCCATATCTCGATGAAAATAGTGGTTTCTTGGATCAGATTGTACCTCTCTCATACCTCTACAAGTTGGTTCATAATGAAATGGAAGTAAAATTAAGTTCTTAAACTTGTCAAAACCAGTCCTAAAGACTGGACAATACTTTCGGGTTGTTTGTTTAAAGCTTAGAAAATATTCCAAGTATGAAGTGGCTTAAAACATACCATCTTTGGCACTCCATAACTCCCTCAATACTCACTGATATTGTGATGTGCTTTCTCCTGCTAGAAGGTGATGTTGAATACTACAATTCATGTTTTATGAGTTTTCTTCAAATTGTAAACGGATTTCCAGAAATTAACCCTAAAGTTGATTACGCATTGTTTTTAGTATGAAATATAAGTGGAAATATCAATATTTGGACTATCATATTTCTTCAAAACTTAATCAAACGGGTAATTAAGTAAATGTTATAGAATTAATTTCTTTATGTACAAGAGGGGCAAACCTACAATTTTGAAATAAATAGAATTGAACAAACGAATCTTGAATCAGAGCATGACGTCATGCCTCTGTACCAGTTTCATCATATTCGGTGTTAGTTTGCGTTCATCTGGGTTGAAGTTGACTAAAATTCAACTCAGCTTTTCTGTAGTTTTACTAAACTATAGGGACTTAGATGTAATTCAGTAAAGGTTGTAGAATTAATTTATTTATGTATCAGGAAGGAATAGGGACCACATTTGCATTTCTCTAGTCTTGAATGGGTTTGATTGGAGGGTTTAGGCATAGTTAGGGACTGTTCTGAAGAGACTGGGTTGTCAGGGATAAAATTGTAAATTTGGTTTGACAGTCAACATGACATCCACATTATGCATACTTCCTCACTTAGAGGACAAGTGTTAATAGCATGTATACTTGAATTGTGTAGTGGTTGTTGGAATATGAAATCAGCCCCGCTGATCAGGAAACAAGGATGGATATCAGGTACGTACATGTATGCATATGATGTTATATGTGTTTCTCTAAGCTAACATCACGTATATGACTAATATGATTGTGAGTTGTGATATAATTTTCTCTAGAGACCTGGGGGGTTACTATCGTCTTCGAGCGCCAAATTGTCTTCAGACACCTTGGACTTGTCTTCGAACATGTAGGATGCTAGTACAACTATCTGGACTAATGATCCAGTAAGGGGTGTGCAGAATTAAGGTATAGTTGTCTTGTTAGATTGGTTTTCCTTCCTTTTCGAAAGTGAATCGGGTCTTCACAATCCTCTGGGGTAGTGGGAATTGGAATCCTCCGTATAAGGATGTTATGGTTGCGGTGGTTATGGATAATTAAGGACTCCCAAAATTATAAGTTACAGGTACTATCACTACTAGAAATATAGGTTTTAATGACGACATGACTTGTCGATTAAAGCAAATAAAGTCGTCGTTAGTTTGATGTACGACGACTTTTGACTCGTCGCCATGTCGTCGGAACAAGTTCGTCATAAATTCTTTTCACGACGACTTAAGGAACTCGTCGGAATTTTCAAAAACACAACGACAAGGAGTATTGTCTTTGAATATTATTAAATTTGACGAGGGTTCGTCGTCTCTTACACTACACTTACGACGAATCAAATCGTCTCCTCTTACACTACAATTACGACGAATCAACTAGTCGTTTGCGTTGTTCTAAATCCTCAAACACGACAAGTTATCTCGTCGTTAGACCAGAATTCTATGACAACTTGTGCCGTCATAAAATAGTACGCAAAGACGGGTCAACTCGTCGTAGAAAAGCGTAACATTGCGACGAGTCATGTCGTCTCACCAGCCAAAATTGCAATGACGAGTCAAGTCGTCTCACCAGCCAAAATTGGAATGCGTTGTCGTTCGGAACAATGATCCTAGTCTCAACATTTAATAAATGGTCATACTTTCATTCTGCTTCAATAATTTTAAATAGACATTCACAATGCCTTAAACTCCACAATCAAATTACATAATGTAAAGATAATGGCATATCAAAACACCTGTAGGTTCTCAGTGGAACCACACTGGTTTTACAATCCTGAAATTTCATTTTCAAATACTGACTAATGTAGCATTTAACAGTTCAAACACAATAATTGCGTAGACATAATGTTTTCAATCTAGAAAATTGTTCGAAAAAAATTAGTTGACTAATACAGTCTTTATTCTCTAGTCTTTATTCTCCATTTCCTACCCTTCCTGTACTCGAGTGATGCGTTCGCCCATAAGAAAGTACCTGCATGGAAAAATAACACTCAATACATGTTACTCTCAATATTTAACGATTTGAAGAAACATAAGCACCAACAATGTTTGAACTGAATTATCTGCAAAGGTTAGTTCAACTTATGTTTCAGTTCTAGGTTCAGGGTACTTATTACCAAGTACTACCAGGAAGGAAAACAACTCAAAACATTGTAATTTTGGACATTATTTAGACTTTGTGATTTGTGCAGTTATTCAAAGTGGCCTAATCATTCCCATTTGTAGCCAGATTAATAGCTCCATGCCACATTTTAATGATGGTACTCGCAACCATTTCGTAGCCCGACCCCTTCCTTCCACCCCCCACCACACTTATATTCAATGATGATACTTGCAATTACTGACTGAGATATGGACTTTCATCCAAAATTATGGTATATGGGTTTCTCAAACTGCAACTACTGATAGAAATGCTTAGAAAGCTGAGAAACAGCATGAGAAGGTAAAGTTCATGATAAGCAAGTGAGAGAGCTTTATGTTACATATGAAATAACAAGATTGCATGGGGATGAGAAATTGACCTGGCTAATTAAGCAGAATCAAATTCGATGCCTTGTGTCCCTCGTTCAGCCAGAACTTGCTTTAGTAAGGATTCCATGTTTGAAAACTTTGATTCCAGCATATTAGCTCTGTTTTCTGCCGCCTCTGCTCTTTTCTTGGCCTGGTCCAACCTGGCCTTTGTTTCTTGCATTTCACTGTCGGTAACCTGACGAAGTAATCTAGATTTTGGCACCTCACCGACTCCAAAACCAGGTACAAAGCCCGATTTTCTCCCCAGAACATACTCGCAAATTTGTTCTTCATTAGTTAAGACTGTGCCATCCTCAAGGGCCGGGTTACAGCGCAGTGCTAGCATTTTCTCCTGTAATTGTAGTAATACTTACACACTTGAAACACAAATTAAACCAGATATATATATAGATATACATATATATGTGTGTGTGTGTGTGTGTGTGTATTTATAATCTTTTTCAGAGTGAGGTAACTCACATAATTATCTTTTGCTTGTGGACGTATCCATTCTTCTGTACCATCTTTGCAATGTGTTTTCTTATAGAAATCAATTCTAGAGGGCTCTCCAGAAGGGGGATTCACCAAAAAGTCCTGGACTGGCACCTCTGGTTCGCCATCTACGTCACGCTGCTGCTCTTCTTCATTATATTGCAAACACTACATAAAACCACATGTGAATAATTCACTCAAGAATCTAAATCTGAACTCACACACTTAAAATACTAGTATCAAAAAGACTTACCAGTTCCTCATAACATTGCAAAAAAGATTTTGAACCTGATGCATGGAAAACTTTAACTTTTGAACGGTTTCGAGTATTCCTCTCACTTATAGCCTGCATATAGAACAAAATATATAGTTCAGTACCAAAAAAATCAAGATAATACAAGGTTTCACATTACCTTAAACTCCGGTGACACAAAGTAACGACAGCATACATCCCAATCATCCTGTTTAACATCTTCGGGGGGATTGCGCTTTGCTTCCTCAGGAGTACGAAAGGTTTTGAAATGTTTGTGCAACTTGTATCGATGTTCCCCATAAAGCTTCGGCACACATGGATTCAATTTCTCTTCTCACAGTTATGTCAGTAAAATCTAGTGTAAATAAGTCCTGCAAATTTAGAACTGACACGTTACTACTAAAAGTCAAAAAATAAAACACAAATAACAGCTATTTCATCTTTTGTTTTGGAATATATATTAACAATAAAATTATTGTGTAATACGTACTTTCAGATGGTCAAAAATGGGTTTCTTTTCTTCATAAGTCATTTTTGACCACTGAGGAACACTAAGTGGCGCATTCAGACGACAAATTACACCAACTTCTGCAGTTAACTCTTTGCGACCAGCTCCTATAGGTCTGCGCTTCCCCTCAGGGATGTTAGCAGAAACCTTTTCCCCTTTGCGCATTCTCTTCCTCATTTGGAGCCCACGTGTTGCACCTCTACACCTCTTATGTACTCATCACACCATCGATTATTAAGTTTCATCCAATCTCGGTCCATTTTCCTACGAATACATTAATCCAAATAGAAATTTATTAAACAACATATCTAATAATTCTGATACTAGAAAAAAAAAAACTTTCGTGCACATTTAAACACACTATCCAATAAAAGTAAAGGAAGTGTAAATTATATAAAGAAAAAGTCCAAGATGGCATACAAGTCACCAGTTAATATGTCACTGCTTAATTCATAATTATTTCATTTATGTGACATAAACCTCCCTAAATGTGTCCATTAGGAGTTACCTATGTTCTGTAGGTGGGACTTGGATCCTCTCCAGTCCAATCTCCTACAGCCCTCATTCTGTCCAAATCTCAACCGTTCATCTCATATTTCGTTTACAATCCACCACTCTTCAATACCCACGAATTTAGCCTCCATTTAAGGTATGTTTAGTAAATGATTCAATCACAGATTTAAGATATTATCTTCCCGCCCAATCAAATATTTCACTTCAGAGGAACTTGCTACTGGATTATGATCATCTTCAAGGTAATTTTATCTCCAGTTGTTGCCAATCGATCTCTGCGAAAACTCCATTCGAAAAACCTTTAAAGTTTACTGTGAAGGACGCATAAGCTGGCTAAAAATGACAAATTCTTGCAAATATCCTCCAATCCCCTCGTCTAAATTAATGAAAATAAAAATATTAAGCTTTATCAAGGTTTATTCATCAGAGTCTTTTCACTGTTTAGTTCTTGGGTAGAAATTTTTTCACACTCCTTATTTCCACTCTGGAACTTTACGATGCTGATGACATATCTCACATGAGGCTATCTGCTCTTTGCTTATTTCTAAGGCACAGTGAAGCTTCATTTATATTTATAAGATTTTAAAATTTCCGACACGTATTTTGTTTCAGGATTCCTTGGTGGAGGTTGCTAAAGAACAGGCATGTTCAATTAGCAATATTATTGCTCTGGCAACTAAGTGACTAGAGCTCAGGCCTTTCAGCTTTGTCTATCCTAGCCCAACTGCTGAGCTCATGCCCTGTTGCTACTGTAATTAACATTAAATTTACATTTCTCCATTTTCACCAATGATTTTAATGTTGTCCGGACAGATTGCAAGATGCAATTACAATAACTACTCAGACATTTCGGGACATCTAATTCGATTACAAAGACTTCTCAGTTGGAGACTACTCTGCCACATCGGACTAACAAAATAAGATCCCTTAATCCTTAAAATTAACAACGAACTAACATTAAAAACAAACAACGATAACAACAACAACAACAACAACAACAACAACAACAAGAGAACATGCATCGTGGTACCCTAGTTTTGGAGAACCACTTTAAGGATTGAGTTCAAGAGATAGTATAGCATAAACTTCCATTGAAGACAAAATAGAACCAACATCCGGAACTTGAATGGCTTCAACATACAATAGAACATGGAATTTCAGACTAATTGATTGTATTACCCGCCGTAATGGTGGCCGGTAATATTTTACTGAACTGAGAGTGAACTAATGAAATTGGCAGGGAAGCACAATGAAACTAGATCAACGAGGACAAGATCATTACCTTTTCCGAAGAAAATCGTGAAGCCCTTGATTGAGAAACAGAGAAGAAGAACAATCGGAAAGCACTTGATCGAGAGACGGAGAAGAAGAACAGCCGCGAAGCCCTAGATATATATGCGATTGAAACTTTGGCGATTTGTTAAAAGAAATATACGTATCTTCTAAAATCTTATCTCTTTTAAACCTCCAAAACTACGCCGTATTGCACAATCATTACTTTTATGACGAATTATGTGGTCAAGATTTAGTGATTTATCAAAGACAACCCCTAATGTTGTCGTTATCTGCAATTTTGGCCAAAATTTATGGAGGGAAATTTCCGCGCCAATGTTTTAGTCGACTAGTTTGCTGGAGTCGTCAGTTTTTATATAAAAAAAATTATAATATCAATGACGACCTTAATTCCGTCTTAAATTGCCTCAACCTTTGACGATTTTTGACCCGTCGTACTAAAAATGGTCTTTATAAATCAATTTTTTGTAGTGTATATCTGCGTGATCTATGGCGGTATGATACGGTAATGATTTGAGTATATGTAAGTTTAAAGTTAAATCTTCAAAACTCGATTTGTATTACATTCAAAGTACTATATTGCTTGGTATATTTTCTGACATTCTACTTTGTCTATCTATTGTTTACTTTTCATGTGAGAACGTGGAAATCTGGGAATATAGTCAATCACTTAGAAGTCTACGTCAAGACACTACAAACCATACAAAGTATAGTTTTAAGTTTTATTTAAATTCTAGCTTCTTTAATTCTGTCTCGTAAAAGAACCGTTAGGGTTAGACTCCTTGCTGGGGCGTTTCTGTGCCTTAGCGGAGGACACTCACATGAGTATGGGGGTATTCCGGTAAATTTTCTAGCACTGAAGAGTGGAGATGTTACAAATACTACCTATGTTCTTCAAGGTTCTTCAAAAAATCATTAAGGTATTATTTCGGCCTAGCGATTTGGTTAGCAAAATAAAACAAGAATTTTGTAATATTTTGTGGTACTACAGAGCAAAGTTTAAAGTACGATACCATGAAAATATTACAAAATTCTTGCATAATTTTTCGAACCAAATCGCTAAAATAATACCCAAATAATTTTGTGAAGACCAAGAAGAATGGAGGAAGTCGTCACTAAAGTTCAACACAATTGATAGGGACCCCAAACTTCTACAGCTTTTGTCACTGAAGTTTGACACAATTTTAATACATCGCCCAACCTCCAACTTAAGTCATCATGTACTCAAAGTTTCTTATGAAAAAAGAATGTTTTGTTGATAAAAACAAACAGTATACTTTGGTGATCTTAATGTCCCGGCATGACTAGCATGTGAGGGTCGACCAAATTGTTGTGCACAAAAATAGAAGGTAATTATGTCGAGTGCGCCAATATTTATAGATAAAACCGTATTACGGTCGATGATGAAGACACATTTTAGTGGTGATACTAGAAAATATAAATGATATTCACATCATTTTAAGCTGTCGAAATGGGTTGGTTATTTGCTGATCATTGTTAATCTGCTGAAGGCCAAAACAAAGATCTAATGGAGCCCAAAACATGAGTGTGCTTTGTCGAACATGGATAGAGTTCCATAGAAGGAAGAATTTAATTGGAATGGTGATACCGAATTGATTTAAAATGAGATGATGAGATTGTGCAAGAGGTTCCAATGTGAAGTAATATAGCATGTATAAACCCTACATAAATATGTGCAGAAGTTAGGGTTTGTACCATTGAAGTGTGATCTTCATATAGATAATCCAAGATCTAATCTTCAACCGCGTATGTCGTTCACGTATTCTTGCTCCCGGAAATCCATGTGCACAACGAGGGTGAACACGATGATCTACAGCCCAACTCGCCTTTGGATGTGTTGAGAGAGAAAACCAAGCTCGCGTCGATAACTTTTGGAGTGTATAAACTGATATAACTGGTTTGTATAATGTGTAGAGAACTTTGTCTTATATAGACAAAGTTATGGCGTAATTGCAACATAATTCCTGAGGGTTTGTGACAATTGCATCGCAGCCCCCCGGACGCTACATGAAAAAAGTCTAAAATTTCCTTCTCGTCCGTGGGGCTGCACAAATCTCTCACATTTTTCTCAATCTCTAACCAAGTCATGAACAAAGTTTTCTGTGATTGTACCGTGTGATTGTCGAGAGTACATGCATTTAGGTAAGCCTCAACGCCAGGAACTCATCATGAGCGAGCGCGGGGAATCTCAACCTCCAAGAAAATAAATGGATAACGCATAGTCATGCTCTTGTATTCCCCATACTCCATATAGTTTCAATTACATAGACCATGAGTACGTCTCGTCACGTAGGCAGTGCTCAAATGCGACTACCGTTTGGTCTTATTCATTTATCGGCAAACTCTGTATGGGTTTTGCAAGTGGGCTCAAATGAAAAAGACCTTGAACGATACAACGAGAATCTTCCTCTCATCCATGTGTCGCATATAATCCGTTTAGCTGCTTTCTCAGCGTAGTCAGGAATGCCGAATCATTAATAGCCGCAAGGTTTCATGCCAAAGTAGCATAACCTATAAGCGAAGTTTCTATCCCCAAGAGGAAAGTATTTCCAAAGTTCATGAGATTTACAATTTGGACCATGGCAAACATTATCTCTTTGAGAGAAGTATTAAATATGTTCACCTAATTTTTTTTGGCACGACTACATATATTAATAAAAAATAGACCGAAGCATATCTTTATGACATTGATCAAATGATTCATGTCATGAGGGAGATAAGACACCATATTACATTACATGAAGTTCAATTTAATTGTCTTTTTCATACTTGAGTCCGTGTAACTTTAAGCTCCAAATCCAATTGAAGTTTTATAAATGACGAGTCATTGATGCATATGAAGCATGTAGGTCGCTTACACAACTATCACTATTATCTTTATAAATGATCATGATCTTGTTATTTCCAACTCGATATAAATTGAGATTACAAGAAAATCATCACTAAATTATCAAACAAATGTCGGAAAACAAAACCTTTGAAGAAGAAAAAACTCATGTAGAAGCTAAAAATTTACATTAACTTGATTTTAAATATATGATGTTGGTGATATTCACTTTTTTAAAGAGCTAGAAATCATATAATTTTCTTTAATCACATGTAAATGGATTTTTTATGACTATTTATTGGAGAAAATTCAAATAAAATCTCGTCTGTGCAAATATACACGATCTGCAGTTTGTGAATGCACCGAGCATATATGTGTAGTACTTTTGAGTACTTGACGTGCCTCGTATAGAACAATCTATTCAAATGTTCTCACCTGTGTGGTTGAATGCGCAAGACTAAGAGAAATATGCTATATTGCAAGTGATGTATAATTGATAGCACAATATTCTCATAGTTATAACTATAGTTAATTCATAACGCACATATACTCTATTGATAAGAGTGATTATGATTCATTTTAGTCTAGAAGTCTACAAGTATCACAAACATGTTTGAGAAGTAATTAGTTACTCAAATGATTGTACCAATCACTTAAGTGAAATCCATGGATGTTGATTCCCATGAGAATACTTCTTTTCCATAAAAAAATTGAAATATAGAATCGCGAGTGATTAAGTTCATACGCATTATAGTTTCAGAAATGTCTCGGGAACACTTATAATCACATGTCATACTTATTTTACAAATAGCTTTTCATTACTATCTCACATGATAATGTAAGTTGAACATGCATTTATGATTTTATCTGTTAGACACCATGCATGAGTTTATTTCTTAGGTCTTAAGTTTTGACATCAAGATGATGCAACGAGGGGGAGATTGAATAATTACAACACGTTGTGTTTTTTCCCTTAGCGGAGGGTGTTGTGTGTGTGTGTGTGTTTTTTTTTTTTTTTTTTTTTTTTTTTTTTTTAACTCATAGGATTTTTTCTAGCAAAGTTTCAATGAGGTATGCAGCCATGGGCGAGTTTAAGATTACATCAATCCCAGATTGTTGGATTGATGTATTCTTTTTCCTTCGTTAGAGCTTTCATCCCAATAGATTTTGCTTGACAAGGTTTTAACGAAGCATCATACAAGCGAATATTCAAGGGGGAGTGTTAATAAATAGTATGTAATTGATACTGATGAACATTCACTGTGTATTGTACTACCATATACACGTGATATTAATTGACTTCCATGCTTTATATGAAGAGTGTTTTGGTGAAGACTAATAGACACTTGATATTCCTCCATACTTGTCTCTCTCGTTCTCGTTCTTGAGTTTATAACAAAATGGACAATTCTTTTAGACAATTCAAAATAGAAAGGTTGACTGTCGCTATTGGGAGGGAGTAGAAATAATACAAGTAAAGAAATATGACTAGTGACAAGATCAGTGATGCATTTTATTGTTGGAAAAAAAAAAGAAAAGAAAAAAGTAATTTGGATCTACGACAACGATGGCGAGCAAGCAGCGGAGAGTTCGAGATTACAGGTTATTCCACTTGGGGAAGTAAAGATTGCCTGTTCCGCAGGTTGATGAGACGGAGGGGCAGTTCCTGACTTCACCTTGTGGGGTGAAACATATTCGGACTTCAACTAGCAGCCGATCCCCTGATACCGTTCTACACGCCAAGCTTGGGGTTTTCGTGGTCAAGTCGGTAACAACCGTCCTGATTGATTGTACTGAGTAGGCGGTATCTCCCGGTACTATGTTGTTTTTCTCGAAAGCAGCAAGGACATTGTAACGGTCTTTCATGTCGAGAGCTTCGGTGAAGTATTTGTTCTGGGTATACAAGGAGAGCGAGCATGTACCGTGTTTGGTCCATTCGATCGCCCACAACGTAGGGTTTGTCGGTACTCCTGTTCCTTTAAGAAATGGCCAATGTTCGTTCATGCGCCTCAAGAGTAGAGTTTGCTGCAGAAAAGGAAAAACGCTCATGTTTAAGTTCAACTACCATAAAAGTATCAAACAGAGTGCTACGATAATGCTGAAGAACTTACAGTGATTGGTTTGTACTTCTCATCGGTGTAGCAATTTTCTAGTGGTGTGGAAAAGTTGCTTGGCCACAACCCATGAATGGTGAACTTGTTAGGGACGGGTTTGTATTTGCATGGTTCTGCATAGCAATACGAAGGTGGCCAAGTGATTGAGAGAGTCAAGTACTCAAAAGGCCTGTAGGCTCTGAGGGAAGAAAAGTCCTCAACAATGGGGGACTGATCGAAAAACTGGAGGAGAGAAATGAAGAACTGAAGAAACTTGGCCATATCTGTTTTCTGTGTTGAAGTATTAAGCCATGGGTTGTCGGGGTATTTATAGTGGATGTATAGGGGCATATTGGTCAGAAGAAATGGCTTTACAGAAAGTGTCACATGCAATCATGTGGTCATTTTATAATCCCCTGACCAGCCAATGGAGCATCTCTAACGCATCCAGATTCGGTTTCCTACTAGCTCCCTTTTTTTAGATTATCAGAATTTGTATGATAGGCTACGACAAAAAAAATATATGTATAGAACACAAGAGCATCCTCCACGAGGAAATGTGTCTCCTGATCTAAATCTGAATTGTTAAGTTTTTTCAATTTGATTAAATTAGATTAAAATACATTTTAGCAAAATGTGTAAATGATTAGCGGATATTCTCTCTTTATTCCTTGTGGATAACTATTGCTTGGTAAATTTATTTTTATATATTTCTAACACGTGTCGATGGACTATAATAATTATATTTTAACTATTGTCCAACTACCACTCCGTTTCTTAATTTATATTAACCCCCCTTTCAAAATGCACAATAATTAAAAAAGTTGGGTAATTGACTATGTTATCCCTCCCATCCCTCCCCCTCTCTCTCTTTCGTTGATATCACCACCACCACCACCACCACCACCAGTCAACAACCACTACCAACAACACATAACAGATCCGACAACAATATATTTACAGAATCAAGAGTATAATTACAAATCAAAGAAAAAATTACAAATTGAAGAAAAAAAATCAGAGGAAGAAGAAGAAGAAGAAGAACACACTGATGGAATGCAAAGATCTTGCCACCACCACCGCCACCGCCGCCTGTGAGAAAATAACAGATCTTGAATCAAAAGAGATGGATATAAAGAGGAGAAAATAACAGGCCTTGAAACAGCTTTCAGAGCCTAGGAACTGATTGAGTCTTATACGCATGAACTTAGGGGGAGTTTCTTATTCTGTTTAAACTCCTAAAACCCTGTGCTTGATTACTTGATGATGAAAGAAAAAGTATTTTGACATGTTTAACATTATCTAATCCATCTGTTTGACTTATTTTTGCAGAAAATGTTTATTTCCTATTCTAAAGGATTTATTTCCTAACCTGAGTTTTGCAGGAAAGGAAATTCTGAGATAATTTGATTCTGCAATCAATCTAATGGTTGTAACAGCTTCTCAACATGGTTATGGAAATGATCAAATCAGTATCCCTGAAGATGCTGAGCAACTATCCGTTGAAGAAGACTGTTAGAGAAGTCAAAGTTTTTGCCTGCAAAATAGGAAAGTTTATTGCTGAAGATCTTGAAGATTCGCAGATCAAATGAGCTGTCTTTAAGGAGCATGATTTGAAGCATTAGAAACAGAACACAACAGATAAAAACAGAGACCCTCAAACACATTCAAGGATTTCCAAGCAACAAAGAAGAAGTTCAAATTCTCAATCAAATTCTCAGAAGAACATTGCACTCTTACAGCAAGTTCATTGTCTGTGTTCTTCGGTTCCGAACTTCATTTGTATTTCTTATTGTTTATACTTCTAGTTCTCATTCTCAAGGATTGTTCAAGATGAACATCAAAGAATTCTTAGTTAATCAGATAGCTATAGCATGAACTAGATAGGTTAGTGAGAACCATAAGCTGTAACAGAGGAAGGCATCTCTCTGTGCTTGAGATTTAGGACTTAGCTGTTGATTATTAAGAATTGAGTTGAAAATCCTGCAAGGAGAAGATCCCTGAGGTAGAGACGTAGGTCCAAGTGGAGTGAACTCTATATATCTTGTGTCTCTTGCATTTACTTTTCTGTTACAAACTTAGAACTTTTTGCAGCATTCCTAATAGTTTCATTTCAAGGGTTTGAAACTCATTTCAAGGCCTTGAAATAGACTTATTCTCCTGTTTACTCTAACTGTTTTATTCCAAGGGCTTGAAACTCATTTCAAGGCCTTGAATCTCCTTACAAATCTTTTGAAACTACTACTCTTGCAAAGTTTGACAAAAGTATGCATACTCTATTCAACCCCCCCCCCCCTTCTAAAGTATTGATCCTGTATTTCTACCTACTGTACACCCCTTCAATTGGTATCAGACCTTGTATCACTGCATAGATTTAATCATCTTGTGATTATGAGTACTGTAGGTGATGGTGGTTTCTCACAGGGAAGAGCTGCTAACAGACCTCATCTCTTATGTGGAGACAATTTTATCCACTGGAAAGATTTGATGAAAATGTTCATTATTGATCAAGATATGGAACTCTGGACTATCATATAGAATGGTCCTCACACTTTCTACACAGAGAATGATGAGATTAAAACTCCCAAATCTGAAGACTCACTTTCTTCATCTGAATTAAAGCAATTTTCAAAGAATTATAAAGTTATGAATCTCTTATATTGTGCTTTAAGTGCAAATGAATTCAACAGGATCTCAAGCTGCAAAACTGCCAAGGAGAACTGGGATAAGCGTGTGGTGACTTTTGAAGGAACCAGCCAAGTCAAACAAACCAAGATCAACATATATCTCAGGCAATATGAGCTATTCAAGATGAATGGAGATGAGTCAATCAGAGACATGTTCAAAAGGTTCACTGACATTGTCAACAACCTTGATTCACTGGGAAAGCATATTTCCAATGAAGAGAAGGTGAGGAAGATTCTAAGAAGTCTTCCAAAGGCAAAATGGAAACAAAAAACTACTGCAGTTGAGGAAGCTCAAGATCATTCATCACTCCAACTTGATAACCTACAAGGGAAGCTCATTACACATGAGATATCCATGAATGAAGTTGATGGAGAACTACCTGAAAGTGTCAAGAACTTGGCTCTCAAGGCTAAGGAGAATGAGTTCAAAGCCTTGAAACTGAGGAAGATGATGAAGATCCATATGCTTTGATTTCCAAAGCCTTAACCAGAATTCTTAAAATGATGAAAATATTTGGAAACAAGGACTTCAACAGAGATAGAAACAGATCCTCCAGTAGAAAAGATTACAAAGGTAAATCTTCTTCACATAGTAATAAGCCTAAAGTCATGAATTGCTTTGAGTGTGGTGATGCAAGACACTTGATCAGAGACTGTCCACACAAGAAAAGCAAGAACTTTCAGAAGAAAGATCAAGATAGAAGAAAGAAAGCTATGATAGCTTCATGGAGTGATTCAGATACATCAAGTGACTCTGAATCAGAAGAAGAACATGCCAACCTATTCTTTATGGCCAAGCATGATGAAAGTTCAGAAAAGAACATTGAGGTAACGATAAGCTGCTTGATTTCAAAACCTACATAAGCCCTCTCTGATTATCTTAGAACAATGCTTTTAAATGAAGAGGATTATCTGAAAGAAATTACAGTTTTGAAAGAAAAAGTTCATGAGCAAGAAAAAGAAAATACATCTTGTTTGTCTAAATAAAAATCTTGAAATCTCTCAGAAGAAAACTGACAGCGAGTTCAAGGCCTTGAAAACCAGTTTCAAAGCCTTGGTAACACAAGTCAAGGAAGAAGTCTCTGTGAACTCTCTCTTGAGTGACAACATTGTTAATCTAAGACATTAAGTTGATGAATTGGATAAACAAAAGACTACTCTGACTGAGAAACTTTAAGAATCAGAGTTAGTCAAAGCAAAACTTGCAGGCTCAGAACACAACTTGAACTTGATTCTTGGACGTAGCTTGAAGTCTGTTCACAAAACTGGTATTGGATACCATCCAAATTTTCAAAAGAAAAAAAAATACCAAATTTGTGAAAGATGGAAGCAAAACATCTCCTAAGTGCCATTACTGCAATAAGATTGGTCATGTTAAGATGACTTGTCCTTTTAGAAGTAGATACCCTCACATTATGAGGAACACTTTTCCCTTCCAACTCAAAGAACAAGTTAGACAGATTTGGGTTCCTAAAGGGGTTAGACACCCAACATGGTTGACACTGAATATGAATCTAATTTCAGCACTTGGTCCAATAGCTGGGTAAGGCAGTGAATGGTGTTTGCAGCGTGTCACCAAGATCAAAGAGCAAAAGTGGTTTATGGACAGTGGTTTCTCAAGACACATGAGTGGAAAGAGATATCTATTCTCAGAACTGAAAGAGCAATCAAAAGGATCAATTACACTTGGTGACAAAGGAAAATGCAACATTCTTGGTATTGGTAAAGTTGGTAAAAATTCTGAAAATTCCATTTCTGATGTATATCTAGTTGATGGCTTGAAATTTAATCTGCTTAGTGTATCTAAACTTAGTGACATTGGCAAAAAGGTTATCTTTGATAAAGAGAAATGTGTGGTGCAGAATGAGAAATCTGGCAATTGCATCCTCACAGCCTCTAGATCAAACAATGTTTATACTTTTCAAACTAACAAATTTGCAGGTGAAAACTTGAAGTGTCTCAAGGCCTTGAAAGAGGATTCAAAGATTTGGCACAAAAAGTTGGGACATATTAGCTTGCATACCTTGAAAAAGTTAGTTTCCAAGAACTTAGTAAGAGGATTACCCTCTATCAAGCTCAAAGATGAAGAAGTATGCAAGGCATGTGCACAAGGCAAGCAAACTAGAAGCTCATTCAAGCCAAAGAACTTTGTAAGTACTACTAGACCCATTGAACTATTGCATATGGATCTCTCTGGTCCTATGAGAACTCCAACTCTAAAGTGTAAGAAGTACATGCTTGTTATCGTTGATGATTTCTCTAGATATACTTGGGTAATGTTTCTTAAAGAAAAATCTGAAGCTCTCTTTGAATTTTCAAATCTTTGTAGAGAACTTCAAACATTGAAAAACCTACCTATTGCTTCAATAAGAAGTGATCATGGTAGAGAGTTTGATCAACTTAAATTTGATATATTCTGTTCTGAGCATGGCATCTCTCACAACTTTTCTGCTCCTATAATTCCGCAATTGAATGGAGTAGTTGAAAGAAAGAACAAGACTCTTGAAGATATGTCAATAACAATGCTTCTGGAAAATAAGCTGCCCAAGTATTATTGGGCGGAAGCTGTGAACACAGCAAACTATATTCTTAACAGGTGCTTGATCAGATCTATTCTGAAGAAGACCCCCTATGAGCTGTTCAAAGGAAGAAAGTCAAACATTTCTTACTTCAAACTTTTTGGATGTACTTGTTTTGTCCACAATAATGGTAAGGACAATCTTGATCTCAATCTGAACAAGCATGATTCAGATACTGAAGAAGAATCCTCAAAAGGATCCAAGGAAATGTCACAGGAACAAGACAGGCATTTTCAAGGCCTTGAAATTAAGGTTCAAAGCCTTGAAACAGAATCAGAACACAGGAGAACAATCTACTACTTCAAGTTCTGAAAGATTTGAGAAACAAACTGGAGAGCCTGACCATGCACACCAAATAAGAGATTCAAATATCTCTCATCTCATCCTCCTGATTATTTCTGATCCAACCACTGGCAAACTAACCATATCACAGTTGAAAAATCTTTGTGCTTTTAATGCTTTTATTTCTCTTGTAGACCCTAAAACTGTGAAGGAAGTATTACAAGAAGCAGGCTGGATTATAGCAATGCAAAGTGAACCCAATGTGTTTGAAAGGAACAAGGTCTGGAATCTGGTTCCTCCACCAAGAAATCAGTCTGTCATTGACACCCGATGGGTATTCAAAAACAAGTTAGATAAGAATGGAAAGGTAATCAGGAACATAGCTAGATTGGTAGCTCATGGCTACAATCAAGAAGAAGGTATTGACTATGAAGAAACTTTTTCTCCTGTTGCCAGTCTTATGAGCAGGGAATTTGAGATGAGCTTGATGGGAGAATTGAACTTTTTCCTTGGACTTCAGATTCATCAGATGAAGAAGGGCATATTCCTACACCAAAGCAAGTATACAAAGGACTTGCTAAGCAAGTATAATATGTATCAGTCCAAAGAGATTAAGACCCCCATGAGTTCTACATTGTCTTTATACAAGGATGAATATGGTAAGAATGTGAATGTGAAAGAGTATAGAGGTATGATTGGGTCATTACTCTACCTCACAGCTAGTAGACTAGATATCATGTTCAGTGTGTGCATGTGAGCTAGATTTCAATCTGATCCTAAAGAATCACACTTGACTGCAATTAAAAGAATTTTTAGATATCTCAATGGTACCAAAGACGTAGGGCTTTGGTATCCTAAACATTCTAACTTCTCTTTGTGTGGCTATTCAGATGCTGATTTTGCAGGATATAAAGTTGAAAGAAAGAGTACATCAGGGTGCTGTCAATTTCTTGGATCATCTTTAATCAGCTGGCATTCAAAGAAGCAAAACTCAGTTGCACTATCAACAGCAGAATACATAGCAGCTGGAGTTTTCTGTTCACAAGTGTTATGGATAGCATAACAAATGAGAGACCTTGGATTTGATTTCAGATATATACCTATCAAGTGTGACAACACAAGTGCAATATCTATTACAAAGAATCCATTTTAGCATTCAAGAACAAAGCATATTGATGTTAGACATCACTTCATCAGAGATCATGTAGATAAAGGTGATATTGTTCTTGAATTTGTTTCTACTAACTTGCAACTTGCAGATATCTTCACTAAACCATTGCCAGATGAAAGGTTCTCAACCTTAAGATTGGAGTTAGGCATGCTAGATAAGGAAGCTTTGGTTTAGGGGGAGAATCAGGTAAGTATTATGTGTTTCAAAGGTTTGAACTGATTTTCAAAGCTTTGAAAATCCTTTCAAAGCCTTGAGTATGTTTCATTTACATGATACAACTTTTCAAGGCCTTGAAACCCTTTCCAAAGTCTTGAAAATAACACTGCATGTCAATTAGTCAATAATTTTGGATCTTTCAATATTGGGTGTTATCTTTGTAGATAATTGCTCAATGTTGCCCCCACAATTTTGAAAAAACCCCTTTTCAGCCAAAATAGTATTATATCTTTTATTTCCAACGACACACACAATTTTGAATCTTTTTGATTTATCAGATCTTCAAAGATCAGTGAAAATATTTAGTTTCTTTTTCAAATTGAAACTCTCTTCTATTTATCTCCTTATTTCTTTCTCTCCTTCGTATCTATCCTACCTATCTCTCTTCTTATCCAAACCCTAATGAGAACTAGAAAAGCCTCAGACATAATCAAGATGGCTGGTGGATCAAAGGCTACAATAGAAAAGAAAAAGAAAGGCCACTATGGAACAGGTTCAGACCATCAGTGGGGACTCCAGTTCAAAAACCCCTACTGCAGAAGACATAGATCCTCCTTTTCTCAAGAAGAAGGCCAAGAAAGATGAGACCCCAGTGTCCAACAAGTTGAAGAAGAAGGCAGTAGAGGTTGCACCAGATAAACAGAAGGGTATTTAGATTGGTATCCCCAAGAAGACAAAGAAGAAGGTTAACAAGACAGACAAGGGCAAAGTAAAGGAAAATGTTACAGAAGATGAACCAGATGAGAACATTGAGAAAGCTTTGCAGATCTATTCAGAGTAGAAGAAATCCACTGGTAAGAAATCAGCCCCTGATCGTACATGGTTTATTACTAATGTTGCTAGAGGTCAGTGACTTGATGGATTTGCTTCTAGACCAGTTGCTTTATGTAGTCTGGTTAGTATGCCTATGTAACATGGTATGAATCTAGAGTGCATCAAAATGTTGAAGAAAAGCTCTCTGGTTTATTCTAAATCCTCCAGAGTTAGCTTAACCAAGACTCACCAGGTTCTTATACCTAAATATGAAACAACTCAAGAAGTCTGCAAGTTTGGTGATTCAGAGTTGCTAGCATTGACATGGAACTAGATCATGCTGAGTTTTCAAATGTTCTAGGTTGTCCTAAGAGATATGACACCAGTAACTAACCTCCTAAGAGTGAATTTCTGAAACTAGCAAAAGAAGAGCTCTTTCTACCAAATACCCTGCGTCATCTAAGCAGTTAACACACTCTGTGCTAACTGTTGAAACCAAAGTTTTTTTTTACCATTTTGATGAGATCTGTGGTACCTAGGGAACACTCAAAGGAACTGGTAACTGATAGGGTGTTGTACTATATGTACTTGGTCATGCATGGTTATGAAATTGATCTTCCAAAGCTGGTGATGGAACACATGCTTTATAGCCAAACCAACTAGATAAAACACCCTTTTCCATATGCCAACTTGCTCACCTTATTCTTCCAACACTTTAAAATTCCAAGTGATAGGGAAGAATCAGTGACTACTGGTTTTGGTATGCTCAATGAGAAGGATTTTGAGAAGATTGGTGTGGTGAAAATCAGTGCTAAAGTTTAGAAGCTATACTCATATTTGATAGAAGAAGAGTTTGTTGGGTTTTGACGTAGGTAACGCAGCGGAATAACAAAAATTAAATCCTACTCAAAGCCCACCAAAGATCACAGGAGGATACATCATAACATGATAAGGGACATAGTATTTGTGTACCTTTTTGGTTTGGGAGATCACACGAAGAATATTGTCCTCGTCTCTACTTTTGATCCACGTCTAGAGGTGAGATCTTGATTCTTCCTTCTAAAGTGATAGCTTGGACCGAAGGAAGAGGGAAGAAGGAATCAAGCAACCAAAGGAGGCAAAGGGAGGGTTCGGCCCTCACTTTGAGCCGACGGGAAGGGGGGCGGACGGGCTAGGGGCGGACACCTCTAGCTTGTTCTTTCTCTCTCTTTTTCTCTCT
Organism: Linanthus parryae; assembly: GCA_023055425.1. Lineage (NCBI taxonomy): Eukaryota > Viridiplantae > Streptophyta > Magnoliopsida > Ericales > Polemoniaceae > Linanthus > Linanthus parryae. The sequence goes on along the minus strand of JALGPY010000003.1, from coordinate 49,464,802 downwards.
CCCACTTTCTTATGTTATGTCTAATAACATTAGTGGGAAGGAAGCTAGAGCCTCCTTTATATAGTCCAACAACTCCTTGTTAACTACATAAAGGTCCTTCCTAGTTCTACATGAACTTGGATTAGTCCCTTCCTTGCATATTAGTCCTACTAAGTTTGCAAGGTGTTGCACAGCTTCTTATTAATTAATCATATTAATTAACCCCAAATCTAGTTCTACTCTATTTGACGTGTGACCCCATAGGTTTCTACTTAGTTGGTAGTAACTTATTACTAACATGGAGCGGTGTCTAGCAACACATCTATGCAACCCAACTAATAGAAATAGTCAGTGATCCCGACAAACCTCTTGTGCCCAATATATCATATTACACTATCCCTTTGTCTCCATATCCGGATTGGACACGAGACATAAATAGTCACACTCGTATATCCAATCCATAGTTTCTCGATCCGACTTATTCAAGCAGATAACATCAATATCTCCATATTGATTTATCTAAGTCTGGCCAGACATTCAATAAGCCTCATCCCTCGAGTGGCCGTGGATATTTACTCCCATTATGTGGGAGGGACAAATCCTCTCTACATCACTACGATCTCTAAGCTTGCTTCCTATCATGCCCGATAACTACCTTTATGATTACCCAGTTACGGTGTAACGTTTGATAACATCAAAGCACGATATTTCACAACTAGAGTATGTAGTGACTTCAAGTCTAAGGATTGCAATCATATTAGCACTACGAGAAGCGATTGTGACTTAACATAATCTAATGTATCCTTCATGTTGTGGGTTAATCCAGTATGTCATTACTCCTAATGCATACCCATGTGTTAGACTTGATATCTCCATATCAATATACACACATACTAGTCTATATTTGATCGTCCTATTAATCAATATAATGGACTAGGGATATTTAAGATAAACAACACATTGTATCTAAGGACTTCATTAGATTAAATATCACAATATATAATAAATGAATATTCTAGCCAATTACAATGTTCATACTAATTATTAGATTGCCTCTAGGACCCCTATTCCAACAGAGTTGGGTTCCAAGAAGTTTCTCAAACACAATTCCTTAACTCCCACTTCTAGCCAAACCTCACAGTCCCAAGACAACCCCTTAACCCTCCAGTTGTTGAAAGAAGTTCAGATGGATATTGATGAGGTAAAGGAGAATCAGCATGGGTTTGACACTGATCTCAGACAGGTGAAGTACATGGTTGAAAATATGTTATGGAGCATGACATTGTTTGATGTAGCTGAGGAAGTATCTCAAGCTGAGAAGAGTACCAAGAAGGCTGGATCAGCAAAGGATCCACCCAATGAATATTCAACTCAAGATGGAGCAGGTCAAGTCAAAGGTAAGGGAAAGCAGGTAGAAGTATAGCAAGAGGATGAAGATCAAGAGGAAGACAGTCCAGACTCAGGTGCACTGTTCATGGATCTCAAGAAGAAGAAACCTAAGAAGCCCATTGTACCAGAGATTGTGACTGCTGCTGATTTCTTGAGGAAGGAGGTGAAAAATGTGATAATGTGGCTCAACAAGATGAAGAACAAGATGATGAGGAAGAAAGTCAGGTTGAGGATGCAGAGAAGCAAGGAGATGAAGACCCTAACCCTTAACTCTTGCCTACTCTTTCTTCTCCTTTTCAAGGCCTTGAAATCTTTTCCAAGGCCTTGAAAATTTATCTCTTCAAAAGTTTTTTTTTTTTCCAAACACCGATCCAACATATTCTCATTCTTTTTTTTGATGAATTTCAAAAATGGGGAGAAATTTAGGGTTTATTTGTTTATTTGCTTTCTTAGTTCGCTTTTCAGGTGACCTGGTTTTGGTCAGTTAGGATTATCTGAAAACTTCGTGCTGCTACCTGTTTCTGTTTAATAAGTTGGATCTTTTGGACATCATGTGTTGATTTTATATGATTAATTATGCTATGTTCTAATGAGTATTTGTTGCAGAATTACAGTATCAAACAGACTGGAAGACTTTGGTTTTGTCTTTCATCAAGGGGGAGATTGTAAGATCAATGCAGTTTCAATGTATCAGAGACTTGAAATAGCTTCAAGGCCTTGAAACTAATTGAGTCTTATATTCCTGAACTTAGGGGGAGTTTCTGATTTTGTTTAAACTCCTAAACCCCTGTGCTTGATATATTATTACTTTTATGATGAAAGACAAAGTATTTTGACATGTTTAACATTATTTAATCCATCTGTTTGACTTAGTTTTGCAGGGAAAGTTTATTTCCTATTATGCAGGATTTATTTCGTAACCTAAGTTTTGCAGGAAAGGAAATTCTGAGATAATTTGATTCTGAAATCAATATAATGGTTGTAACAAATTCTCAACATGGTTATGGACAATATCAAATCAGTATTCCTGAAGATCCTGAGCAACTATCCGTTGGAGAAGACTGTTAGAGAAGTCAAAGTTGTTGCCTGCAAAATAGGAAAGTTTGTTGCTGAAGATCTTGAAGATTTGCAGATCAAATAAGCTTTATTTAAGGAGCTCAGTTTGAAGCATTAGAAAGAGAACACAACAGGCAAAAACAGAGACACTCAAACACATTCAAGGATTGCTAAGCAACAAAGAAACATATCAAATTCTCAATCCAATTCTCAGAAGAACATTGCACTCTTACAGCAGTTTCATTTTCTGTGTTCTTCTGTTCATAACTTCATTTGTATATCTTGTTGTTTATACTTCTAGTTTTCATTTTTAATGATTGTTCAAGGTTTACAATAGATAATTCTTAGTCAATCAGATAGCGAGAACAGGTACTAGATAGGTTCGTGAGAACCACAAGCTGTAACAGAGTAAGGCATCTCTCTGTGCTTGAGATCTAGGGCTTAGCTGTTGATTAATAAGAATTGAGTTGAAATACTACAGGGAGAAGATCCCTAAGGTAGAGACGTAGATCCAAGTGGACTGAACTCTATATATCTTGTTTCTCTTGCATTTACTTTTCTATTACAAACTTAGAACTTTTTGCAGCATTCCTAATAGTTTCATTTCAAGGGTTTGAAACTCATTTCAAGGCCTTGAAATAGACTTATTCTTCTGTTTACTCTAACTGTTTTATTCCAAGGGCTTGAAACTCATTTCAAGGCCATGAATCTCTTTACAAATCTTTTGAAACCACTACTCTTGCAAAGTTTGGCAGAAGTATGCATGCTCTATTCAACCCCCCTCTAGAATATTGATTCATTATTTCTACCTACTGTACACCCATTCACAGAAGATGAGGATGAAATGATTGAAGATGAGGATGAATATCCCCACCACCTACCACCCAAAACAACATCAACAAATTTATAAACCCATATTGCAACCATCGTTGCCAAAAAGAATAAAAAATTAAACTCCATGAAATCCAGAATGAGAAAATAAATAAAAAACAAACCCTATGACAATTGAACCCAAATAAAGTTTCAAAATCGAACCCAATGTGTTTTTCCTTATAGCTATCCTTAATTAGCAGAGAGAGAAGAACACCAAGAGAACAAAGAACTTGAAATGAAAACAGCATCCAAGAAATAAGGAAAAATACATAGTAAAAAAAAACTATATGGTATGAAGAAATTAGAACTGGATGAAGAAAGAAAGGAGAATAAATCTATTCTTGGTCGTGACAGGATAGAAAATGAAGGAGAAAAAGAATAAATAAATAAATAAATAAATAAACAGATCTGGATGAAAAAGAACGAGGAACGATGCTTGCAATCGTGACGTACGCCACCACAACCTCCAAATATGGAAAAGAATGAATAACCAGAAGAAGAAAGAGAAAGACGAACAAGGAGGAAAAACAACGAAAATAATAAAGAAAAAAGAAAACATGATCTTGAAGAAGGACAAAGGAGGAGGAGATGGAGCTATCCCCCTCCATTGCGTTTTCTGCCATCCTCTGTGTCGTCGAACGCAACACACCACTGCGTCGACCGCCCTTTGGTAACCACAATGAGCCGATGACAACTAGCTCTAGAGGAGATGAATGAAGGAGAAGAACAATATGTATAGAGAAAAACGAGCAGATTTTTCAGAGAGAGAAATGAGATGAGAAACAGAATGGTATGTTCTATATGTAAAAGGGTACTGAAGTCTTTTTGCCCTCATTAGCGGATACTTACTCCCCTACCGCACAAAAACGAAACCACAGGGGTTTTTTCTCACAAACCTCTAACGACATGGGGGGGGGGGTGTTCAAATGCAACTAACCCATTTGTTTTTAGATAATCATACTGTTCGAATTAGCTTGGGAAAACCTTGATTAAATGCAACAAGCCTAAAAGGTTATTGATCGTCGTGAGGCTTGAACTTGAGACCTCAAGGAAAGAAAACTTTATGCATACCTAGACTAAATCCACCGTGTATCAAGAACTACTGGTCGTCGTGGGGTTTGAACTTGAGACATGAAAGAAAACAGACATTTAACTTCCAAGTCTCACCCACTAAGAGCCCGTTTGGTGGGGCTTTTGCTTTCTAGAATGCTGCTTTTCGAATCTAAAAGTTGTATTAATTGTTTTGGTAAATCTATTTTTTTCTGCTTTCTGGAAAGCAGTTGCTTCCCCACAGCAGCTTTGAAAAGCAGGGGAGGGGTTGCTTTCCAGAACATGCTTTTCGACAAATGTATTATTTGGCACTCTTATCCGTTAATAAATATCAATAATTATTTATTCTATCATGTCTGATATTTTCATTTCAACATTAACAGCAGCTCTAAAAAACTAATTACCAAACATAAAATGTCAAAAGTGCTTTCCCCCAACAGCTTAAATACGGAAATAACCAAACACTTTTCGCGTGGATTTCCACAGTAGCCTTCTCAAAGCACTTCCTCCACAGAAGCTTTCTAAAACGCCACAACATTACCAAAATATCCCTTAGTCAACAATTTGGGGCAAGTAATCACTACTACCTTCGTTTCTCAGGGATCTTCTCAGTTGACTTGTTTTACTCGTATTGTTATGTCACTCCCGATTTCTCTCACCTCACGAATAGACAAGAAACAATGCAATGACACAAGATTTACATGGTTCGCTAGCGCAAAGTATGCTAACTACGTCCACGTGCAAGAAATACCTTTATTCAATGAGGAGAAAAGTTCTACAATGCATACATATGTTTATAGGACCTCAAAGGATCCTTTTATACCCCCCAAACCGTACCGAACCAATAAGGAGTTGTTTCCAAGCTTATTATCTGCCTCCGGGATGTGTTCGTGCGAAGGCTTTTCCTGACTTGGTGCGAAGAGTCTTCGTGCTTTTCGACAGCACACCTATCCACAAACATCTTTTGTTTCCTGGCTCTTATGGGATGTCTTCGTGCGAAGATGTACTTGTCTTCGTGCGAAGACGTCCTAGGACTTCACCTTTGTGCTCCTTTAAGTATCCTCAAGCCGTCAAGGCACTTCTCAACACGTATCCATGTCACTTTGACCAAGTGATTTGGATAGCAAAACGAGTCAAGTTTTGGTAATTTGGAATGGTGTTGTAGCGTAAAGTTTACTCTACAACACCATGGAAAGATTACCGAAAAATTGCATCGTTTTGTTTATCAAATATATGGATCAAACTAACGATGCGAATAGTGAAAAAAAGTGTATTGAGAAACGGAGGTAGTATTTTGAAAGCTTTTGAGTGAGTGGGTGGCTGTATGTACCGAGCTGGAATTTTCTATAAAATAAATTGGGCACAGTAGATCTGACAACTTTCATTAACTTTTTTTTTTTTTTTTTTGAAAAAGAAACTTTTATTTACCTATTTGACATGAAGATCTGAAATCTGATCTGCTCAAGCAAAGGTTTTCCTGTTGAGAAAGCACCTGCAAATGTTTTTGACAAATGTAATGTTGTTTTAAACGAAATGAAATTTAACGAACTTATTGCCACCCAAGTACACATTATTGATCTTTACACTTAACTAGATATAAAATTTTAAATTAAGACAGGGAGCTCTAATTTAACTAAATCCATCAATAATATTTTCTTGCTCTAAGATATGTAAGCACGTGTGAGGGTTAATTTCAAAAATTTCCCATACCACCACCACTCACACCCACCACCACCAACAACCGCGCCCCAACTTCTAGGTTCACCACCATCGTGCTCTCTATCTCACCACCTCTCTCACCAACAACGAATAACTGTAGAGGGACCATGAAAAGTTCCAGAAGCACCAGATCACACCTTGTCACACTTAGATGGACCATGACAAGGTCTCTCGCGCCTATCATTTTCACTTGAACCAGGTTTCTAGTTGCTTGGAGGCTGGAATAAGGTCCGTCGCATGTGGTTGCTTCCCCATATGCGACCAGTACTATACTCACAAAGCCGACTTATTCTGTTGATATCTTTATATTAGTTTTGACGTCATCTGTGACAATCCTCCATGGCTTTAGGGTACGCCACCATCATAACTGGCAGTGGGTCGTCCGTACACCCACGTACCTCACATTGGCTTCTCCTAGACAGACTAGTATAAATAGGACAGTCCTTTCTGCCATTACGTACACTGATTATTCCTTACATGGATTACTCTGTACTGAATAGCCGAAATGATGCAAAAAAGTTGTCTCTCCCTTTCAATAGTACAATACTGGTTATGTCCACTGTATTCCTCTATCTCTCCTTGCTCTTTGATTAATCTGAGTTCTTGCTATAAGGTTGTAAGCTCTGATTTGTCATAATCCGAACACTATCCGATAGTCTACAACCATACCTCTCCATTTCTTCGTAAACATTTTGCTGAACCCGACGTGAAAGAGATCTAACTAATAACACATCAAGGAAACCCAAATCAGATCGGATCTCATGGCCACTATAATACAGGAAACACCACTGCTGATGGTACTCCCTCTCAGATCCTCTCTAGCACTTTATAGCCGGAGGATCAAAACCCCCAAATTTTTCAGGCTCTCCTCTTGGAAGCTTTCCAGACCTTAAAATAACAATTTCCATAATCAAATAGCCCAGCTGAGACAATCCATGGACGAGGTCGCGGTGTTAAACACCCTGAAACACGAGCAACTTGCTCGCGAAATTTCGACCATACATGCCGCAATAGGGTTACCGAATTCCAGAGCCCATCCAACATTATCTCCGATCTCAGAAGCCAAAGAGCTTGCGGAGGATACGAGAGAAAACCCTCGAGGGATGCACACTCAGGCCAGGAGGAACCCAACCCTCCTGTCACAAATTGACCAAACGGAGTCTCCAAGGTAGTGACCCCGGAAAACCAGGGCACCTTGCCCATCGATGCTTCCCAGTCTAATGCTAGTCATTTACGCATCAGGCCATCCGTTGAGGCGGTAACACAGGGACCCCATACAGACGTGACAAGAGAAGTAGTGTCATCCCTCAAAAAGAGAGCCGGAGATCTAATCTCGGATCACGTTCCCAACAATGACGCGCTGCCCAGTGTTGAGTGCTTACCTCCTATACCGTTGAAAATCTACGAGATTCCCAACCCGCGTGATATAAGGCTCCTACATTTCAGAAATTCGATGAGGCGGCTGGAAACTCGCACGAACATGTTATGTGGTTCGTCGATATACTGGAGCATTATCGAATAGACAAAATTTTCAGGATACGTGAATTCTCAAAGTCACTGGGAAAGGTTGCTTATAAGTAGTACAAGCTCCTAGAGCCTAGTTCCATACAGACATGGGATGACATGGTCAAGAAATTCTATATGAAGTTATTTCAAATGGAAATAGTGTCACAACCGTCCACTTATCACGGCTGGCCCAGAAAGAATACGAGAACGATGTTGCTTTCATCAAGGTGTTCCAGAAAGTCCCTGGAATGCGAAGAGCACGCCACAGAGAAATGGCTGGTGAGCATATGCCTACAAGGGTTGCGAATTGAATACGAACGAGTCATCGTCAATCATGACCTATCGACCTTTTCCAGTCTTCTTGAAAGCACCAGTAACATTGGGCCAATTGTGGAGGCCCGAAGGAAGAAGCCTGATATCACACTCAGATCTCCCCCTCTCAAGGAAGGCCATCCCATCATACACAAAAGAGGAGGAGAGGTCGATGCTCTGGCAACAATCTCTCCCCAAAAGAGTCAGAATTTAATTCCGGCTGCAGTTCGTCAAGAGGGGACATCGCCAGCCCACTAATCATACGTCAAGTGGGATTTCATCTAACGATGCAGTGAATGGAGGGGGATAGAGTTCTACCCCATGGGATATGAGCAAACAAAAGCGTTCCACCACCCAAACTAGTGAGAGTTCCATGGAAAAATCTCGCACCCCACGAGCGAATGTAGGAAACTAAGACACCTCGTCAGACAAAACACACCAGAGCTCAGGTCAGCCTAGAACGACTCCATAAAAAACGCGCGGAGCAGGCAGTCCTCCACCCATTGGAGAAATTTTCATGATTTCCTTCGTAGAAAACACATCCGAAGGGGGAGCTGTTGTCGAAGTTCACAAAATAGCGGGCTACGAAGAAGATAATGAGAATATGAGAGACGCCAGGGCCGCTAAGTTATCCAAATTTCTGTCATTTTTCAACAAAATGGGCTTCTCAGAGGCTTGCCGCGTGGAGATGACTAAAGCCATCTTGCGAGTAGCCGAGGGATTCAATGAAAGAATTGTCTCTCCAAATGGGACAATCGCTAAAGCTACACGCGCAACTTGGACAGTCATATCGTTCTCCGAAGAAAATAATAAATAAAAAGGAACACATAGCAAACCGCTATATATATGTCACGACGCTCGTCAATGGAACCGAGTCAACCGAATCAAAAGACTAAAATTTGGCATTGGTTACTGGTTATCTCTACGTGAAACTTATCAGCATGTCGGGATTCCTGTTTGTCAAAAACTATCAGATACTCTGGCTACCTTCATAGTGAATTTATCAAACTCGGGTGTTTATCTTAAGCCAAAATTACGATTTACATGTTGTGACATGGACTTACTCAATTTTTACAGGCTTAAATTTTTCAGTGGTCTCTTGTGCTATCTCAAAACATCGAGGTTATAAATAAAGGTGGGGGATGCTCACGGTGCTGCTTCATAGGGATTCTTGTTTCTTAGAACATCACCTAGTATTTCTTATCGTGTAAATAAACGTAATTTTATTTCTTAAATACTTGTACTGGTTATCCTTTTGAAATTATAATAAAGTTTGTTTTGAATTTTTCTGAGTTAGACTAGCTGTGAACCGGTCCTGATGCGTTCTCGAAGGGGTTCATCACTCTCTTTTAAGGGGAAAGTGATGAGAAAGACCATTCCCCGTCACTATATTTTCACGTTACCATTGCATATGCATTAGAATTTATCATGTGTGCATTAGAAATTTTATGACGTCGTTGTGTGCGATATTTGTTTAGAACGTTCGGTTTAAAGCTTCGGGGATGAAGCTTATTTTTAAGGAGGTGACGTAATACACAATAATTTATCGAGGGGTATTTAAGGAATCTAACAACACTTGGTAATTAAGGAACATTTATTTACACGATTGCTTCCTATAAGTTTTTTATACAATTTTATTTCATGATTAATTATATTTTTATGAATTTTATAGTTATTTATAAAGAAAGGGTATCATGATCATTTTTAATTTCTTATATCATTTTTATCAAAATAATATTTCTAATTAATTAAGTATATTCCTAGATTTTCAAAAAATATTCCATAACTCTTTCATCTATATTCTCAACTAAACTTATCCTACACCACCTTATTACACCCAAACTATCCAATCTAAAATGTCCTTGTCATCCCCCTATATGGTACAACTGAAGTACCAATTCACTTTAATCCACATAGATAATATAGTGGTGCCCCTACCCACACCATAAAGATTCTGTCTTTCTAACAAATCATGAACAGAAGCCATATGAGTTTTTTTTTTCCTCTCTCCATAGCCGAACCTAAATTTTGGACATTCCTTTATTAGTTTTAATCCACATACAGGTGGGATCAATCACCCATATATCTTTCCCCCATCAGCTTTGATCAAGCCATCAGAAAGGAAAATCTAAATATGTTTTCCATCTCCGCCACCATTCTACCATAACTCCAACCCACCCATAAACTATATAAACCGATCCTCCATCACTCTTTTCACTCACTCACAACTCTCTCTCTCTCACTCTCCCAACTCTCTCTCTCTACTCACGAAGAACAAGCCACTGCCGCCAAGGAGGCCGACAAAGTCGACCCCGTACAAGGCCGAGCTGACCTTGTGAGCCCCTCGCTGCCTCTCTCTCTCTGCCGTGGCATCCTTATCCGGTCAAAGGACGCCACCACCACCGGCACCGCCAATGTTACCTCCGCCTTCTTCTTCAACTTTGTCATTTTCGATAACTCTAAAATCCACGTCTTTATTTTGATTTTTCTTCGTAAATTTCATGACGTGTTGATGCTATAAGAATTTATAAGCATGCATGTATTTTTGGGTGTTGATAGGTAGGGATGAATCCATGTTTAGGAAGTCATGTTTTAGAGAAGATGATGTTAATGTTATGTTTTTCAAACTTTTAGGGTGATATTGCATGTGAAGAAATTTTCGGGGGTTTAAGTGTATTTTGTGAGGGGGGGGGGGGATATGCTATAGAAAGTACTATAAACATGACCCCCGTGACTTTACTTATATAATGAATATTAGTGGGGTGTTGTTTTGTTGGTTTTGTAAGTTGAATGCTAGTTTTTATGTTTAACAAAACTTTGTTTGTCATTGGGGTACTAGAAAGTTTTTGTACTTGAATTTTATGCTATAGAAAGTTTTTTGTTTTATTGAAATACAAATCAATATTTAGTTGTAATTAAAATTAATAAAATATTGTTAAGAAAATAAAATCAAAATAGCTTCCTATTTAGGAGTTTTACTAATATAATAATTACTAGTCGTTATCATGCGCTATTGCGCGGGCAAGCATCAAATTTTTTCATTTTGCATCTTCATTTAGCTGGAGTTTTATGAAACTCATGTAACTTCTCTATGTCAATAGAACAAAACTTTCAAGCAAAGTAGTCTAACAAATGCCCAATCATTGTTTACTTTGTTATCCACACCTACTTCCACCGCATTGTTTTTTTTGAAATAGAATTTTGTTATGGTGCTAATGTAATGGATGAATTCGTTAAGTGGAACTAACAACATATTTACAATTTTACATAGATCAAGACTCATCTACATGCAAATTTTTGGTCAGTTGTAAATACTTTGTTACTTAGAAAAATAGTATATGTCTTTATTTGATTGAACTAACAAATTTTCTTCATCAAATCAATAGAAATAAACCACTCGTAAGATGGTTTTTAGGAACGTTAAGACGTGCTACTTAAACAAATACCAAATGGAAGATCAAACATCACAATTGGTGCATTCAAAAAAAGACATGAGAACAAACAAACATTACATATCAGGTCCTAAAACTATTGAAGTTCCCTCGAGAGTTTTTCATTTACATGTTTTGGAAAATGTTTGTTGATAGTTATAATTGTTTGTGTTCATATTACCATATTGTTATTATTTTTTTTAGAAGAATAATAGTGAAGGGGTGTACAGTAGGTAGAAATACATGATCAATACTCCAGAATAGAGTATGCAGACTTTTGCTAAACTTTGCAAGAGTTGTGGTTTCAAAAGTTTTGTAAAGAGTTCAAGGCCTTGAAATGAGTTTCAAGCCCTTGGAATAAAACAGTTAGAGTACATAGAAGAATAAGTCTATTTCAAAGCCTTGAAATTAGTTTCAAACCCTTGAAATGAAACTATTTTGAATGCTGCAAAAGTTCTAAGTTTGTAACTGAAAAGTAAATGCAAGAGACACAAGATATATAAAGTTCACTCCACTTGGACCTACGTCTCTACCTCAGGTATCTTCTCCTTGTAGGATTTTCAATTCAATTCTTAATAATCAACAGCTAAGTCCTAGATCTCAAGCACAGAGATATGGCTTCCTCCGTTACAGTTTATGGTTCTCACTAACCTATCTAGTTCATGCTATAACTATCTGATTAACTAAGAATTCTCTATTTTTCACCTTGAAAAATCCTTGAGAATAATAACAGAAGTAGTAGAATGATATACAAATAAAGTTCAGAAATGAAGAACACATAGAGTAAGACTGCAATGAGAGTGAAGTGTTCTTGAAATGCTTGGATTGGGAAAGAGTGATGTGCTTCTTTGTTGCTTGACAATTCTTGAATGTATTTTCTGTGTCACTTGATTTTTCCCGTTGTTCTCTCTATCAAATGCTTCAAACTGAGCTCCTTATCACGTGATCTGCAAATATTTAAGATCTTTAGCAACAAACTTTCCTATTTTGTAGGCAACAACTTTGACTTCTCTAACAGTCTTCTCCAACGGAAAGTTGCTCAATATCTTCAAGTATACTGATTTGATCTTGTTCAAAATCATGTTGAGAAGCTGTTACAATCATTAGATTGATTACAAAATCAAATCAACCAAGAATTTCCTTCCCTGCAAAACTCAGGTTTAGGAAATAAATCCTGCAGAATAGGAATTAAAATTTCCCTGCAAAACTAAGTCAAACAGATGGGTTAGATCATGTTAAAGATGTCAAAATACTTTGTCTTTCATCATCAAGTAATAATAGATCAAGCACAGGGGTTTAGGAGTTCAAACAGAATCAGAAACTCCCTCTAAGTTCATGCATATGAGGCTCATTCAGTTTCAAGGCTTTGAAAGATGTTTCGTATTTGAAACATTGAAACTGCTTTGAACTTACAAATAGTATGGTTAAATCAAAAGACTTGAGGCCATTGAAAGTAAAAGCTCCAAAATCTATAAACCTACCTTAGTACTTCAGTTCACTGCCACATCATAAGTAATTTCTCCAGTAGCACATGAAGTCCTGAGAAACAAAACATTTAAACAGTAGCAATGATCTAGAGTTGTCATGTAATGGTAATATGTCCTTTTTTCCTATATAGAAACTATGCTAATCTAAATTATCCACTTGAGCATTTGAGAATTTTAAAGATTATAAATATGATTTAGTCTTACCTAAATATAATATTTTTTGGGGTAAATATTGTATCCCTAAGATACCAAAAGATAGAAGCACGAAAGATGGGCTTCCAAGTTATTAGAACATATATTATATGATAGATGTAACCACTAATAATTCAGCAAACCAACTACAAATAATCATATAATAAAAGAACAACGTAAACGGAATAAGTCACAATAAAAAAGAAACCACATTGGGTTTATAATTCCAGACATGATGGTGTATGTGGATTCAAACTCCATGACCTGTATGTAAGGTTTTTCTTTGCTGGTAATTTCACATGGGTGTTGAGGCAGTGGAAAAAATTGAATAGACAACACAAAATAAAGTTGTGGGGGAAAATCAAGAGTTGAGGCAATTGAATGACATAGAATTTGTAATTTTGAATTTAACTGAAAATCTTAATTGTGTTAGCCATTTAGGCGTCTTTTCATTTCCCATTATTTTTTATTATTGTTTCTATTGTTATTGTTTTTCTGATGTTGAAAGAGGAAAAGTGAAGTGCATTTGTGAATTGAATGTAGAATCAAACTTTAGTTTGGATACAATGATCGTATCTGATGATACATTGAATTAAATACATCTAATCCATTCAAACTATCTTAACTTTGGATACCACACATATATAGAAGTTCATAGGTGAACTACAGTGGCATACATGAACTAAACCACTGAATCAAACAACCCATTTTAATTGGCACCAAAATACAAAAATATTTGGACCAATGCAATATCAAAGACTGCATGAATAGGATTAACACATGTCACTGAATGTTATGTGGCAAAATGTGATTGGCATATGAATGCCACTTAGGACCAAAAACACATGACATATATCATTTGTGCTTCTCATGTCTTAGGTGGCGTAAAGATAGATCATTTCCCTTGATTTAATATATATACATATATATATATATATAGGGAGAGAGAGAGAGAGAGAGAGAGAGAGAGAGAGTGTAAAGTCTTCCTAATAAACTATTTTGCTAGGATGTGTATAAATTATAAATAGTTTCCTTTATTTAATAATAAAACTCTAGAATGTCGGAAATGTTAATTTTTGATGATGTTGTCTACTCAATAATTATTTTATTTTCCATATTTATTTAATTATTTCAAATAAAAATTTATCCGTTATTTTACTAAGTTGATAAAAATAGATTTTCTAGCTAATTTAACTATATTTTACTATCTTTCACTACTTTAAAGTTAGGGCATACATTTCCTGGCATATAGGATACTACATGGACTGGATGCTCTGGATGAATGTTAATTAGAATAACTCGTATGTGTAGATTATGAGTTCATAGGCGGAGAGTTCGTGGAGGATCCATACTAATACTCCCTCTTGGTTATGAAGTCACACTTTTCATTTTTGTAAGTTTATACTTCAACAGTCAATATATGATTTGACATTTGTTGTTTCCGAAAGCCATGAACTTTTATAACTCTTGAATTTGGGACAAATATTTATGAATCACGGATTTTGGAAAATCTCTCTTTTATCCTCTTGGAAAATATGCCATTACATGATGAACATTCGAATCTACGGTTACTATCGTAAAATGATGAATAATTGGAATATAATAGAATTAGGACGATGTACATAGGATGTTTGGAGACTATGACCGGGGACACACATGCATTGATTCCCCTCGGGTACTAATCCAAACAAGATTACATGCCCGATCCCTGTAGTGGCTAACATATACCGGTATGATACGGCCCGAGGTTATTTATTGTGAAAACTATGAGTACTACCTATGCATTTGTACGTCACAACTGTATAGGGGGGTCGACACTTAAGGTCTCTTTGTATATTTTTGGGCGCGGTAGCGATGGGCTACCTACTAACGTCCATGGAGAATTTGGATTTGTGATGTCCCACGAAGAACCTGTATTTACTAATTATTACATCATGACCTCTCTGTCAACATCGTACCTATTGGGACCAGTGAAGTTAAGCCTCAACCAAATCGAAGATTAAAAGTCAGACTTGGTTATTGGATATCTCTCTTATCAGCACGTTGGATTTTTATTTTCTCAAAATTTATCATGTGCTTCTGGCTATTTCAATATTTACCAACTTGTGTATTTATCTTAAATTCAAAACACTATTTACATATTGTGGTATGATTGTACTAATTAAATTTTCCAGCGCAAGCTTTTGTCATTTGAAAACCCGCATGTTGAATAAAGGTGTGATGCGCTAAGGACTTCGCCTTCTAGGAGGCTTGTCATGTTTACCACCTAGATGTCTTTCACATTCTGGACAATGTTTTTTCATTTGGACTACTTTGTGGATATTTCTTAAGTTTGAATAAAATATGTTTTTGAATTATTCGTGGTCGTACAAGCGAGGAATCGTCGGTATCCGTTTGCAATGGAGTTCATCACCTCAAACGGAGGCATCCCATATTTTAGGCGTGTTGCAGATTCAGTCGATTTGTTTCCTAATCGGTTTTCGGATCTTTTTGAGATGTCTTGAGGAGTAGTTGGTCCTATATGTCTATATAAATGACCTATGTTGTGCTCTTATATTGGTGGCTTGTATTCGTGTGTGTTCTCTAAATAAAATCAGTGTTTTAAGTCGTGGAGGTAGCTAGTTAATCGCTAGTGAACCACATTATATGTCGTGTTCTTGTTCTTCGTTTTTACATCATCTTAGCTCGCGATACCCATGTTATAATAGAAAAAATGCACCAAACCTTGCATTGATTCTAATATTACTAGGCGGTACTCCTCGCTAAAGCGTGGGTTATCAAAGATAACTTTTTATTCAAATACAGTGACACTCTTAGTACAAATCATGAAGATATATCCATTTTTTCCTCATGAAATACGTATAAATATCATTGGTCGTAACACACAATAACCTTATTCACCCACATAGCCCAAATTTTATGGTATTGGCGGTAAGAGGTTGTAAGCATTTTAAATGTGGACTTTCAGGTCTATTGAAAAATACAGTTCTAAGCAATATTTTATATGTGTAAAATTAAGAGTTGTTTGGGTGAAATGCAATATAACTGGTGACTAATTTGAATCCGCTTTATTTTATATTTTAATTAAAATGAGGTATATTTTTCGTTGCATACTTTTTTTTTCGAGATGAGTGCATGAAAGATCCGAGGTTGTCAAAATGATCAATGCATCCACTTCATACTCGATAACGTGCATCTTTTGCCTTTGAATTAACGTACACCGCCTCTTTGGTTTGTATCGAGTTAGTTGGGGATCTATTTAAATATCAAGATATATGCGGTACTTGTACTTCTCCATTTAGTTTTATGTTGACACACTAAGAATAATAGATTAAAATCAAAATAAAAAATTACAATGAATAGGCAAATGGGTGCTAGCTCAGTGGTAGAGAATTTGAAGCCCATGCATGAGGTCCCAGATCCGAACCTGGCATATAATGTAATTTAAAAAAAAGGTTATAATGAATAGAGATCGGACCACATATTAAGACATGCAGCTTGATGCGCACAATTTAGTTTGTTACCAATCGCGAATTGTTGTTCTATATTTTCCGAATCATCATTGTCCTTATGAAAGGGAATTTGGCTGATTCGTGTTGCAAATTTATTTTCTAATATTTGCAATCATAATTCCTAAGGTGACTTAGTTTATGAATGCTAATATAACGCATCTCACTCAAATATGCAAAAACCTAAAATATGTAAGATGTGAAATTAGTATAGAATTTTAAAGTACTCGACATCAACCAAATATGAATCAAGAAATCACTCAATTACATTCTATATTATAATGTACATACGATGCATAACGGAAATATTTGATGACTAAATTACTTAACTAAGTGGTGATGTTAGTAGAAGTTGCAAGTATCATGTATGGATAGTTTAACTTTGACAGAGTATGAAAAAAATTATTAGTGGAATCAATTTACTCTCTAAGTGAGTCTCTATGTGATAACTATAGGGAGAGAAACCAAAATGTCTCTGAGTCGTCACAATGTGGAAATTGACATTTACAAAAGAGATAATATACAAATAGTAAATAAGTGACAATATGAGTACAAAAAACTAGTAAACCTTTACCCTAGCAATTAGACTTGGATGCATAATTGAATAAAAGATTTGCGCATAAACAAAATTTATATTTTAGTTCCATAAATTTTGTCTATTTCTCCACATTAACTTTCAAACTCAATTCGGTGTGAACATTTTGATTGAGAATACCGAAGCAGTAACTACAACCCACATATATTTGATTCCTCACTCTCTACTCTACAACATGATCTGCAATGTAAATAAAATGTAAATTATGCCAGCAAATTTAGCGATGACTGCAATACATTAATCGTAAAATTCTGAAATAATTTATTTATACCTCTTCAAGTATATATATATGATAGTCAATGGATAGCTTTACAATGACAATCAAAATATTTTATTTATACCTGGAGCCGTTAATCTTTCATGTGAGATTTATCTATACAAGTAATATCAAAGTAAATAATATATAAGTAAGGGGAACAAATAAATTGAAAAATTACACTCCATAGTTCAGCCATACCCCAATATCGTTCATTAATAAAAAAAAATCCCCAATTCAAATTCTCAAGAAACTATAACTAAAAAGGCAGGTGAGGTATAGGAGACATGTTAAAAAATTAGTCAGATTTATCTTGTTCAACCTTCAAAACATAACTCTCTTGAGCTAGCAAATCTCTTCCAGTATGATTGATAAATGATTTCGTATCAGCCCCCTCTAGTGTGCTAAATTAACTGTTCAATACTCTTTATGAATCCTTTGACGGAGTTGAAGAGGATGATGAGCGCTTCGCGCCTTGTGTTTGTTCGTTTAAATTTTTAAATTTTGATTATTTATTTTTAGTGGAATACTGTTTCTTTTTAGAGGACACCAATTTGAACAGACCATTTTATTTTTGTATCTTCATTTTATTTCAATTATATTTTTTTAAATTAAAATAACCAGGTTTAGAAGGTCTTTTTAGATAGATTTGATTCGAATTTCACTACATAAATTGTGTAGTGTTTATATTTTTTAACAGTTTATTTTTGCTTTTATAAATTAATCATGTCTAGTAAAACAATATTTAGGGAAGATTTTTGAATAATTTCATTGGCGATAGTCATTGTATACCATTGTTTTGTAGAAGCAGACCAACTTATGTATGACTCCATTTTTTTGGTCTCTGATGATGATAGCCTTTCTTTTAAGAATTTTTCTTCTACTTTAGTGAAACTAAATTATTTAGTAATATTTTTAGGTAATATTTTAGTAGGAGAGGAAAATAGTGTAACTCCATTACATAATCCAATTATCAATTAATTAATATGAGCATTATAAGGAATTCATCTTAAAAAATGTCAGGTTGAAGAAATGTATAAATAATTTTATACCTTGGCATATTTTTATTGGATGAATGTGAGTTATTGCCCACTTAAGACAACAAATGGCGAAAAAATATGCAAATTGATTTTTGACACTTTCCTGCTTTTATAGCTACTAATGATTATGTACCTGTATCAATTATGTTTATTGGACTTATTATAATATTGTTATTTATGCCTTTTTGGAGAATTGTCTAACATAAAATAAAAAATGATGAAAATTGAGAAAATTAGCATTGCCTAATTTGTGAGATTTTTTTATCTAAATACCTATAATGTCATTTACATACAATGTAGATGTGCGGTACCTTTCGGTCAACAAATTTTGGGAACACCAAAATGGCAAAAGGCACAAGCTTAAGCAACTAAAAAACCAGGTCTGTATTTCATAAGAACAACAATGTCAAAAAATAAAATCACACTGAATAAAATCAAAAATGCAAAATTTGAATGGCAAAAGAATTGCATTCCAGCAAATTCTTCATCACAAAGAACACATGCGAACTGCAAGAGACAGACAATGATAAAGAAGAAAGATTCATCAAATAAAAATGAGTTTCAAGAACCTGATGATCAGAGTTCAAACCATAATTGCTAGTGAATAAGGTTTTTGTTGACTATGACTTGAAGTCAAAGGCGACAAAAGTCAAAAGCGGCTAAGTCATTTAGGAAACAAATTGGGGCGGCAAACTTTGGCAGTTTCTGGGTTGTTTCCGTATATGTTCTATAGTCTTTTTGGAATGTCCTGGGCACTAAGTCGATCTTATATGTCTTTATAAGGGACCTTGGTTGTGTCTAAACAGTGTGGGTTGTATTCATGTGTTTCTCTCAATAAAATTGGGATTTTTCGGGTCGTGGAGGTAGCTAGCTCATCGCTAGTGAACCACGTTATATCATGTGTGTTCTTGTGTTCTTGTTTCGTCCAATTCATCGTTCTCTAAGCTCTGCCCGGATCAGTATCAGAGCTTAAGTTGTAGTGTTACAAGATCAAGGTGGAGCTATAGGGCTAGGCTTTCACAATCCGTGAAATTCATAGCTACAGTTTCCCGATCAAGGTAGAGCACACATTTGGGGGTTGCGGATCTGGAAAAGGAGTTGCAGAGAAGATGACCGGAGGGATGACCAAGATCGACAAGTTCACGGGGAGAAAAAAGTTCAGCTTATGGTATATCAAGGTACGTGCTTTGTTGAAGCAGCAAGGCCTGTCGTTGCCATTAGCGGAAGATAAGGATGAGGCTTCTACAACCACAACCGCTCAGTTTTTGTCTCAGCAAGAAGGTATGCGGCAGTGGGCTGCGTATGGGGGTTCATATATTCAGGGTTCCAGAGCATTGATGGCGGCCAAGGGAAGCTACGGTGACATATGTTCAAACGGTAGAGAAAGAGACACTGGTGGACGAAGAATGAACTCAGGATCTGCAGGTTCAGCTGCAGGTTGAGGGTACTTTGGAGGATGCTCTAGTTCTCTAGGCCCCATTGGGGGGCATGGAATTCGTGCTCTTGATGAGGAGGCAAATTTGGCATGGGGGAGTCTGTGACGAGGGACACGACACGTGTGAGACGTGCGAGGGGGAGCGTATGAGGCACGCAAGGGGGCGATATTGCAGGAATTCAGTGGCAATTGGAGCAGTTTCGCAAAAAGTTGCAGGAATTCGTTGGGAATTGGAGCAAAGTGTTGGGGGGTTTTGTTGTAGGGGCTCGGTGGGAGTCGGAACAACAAAAATTTTTGTTGTAGGAACTCAGTGGGAGTTGGAACAACAAACAGAGGGTTCAGTTGCTGGAACTCGACCATAGTTGGAGAATCGATAGGGTTCGAATGCAGGAACTAGACGGGAGTTGGAGCATCGCGGGGGGCCCTCGTTGCAAGAACTTGGCAAAGTTCGAGCAACTTGTGACGTGAGGGTTTTGCATACAGCTGTGAAACGCTTGTAGTTGATTATTGGAGAGGAGCATCAGTTCAGGTTCGGGTTGCTGAGATGATTCAAGTCGAGGTGGAGATTTGTTGACTATGACTTGAAGTCAAAGGCGACAAAAGTCAAAGGTGGCTAAGAGATTTAGGAAACAAATTGGGGCGGAAAACATTGGCAGTTTCTGAGTTGTTTCCTTATATGTTCTATAGTCGGTTTGGGATGTCTTGGGCACTAAGTCTGTGACGCCCCGGAACTCAGGGGTCAATTTAGGATAAAATAGTGACAAATAGAAACTGGCACGACGATCCGACCGGCACCACCTGCGCTCACAGCGAGTACCAAAAAAAGACTCGTCTGCCAAACCAGTACTGCCTGCGCCATCAGCGCGGGTACCAAATTCAATATCATATTTTAATTAAAAAATGTTCGTTTACTTCATAAAATATGATATAGCGGTACGTGGCACTCAGTATAAAAAGTGATCTTTATATACAAGTGATAACAAATATACATTTAAAATTATCATATATACGATTATAAAACACTATCAAATCTAATAAAGCTATCACTTCGGTTCTACCGTCCGATCCATCCGCCGTAACCTGGAAGACTATTAGGGGGTGAGCTCCCGCCTAGTAGGTCGTTCACTGCAACAGTAGGGTGAAATGAAATAAACCGTATAATTATAGCAGCTTACACGTAATATCACATATCACGTAATAATAATTTAGCACCCAATAGCATGCGAATCAATAACAACGACAATATAGGAATCGACATATATGTAACACAGAAAATGCTCATAAACCGTAAGAGATAATAGTGTTGTAAAGTGCATAAACCCTACCTCAATAGTAGTATCTGATAACGACTTCCAAATATAACAACAACTCCAAGTATATAGTCACACCAGTATCTCTCTCTAACTTATCAATAACTAACTCGAGTCTGGAATGAGAAATATGGATAACATTGGACCCTTTTGTAGAAGTAGGCGACCAATCAGGTATCGATGTGTCATAGGGACACGTGGCATCCACGTAGGGTCAGAGGCCAAAGTCGCGACACATGTCTCTTAGGTGTCATGCATTCAAAGCAGGAGGCTAGGGCGGTGACACGCAAGGGGGTTACATGTCAGAAGCATTTAACTTTCAATATGACACGTGTCGCACATGTGACGAAAGCTGCCACAAGACGACACGCAGTAGGGACATGTGTCAAGCATCTGAGACATATGCTAAGGTAGTGACAGATGTCACCCAACGTGTCTCCTAGTACATACTTATACCCATACAAGCTATACACACACTATAATACCTGTCATTATGTACTAATCGAGATTAACTAAGCTAATTAACACTTAAACGAATGATTATTACTAATTATTACCTAAACATTTTTATCCTTAATTTAGCAATTAAAAAAGATATTAAAACTTTCATTGTATTTCTGGACGACCTTAACTGTTATAGTTTCACAATGATGAGTTCATCTATCAGGATATTAAATAACATAAAATTCACTAAAGTAATATAAGCTTCAGAAATACAACCACTACATAATGAAACAACTAGACTACATACAATAGAAATTAAGCATGTTAACAAGTTATGTGCAAAACACATATTCATAGTAAATACAAGTATTTCATACTCTCTAAAATTAGGGATATTACAATCTACCCCACTTAAAGAAATTTCGTCCCAAAATTTAAAATAAGACGCAAATATTTTATCTTGAGTCACCACCTTTGACAAACTCGTACCAACTTGGGGAATGTTTCACATACAACCTTATTTGCGCAACCCTAATCTCTGATCAGCTGATATCACACTCAGCAATAAACCGAGTCCAAAACTCAACAACAACAACTAAGCACTGAGTCCACTCCATTTCCCAGTTTGGTAGAGTTATGTCATCGGATTTGAAACTCAAAAATCAGTTAGAAACACAGCGTAGATAAACCCAGATTATCCCGTCGTCCCAAAACATGTTGTGACGCCCTGGAACCCATGGGTCTTATCTTCGGATAAAAGAGTGAAAAAAACAGTCCGACACCACCTGCGCTCACTGCCGAAACCGAAACAAAGACTCGTCTGCCAAACCGGTACCGCTTGCGCCATCAGCGCGGGTACCAAATACAATATCATATTTAAATAAAAACATACTTGTTTCCTCCATAAAATATCATACAGCGGTACGTGGCACTCATTTTAAAAAGTGACTTTATATACAAGTGATAACAAATTTACATTTACAATTATCCTAAACGATTATAAATCACTATCAAATCTAATAAAGCTATCCCTTCGGTTCTACAGTCCGATCCATCTGCCGTAACCTGCAAGAATGTTAGGGGGTGAGCTCGTGCCCAGTAGGTCGTTCACCGCAACAGTAGGTTGAATTGAAATAAAAAATATAATTATAGAAGGTTACACGTAATATAACATATCACGTAATAATCATTTAGCACCCAATAGCATGAGAATCAATAACATCGACAATATAGGAATCGACATATATTTAACATAGAACATGCTCATAAACAGTAAGCGATAATAATATTATAAAGTGCATAACCCCTACCTTAATCGTATCTGATAATGACGTTGAAATATAACAACAACTCCAAGTATAGAGTAACACCAGTATCTCTCTCTCAGTTATCAATAACTAACTCGAGTCCTGAATGAGAAATAAGTATAACACTGGACTTTATTTATAGATGTAGGCTACTAATCAGGTATCGATGTGTCATAGGGACACGTGGCATCCACGTAGGGTCATAGGCCATAGTCGCGACACATGTCTCTTAGGTGTCATGCAATCAAAGCAGGAGGCTATGGCGGTGACACGCAAGGGGGTTTCATGTCAGAAGCATTTGACATGCAGTAGGACACGTGTCGCGCACATGATAGATCATATGGCCGAGATATAGGGGACTCTACTCATGCGTTCCTTCTCAATCTCATTGGAAGGACAACCACTCTTTGAAAGAGTGATTCCCTGTGACATGGGCAAGAATCTCTTCTTGGAATCTTGCATGTTGAACCGTTTCAACACCTTGTCAATATATGTACTTTGACTTAGGCCTAGCAGTCTCTTAGATCTATCTCTATAGATCTTTATACCCACTATAAAGGCTGCTTCCCCTAAGACCTTCATTGAGAAACACTTCCCTAGCCAATCTTTAACAGATTGCAGCATGGGAACGTCGTTTCCAATGAGTAGTATGTCATCCACATACAAGACCAGAAAAGCTACAGAGCTCCCACTAACCTTCTTGTAGACACAAGACTCATCTTCGTTTCTGATGAAGCCAAACTCTTTGACTACTTCATCAAAACGTCGATTCCAACTCCTAGAAGCTTGCTTCAATCCATAAATGGATTGTTGCAGTTTACAGACTTTGTTGGCTTGCTTTGGATCTTCAAAACCCTCCAGCTGTATCATATACACGTCCTCGAGGAGATTCCCATAAAGGAATGCTGTTTTGACATCCATCTGCCAAATCTCATAGTCATGGTATGATGCAATTGCAAGTAGGATTCGGATGGATTTGGTCATAGCGACTGGTGAAAAGGTTTCATCATAATCAATACCATGAATCTGTCTGAATCCTTTAGCCACCAATCGGCCCTTATAGGTAATCACATTACCATCCATGTCGATCTTCTTCTTGAAGACCCACTTGCACCCTATGGGCCGCGCCCCCTCGGGTGGTTCCACCAAAGTCCATACTTTGTTGGTATACATGGATTCTATATCGGATCTCATGGCCTCTAGCCACTTTGATAGTCTGGGACTTTAATGACCTCTTCATAGGTAGTAGGCTCATCATCTATGAGCATCGTGTCACCGGAATCAGTCACGAGAAGTCCATACCTCTCGGGTTCCTGGCCCACTCTACTAGATCTACGAAGCTCTTGTGTTACCTGAACAGGCTGCTCCACAACTGTTTGTGGTTCCTGTTCATGTTCCATAATCGGTTCAGTGATTTGTGGTTCTTGAATCTCTTCAAGTTCTACAGTCCTCCCACTTGCTTCTTTAGAGACAAACTCTCTTTCTAGAAACACGCCGGTCCGAGCAACAAACACTTTGTTTTTGGTTGGATTGTAGAAGTAGTAACCCTTAGTTTCCTTAGGGTACCCACAAACTTACACTTATCCAAATTGGCCCTAGCTCATCTGATTGTAAACGTTTTACATAGACATCGCAGCCCCAAATCCTCATGAACGACAGTGTGGGACGCCTCCCACTCCACATCTCATGTTGTGTCTTCATGACTGATTTAGATGGAATACGGTTAGTGGTGAAAGCTGCACTTAATAGAGCGTGGCCCCAAAACGATAATGGAAGATCGGTTTGACACATCATAGATCTAACCATATCCAATAGGGTTCGATTCCTCCTCTCAGACACGCCATTCCATTGTGGCGTTCCGGGTGGAGTGAGTTGGGACACGATCCCACACTCTCTAAGATAGTCGTCAAACTCCTGGCTCAAGTATTCTCCTCCACGATCCGATCGTAGAGCCTTGATACTTTTGCCAAGTTGCTTCTCTACTTCATTCTTGAATTCTTTGAACACTTCAAAGGACTCGGATTTGGCCCTCATGAGGTACACAAATCCATATCTACTGTAATCATCAGTAAATGTAATGAAGTAGACATAACCACCCCTGGCAGGCGTGGCAAATGGCCCACACACATCAGTATGTATGAGCGCCAATTGCTCACTAGTCCTCTTACATTTCTTATTGAAAGGGGAATTTGTCATTTTTCCTAATAAACAAGCCTCACAAGTCTCATATGATTCAAAATCAAATGAGTCTAGTAGTCCATCCTTATGAAGTCTAGATACACGTTTCTCGTTTATGTGGCCTAAACGACAGTTCCATAAGTAAGCAGGATTTAAATCATTTATTTTAATCCTCTTGGTATTAATGTTGTAGACAGGATTGCTTAGATCAAGGACATACAGTCCATTAAATAATTGCGCACTAAAATAGTGAATATTATTCAAATAAAAGGAACAACAATTATTCTTATTTGAAATAATAAAACCTTCCTTGTCCAAACAAGAAATAGAAATAATGTTTCTGCTCATAGCAGGCACAAAATAACATTTATTTAATTCTAAAACTAATCCTGAAGGCAGAGATAGCTCGCACACGCCTACGGCCAACGCAACAACTTTTGCTCCATTCCCAACGCGCAGATCTATCTCCCCTTTAGCCAATCTTCTACTTATCTTTAGATCCTGCACATTTCAACAAATGTGAGATCCACATCCAGTATCTAATACCCATGATGTAGAGACAGTTAAATTGACATCTACGACAAAAATACCTGGTGGTGGTGGAATCACTATTCCAAGCCTCTTGTCCTCCAGATATTTTGGGCAGTTCCTCCTCCCGTGTCCAGGCTGACTGCAGTAGTGACACTCACCTTTAGTCACACCTTTGGCAATGCCACCAACAGGCTTATGAACAGGTTCCTTGAACTTGGCAACTGACTTGCCTGTTCCCTTGGAGGAAGAGGCAAACCTTTTGCCCTTTCCTTTCTGCACCATCATAATGGCCTTGCCCTTACCCTTGTTGATGCTCTGTTCAGCTGTCCTCAACATATTGAGAAAATCTGGCAGTGGTTTCACGATCTCGTTCATGTTATAGTTCATGATGAACTGTCCATAACTCTCGGTCAGCGATTGCAACACGAGATCGGTTGCCAACTCTTGGCCGACCGGGAACCCTAGTCGGGCGAGATTCTCCAAGTACCCGATCATACGGAGTACATGGGGTCCCACCGGGTTCCCTTCTTCCAGATGAAACTTGAACAATGCCTTAGAGACCTCATACCTCTCAACCCTTGCCTGCTCTTGGAAGAGCTGCTTTAGATGCTCGATCATATCGACATCATTCATGTTTTCTTGTTGCTTCTGAAGCTCAGAAGTCATAGTGCATAGCATAAGGTAGGACGCATCATTAGCGTCATCAACACGCTTTTGATACGCCTTTAGGGCTGCAGGCGTTTGGTTCTCTGGACCTGCTAGAACATGCTCCTCTATTGCGTACAGTTTCTTCTCTTGCTTGAGGACTATCTCAAGTTTCTGTACCAATCAAGGAAGTTGGTTCCAGAGAGCTTGTCCTTCTCAAGGACAGATCGTAGGGAATGTTGTGAACTCGATGAGTTGTTTGCCATTTGAAATTCTACAAAAGGAAAATACGCAAGTTTTAGTATTTGTGATTTTTTTTGACTATATTCAATAATGGCTAGTTTATCAAATATAGCTCCCACTGCTGTAGCCACAACATGAGACCCAGTCGCCGCATTCAGTCGACCTAGGGCTGTAAACGAGCTGAATATCGCTTGTTTGGGTTTCGCTCGTTTAACTTGGCAGATAAACGAGTCGAACACGAACTCGAGTCGAAAAAAAAATCTTGTTTGAGTTCGGCTCGTTTAGGGCTCGAGTTGTTCGTTGTTCGGCTCGTGGATCGTAGAACTAGCTCGTTTACGGCTCGAATTCGGTTTGACGAACTTGTATATCTCTTGAATAAATATGTATAATAAGTAGTTCTTGAAATATTACCTCAAATGAAATGTATAAAGAAAAAAATAACATCAAATGTATATAGAGATATGCATTATATTTTTTAATGATAGACTCAAAGCATCTAGTTTGATTTTTATATAGCAAAATAATGAAATGTAAAGTAAATATTTATGGTATGATAAGCTATAGGATTTCAATTTTCAATCATAATTAAGAGGTCAAACTGCTATAAAAGAAGATTCTACACTAATTATGCATGATTTTGGGAAATTAGTCATAAAAAAGATAAAAATAATTTAATTTTTCTTCTAACTACATATACATATATATTAATATTAATATTAATATAGTTTCTTCGCGAACATTTACGACCGAGCCTCTTGTTCGGCTCGTGTTTGGCTCGTTTAGCAAACAAATACATTTTCATGTTTGAGTTTGTTTGATTAATAATTCGAATCAAACACGAACGAGCTTTTGCGGAATCGAACGCGAGTTGTTCGCGAACGGCTTGGTTCATTTACAGCCCTAAGTCGACCTTAAATCAACCCCCAACAACATCCCAACGGCGGCCAAGTCCACCCAGCAACCAGGCAAAGCTCTCCTTCCTCCGCCGCCACAAGAATCGCGACAATGGCAGCCGCAGATCGCAGATACACCGGCGCCCACGTCAATGGCGAGGTCCAGCCGCCTTTCCTGTCACCCACGACGTTGGCCGGACAAACCCAAAGCCACGACGACCCCCAACTAGCCTCCAATTGCCTCCAAGCCACAACCTCTGTCGCTCCTAACGCTGACGGGACCGCCAAGGGCCATCTCCGACCTCGAGAGCACCCACAACGGCAAAGACCGCCTAGGAACCGGCGAATCCACCCTCGTTCCGATCGCCGCCAGCCTCCTCATTCCCTGTACGGTGGCGATTCAACCCCTGAAAGCTCCACTGCCATCACAATCCACAATCCAACCATCCCGAGTCGATAATCCAGGTATACGGCTCGATCTAGCTGTCGGGTTGAAAACGGCTCAGTCCGAGCCATGGGTTTCTACTCGGCTTGATGGCTTCCGGTGGCTCCATCCGAGCCGTCGGCTCCCCCTTGCCTCTATGTGATCCATAAGCCTTTTTTACTCAATTTTGAGCCGCGTTGACATTTTTTGTGCCGCAAGTTCTTTCCTAGGTTTTTCGACCCTACGAGTTCGTTTCTGGCCTCAGTTTTTCCGAATTCGACCTCCAAAGTGATAATTTTTAGGTCGTTCGCTGTCAATTCGATCCCGACATCTCATATGCACGCATTCTCTTGGGCGTATGTAAGATTTTTCACACTATCACCTTGAGGACAAGGTGTTTTTCAAGCGTGGCGGAGTTGATACGGGTTAACCGTATCTTCAACGTTACGTAGTATTTTTATTAATTATTAGTTAGGATTATTCTATTAGTTATTTATTTATTTAATAGTTTAATTAGTTATTTATTTAAATAGTTAGTAGACCAGGCCGATCCTGTTAGGTCAACCAGTGTAGTTGGGGTTAAGTTTATTTTTGTATTTAAGTCGATGTAATCGTTCAGTT
Source organism: Linanthus parryae (assembly GCA_023055425.1). Lineage (NCBI taxonomy): Eukaryota > Viridiplantae > Streptophyta > Magnoliopsida > Ericales > Polemoniaceae > Linanthus > Linanthus parryae. The sequence goes on along the minus strand of JALGPY010000003.1, from coordinate 49,436,377 downwards.
TTAATCAATCGAGAAGAAACAATTGAAATTGTGTGTGTGGGTTAAAAACATGTGTGTGTGGTGACTTGATAGTGTCTAGAACTACTATCGTGTTAGGTAAACCCTAACAAGCTCCGATTTCTTCCCTCTCAAATTAACCTCCCCTAACCCTCGAGTCTTGTTACGGTTGAGACCACCGTCAACTCTCAGCTCGTACCCGCTCTCCAGCTCGCATTACCTCTCTACGTTTTACGAATTTTCTCTTTGTTGGTGCAACGACAAGAGCAACGAACCGGATTCGCATCTCTCTCCCTCACGAAACTCAGATCAAATTCATGTATTTCGATATGGCGTCGCAATGGACATAGCAATATGAATCAGTCCAAAGAAGAGTACGGAGAATTAAACTTGAAGTCACGACCAAAATAATTGAAGAGGGATGGTCTAGCTGTGCCGGCGGAGCAAACCCACGGTCCGGGTAGACACCTGTCTTACTCAAAACTTTCAAAACTGCCACTTTACATGTTTTAAAAGATCAAATTGTGCCCTTGTCAAAATTACGATAGTGCCCCAGGTATTGTGAATGCATTGCAAAAGTGCCTCCGGTTTTTTGAATACCTGGCTCCGCCCTTGAGGGACTAGGTTTTGATTGGGCATAACAGAGGGTGGAATCATTGTGAGTTATTTCGAATTGGATTCCCACGGGAGTTATGTGGTTTTGTGCTTGGCTAGTTCTGGATTTACATTAGAGAGAGGGGGATGATCAATATTTGGGGTTTTCAATCACCTAAATTTAATGGCAAAGGACTTGGGGGTTGTTTTGGTGATGAACGGAATTCAGGCATGGGTGAGGTTTTGTGACGAAATCTCGTCGGAATATGAGTTACAATTCGCCGGATTCTAGGTTTATGCTGTGATGTCAGGAGTGTTCGTACATAAAATGAACTAACAATATTACCTTACATAAAGGAAAATAATAGTGAACTAACTGTTTATTTCGTAACTAACGGTTTCCTTTTACGAGTTTCAATAAGTTGGATTTATGGCAACTTAGGAATGCCATAAATCTATTTTAGAAGCGACGCTTGTAATGTGTTAGTTGAGGTTTAGTGGGGTTAATTATTAAGTAATTAAGCAATTTATATATAAATATAGATAAGTGATGGGTGACGACAAAAGTCTGTCTTGGTTATAATGACCTAAAAAAGACAATCAAAGTAGACGGACAAATTCCATTCTAAGGACGAGCAAAATCGCCGTCCCGACAAACTATGACGAGCAAAAACATGCCAAACGACTAAAAATGACTAAAATATATCGTCGTTTTAAAAAGAATGACGTTAAATACAGTCGCCTAAATTTGAAGACAACAAGTGAACTCGTCATATTAAAAAAGAAATTAGGATGCATAGGTTTTCTTCCTTCGTTGAATTAACAACGGACTAATTCTGACTACGAAAAAACGAACAAAAATTGTTGGCCTTGACTATGTTTTTTCACTCTAACGAGCTTGCGTGTCGTAACATACTGATTTTTTTTTGTGTCACTGCTAAAATTTATGGTTTTTGCAGCGGGTAAAAACCGCCACAATAAGTACCAAACCCGCCACAAAAAGTATTTGTGGCAGGATTTGCAGCGGTTCTTGTCGGCCTCATTAACTTCCATCGTAAAAAGTATGTGACCGGTAACACCCGCCACAAAAAGTTTTTGAGGCGAATGTTGTGGCGGTTGTTGCAGCCGCAAAAGGGGTCAAAATTTTATACATTTGGCGCCAAATTGTACAGTTAGTGGCTGTACTATACCGCCACAAAAGGCTATTTTTTTCCACTAAAAAGCCATTTTCCGGCAAAAACAATTTATAACTTGGAGCTTCTTACTGAGAATGTTAATATAATTATGTGTAATTCAACAAGAACTATACTCTTTGAAATGCATAGATTATGAGTAAAGTGACAAATTCCTGTAGTTACAATATAATAAGATGTTTTGTAACCTCACAATCCATTACATAATTCAAGAAGCTAAGTCTAACACTCACATACATCTGCAAGTGAAAATACAAAGTAAACAAAAGAATTAATCCTGCACACTTGCGCTTGATAGAGACTGGCAGTTTCCGTTCTACCTCTCAAAGTTGCAAACGAAGGTAGTACTTGTCAGAACAAGACAAAAAGCTTAGTTAAAACCATGAATTTATTAAATATTCAAATTTTGTGACTATACACTAAACTATGCATTTGAAAGAGTAACACGGGACAATACCTATTAACACTACATCTGAACAAGGGGAGTTTATTGACATGTTACTTAGAGGGTAAACTATAGCATATACTTCAGAACATTACTAGAAATTGTAACCCTGAAGTTTTCTAGGGCATGTAAAAGAAATGATTCTCTCATCACAGGGTAAACTAAAGCATATCCTTCGGAAATCTACTTCTAGATGTGCATCTAATTTCATTCAGGAAGGATTGAGAATACATCCAGTAGGTGAATAGAGACATGAATGTGGCAGACCAGATCATGAAATACACATAATCCCCGCATCCATAACAGGACGAGAAAACAAGATTTGCCAAAGTACTACAATAAGATTACAACAAAACATAATATAAGTATAAAAGCACAAAAGTAATTTAATTGGTAACTAACCATCGACAAAATGGCTACTTTATAAGTATACACGGAATATTTGGGACACAGTGAATTTTAAGATTATAGAGGAGTCCAAAGAAATAACTATTATCTGGTTTATTCAAAACATTATTACTTCTCTTTTCCTTCATAAAATTCTTATGCTCAGAGCATTTCAGTTGCTCTTTTGAAATCAAGATTGCAATTTAAGCATCTAAGTGATCTAACATTCCCAAGCATTTTTTTTCCAAAGAGGATACTAACAAACTACATCAATTTCACCAAACATTAGCCTATAACAAACATGAGAAGCTTAGAAAGAGTTGAATAAACGTATAAATCAGTAGATGTGTACGGTCATGTAAACAATTCTTTTAATGATCCCCACTGATTCTGGCCCAACGTGCATCAGTTCCAAGTCCATGGGAGTTGAAAGGGTCAATTGGAATTGTTTCGTATCTGATGATAAGTACATCTTCGTAGAGGATTTTGATATATCTTCACCATTATATAGCATCTACCTTCAATAGAGGGATAGGGAATTTGAGTTTGTGAAAGCTTTATCTTGTTGTACATGAATCATACTTACATCTTTTAGAAGAAAAATTTTGACAGGAGAACAATCATCATTCTGATTATAATGTCTTCAGAAGTATGTATCAAGGGCCACAAGAATGTTTATGGATCATATGAAGTGAAACATATAAACTGATTTCTCCATAGGTAATTTATAGAATAGTGATATTCTTAACACGTGTGTGTCTTCTAAATTATGTGTAAGTGGTATCAGTTAAGATGATATAAATATGGATATTACCTGGCCAAGAAGGAATGAACTTCTTCGCTGCAACTTCGTCTTTTTCGTCTTCTTCATCTACTGAGCATTGATATGGAGAAATCTCGTATGACTTTTCTTGATTACTACTAGCCTGACAGCTGCCTCTTTCAGTTGTTGGAGTCAACACACCGGTAGGCTAATAGAACATTAAAGCACAACAAGTCAATAAAAGGCTCAAGGTGAAGCCTGAAAGGTTGTCAAATCGAAGTGCTGCAGAAAGCTTGAGGTTCTGATAATTCTATGATGGTGTCCATAGTGTCTTCTATTTAAACCTAAAATAAAAACCCAACTGGACTCCAAAGAGTAATACTATAAGCCACAAACTGATAACACTCTTCTAACCCACATCTTGCTGCTAATATTGAACCTAAAGAACCTCAAACGAGAACTCACAGGATGTTAAAAACGCAAATTTTATTTAGAATTACCTCCAAAATGTCGGTAGTATGACTAAAAGTCCCACCATCATCAATCACGGCCTGCCGAACATTGGTTGTTGAGACTTCCATGGCCATATGCAAAATTTGTGGCTTCTTGATGCAGGAGAAATATATGTCAGTTTCACAAAAGCTGTTTCGGTCAAAACGCAGAATCAGGGGCAGAATTGAAGGTTTACAGAAACAGGCAAAGTCATATATTATTTTGAGTGGAAACGACATTCTAAAAAGAACTCGTGAAAAATCACGAGCACCATCCTGATTTGGTCAAAATCGGCCACTTAAGGGTCCAAATCGGCGTTTTTTCATTTTTAGTAATATTTATTTCACTAATTAGGAGGTCAAATTAAACCCGATTTGGGTGAATCTTTTTTGCTGAGTCTTAATTTTGTTTAGGACTATAATTTAGGATTGTTTTTGAGATTTTGCTATTTTTGGCAAAATTATGTTTTTGAGCTATTTATACCCGGCTTGTGGGTAAATTCTGGTTAGACTTTGATTATTTAAATTATTCAGAACTCTATAGAGCTTCGTGCCCTAGTTTCTTTGCCCTTTTTCATTGTTGATTCCGATCTAAACCCGCGCTCGGCGTTTAACCCGGCGTCAGTTGGTATCAGAGCAAGTTCGACTTGGGAGGAAGATCATCATCAACGATGGTGCGTGGACGTCCTGGCGGCTGCGGGAAGGTTCCGGCTGAGGAAACCCCCCAACGGAGACGTAACGTCCAAGTCGTTATGATAATAAAAGATCTGCAGAGGCAACAACGGGATCTGCAGAGGCAGATTGATGTGTTAGCCCAGCGCCAAGCATTGCGGGATTTGCAGCGTCAAGTTGCGAAGTTAACCCAACGCTTGGCGGCGCAGGATTGCAAAGATCGCAAGTTCTTTGATCGTTACTCGCAGCCCGCGTTCGAGATCCACTACAACGGCAATTCCGGTGGTTGGAGCGAGCGTTATGGAGGAGCGAATTTGAAGAATGATCTTTCTGATTACTCAGGTACGGTACAACCTGATGAGTTTTTCGATTGTTTTCGTGAAGTTGATGAACTTTTTGGAGAGAAATTTGAAGATATTTCCTATGAAGATATCTTTTATAAGGGCAATTCATCTTCATCTAATTATGAGGTGGATTGGACTAACCGATTTATGACAATTATGGAGATGGTGAGGAAGAGTTAATTGTGGAGGATGACAAGCATACATCAGAAGTGCCGATTCGTTATGAGGTAATTTCAGATTCATCTCCAGTAATTTCTCAGTCAATTATTTCTTATCAAGTTGAGGATGAATTGGTGGGAACTGAACTAGAAGAGTCCGTGATTTTTCCGCTCAAGCCGCAATCTTTTTATTGTGATCCGTTTATGGTCCCTCACATCTTTCAAGAGCCTATATTGAACTCGAGGACGAGTTCTTTTGAAGAAGGGGTGACTGATGCAGGAGGAATTTCGGAGAAATATCTGTCAGTTTCACAAAAGCTGTTTCGGTCAAAACGCAGAATCATGGGCAGAATTGAAGGTTTACAGAAACAGGTAAAGTCATATATTATTTTGAGTGGAAACGACGTTCTAAAAAGAACTCGTGATATTACACGAGCACCGTCCTGATTTGGTCAAAATCGGCCATTTAAGGGTCCAAATCAGCGTTTTTTCATTTTTAGTAATATTTATTTCACTAATTAGGAGGTCAAATTAAACCCGATTTTGGTGAATCTTTTTTGCTGAGTCTTCATTTTGTTTAGGACTATAATTTAGGATTATTTTTGAGATTTTGCTATTTTTGGCAAAATTATGTTTTTGAGCTATTTATACCCGGCTTGTGGGTAAATTTCTGGTTAGACTTTGATTATTGAAATTATTCAGAACTCTAGAGTTTGATTCCGCTGTGAACCCGGCTTGTGGGCAAATTTTTGGTTAGACTTTGATTCCGCTGTGAACCCGCACTCGGTGTTTAACCCAGCGTCACTTCTCTGCTACATCATCGTCTCCTCTTCCATTTTGATGCTCCTTACCAAATTCCTTCCCATTATTCACTTTTTTGTGCTACAGAAACATAGATAATCTTAGCTAGGTGGCTTCAACAACTTCAAAGGACGCAGAAAACAACGACATTGAGTAAAAGAATCTTACTGTGGCACGTAATGGTGGTTTCTCTAATTTTCCACCCCGTAATTTTTCATCAGGTTCCCTCTGTTGCCGACGTGGTCCTTCAAGTCACTTTCGTTTTCTTTCTCTTTCTTTTGTTTCTTCTTCATCTCTTAATCTTTTTCTTGCTCTATTCTAGCCCGTTCAAGCTTCATTGCTTCCTTCTTGATCTTCCACTCATTCATTTTCTTTTCTTCGAGTCGCTTTGCAGCTTCAGCTGCCTCTAGCGCCTTAACTTTGATGTCTCTCTTTCCTACAAAGTGCCACAAATATAAAGATTCGCATACCAGGAGAAAAAATAGGTCTGGAAAGTTTGGAGCCACTAGTCCAGAATAGAAAATAATATGCCGTACATTTTCTTGTTAATTAATCCTGTCAAGCTAGAACAATATCAATCGCAGTAACTTAAAGTTTCCCATGATCTCTACATCGGTACATAAGCAGAGAACTTCAAGCACACAATTCACGCAAACACAAATATAAATTTAGAAGTTCAATAAAAAAAAAACAACTGTTTGGCTGACTGGCTAACTTGCTAATTGTAAAGCTTGCTCTAATTACATAATACAGATGATATACTTCTGAGTTTCTTGAGGATATAATATAATATTTTTATAATGATTGAGTAAATTTAGTTGTTCACCCAGAAAGCAGTCAACTCAAAGCAAATAAAGTAGAAGAAAGATCAAACAATATACCTGTTGGGATAGCCGCATCTTGTTTTTGTTGAACTAGGGGAACAAAAGAAGTAATATTTGAGACAATATTGTTGCGCTTAGTCTCCTTCTCTAGAAAACTTTTCCCACCTTTCCTCAAACTTACTTTCCCAGACAACTTTGGCTTACTGACTCTCTGATTGCGTGCTGTAGTAGTCTTCTTAATGCTATTAGCTATGGATGAAAAATTTATGTTCTCTTTTGCCTCAATTATACGCTCTTCTTATTGCTGTACCAATTTCCCAGCTTTTGCTTATCCCTGCTACAAGTTTTACTGAAGCTAGCGTCAGTATTAACAGAATTTAAACTACTTAGATCAGTACACATATATGCTTCTGATACTGAGACATGAGGATTTATGCAATTTTTTGTTAACTCTGCAAGTGGTTTTCTATCAGCAGAAGTACTAGATACACAACAGAAAAATCACCATTTGTTCCTTCTTCGGAAGGGGTCTTGTTTGGTCTCTCAATTTTCCTATTGTAGGTACCTAGTACCAGAAGTACTAGATACAGAACAGAGCCTCGATGAACCTCCCCAAAAGTCACTACTGCCAATTGGGTCTCTCCATTTTCTAGGTCGATCGTCTTAAGAGAGTTAGATGATAGGCAAGGGGTATCGAAAAAAAACATAAAACAACAATCAACAAGAGAAAGGTACAGTGAATATGAAAGTCAACATACAATTGCCGTAGAAGCTCGAAAAACCAAGAATCGGAGAAACAAACTCACCGAAACAACCAAGTTCGATTGTCAGGATTTCAACAGGGATCGAGTCCGTTGCGCCACTACAAAACTGGATACAAGATCGATTGGGCAGTAGGAAAAGAAGAACGCCAACCCTCAGGATCCCATGTCTCCGATCTTCTATAGGACTGAAATCTCGACTGATCTTCTACACGATTGACTAGGGCTTGCAAAGGATTAGCTGTGAACTGGCGTGTGATATGAAAAGATCGTGCTTACACTTCTATATATATATATATAAAAGCAGACAAGTGCTCCGGTTGAACCTCGAATTGCCATGTGTAATGTAACTTTAATTGTGGTTATGCCATGTCATTTCCTAAGTGGAAGATGAATCCTACGAAATCCAATAAAATTGGAACATGTCGTATTGTATCCTAGGTGGAACATGCAATATTGTAATATCAGTTACATATCATAAAGAGAGTGTAATGGTCCAAATGGTGTATTAATTTCTTGGTTAATGGATGTAATTGCTGATTTATACTCCAATAAATTCCCACAGTTTTTTCCTAACGCACGGAAGAATATAGATGTGAAAGTAAGGAATCTTTATTCTTCAAAAAAAAGGTAAGGAATTTTCGCTAATGAGAATCCAAATCTTCTTTCTGGTGTTCAGTGCAAGTTCTATGAAAGCCTATTGCATAAATAGAAATTCAAATTAGTTTATATCCTCATCGTACAAAGGTGAATTCATATTTTTGTATATGCATCCCTATTTTGTGTTTTTTGTTACATAATCTTCTTTTCTCATTGTAGTTTTTCAGTTGTTTTTTTTATATGCTACACAGTTTTACAACTATCTATGGTTGCGAAAACTGGATCTCCTCTTTTAAATTTTGAGAGATTTAAGCCATATTATTCCAGTGTTAGACTTTGTTATGTTGTATTTTACTCGAGTAAAGTGTTGATGGTCATATGACATTATGATTATTTTGTTTCTTACGATACCTGACTATAATAACAATTATCAGGACAGACACATGGTTTAGATTTTTTAGTACAAACAAATATGCATCATTTGCATCATTGTGTAGTTTGCCAAATTTTAGAGATCTCACTCTTATCTCCCTCTCATCTATTTACTTATTTTAGTTAGACTTTGGGGTAATAATAAATCAATATGTAACCCTCAATTTGCATGAAATTTGCATTTCACTCATGAAATTTGTAAATTTTTAAAGTTATACTAATAAAGTTAGAATCATGGATATAAAGAAAGTAAACTAAACAAATAAAAAGCTTTTTTAATTGATTGATTCTACCCAGTTTCTAAATTTCAAAGAGCTGAAAATAGTATATAAGTGAAATTTCATTTGTAAGCAAAAGAAGATGATTCCAAAGTTTCTCCAACCTTTGAAGTTTCCTTCTTTTTCTTCATCCTAGATGAATTCATGTTTGGAGGCATACCCGGAATGTTTTTCAGATTTTTGACTTTTCCCCGAGTTATAGATGTCTGACTTTCTTTTCCTTATCATGAAAATATTAACATACTACAAGACCACAATACCACATAACATTTTTCTTCAATCCTTCAAAGTTTCGGTGGATGAACAACAAACATCCACCAATCAGCATGATAAATGTAATAGGATATCTTACACGATGGTTTCACCAGTTAGTATCTTTTTTTAGACAGTTTCACCTGTTTGTATTAGAATTTGCTTTTGTAGAATTCTATCGCGTGGCCAATAATACACAAGCAACTTTTTCTTATATATTGTGGTTGCTAAGTAAGACTCTGGGTTTTCATGGGCCAAATGAAATTACGACACCTAATTCTTCAATATATTTTCTTTGAACAATAAAATCACAGCTGATTTTGTATTTTAACACATCATACTGTAGATACAAAAGCCATAATTAGTAGGAAAATATCAGGTTACTTCTCAAAGAAAAAAAAAAAGATCGGGTTTGATCAAATGAAGCAGATTAACATTTTTTATTCCTATCCTGCCCCACGGTATCGTGAATTTAGATCGAGTCTTCCTGATCCGTGGGCGCTCATACATCAGTGCAGATTCAAGGAATGTTAGTGCACACCTAGCTGGAATACTAAAAAACGCATTTCTTTAAAAAGACAACTCTCGGTATTCATTATTTTCTTAATTGTATTGCTATGTCAATTTAACTTATGACTACAATATGAGATAAGAATCATAGTTTATTTTAACTAAATCTATATCTATGTATATATAAGCAGGTTCAATATCAATTCGCCATTTTTATTAAATATTTCTCCTTAATTTGACCTTTGTCAGCCCACATGGCACGTGGCCAATAATTACTCGCCAAATGACATTTTACTAATACACATAACCTTCCAAAGTGGCACTTTCATTTTCCCATTAAAGTGTAATTATTATCTTAAGTTACCTTTTATTAATACATAAAATTCACATTTCTGAATACAATTTTATTAGGAAAATAAGCTACAATGTAACCTCCATGCATTTAAAGCACATTTATATTATAAAAAAAGCACAATTTATCACGATAGCATTGAGTGGGAGACAACTAAAACATCTTAAAATTAAGATTATATTTTTCATTTTCTTTTCATTTTCTTCCATAAACAAAAGTAAGATTATGTTTTTCATTTTTTCCAATTTCTTCCATAAAAATGCATTTTTATTGCATATATATTACATAAAATTTATTAAATTGTAATATACGACCGACGATCTATCATTTATTTCACTGCTTGCAATTTTCTATTCTCGCTAAAATAAGTCTAAATTTTACATGTATTACAATTGTAAAAAAATATTTCAAGTTTATTACATTGTAATGTGTGACGATAACTTTATGATCTTTTCGTCTCATTTTTCCCGCCAAATAATAACTAACCATGACCCATATGATCGGAAAAAAAATCACGTGTCATATTTGTCGTCATACCATTAAATTGGAATACTATTGAAATCGACAGCACGTCATGTATTTTTCCTTCACATGAGAGGGTATGTATTCAGAATTCGTTTTTGACAGAGTTACCTCTCAAGTTATTCAAACTAATTAACACTAATTCTCTTTAAAATTTCTATAATATTATCATTTAGGAGCTTTATATCTATTACTTACACAATTGCAAAATAGACCTTCATTGTCATTGACTATTCATTTGGTCTACTTAACATTTAGGATAATTCTAATATGCCTACAGCATAAATAGTTAAAAAATAATTCATCGCTAAAGCACAAGAAAATAGCACCATGAATGGTGTAGAGAACCATGTTACATGCTCACGTGGTGCTCTTGGAGCAGATAAAAATTTTTCAAGAAAAATACATGCAAACGGAAGAAGCTTAAATTTATGTCTACGTAAAAGCAGGAAATCAACGCCTATAAAAGCGGATCTTTTAAAAATTCAGACAACGCATATATATTGGCCTCGAGGTATGTCTATGCAAAGTCTCTCCCACGATACTTTATAAATTTCAATGGGTTGGCTTATATTAGTTTTCAAGAGAGATATAAATGTCTAATTTCCAGTGACTACTGTTCTGCGTGAAGAGTACAATGTTGTGTTTTATAAATCTTGCTCCATCTTTTTTGGTTTTTTATTATTGTGCTTTCTTTACATATTAATCAATTATCTTTTTCTTTTTCGCTGCATGTAGAACCAACAACAAACAGTCTGAGCAACTTAGAAGTTCTAAACAGAATTTTTGACTCATGACGAGTTATTGAATTTTTCAATGTCAACGTGAATTTTTTATCTTATGAAGCTAATTAATTATGCATTCAATTAACTAATATGCTCTTAGGAAGATTACAATTTTCAAATCATTTTGAATCTTTACTTAGTTGGAAGTGTATGTGATGAATCGATGTCACTTCAATAGTTTCCTTTATTTGACAAGAGTTACTAGGCAGATGTGTTTGCATAAGAGGCAATAGATAGACTAATTTTACATTCATCTTTCGTAGTTCGTACTTAGCCTTTTACAATGAACGTTACAAAATGAGCGGTTTGAGATGTTCTACATCTCATCCAATACCAACTCAGTAAAGATTAGCACATAATTATAAATTTCATCTTTGTCAGGAAGAGTATGAAGATGTTTCGCTACAATTTATAAGATTTGGTATAGACAACTGATTTCTTATCCTATTGCCTACCAATAAAAGGTGATGTTATGTCAATAAAACAACATAGAATTGGGCAAGGAGAATATGATCTTTGTAATTGTAGATTGAACTCAAAATATAAGCAATCATCACGCAAACTACAATTTGTGTTGACAAATTCATTGAAGGAATATCTTCGTACTGGTACTAATAAAAAATATGTATAGCATAAAAATATAAATCCCGCGCTTTAGCGCGGGGTAACGCCTAGTTACTAAAATAAAAGAAGCGGGGTTATTTCGTGTATTTCATTACATTCCCGCTTATTTTTATCTTTTTGTGACTATTATAGTGGCGGGCCAATTTTTTCAGCCAAAAATACTAGTAAATAGAGTCTTGATTTAATATATGAGTTCATTGGTAAATAATAACGTTGTGTCGCTTTAAAGATGTGATAGCTTCTTCTTGGAAGTGTGATGGGAGATAATTCTGTGAATATTATTCAGTGGTCATCTAGGATTTGATGTAGAATATACACGGTATGTTGTTGAGTTGCAATATGTTCTACACCACACTTTATAACACTTTGGGCTCTGGGGTCTATATTAGCAACATGTCAGAATTTGTAGTTATGAAAGGTCTTATGTAGATATAATATAATTGGCGCTATAGTTTGATTCCAATATGATTGTTGAACGAGATCTTATGCAGAGGCTAAAAACTTTTTGTAGTATGTGACAACGTCAGTAGAAAATTATAAAGTTTATTAATTTATTTTTGTGAGAAAAGCCTCTTTCCATCAGGAGATCTTCACAATAGTAAACCATATGGCTCCTTCTTCATCTCCTTCGTTACATGAAAGCAAATTAACTCAGACATTATCCATATCCGGAACGTCGAAACCAAATGGTTTCTCCCATTACAAGCCAACATTAGAAAAGAAAACTTCGTCAGCGGTGCAGGTTGGCTGTCCACGAACAGGGCAGTCCATCATGTTAAAATAATTCCTCGAGTCATAACAAAAGAGAATTTGCACCAGCTGCTGTCTTGTTTGATTATCCTGAGTGCAAAAAAGAACTACGCGTAGCTGTGTCACGGATTGGACGACTGCCTCGATGTATTGTGGCGGATAAGACTGACCCGGAACGATGTTATTAGCTCTAAATAGACTGATAATATCGAGCTGGTCCGCCTTTTCAACAGCAAATTCAAAGTAGTCAAGCTCAGAGAACCACAAGAGACTGCATCTCCCGTGCCTGTTCCATTGATAGCCCCAATTTTGTTGATTGCCGTCCAATCCACCAATTAGATTAGGCATAATTCTGTTCAAGCTATCACGCAGTGGGCTTTCCTGCATATTCAAGAGTTAGCAGAGTTGATTCATTAGACCCATAACTCCCACAACTGACGAACGCAAAATCACAAAATCAATTTTCATCATCAATGATATCAATTCCAACAACCATCTCACCATTAGCGTAAATTTGAGGAAATAGAACATGGATTGGAGCTTAAAGATGGCGAAAATAGACACCATATTTTCGGTGTTTTGTGTTTTGAGTTTTCTGTACACACCATGACTACGTGATCAGTTGTCTAGAAGCAAATACGACAAAATGTTTCCCGATAAACTTTTTTTTGAGGGAGTTTCCCGAGAAACGTAAAATAAAATACATGAAAATGAAAAAAGTTTAGAATCTTACTTTCTAGGGGACGTACATTTCATAGGAAAATTAGTGCAGAAAGCGAGTTGTAACTAACTTTCCCACAAATGTTATGCGTACTTACATGACACCCTTTCAACGGGTTTTCTTTTATTATTATTTTTACAAATAACGTAAGATAGTAGGTTCCACAAGTTTCCTCAAGCAACACAACACGGTTTTAACGGAAACTCAAGACATTGTAGAGATGTAAATTAACCCCGGCACTAAGAGCATTACTAAAATAATACTCAAAACCAATTTTTTCCCCAGCTATGGAAAAGGACCAAAAAAAAAAAAAAAAAAAAAGGAAGTATGTGTGCTTTGTATGACAAAGAGAGTAATTGAAGACTTCTGAGATTGGCTTTCTTACCTCAATCCATTCATACTCATAGTTTGGGGCTTCACAATTCAGTGGCATAGGGCCATAAACATTAGTTGGCCACAGACCATGAATGGTGAAATTTTGGGGAATTGGATTTATTCGGCACCTCCACTGGTGAAGTCTATTGCAACCCCCGGGAGGCCAGATTAGAGACAATGTGAAGAAATCGAAGGCAATAAAGTCTCCTCGGGCTATGCCAATAAGTGATTGTTGGCAAACAAATAAAATGATGAAATACAAAACCGTACTAGCCATGGCCATTACAGTATATTTGTTGTTTATAGGGAGATGAATTTGTTAATATCTATTTATAAGAAGAGATGGTGTAATATATGTGATTTTTTTACCTGCAAACATGCGTCATGCAAACAATGTCATTGACGATGGGTCCAAGTCGGAACAATTCCAGCCAAACATACTTGGCAATGACATGGTGTCCATTAGCTTGCCGGGGGAATCACTTACATGAATTCCATTTCAGCAATGCGGCTATTGTTTTATTGTTCATTCTCATAGAAACAACACATTTATCTGTATGCATTTTGGCTGCTAGGAACCAACGACCACTTGCGGGGCCCTCTTAAACACAATAATTAATTGAGAACTCAAAGAGATAAATTATGTCCCATCTAGCCGCTTTTTCATAATTACTTCGGTGGAATCGAAGATATAGAAGAAGGAATAGTTATAGAAAGAACAAAAGCCGTGCTTGTGGGCACATTTCAGTTCTTGAGTGATATTTTGCTGCAAGTGAGGGCTAGCTCAATGGTAGAGCGTTGTAAAGCCCCTGCATAAAGTCTCAAGGTCGGCTATACAATGTAATTCCAAAAAATGATATTTTGGTATTGGAGAATGTAAATGGAAGTTGAGCAATTCATGTGGTGTTCATGATGGAAAGATGACCATGGATAACACATCTATAACTATTTTTTTATTTATACTATTTATAAAAGCACTACAAAAGAAATCGGTTTGTAACGCCGAGCATACCTGTCGTTAAATCCAATAAAATGAAGAACGAAGAACTCTGCTCGTCGAAATGAGGTCGAGATAGCTCTGTCGTTACTTAGTTCGACGGGGCGACAAACCCGTGTGTTGGTTGGTGGATCATAATTACCGACGACTTTTGCCGACAATTACTGCTCGTAGTTGTACCTTTGCCGACTACGTCCTGACAACCCAATACCGTAGTCAAAACTTTTCCGACGAATATTTCGACGACATTATGTTGTCGTTAACTTATACCGACGGCTCCGCTTGTTTGTTTCAAATTTAAGGCGACTAATTTGTATGTTGTCTTGTGTATCATTTTTCTTGTGTTAATTTTGTTAGAATGACAGAAATACTCGTAGTGGTTTTTCTTTGCGGACAAACATGCTCGTCGTGTTGTTCTTTGGTCTTCTTCATAGATGACTATTTATGTAGTTGTTTATCTCTCACATTTTACAGTTATACTCAAATAACATGTTGAACCTGTTTTAATAATCAACAAACACAACAATAAATACAGGTTCATACACAAATGAATCTTTTTTCATAACGAAAAAAAATAAACAAACTATCAATCTAAAGTTGTAACTCTACTAGCCAGAATACCTGGGGAAAAACCAAGAACAAAACACAATATCGTTTGAAACATCAAGAAATAGCGTAGGGCACAACCCAGCCAAATAAGATTACAATATTCAACACAACCAACCCATTATATAACTGTTTAGACATTTTCTCTAAAAATATTTCTATAACTGGTTGATTTGATTACCACATAATGTTCGTCTTTAGTTGGCGAAGAACTATGCTGAAGTTTGTAATGCAAGCAAATAAACAGTATCTAATGCTCTAGAGGGGGGGGGGGGTTGAATAGAGTATAGAAACTTTTGCTCAATAACAAGCCTTTTAAAACTGTAAAAAAATGTACAGTTGAAATCTCAAAGTTTTGGAAAGGATTTGAGAAGGTAGAGATGCAACTGCAGAATACAGAAGCTTCAAAGCTTTGAGATTGGAAATTCTCCAAAACTTTGGAGCTACTTGTTTTGAACTGAATATAAGCACTAATGAAAATCAGTAAAATAAAGCACAAGAACACAAGGATTTTTACAGAGTTCACTCACAATTTGACCTAGTCTTTGCCTGAGGCATCTGATCCCTCCAAGATTTCAACCCACTTCCTAATAATCACCTAGATTTAGCCATAGATCTCAAGCCTAAGTGAACTATTGTACACTTATACAGCTTGTGGTTCCCAACCTATCTAGTTACAGGTACAACATGTTGAAACAAAAAGAACCTCTTTGTTGTTCACTTGAAAAACTAAACTTTTAAGTTTGTGAGGTTTATGAAATCAGAATGATAAAATAGATTAAGTACAGATTGAAGAACACATAAAAGAATAAGCAATAAAATTTGGAAGTGCTCTTCAGATTTATGGATGATTGATCTTTTTCTCCTACAATGTTCAAAGCTTGATTGATTAAAGAGTTGTTTGTATGATCTTCCACGATAGTAACTGCACTCTTCTTTCCACTAATAATGTCACTCTAATTCTCTTCCTTATTTGAACTTCAAACTCCACCTCTTTGTCAACATTCAGTAACCACTTTGAGAGATTTTTGGAACTGAATTCCTACAAATCATCTTCCCTGAGATGCTTCTTTCAACAAAAATGTTTGAATAGCCAGTAGAGTTTGTTAGGCACGTTTGAACGACCAATCAAGCCTGCATAAACTCAGCAACAAGATAAAACAACATCTAGACAAAATAGCAACAAAATCTGATCTGCAAAACACAAACAGTTCATTTTAGAACCGTAGCTATTTTTCTTTAGATAAAATTCAGTATTTATAATCACATGTAAAATTATAACAATACAAATCATATGATAAGAAGTTAGAATAACTCTTTATCTAGTTCAGAATCCATCTTAGTCTTTCCTGCATACACATATAAGTTAGGTATACTTAGCAGATAGGCAGATAAGCAACATAAACTTCAGGACTCAGGAAGTAAGATGATAAAAAACAACTGATAGCTTAAATAAAATCATCAACCAACATCCTACAGTATCCAAATTATTACATACTCAGCAAGTAAGCAGATAGGCAAGATAAAATTCTCCCCCTTTTTGACTTTCATCAAAAGAAGTAGAAGAGATGTATGATCATCTTTAGAGGTTTTAGAAAGAGAAAAAAAAAAGACTTCAAGACTCAGGAAGAAAGAAAGAAAGAAAGAAAGAAAGAAAGAAAGAAAGAAAGAAAGAAAGAAAGAAAGAAAGAAAGAAAGAAAGAAAGAAAGAAAGAAAGAAAGAAAGAAAGAAACGGCTTCAAGGCTTTGAAGTTCCAGCTCCTGCCCTTTTCTTGGTAGTCTTCTTCCGACTTTCAGCTTTGCCCTTGCCTTTGTCCTCAGTCTTCAACTGTTTTTCCTCAGTTGTTTCAGCATCGGACTCTTCTGCAGCCTCAGCTTGTTCAACAAAATTTTCATTATGTGCTTCCACATTCTCAGCTTTCACATCCTCAACTTCCACATCAGCAACCACCTCAGCTATCACTTCCTCGGCTGTAGCAGTATTCTTCTCAGTTCCTCCTCCCGCAGTCTCCCCGTCACCAGCTTCCTCATCCGACTGCTCATATAAGTCCTTTGAAGCAATAACTATTGGAACCTTCTTCTTCTTCTTTTTCTTCAAAACATCTCCAAGAATCTCACTAGAATCAATGCTGGTATCCTTGCTTTCAGCAGATGGTATCTTCTCCAAGTCCAAACCCTTGATGATCACATCTAGCATTGAATTCACCAAACCTTTGAACTTCACAAATTCAGTAGATAAATCAAACATTCATTGTCTAAGATCTTCAATACCATCCTCCAAGACTTCAATTCTGTCAAGAACCTAAGAAAAATCCAAGTTACTAGAATACTTTGATGTTGTAGCTGCTCTGGGTTTGATATATTCCTTCTCCGTCAATTCTTTAGCAGACAACTCAGATTAGAACTTCCAGTTCCCTTTTACAGTCTGAACCACACCAATCTTTTGAAGTGAAGCTTCATCAAGAAACCCAAAACCAATTGTAATCGTTTCCTCATCCTTCATGGGTACTTCAAAGTGTTTAAAGAATAATGGCAACAAAGTTACATAAGGCAAAGAATGATTCCTGGTTCTAGTACCACAGTACACCATATCACAGTAGGCAAATCAATCTCAAAGCCTTGGAAAATCAAGTAAATCAGTACCAACACCTTATCTGTCACCAACTCTTTGGAATGTTCCCTGGGAACTACACATCTCATGATGATTGAGAAAAGAATTTTGGCTTCACAGTTAAACACTGAATGTGTTAACTGTTTGGGTCCAGTAGGGGTTCCCTCCAAGAAAAACATGGATTTTGCTAACTCCAAGCATTCTCTCCTATCTGGATGCTCATTTACCCTATATTTCCTAGGCACACCCAAAACCTTTGCAAAAACTTTGTGGTCCAACCTTATGTCTACTCCAGCCACCTTAGAAGTAAGGATAAAACTATCACTATCATCCATATTTTGCACCAAACTCAGATAAAACAACCTAGTCAGTCTAGGATAAGCCTCAGATGGTGGATTCAACATTTTTCCAAATAATCTTTTAACTTCCTAATGTAGTCTATATCCAATTTCTCTAACAGTTCATAACTTACAAGACTACAAAAGGCTACCTTAGAAGATGCATAATCATCCATCCAAACAGCTTTAACCTCAGGGTTTATAAACCAAGATTCTGGTAGAATGTGCTTACCAAATGCATAAGCTTTCTTGGTTTTCATGGCACTATGCTTAACCCTCTTCTTCTCAGTTAACTACTAGAAAATTTTCTATATACTACAGTTTTTAAAACGACTGGGTGGAAAAGCGTAGCATTTATAGATTACAAACGACGGTCTTTTATTACCGTAGTTAAATTTGTTACATGCCGCGGAATTACTTTTACCGTAGTATTATATACAAGATACGCTGCGGTAGGTTTTTGACCGTCGTATTTTTGTCTACCAAATACTACGAGATATCTGTTACCGTAGGTTTTTTTTATAATTTTGTTTTGTTTACATTTTTCTTAACCAAAACTCCTAACTAGTGGCTAACTCTTCAGTTCCTCTTCCAGAGAGAAAGAGTACGGTTGCGTTCTTCCTCTTCCATGACTCTAGATATTAACGAGCTTCCACAACTCTAGAGATCAACGAGTATTGTGGAGTCACCATCGTGATGGGATTTTGATCGAGGGCGCCGCATAATCTCATCTTGAGTCTCCACAGATCGACCATTCGTTTTCCTTGTGTTCTCTAGTCTGGAAATTGATTGAAATTACAAGTATGTCCACAACGAGCATTGTGTTCTTCTTATACCGAGTATATGTCTGTGTTCGTTGAGTTAGGTTCTGTGCATGACTGGTTGTATGGGTTATTGTTTGACCTAGGCTTTTGGAATTGACAATTGGGGGCTAGTGGTTGATAATTGGGGATTTTAGCAGGGTCGTAAGTGAATTGAATCGAGAATTGCAAATTCTGCGATTTAATTGAATTTGGTCTGAATGGTAGAAATGAGTTTTGGGGGAGAAATTGAACTTAATCGTGTGAACAGATCAGAGAGTAGAGAGGAAGCAGAATTGATATGGAAGGAACGTTCTTTCTTATTGAATCAACTAGTAAGAAAACTCCAATCTTTATCACTTTTATTACTTTTTCTTCAAGGGCTTTGTGTTAAGCACACCCACCAGGTGTTTGTGAAAATACCCAGGTGAGTTTTTGAAGGTTTCTGAGGACATAGGGGGGGGGGCTGTGGGAGTAGTGGAGCTGTGAGGAAGTTGATAACTCCATTTTCGGAGTTATTTTATTGCTTATTTTGCTATATTTTGTGTGCTCATAATGGAGAATGTTGCGTCTTTTCGAGTAAATCATGTGTTTATTTGAGAAAATGAGTTCGTATGCTTAAATGTGAAGTCCGGGCATTTCTTGCATTGTTTTACGTGCTATTTATCTTATTTTGTCACATTTGATCTTCGCGGGGTGTTCGTGTTGTGATTTTCAGAGCCGGAGCACGCGAGAATCAAGTGGATAGAGGAAACGAACTTCGGAAGTAAGGCGAGCTCGAGATTTGGGAAGGAAAGCGAGAGTTGATGGATCAAGTGCTAGAGAGGCTAAAGAGAAGATGATACGAGTGTTGAGGCATGAGAAGAGCTCAAAATGGAGGATTGAATGAAGAAACGATGCCCGGGAAGTGATTCGGAAGCAAGAGGAACAAGTGGGAAGAAGATGGAGACATTTGGTGAAGTAACTAGGTCGCACGACCTAATAGTAGGTCGCAGGACCTAGTCGGAGATTTCAGCAAGTTTAAGTAGGTCACACGACCTACAATACAGGTCGCACGACCTGTTCTGGGCAGCACAGTAGGTCGCACGACCTACTTAACTAGGTCACACGACCTACTTAACTAGGTCACACGACCTAGTTCGGGCATAATTTTTTTTTGTAACTTTTTGGGTTTGCTTTGTAATTACTCCTAACTTGTTCTAAACATTGGGAGAACGTATTAGACTTGGTTAGGGCATGTTTTTGGGGATTATCACGTACTCTATCACGTTGAAGAGAGCTTGGAGCTTAGGTGACGATCAAGGAAGCTTGGAATCATTCGTTTGACCTCTAAAACTCCGTTTCTTCTCTAGTTTTGTTATTTGATCACGAAACTTTGTACGTGAATCATATTTTTGAGTAGCTAAACACTTTTCTCAGGGTATCTTGTAGGGAGCTAGGGTTTGATCACGGTATTTGTGATTTATGGATTTGATTTCATGCTATTATGCATAATTGATGAACTTTTTATCTAGCTATGTGTATTTTATGTGTTTAATTCATCTTTGCTATCAATTGACGTGTTGATAGGATAGAGCTAGGTTATGAATGTTAGAGACATCGGTATTCATTGCCCGGAAAATTGAAATACACACTAGCCGTATCTAGGGTTGAGAAATCTTGCTAGTTAGCTAAGAACAAAGAGTAGACGAATTCTCGTAATGCGTGTTTAAACTCAATTAGGCTAGAGAAATCACTTGTAATAATTTAAGCATAGGAGTTGGTTGAGACATCTTCAACGTAATTGTGCTCGTTTAGCTAGATAAATGTTAATCGTGTTAAAAAAACATAAATCCAATGTCGTGTGAAATACCTAGTGACCCGTAGAGATATCCTGACTTTTCCAAATTTTGAGAAATTTTATAATCATTCATCTTTATTAATCGTGAAGCAATACAATTGATTAATTGAGACATTTGTTTTTAATTTTAGTAGGATCAATAGAACAAAACATCTGCGCTTTGCCCACACAAAGAAAAAATTTAATAGCTAATTTACGACGAAGTCTCTTGGGTTCGACAACCCGGATTTCCGGAATTTATTACTACACACGACAGCTGTACACTTGCAGCTGGAGCGTGTCAAGTTTTTGGCGCCGTTGTCGGGGACTTCAAATAAATTAGTTATTATTTTTCTCTTTAGGGATTTACTTTTTCATTTTATACCCGTTACTCACCTATTTTCTGTGTGTGATTTGTGTTTTCAGGTTTGATTTACTTGGTGCATGTCTCGTTCTAGAGACGAGCCTTTGCATCCAGTACTTGAGGATCCAGAATCGTTATTGCGTGCAGAACGTAGAGACAAGAGGAAAGCAAATTCAGTTCAGATGGACGAGCAAACTAGAGCTGAGTTTGAGAGGTTCCGCAAGGGCTTGCAAGATGCGGAAGCAGCTAGAGCTGCAGCTGTGGAAGATGCAGCAAATCGAGCAAGGGAGACTGAGCAGCTCAGGGCTCAAATGGCTGAGATGCAAGCAATGATTGATTGCATGAACCCTCCAAATCCACAACAACTCCCTGGTGCAGAGGTAGTTGATAGAAACAATGGAGGAGTTAATGGTAGAAACAATGGAGGTAATGGAAATAATGGGGGCAATAATCGGAACAATAACGGTCGGAATGCGGCAGAGCAAGTCAACAATGCTGAGGAGGATGAGCGTCCTTTGGTGGATTACTTCAGAACTACACCAGAGGGGTATCAACCCACTATTGTCAGGCCTCAGATTAACGCAGCGCATTTCGAGATACGCCAACCATTGATCAACATGGTTCGAGATGAGTGCTTATTCACTGGAGCCCCAAGTGATGATCCGCAGCAACACTTGCTCAACTTCGAGCATATTAATCCACTATGTATGATCAGAGAGTTCCACTCGAGACGATAAAGCTCATGCTTTTCCCGTTCTCCTTATCGGGAAAGGCAAAGACATGGCTTATGGAACTTCCAGCAGGCAGTATCGTTACATGGGCAGATTGTAGGAGGGAATTTCTCAGGAAGTATCTTCCGCCATACAAGGTTGCTCAACGAATGGCTGATATAACAAAGTTTACACAACAGGAAGATGATTCTTTGGGAGACACATGGAGAAAGTTCAACCAGCTCCTTCGCAGATGCCCCACTCACGGAGAGCCATGGTACAAACTTCTGCACTATTTTTATAATGCCTTAGACAGAGAGACTGCAAATGAACTGGACATTATGGCTCAAGGCAATTTTATGGGACTGGGATTACACAGATGCCGGGATCTATTGGATAATGTAGCAAAACGTGAGTCTATGAGGTCTGAGACTCGTAGAAACACGAAATCAGATGGGGCATTGGTTAGTAAGATCGAGTCCATGGTGGAACAAAAATTTGAACATCAGATGGCAGTGATGACTTCGGCTTTCAGTAATCTGAATCCATCGGCACATGTGAAGTCAGTGGGAGAGATGGTAGCAGATGCAAATCAGGGATATGGGGATGGTATTGAAGATGTGAACTACATGGGTCAACCAAGACAGCAACAATGGCCCAACACCTATCATCCCAACAATCGCAATCACCCTAACTTCAGCTATGCCAATCCAAATAGTGAATTATATGCGCCAGGTCAAAGGCCAAATGTTCCATACCAAGCTCAAAGACAGGTTCCACAACAGCAGGCCCCACCATCAGAAGAACAAGATACAAACGCGTTGTTGAGGAAATTGTTAGCTAGCAATGATAAAATTGAGACCAAGATTGTCGCAATAGAAGCCACGATGAAGAGCCATGAGACACAGATTGGCCAGATAGCCAATCAAAATACTCGACTTCCACCGGGTATGTTACCTTCTAACACAGTCACTCCACCTGAGCAATTGAAGGCTATCACTACTCGCAATGGGATTACCACTAGGGACCCTCCATATTCTACCCACACGCGAGCTGAGGCGACCAAGGCCACCGAAAAAGCATTGGATGAAGAAATTCCCGTGCCTACCGTGATTCCCCAATCAAAGGAAACGAGTAGGAAGTCGGAGGAGAAGCCTAAGCCAAAGGAAGAGTATAGTGTGCGTGTGCCATACCCGCAGAGATTGAAGAGTCAAGAGGATGCCAAGCACTTCAAGAAGTTTGTAGATATCTTCAAGAATTTGCATATCAATATTCCCATTGCAGAGGCCATATCACAAATGCCCAAGTATGCTAAATTTCTCAAGGACCTCCTTTCCAATAGGAGGCGCATGGATGATTTTGAGACCGTGACTCTAAATGAAAAGTGTAGCGCCATTGTTCAAAAAGCGTTACCATAGAAGATGAAAGATCCGGGTGGTTTCATCATTCCTGTGACATTGGGAGATGCTTTTCATGGGAGGGCATTATGTGATCTTGGTGCAACATCAATTTGATGCCCACATCGGTTTTTGAGCAGCTTGGTATGGGGGATCCTAAACCTACCAGGATGTGCTTGCAGATGGCAGATCGTACCATCAAACGCCCAAGGGGCGTGTTAGAGGATGTACTAGTGAGAGTTGAAGGACTCATCTTTCCAGCTGATTTTGTGATCCTAGATATGGAGGCCGACGACGATGTTCCCCTTATTTTGGGCCGCCCATTCCTGGCCACGGGGAGAACTATCATTGATTTGGCCAATGGAGAGCTGACTATGCGGATCAACGATGAGAAGGTGGCCTTCAATGTATTTGAGGCTATGAAGTTTCCTGCGTATGCGTTGAGCGAGCAGTGCTTTGGCGTGGAGGCATACTTGCCGGACGAGGAGGACGACATTTTACTAGAGCAACTATATGAGGAGCTTGCTCTGCTTGATTCTAGCGAGAAAGAGCAAGCCTTGGATGTTCATTGGCGCCAGCCCCTATCCTTCTTTAATGAGGGAAGCAAGAAGATTCTTACTCCTTCTCTTATTACTGCTCCTGTTAGAATTAAAGCCTTTACATGTTCATTTGAAATATTTGTACTTGGGATCTAATGAGACTTTACCTGTTATTGTGTCTGCATTGGACAGGGGACAGGAGGAGCAGCTTCTCAAAGTATTACAGGAGAGAAAGGCAGCTATGGGGTGGACCATAGCAGATATCAAGGGGATCAGCCCCACAGTTTGCCAGCACAAGATTAGGCTCATGGAAGATGAGAAGCCGGTAGTTCAGTTTCAGCGCCGCCTCAATCCTCACATGCAGGAGGTGGTGAAGAAAGAGGTGCTTAAATGGTTGGAGGCGGGCATTATTTATCTGATTTCCGACATCACATGGACTAGCCCGGTGCAGATTGCCACTCGTACCGTTACTGGGTGGAGAGTTTGCATGGATTACCGCAAACTCAATGATGCCACATTGAAGGACCATTTTCCCCTCCCATTCAATGATCAGATGCTTGATAGGCTGGCACGTCATTCTCACTATTGCTTTTTGGATGGGTACTCAGGGTACAACCAGATTGCAATTGAGCCAGCAGACCAGGAGAAGACGACATTCACTTGTCCCTATGGGACTTTTGCTTTTCGACGCATGCCCTTCGGGTTATGCAATGCGCCTTCTACTTTTCAGAGGTGCATGATGTCGATCTTCTCAGACATGATGGAGCGAAATTTCGAGGTATTCATGGATGATTTTTCTCTTTATGGTGATGGTTTTGATGACTATTTGCAGCAGCTGGCCCGGGTTCTTGATAGATGTATTGACACTAACCTAGTGCTCAACTGGGAGAAGTGTCACTTCATGGTGACTGAGGGCATAGTTTTGGGGCACAAGATCTCCAACAAAGGTTTAGAGGTGGATAGAGCCAAGATCGAGGTGATTGAGAAGCATCCTTACCCTACCTCTGTCAAAGGGGTAAGGAGTTTCTTGGGACATGCAGGGTTTTATCGGCGCTTCATTAAAGACTTCTCAAAGATTACGAAGCCTTTGTCTGGATTGCTTGAGAAGGATGCAGTCTTTGATTTTAATGTGGAGTGCAAGTCGACTTTTGATTTGCTCAAGAAGAAGCTAATCAGCGCGCCTATCATCACCACACCAGACTGGACCCTACCATTTGAGCTCATGTGTGATGCTAGTGACTATGCGGTAGGAGCAGTTCTTGGACAGCGGAAAGATAAGGTAGCTCATGTCATTTATTATGCCAGTCGAACTCTTAACGATGCACATGTTAATTATGCTACCACGAAGAAAGAGGTGTTGGCTATCATATTTACGTTGGACAAGTTTCGTCCATATCTTGTGGGTTCTCAGGTGACGATTTTCACGGACCATGCAGCTCTCAAATATCTTCTCACCAAGAAGGACGCCAAGCCAAGATT
Organism: Linanthus parryae; assembly: GCA_023055425.1. Lineage (NCBI taxonomy): Eukaryota > Viridiplantae > Streptophyta > Magnoliopsida > Ericales > Polemoniaceae > Linanthus > Linanthus parryae. The sequence goes on along the minus strand of JALGPY010000003.1, from coordinate 49,411,086 downwards.
GATCCGGTGGGTTTTATTGATGCAAGAGTTCGATGTGGTAATCAAAGATAAAAAGGGGGTAGAGAATGTTGTTGCGGACCATTTGTCACGGCTGGAGAATGATAAGCAGGAAGATTTGCCTATTCGAGAGGATTTTCCAGATGAGCAGCTTATGGTTGTGGTTGCAGCTGTGCCTTGGTTTGCTGACTTGGCAAATTGCAAGACACTCAACATTGTGCCCAAGGACATGACTTACCACCAGAGGAAGAAATTCTTAACAGATGCGCGACAATACTTCTGGGATGATCCTTATCTATTCAAGCTGGGAGCGGATAATGTATTGCGGAGGTGTGTTGCGGAGCCGGACACGTTAGAGATCCTCAGACATTGCCACGAGTTGAACTGTGGGGGACATTTCGGCAAATCACGCACAGTTGCTAAGGTACTTCAGAGTGGTTTCTTTTGGCCAACTTTGCATAAAGACGCCCATCTATTTGTGCAGCACTGTGACCGGTGTCAGAGAACAGGTAATATTTCTAACCGAAATGAAATGCCTCAGAATTTCGTGTTAGAGGTAGAACCGTTCGATGTGTGGGGCATTGACTTTATGGAGCCATTCCCTACCTCACTTGGCAATATTTATAAACTTCTTGCTGTGGATTATGTGACCAAGTGGGTAGAGGTAGTGGCATGCCCGAAAAATGATGGTGCTACCGTTGAGAGATTTTTGCGCAAGAATATCTTCACACGATTTGGGACACCTAGAGCGATTATCAGCGATGAGGGATCTCACGTTGTTAACAAGCTCTTTGCCAATGTGTTGAGCAAGTATGGAGTGAATACGCACAAGATATCATTGGCTTACCATCCGCAGACTAATGGGCAAGCTGAAGTGTCCAATCGAGAGATCAAGGGGATTTTAGAGAAGACTGTCAATTCGGGACGCAAAGATTGGTCCCTACACTTGGATGATAGTTTATGGGCGTATCGAACTGCGTACAAGACTCCCTTGGGCATGTCTCCCTACCAACTTGTTTTTTGGAAATCGTGCCATCTCCCGGTGGAACTTGAGCACAAAGCGTTTTGTACGCTAAATAAGTTGAACATGGATGCCAAGCTCTCTGGTGAGAAAAGGAAGCAGACATTGCTGGAGTTAGAAGAATTCAGACTGATGGCATATCAAAGTGCCAAGATCTACAAAGAGAGGACCAAGCAATGGCATGACAAGCACATCATTCCACGAGACTTCAAAGTGGGCCAAAAGGTACTGATCTTCAATGCATGTCTGAAATTATTTCCGGGCAAGCTGAAGTCAAAATGGAGTGGTCCATTCACAATTATTGAGGTTTACCCATGGGGATCGCTTGAGGTAGAAGCTGAGAATGGGGACCGATTCAAGGTGAACGGACAGCGAGCAAAGCCATATGTGGACGGGAATTGCGTTGGGGTGATTGAGCGCCTCAAAGCAATTCCCGATATCTGAGCTCTTTTGAGGTAACTGGGTCGGGCCGTCGACCTTAAATTACAAAGCGCTTGTTGGGAGGCAACCCAACCTATTTACTGCTTTAGTATAGATTTCCATTCTGTTTTGTTATTGTATTTTGTTTTATTTATTTGAGAGGTGCGAGAGAGTGGATTTAATGTTTATAATGAGTATGTGCAGGATTCCTAGGTGAAAGGCCTATTCCGGATCCCCCTTCTTGATGCGCACGGAGAAAAGTTCACAAAAATCGAGAAAAATCAGCTAAAAACGCGTATTGGGATCCGGAATGAATAATTGGGTGAGGAATGATGTACCAACACGCACTCAGCACACGCACCTGAGGGGAGGCGCGTATCCGGACTCCCCCTCTTGATGCAAGCGAAGAATGCAGTGCGAAACCGAGAAAGATGACACATTGGCACGGATTACAAGACAAACTTTTGCAAACAAGACCATGAGCTAAATTGAAGAGTGCCATTGTGTGGAGGTTGTCGAGAGCTTTCTGTTGATAGGTGGATCGCATGAATCGGAGTACGGACGCGAGAGTTATGGCCATTTGGATGTTTTCGTGAAGAAAAAGTGACGAAAAGCATCCGGAATCGCCAAACGGGCATTTGGAAGAGCAAATTTGAGGAATAAATAATTCCCCAGACATTGGGAATTGTTTATAGTCAAAATGGAGTCTCAAGGTCGAGGAAATCCATGAAAAAGCAAAGGAACGGTAACAAAAGGCGAAAAAGGATGTTTTCGTGAAGAAAAAGTGGTAAAAAGCATCCCGAAATGGCAAAATCATGGGCTACGGGTCGAGATGGTGAAAAGGCATATTGGAAACCAAGCGTGGGGGTGAAATACCATGTTTGAGCTTATCGGGAGCTATTACGAGCTCAGAATACTAGAAAAAGCATGCCGGGAGAAGTTAAAAATTCTGTGGGCTGGCGCACGACCTAGTGCACCAAAACAGCGGGTTTTACTAGGTCGCACGGCCTACCAACTAGGTCACACGACCTAGTGTTTAACCAAGTGAAATTTGGTCCGAAGGGGGTCTTTGTGCATTAAAACCTTACGAAGGGGGGGTGCAAATGTATTAAATAAAAAAAAAGTTATGAAATCTCCCCCAACCCAATCGGGCACAGACCCCTCCTCTCAAACTTCTTCATCTCTTCTCCTTCCCCGACACACAGAAACAACCGCGACCTCCATCTCATCCGTCCAAGCGCCGCACCTCCACGTCCGTCTATCATCACTAAATCGCCGGCCGCCAATCATCTCACCCACCGGCCACACAACCCTTGCGATCTCACTGCTGCAACACCCTCTGCCAACAACTCACTGCTCTCCCCTCACTCCCTCTCGCAATCCGACCACCGCAGATCCGCCACCACAGCGCGACTCAATCCGCCACCATACCACCAGCGCACCAGAACCCGTCTCAAACACCAACACAAACAAATCTGACCCCTACCCACAAATCCGACCACCACAACTGCAAATCTGACCACAAGCATCACCAATCGCAGTTTGTATTTAGTTGAAATAGTTGGTTGGGGGTGAATTTTACCCAGAAGCAAAACTAGGATTCCAAGATTCAAATCTGAAATTCAAGCCATTCAAGGTCAAACTGCAAGAAACTAACATCGGGGTTTCGACGGGGACACCGCGAGGAGCAAAAGGCACAAATTGATTGCAACATTTGAAGAAAATTTTTCCGACGACCAAATCGGTCCTTCTTGTCGGACGAATCTAAATTTTGTGCCTGTAAGACTAGCTCCGGGCACGTAGGTACGTCCTAATCCCTCGCAATTTAATTTAATCGAGTCTTAGGCACATTGAGTAAAAGCCCAATTTTTATTTTTGTCGCTTAGTTGCGGCGTTTGGGGGCGATTGACTAGTGTCCTAGGACTTATTTGTTAATTGCGTAACTGTTTCTTTTCCTTACACACATCCTGACACTAATCACGTAGCTTAATTCTTTTTGTCAATTTAATTGTCAATTTGTGCTACTTTCTTGTGCCATGTCTAGTCGAAAAGATAAGGGAAAGGCCGTAGCTAAAGGAAAGGGGGTAGCTACGAGTCAGAATATAACAGGGGGGAAAAGGAAGAAACAAAAAGTAGTCCTCGACAATGATGACGAATATATCCCTGAGAGAGCAGTGAGAGAGACGGGGGACGCGAGTGGTAACCTAGCTAAGAGTGCTACCTTTTGGGTTGTGGGGAGCATGGTTTCATCAGACCCCCCGGACCCTGATGAGTTAGCAAGTGTGGAGCCTGATAGAGTGCCATTAGCACGGGACGCGAGAGAGTCTAGTCCTAGGGACCTTGACCCTGCGACAGGAGTGTTTTGTGACTATCGGTTTATCAACCTTCTAGCGCATTCTAGGTACGCCAAGCGGGAGGGGAGTGTGTTCAAGGGGGCAAATGTTGAAAAGCATTTCCCGTTCCAAACTGAGATGCCCCAACAAATCCAAGATTTCATGAAAAGAGAGAATCTTGCAGGGTGTGAGCTCGTCAAGGAGAACGCGAGTTCGGAGCTCATGTGGGAGATTTACTCAAATGCCAAGTGGTCTGGGTACGCGGAGGATGGAGAGTTGGATGATTGTAGGATCGTATATGCCCGTAGGAACTTTTTTTTTCTTCTCTCCAGCTAGCATAGCCGCGACCCTACAATGGCCAACACTCGAGGGTGACTGTCACTTTAAGACCACCATGAAAATGAATGTAGAGGAGTTAGTGATCGCAATGTCAAACTTTGCCTTTGGTGGGGTGACGGGAGCGCCTTGGGATACTCATGCGAGTCAGGACGTTAGAAAGTGGACGGTTTCGGCCAGACACTTACTTCGTCGAGCGCGTTATTTAGTTAACATAGTGGAGGCATGGGTTGAGGGTGTTTCGACCCAGACCGACGTACGGTTCGAGTGGTGTGTTATGCCTATGTGTTGGTATGAGGGCCATCGATTCAACGTCTCGAAGCGCATTTATTTGAGTTTTTGATCGAGACTTTGGGACTCTAACTGTCGGATAGCCGGGTTTGGGTATTTGCTAAAGCACTTGGCCTCTAAGGCTGGTGCCGCGTTTTATGTTGGAGACCGTGCACCCGAACCCCCGAGATACTGGACTCATGCGCCCGACCCGAAGAAAGATGAAGTAGTCGTAGAGAGCAGCCGGGCCCCACCTAAAAAGGGGGCTAAGAAGGGCGGTAAGGGTAAGGCCCCGACTGTGAGTGAGGAGTCGAGTCCGTCTGTCGCAACTAATGCTAGCCTCGAAGCCACTCTGCAGGCCATGCAAATGATGATAATTGCAAATGTGAAAAAGGCCGAGGCTCGAGGGCGGGAAGCAGAGAGGAAAGCCAAGTCAAGGGCTATACATGCGCGACGGAACCAGCGCCAGCTCGGTGACATTCTGCATAGGCAGAATCAGTGGTTACACGAGCTTGGCAGGGCATGCGGGGTGACACTGACTCCGGGACCTCGGGAGTTGATGTATCAGTCGAGTGACCACTCGGATGGCTCGGAGGAGAGCGAGTAGACCCGCCCGCCCTCGCATTAGAATGCTGATTCCCTTTGTTTTATCTCTAAATTCGTTGGGGACAACGAAGCATTCTAGTGTGGGGGTGAGATTTTCTGAATATTAGCCAAGTCCGTGTCTGCATGAACCAATTGCATATAGGATGTTTGTGTCGTAGTGTGTTTCGTAATCTTTGTCGTAGAGTGTGTTTGTGTATAGTGTTTTGTGATATATATTTGTGTTCGTATTATATGATTGCACGTTTTCTTACTTTGAGTCTCCCTACATCGAGTAGTATCGAGTAAAAAAAAAATTAAAAAATTTAATATTTGAGAAGGGCAATCAAAAAGATCTTAGTATTGGTAGAATCGAGGAGTGTGAGAAATTTAGGCATAGGGCGTGACTTGCGACCGAGATAGACAATGTGAGTTCCCCTTAGTACGTATAGAGAGACTTTCTTTACGGGAGTGCCTACCTATTTTTATACACTTGATTTTCAAATCTAAAAGTGTGTGCCTAGTTTTCTTACAAGATTTGAGCTAGGTGTGAGCTAAACGAGCCGAACATTCATGTGTGCGTCTTAGGTAGTCGCCAACCCGCCTCGTAGTGGCACACGAAACAGCTGTGCGAGGATGTGTATTAGAGCACTCACTGCTTTTAGATCTCGCCTTGTAGGAACATTAGAAAACCCGACTTTGAACCTTGGATTCTTTGATAGCCTTTTGACCTAGGGTGACGATTCTTGGCTTTCATCACAGATTGTTAAGAATCACCATTTTAGTGTGTCACGAGGGAGTCATAGTTGAGGGGGGTTCGATGAGGGAGTACTTCATGATATACTTATGTGAGCCCTACATGATCGCTTGTAATTCATTTGATATTTGCGAGGGGATGCGAGGGTGAGTGACTAGGCTTGCGCACATAGGTGTGGCGGTGTTCCATGTCGTTACACCATGGACACAGTTGTGGAGAGCCGTGAGTGCGTGACATCTAATACGCACAAATTGGGTTGGGTGATTTAATTGGTGGATCGTGCTAGGTACTGGATCTCATTCATCGTGGTGTAGGAGGTTTGGTTGGATTAGGCACGAGAGTTACATTGTTTTGACTACTTGAGAGGGGACGTGACTACATTCGAGTTTGGGGGTGTCGACTTTTGACCACGGACATCGAGATCGAGCTTGCGACGACTCCATCCCCACACATGTGATTTGATTTGTTTGCGGCTTTGTTTGGTGGCACCATGTACTTCATAAAGTTAGGGGAAGATGAATTTTATATGTGATACTCATTCATTGGATTGTTTGTTTTATTCCCCTAACATACTCGTTTGACTACTCTTGGAAGACCACTCGTACATTTGAAAGAATTGTGTTGATTGTGGAGTTTTATTTGAAAAAAAATAAATGAGATAAAAAAAAAGAGATAGAAAATGAAAAAATCAAAAAAAAAGAGATAAAAAAAGGAGAGATGGAATAAAGGAAAGAGATTGAGCTTAACGGAAATCGAGTGGAGGAAGCAACTATTTCGGTAACGACGGTTTGAATTTCGTGCACGACTCAAGACGGTGGCCACGGGATCGTAATTGTACCGGGGTTTTGAGCGAATCGAGGGCCGGAGAAGGTGAGTTTCGGGTTGCGGTTTCTATCATCGTGGTGAGGGTGTGTGAGATGTGGGTTATAATGTGAGAATGTGACGCTTTAGGACGTGTTTCATCATGATTATCCTTATGTCCCTAAGCCTCAACATTCTAAAACCGTTAGCGGATTAGGAGCTCGTACCTTGGATATGTCTTAGCCTAGCGTAGCCTCTTATTTATCGGCACACACGAAGAGGTAGTATACTCTTGTACTTAGTAAGGTTCGGTTCTCTATACGATCTAAGGGAAATTCTTGTTGTCAAGTTTAGTTTCAATTCACGCCTTGTATCTAAATTGATCATCACTCCATGAGAACCGATTTAAGAACTTGAGATTTCCCGATCTCGCCAAAAAGAAAAAAAAACATTAAATCTTGTGTGTGTGTGTGTGTAAATATATGTGATTAGGATCGAGTCTAATTTGCATTGCATCATATTGTTGCATTAATCGAGTTGTGAATTGAGTCTTGTTGGCGTCAAGTTGGCTAATATTTGGTTATGTATGCAATATGGTGGGTTGAAAGCTAGTTGAATTTGTGGATTAGATATGATGTGAAAGTTGGGATTTGCTCAGGACGAGCAAAATGTAGTGTGGGGATAGTTGATAACTCCGTTTTCGGAGTTATTTTATTGCTTATTTTGCTACATTTTATGTGCTCATAATGGAGAATGTTGCGTCTTTTCGAGTAAATCATGTGTTTATTTGAGAAAATGAGTTCGTATGCTAAAATGTGAAGTCCGGGCGTTTCTTTCATTGTTTTACGTGCTATTTATCTTATTTTGTCACATTTGATCTTCGCGGGGTGTTCGTGTTGTGATTTTCAGGGCCGGAGCACGCGAGAATCAAGTGGATAGAGGAAACGAACTTCGGAAGTAAGGCGAGCTCGAGATTTGGGAAGGAAAGCGAGAGTTGATGGATCAAGTGCTAGAGAGGCTAAAGAGAAGATGATATGAGTGTTGAGGCATGAGAAGAGCTCAAAATGGAGGATTGAATGAAGAAACGATGCCCGGGAAGTGATTCGGAAGCAAGAGGAACAAGTGGGAAGAAGATGGAGACACTTGGTGAAGTAACTAGGTCGCACGACCTAATAGTAGGTCGCAGGACCTAGTCGGAGATTTCAGCAAGTTTAAGTAGGTCACACGACCTACAATACAGGTCGCACGACCTGTTCTAGGCAGCACAGTAGGTCGCACGACCTACTTAACTAGGTCACACGACCTAGTTCGGGAAATATTTTTTTTGTAACTTTTTGGGTTTGCTTTGTAATTACTCCTAACTTGTTCTAAACATTGGGAGAACGTATTAGACTTGGTCAGGGCATGTTTTTGTGGATTATCACGTATTATATCACGTTTAAGAGAGCTTGGAGCTTAGGAGACGATCAAGGAAGCATGGAATCATTCGTTTGACCTCTAAAACTCCGTTTCTTCTCTAGTTTTGTTATTTGATCACGAAACTTTGTACGTGAATCATGTTTTTGAGTAGCTAAACACTTTTCTCAGGGTATCTCGTAGGGAGCTAGGGTTTGATCACGGTATTTGTGATTTATGGATTTGATTTCATGCTATTATGCTTAATTGATGAACTTTTTATCTAGCTATGTGTATTTTATGTGTTTAATTCATCTTTGCTATCAATAGACGTGTTGATAGGATAGAGCTAGGTTATGAATGTTAGAAACATCGGTATTCATTGCCCGAAAAATTGAAATACACACTAGCCGTATCTAGGGTTGAGAAATCTTGCTAATTAGCTAAGAACAAAGAGTAGACGAATTATCGTAATGAGTGTTTAAACTCAATTAGGCTAGAGAAATCAGTTGTAATAGTTTAAGCATAGGAGTTGGTTGAGACATCTTCAACGTAATTGTGCTCATTTAGCTAGATAAATGTTAATCGTGTTAACAAAACATAAATCCAATATCGTGTGAAATACCGAGTGACCCGTAGAGATATCCTGACTTTTCCAAATTTTGAGAAATTTTATAATCATTCATCTTTATCAATTGTGAAGCAATTCAATTGATTAATTGAGAAATTTGTTTTTAATTTTAGTAGGATCAATAGAACAAAACAACTGCGCTTTGCTCACACAAAGAACAAATTTAATAGCTAATTTACGACGAAGTCTCTTGGGTTCGACAATCCGGATTTCCGGAATTTATTACTACACACGACAGCTGTACACTTGCAGCTGGAGCGTGTCAGAAATACATAAGGTAAGTGCCTCGCTTGAGATGGACACCTGATCATCATCACTGCCTTGGAACAATGATGATTTATAAAGTTACAAAACAGACATAGGCAAAAGTACATATTCTGCCTCTAAAGATATTCATAATTTCTATCAAGAATCTGAAATTAATCCAATAATTTTCGACTCTTTTTCGGCATGCTTTGGACTCCCATACACATGAGTTAAATGGATCAGAGCTGAATATTACATTAAAAATGTTGAACTTCAGAATTAATGGGGGAGTAGGAAGAAAAAGATGGTACCTAATAAAAGTTCATATTGAACATTACCTATCAAGAAAATTAAAATCAATTTCAGAAAGACTAGGAACAAATTAAAAAAGGAGCTACTTATTCAGAATTATAGCTCTACACTTCGTATTGTAAATCTCAAAGGAGCTAGTGGCTCTCTTTTATCTTAATTTTTCTCCCAGTTTTTGCGTGAATGATGTTGAGGCTTAAAGATGATGTATTAAATCATGTCTTTATCGAATAATTGTCTCTATATGCATTCTTATTTCTTGAATAAATCATTTTTATGTTAATATTTTTTGTTTTCTCATTTTTGAACGTGTGCCTTGGCTTACATCGGATCAACAATAGATATGGATAAGAGTTGGATTTAGTCGAGCAAAGTATCTTCTTTTCCTTTCTTTAGAGGCATCACGGAGTTCTTAGATTTTTATTTCGACCATAAAAATGGTGGGCTTGAGATAAATTTTCCATGTAAGAAATGTTTGAACCGTTTCTACGGAGATCGAAACACAGTTTTCAGGCATGTGATTTGTGATGGATTTGATAGTAACTACATAGTGTGGACAATTCATGGAGAAACTATTAATTCTGGGAACATTGATGAACATGAGGGACGTAATATAGGTGACGATATGGTTGGTATGGTGGAAAACTTATTTGGGTTCGCGCACGATGAAGACACGAACAGTGGTCCGAATGATGAAACCCAAAAAATTTATAAGCTATTGGAAGATGCAGAGAGAGAGTTGTATCCTGGTTGTACGAATTCACAACTCTTTCCTTCCTAGTCAGATTGTTGCATTATAAAGTATTGTACGGATGGAGTGATACGTCATTTAATAAGTTGTTGACTTTGTTGAAAGAATCATTTCCTGATGGTGAAACATTACCCAAGTCGTATTATAAGGAAAAGAAGTTTAAGGAGTATTAGGATTTAATCATTTAAAGATTGATGCTTTTCCTAACGAATGCATGCTATACTGGAAGAACAAAGAATACTTCGAGGCTTGTTTATTTGTAATACAACAAGATATAAAGAGGAAGAACGGAAGTTGATGATGGGAGGCAGAACAGAAAACGAATTCCTAAGAAGCAGTTGCGGTATTTTCCATTGTAACCAAGGCTCCGGAGACTGTTTATGTCCTCAAAAACTGCTTTGATGATGAGATGACATGCAGAGGAAAGGGAAGATGATGGAATACAAAAGCATGCGGCTGATTCAGCAGCCTGGAAGTCCTTTGATTTGAAACATCCTGATTTTGCCGATGATCGCAGAAATATCAGACTCGGTTTAGCATCAGATGGTTTTAAACCTTATAGGACAATAACCACTCCTCATCACATGGCATGTTGTGTTGATTAATTACAATAATGCACCGTGGTTAGGCATGAAACAATCTTCGTTCATGTTGTCAATTTTAATTGATGGACCTAAAGCACCGGGAAACAATCTTGATGTTTACTTGCAACCACTAATACATGAATTGAATGAATTCTGGATTGAAGGTGTGTATGCATATGATGCGGAGACTAAAGAAATGTTTCAGTTACGTGCAGCTCTGATGTGAACAATTAGTGACTTTCCAACGTATGCAAATCTGTCTGGGTGGAGCACAAGAGGAAAATATGAATGTCCTTCGTGTAACAAAGACACTGATTATAAATGGTTGGATAATGGGCACAAATATTGCTATACTGGTCATCGACGTTTCTTGCCTCAAAACCACAGGTTCCTTAAAGATGTAAGTAACATCTACGACAAAGTCGAGGATCAACCAATGCCACCTGTGTTGTCTGGTGAGGATATTCTTAAACAATTTGAATTGAAAACAATTTCCGAAAAGGACAAACACGGAAAAGAAAGAGGTCAACTAGTGATCCTGATGACTCCGAAAGTATTCCTTTATACAATTGGAAGAAAAGGACATTTTTTTACTTACCCTATTGGAAGAATAATTTGATTTACCACAACTTAGATGTCATGCATATTACTTAACACTGTTGGATATTGATAAAAAAGTAAAGATGGCTTACGTGCTCATCGTGACCTTAAAGAGATGGGAATTCGAAAGTCGTTACATCCTATTCCATGTGGAAATGGCCGATATTAAATACCACCCGCCACTTTTACAATGACTAAAGCCGAGAAAACAGCCTTCTGCACGGTCCCGAAGGATGTTAAAGTACCCGATAACTATTCTTCTAATATCTCAAGATTGTAAGGCCAGAGTAAAGCGCGACAACTACTAGGGTCATGATAATGACGAAGAACGTTTAGCTGATTGTTCACACAGAGTCCGTGTCGAGCATTGGATTGAATTAGTTAAATGGTTTGGTGATGAAGAAGCAATGGTATGACTATGCAGCTTATATGTTTGTGTACTTGGTTAATTGTTAGGAAAGTGTTGATTTTCTTAAAATTAATTGCAATTTTCTATGATAAGAGTGAGAAAAACAAAGTAAAAGAACACACTTACATGATATCCCTTACCGCGGCATGAAACCCTTGTAACGAATCAAGGAGGAGGTATGTGTTCACTTCTTATATATAAGTGTGTGTGTGTGTGTGTATACATATGTATATATTATCTATATATTGAAAAATCATTAATAATTATTTATTTTTATTTCAAAATGATGCTTGCAGTTAAAGAAACAAGGAAAGCGGCATGATCGTCCTACAGTGTACATTGTGACACAAGAGGATAAAAATGGGGTACCTAAAAAATCCAGATGCCGCTCCACTTCTGGTGATATTTGAATGTTCAATATTAATACTGTTAATCTAATGAAACCACATACCAAAATATTAGTTAGTAATTATTTTGATTCAATTTTGCAAGCAAGAGTTGATAGAACGATTAGGTTATCCCACAGAAGAAGAAGAACATGAACAAACAGACGATTTTCGTGAAGGGGCTTTTGTGAAAACCTTTGGCCTAGATACACATGGTCGTGTAAGATGTGTGGGTTCAGGATTATCTCTAACGCAAGTGTTTGGATCAGCGTCTTCCAAGTCTAGGAAACAAGTGGGAGAATTACAGGCAAACGTGGCCGACTTGGAAGCTGAAAATGCAGAGAGGCAAGCGCGCGATCTGGAAATGCCAAATTCACTGAAATTAGTTGAATCTCATATGAACAGTATAAAAGCTTGCGTTACTTCGATCACTGGATCATCGTGGGACACGTTTCTCATGCCATCTTCTGTACCGGCTACGTCGTCTACTATTCCTTTGGATCACAGTGCACGACATACTCCTCCAACACTAGGTGCGCACTTTAATATTCCTCCTGCACCTTGTGATAAACAGCAGGTGCGAGTTCTCTTTTTAGAGTGTTGCCTAGTTTCCGTATTGCTTATTAAATTTCACAGGGACAATTCGGAATAAACCTACACAAACTCCTCAATTGTTTCTCTCTTATCTTAATGGGATTGCAGACTAATGCTCGAGTTACTCCTTTGGACCCGAGTGCGCGACATACTCATCCACCACTGGGTGTACACTTCAATGCTCCTACTGCACATGGTGATAAATTTTGGGTGATTTCTATTTGTATCCATATTTCGTATTAAATTTAACAGAGAAACTTTGGAACCATAATAGACAAACCTCCTCAATTTTCTTTGTTATATGAATGGTAATGCAGACTAGTGATCGACCGAAACATCCAGGTTCACGATCAAATGCTCCCACGCGAGTTTCAAAATTCAATCCTTTTGCAAAGGCTGCCTAGTCTAACACTAAATCGCGAGGTGCTCGCTCCAATTTTCCTCGTGTACCTGCTGCCCCCAAAAGTAATTCCCCGCCGTCATGTGTCGTCCCATTTGTAATACCCCGACTATTTGTGAAGGGTAAATTGGTCAATTAACAACTATAAAATTTAATTTTTATTACGAGTGGTGAGTTAGATTATTTTGGGTTGAAAATACAATCGGGAAGTTCGTATAATAGTTTTATAGAAACCGGTATTTTATTTGAGTATTTATTTAGCTTTTTATGCGATTTATGTGATTATAGCAATTACGTGTACCCAACCCACTAGATGACACACTCTTTTGGTACTCCCTAAACATTGTAGCAAAGCCAACTAGAAGACAAAAAAAAAAAAAAAAAAAAAAAAGAGAAAAATTTGGGGCGGTTGGAGGAAGTAGACTTCTCCAAGTATCAAAAATAGTATTTAATGCTCCTCTTCTTCATTTGTTTTTCACCAGAAACAAAACCAAAACAAGTCTCTCTCTCTCTCTTCTTTGCACACCCACGGCAACACCCATCACCGCCACCACCAGCCCGAACCACCACCACAGCCACCTCTCTTCTTCCTCTCTTCTCCCTCTCTGCCTCGCCACCAACACCACCAGCAGCAGCAGCAGCTGCTGCCGCCAACCACCACGCCGGAAAAAAACCCACCCGACGGGAAACACACAGCCACCCTCTCTCTCCCTCTTCCCCTCTCTGATTTGAACCTCTGAAAACCCTCTTCTCTCCCTCTCTGCTGCACCCCACCATCAGTAGCAGCAGCAGCAGCCGCCGAGAAGGCCGCCAGTAACTCCGGCGAACCAACCCGACGGCAAAACGCCGCCACCACCTCTGCCTCTCTCACTCCCTCTCTATTTTGACCATCTCAAGCCCTCACCCTCTTTATTGCGACCCAAAGTCAAGCCTTAGCAGCAGCAGTTCGCTGCAATTCACCCCGAGCCGCCACCATCGCCGCCGCCACCATTAAAACCGGCGAGAAGCTCTTCCGAGCTAACCGGAGCGACCCACTTGCTCCCGTTTGAACCAAAACACTCCTGGAGGTCCGAGGAGTACTCTAGCAACATCAAACAGAGCCCCCATCGTCCGATTCGTCGTTGGTGTTCATCACCGCCGACCGCCACCTTCGGAGACGTGACCCGTTCCGATTCTTGACCGTTTATCGCGATTTTTCGCGTAGGTGAGTCCTAAATCACTCTCTAGTTCATTTCCAATCATCAAAATCACATCTTGTTAGCTCTAGCACGAATCGGGTATGTTGGGTTGAAGATGTATGCTTGTGTTCAAAAAGGGGGGTAGTTTATGTCATTTCTGAAAAGTTGAGGGCAAGATGTATACTGCATGTTTAATTTCTGAAAAGTTGGGGGAGATGTGTGTATATTATCAAACTGCTTATTTGTATAAACTTTAAAAATGTTATTTTTGGATTTATGATATAAACTAATATTGCTATATATTATTTTGGGTAAATAAAAGTAAATAGTTTGATAAAATTATGTAGAACTTGATTTATGTGAAATATTGTTGTTTTTATAACTAAGATATAATGTGTGATTTGGTTTAATTAGATAATTTCGATATATTTGACTAAATAGTTTATATTTCTTGAAAATTGTTATTTTGAGTAAAATAGATTATTTTATTAACACTAATAAAAATAAATAAGTTGGAAGTTAGTTTGTGAAATAATTATAAAGTAGACTTTTAAATGAAATCCCTATTACTATTATTGTTGATATTATATGATTATTTTTCTAGATATTAGAAATTATTTATTTAAAATAAGTTTATAATTATGTATGACTTGTTTTATTGAAATAAGCGTTTTTGTGAATTTTATTTGAGTATCTAATTATTATAAAGTGTGTATATATTTTCTAATAAATAAATAGTTATAATTGATTTAGTTTGAATTAACTTTTATAGTCACTTATAAATAAATAGTTTGTTTATTAGATTATTATTTTCTATAAAATAAGAATGTATAAACTTAATATTAGTTTTATTACTCAATAATTTTATGAGCTTGTATTTATATGAGTTATAATATTTTTATAAAGAAAAGTGTTATTTTAAATAATTGTTTTGTGATATTAATTAATGGGGTTAAGGGGGATAATGAAAAATGAGAAATTAGGAGAAATAGCATTTTTGCATACTTGCATAGTTAGACTTGTAATTAATTTAGGAATTATAAATTGTAGGCGGTGACGAATTCGTAGACGAAGGCTACGTGTATCTTTAGGAGCTATCGTGATATTGGTCGTGCTACTTGAGGTGAGTAAATATGCCTAACCTAGTGTGCCCGTCCTTCTTTCGTGTCCAATTATTTTTATGATTTATACGTTTCAAAATGTGATTTGTGATTTAAATGCTTAACTTGATATTTCAATTACTTGCTTGTTGATTATTTTGGAAACTGTCACACGAGATTAATAATACGTAATAACGTAAAGTGATAACAGTTGTGCGGCGGAACCCTATTCAAATTCTTCTATATATTGTGATTATTATATTTGGCTCGGTTGCCATTGCCCCGAGTCGCACCATGTACTCACCCTTCTGGCCGCTAGAGTCTTAAGGGGGTGTCGACACTTAAGGTCTTGGTTGCATGCGAGATGGTTGGTTCTATATTATTGGATTGGTTTGTTCCCCGCTACAACTAAATAATAAATGTGGATTTTTCATATGGATGATGGATGGACTTGGTTTATTTTGGAAAATATGGAATTGGATTGGGAATATTAAATATTGAGTTGAATAATTTATTTTGGTCATCTTAAACGATTTATTGTTTACTTACTTATTATTCCTCTTTTTCATTAAAATAAAATATGCCTCTTTCCGTTTTACATGTTGGGGTGTTTACTTGCTCAGCGTTTGTGCTGACTTTGGAAAAACTGCGGTCTTGTTTCTTTCCCCCGCAGGTCTAGGTGAAGGGAGCTCGGCTTAAGGGAATATCGCGGACTCACCTAGTTATCTAGTACTTAAATAATTGAAACACCTAGACTTTGTTTCATCCTGTTTATTAGTATGTATAATTTCACTTTTGAAGACTTCTGGTTTGTAATAAATAATTATGCGATGTTTGTTTTGTTTACCACTCTATCTTCCCCCGCACCCGGGAGCGATCTCGGGCGCGGGGCGTCGGCATTCCCGCACCTCTCCCCACGGCGAGGCGCGGGGTGTCGCAGGTGGTATCAGAGCGGGCAATCCAAAAATAAATTAAAACCTGTAGGGCAATGTAAAATGAATATAGGATAAGAAGATTAAAATTTGACAAGCCGCTTGGGGGATGGGTAGTATTATTCTTGAAGTCCCACCCACCCACGTCCATTTCCAATTTGGAATGACGTTTTGAGACTTGTGATATATGAGTTGGCTGGTTTGAAGTATGAGATATATGTTGGTATATTTTTACCTGATTATGTGGAGGAAAAATTATATGCCTGATTTATTTGATGTGATATAGGTGCTATGTGAATAGGATACCATGCATTTCATAAAATAATTCGTTTTAAATATTTATCCTTGGTAAAATAAGGAATAATAAAATAGGTGATAGTGTAGGAGTATGACTGATAGACCCCTGCGCTACTACACCAGGAGAGTTAGCCAAGAACAAATGGCAGCTGCAGGAAATAACCAACCGACAGTGGAACAACTAGCTGCACAAATGGCCCAGATGACGCAAATCATGGACCGAGTGGTTAGTAATGAAGAGCGTGGAAGACAAAGCTATGCCAAGCAGATAGCTGATCTGAATCCTCGCCAATTCAGTGGGAAGGAAGATCCCGTTGAATTGGAGAACTGGATCAGACATTTCGAGAAGCTGCTTAGGGTTGTGCATTACCCTGATGATGAGAAGATCAACTGCGCCATCATCCATCTGTCACATGACGCAGATGATTGGTGGACCACCAGTCAAGAAGTCTTTCTGGCTCGACCCAATTTCAACTGGGAAGCCTTTAAGACTGCTCTTAGGACTCGGTTCTACCCAGCACATGTCAAGAGACTAAAGTGCAATGAGTTCAACAATCTGAGGCAAGGGAACGGCTCAGTGACGGACTACTTCAAAAAGTTCGTGGAACTACTGAGGTTTGCAGGCCACACTGTACCCGATGAGGACGATAAGATCAACAAGTTCATTTCGGGACTACACCTCCAGTTGCAGAAGATCATGCGTAGCAGGACTTACGACACTTTGCACGAGGCATATGATCGAGCAGCTGATATGTGGCAAGTCCAGGAGGTGCAGGATGAGTTTCGCGGAAAACGCAAGGCAGCTGAAGTAGGAGGTAGCAGCAATAACAAGAAGTTGAAGCCAAACAATGGAGGGAACCATCAGAACCAGCAGTGGCAAGTAGCTCAGCCAGTTCGCCGCTACATCTGCAAGAGATGTCAGCAAAACCACCCAGGAAGAGACTGCATGGGGAACTTGGTCATCTGCCACAACTGCAACAAGAAGGGACATCGTGCTTATGAATGTCAATCTCGACCAGGCGGGAATCAAAAGGGGAACCAAGGAGGAAACTATCAGAGGCAACCCCAGAACAACTATCTGGGAAATCGCCAGCAGCATGGGAACCAGCAACCACCAATCCTGCAGATCGGATATGGAAACAGGAACCCTGGAAACCGCAACAACCAGGGAGATGGCTATGGAAGGCAGCAGAACTACAACCAGGGGAATGCAGGACAGCATGGAGCTCAGAACCGCAACAACAATGCTGGTCACGGAGGTAATGTGAACACTGGAGCTGGAGCAGGAGGATCTGGAACTCAGAATGCCAATGTGGGAAGGATTGCAGTCATGACAAAAACTGAGGCTGAAGCCGCTCACGGAGTTGTCACGGGTACTTTCCTTGTCCATGAGCACCCAGCCTTTATATTATTTGATTCTGGCGCATCATACTCATTCATATCATCATCATTTGCTGAGAAACTGAGTTTGAATAAGTCTGCTAGAAAGTCTATCCCAGTAGCAACACCCACTGGCCACATAGCAGTATGTGACACTGTATACGAAGGAGTAGAAGTCAAAATTCTAGCCTATACCTTGCCTGCGGATCTGATTAAGTTCGATCTCAAAGGCATAGACGTCATCCTAGGGATGGATTGGCTTAGCAAGTATCGAGCCGTCATTGATTGTTATGATCAGAAGGTTCGACTAAGAGGACCCAACGGTGAGAAGATTTCTTATCGCGGAATCAAGAAGGAGCCCTGCATTAGACTAGTGTCAGCAATGACCATAGTCAACCAAGTGAAGAAAGGGAACTCCGCCTACTTGTGCTACATACAGGATGTGTCCAAGAAGGAGAATGTGTTGGAAGAGATACCTGTCGTGAAGGAATTTCCCGACGTATTTCCCGACGAGATTCCAGGCATGCCACCCAAAAGAGAAGTGGAGTTTACACTGGACTTAGCACCAGGAACCGCGCCGATCTCGAAAGCACCGTATCGGATGGCACCAGCAGAACTGAAGGAGCTGAAGGATCAATTGCAAGAACTCCTACAGAAGGGATACATAAGGCCAAGTGTTTCACCTTGGGGAGCACCAGTGCTTTTTGTAAAGAAGAAAGATGGAAGCTTAAGGCTATGCATTGACTACCGCGAATTGAACAATGCAACCATCAAAAATAAGTACCCTCTACCCCGGATTGACGACTTGTTCGATCAATTACAAGGGGCTAGTGTCTTTTCGAAGATTGACTTGAGGTCAGGGTACCACCAACTTCGGGTAGCCGAAAAGGATATCCCGAAGACAGCCTTTAGAACGAGGTATGGCCATTATGAGTTCACAGTAATGCCATTTGGTCTAACCAATGCACCTGCAGTGTTTATGGACCTGATGAACCGAGTGATGAGGCCATTCCTAGACCGTTTTGTAGTCGTCTTCATTGATGACATCCTTGTGTACTCCAAGGACGAGGAGAAGCACGAGGAACATCTCAGAGAAGTGTTGCAGACTCTGAGACAGGAACGGTTGTATGCTAAACTGTCCAAATGTGAGTTTTGGCTGAATCGTGTTCCATTTCTGGGTCACATCATCTCGAAAGAGGGAATATCAGTGGATCCAGGAAAGATTTTAGCAGTCAAAGATTGGCCGACACCGAAGAATGTGTCCGAGATAAGAAGTTTCCTTGGCTTAGCAGGCTACTACAGGCGTTTCGTGAAGGATTTCTCCAAGATTGCCAGACCACTAACTGCGTTGACGAAAAAGACTGTGAAGTATCATTGGGACGACAAATGTGAAGAAGCGTTTCAGACCCTGAAGGAGAAGCTGACTACAGCACCAGTATTAGCTCTACCAAATGACTCTGGCGAGTTTGAAGTGTACAGCGATGCATCGAAGAAAGGGCTAGGATGTGTACTTATGCAGGATAGAAGGGTGATTGCCTATGCTTCAAGGCAGCTGAAACCCCACGAAGAAAACTATGCTACTCACGACTTGGAGTTAGCAGCAATAGTTTTCGCGCTGAAGATATGGAGGCACCACTTATATGGAGCAGTTTGCAAGCTTTACACTGATCACCGCAGTCTAAAGTACATTTTCACGCAGAAGGAGCTGAACAACAGACAACGAAGATGGCTAGAGATCATCAAGGACTACGACTTGCGCATCCAGTACCATGAAGGGAAAGCAAATGTAGTTGCTGACGCATTGAGTCGAAAGGCGAGTCATGCCTTGAACGCAATGATAGTTTTGCCAGAATGGCTATGCCATGAATTCAGGAAGCTCGAGATTGAAGTCGTGGATCAAGGAGGAATACAGAATCTACTCAGCAGTATGACAGCCGTACCAGACTTCCTTGCGGAAATAAGGAGTAACCAAGCTGGAGACGTGAAGCTAGACAGAATTCGAAAGAAAATCGCTGAAGGAAAAGCAATCGACTTCAAGATTCACGAGGATGGAAGCATTCGCTACAAAGGAAGGTGGTGCGTACCACAGAAGTGTGCAGAAACTAAGGAAAGATTGATGCGTGAAGCTCACAACACACCTTATTCAGTACACCCTGGAGGCGACAAGCTCTACAAAGACTTGAAGAAGATGTTTTGGTGGCCTAACATGAAGAAGGAGGTAGCAGAATTCGTAGCCAGATGTTTGACATGTCAGAAAGTGAAGTTCGAACACAAGAGGATGGGAGGCTTAGTTCAGCCATTAGACGTACCAATCTGGAAGTGGGATTCTATCTCCATGAATTTCGTGACCGCTTTGCCGACGTCAAAGAATGGACTCAACCAGATATGGGTAGTAGTGGATCGACTGACCAAGACAGCTAGGTTCATTCCGATGAAGGACACCTGGAAC
Source organism: Linanthus parryae (assembly GCA_023055425.1). Lineage (NCBI taxonomy): Eukaryota > Viridiplantae > Streptophyta > Magnoliopsida > Ericales > Polemoniaceae > Linanthus > Linanthus parryae. Next base: position 49,390,928 of record JALGPY010000003.1, on the reverse strand, counting down.
ATGGAGCAAAAAGCAGATGCGTATATCAAAAACATAGTGAGGTATCATGGGGTTCCAAGTTCGATCATTTCGGATAGGGACCCTAATTTCCTATCTCATTTTTGGCGAGCTCTTCAGGAAGCATTAGGAACTCAGCTAAGGTTCAGTACAGCGTTTCACCCAGCTACAGACGGACAAACAGAAAGGACCATTCAGACATTGGAGGACATGCTAAGAGCTTGTGTCATGGATTTCCAAGGCTCATGGGTTGACAAACTACCTTTGATAGAGTTCTCCTACAACAACAGTTATCACGCCAGCATTGGCATGGCACCGTATGAAGCTTTGTACGGAAGAAAGTGCCGATCACCACTGTGTTGGAACGACATCAGCGAGACGATAGTAATTGGCCCGCAAGTTATCGAGGACATGACAGATCAAGTACGACTAATCCAGCAAAGAATGAAGGCAGCTCAGGACAGGCAGAAGTCTTATGCAGACCAGAAAAGAAGGCCGTTGGAGTTCCAGATTGGAGAAAAGGCGTTTCTCAAGGTTTCACCTACCAAGGGAGTAACCAGATTCAATCAGAAAGGGAAGTTGAGCCCAAAGTTTATCGGACCATACAACATCTTGGAGAGAATTGGAGAAGTTGCTTATCGACTAGACTTACCTTCTAATTTGGGACGAGTACATAATGTCTTTCATGTTTCGCAACTGAAGAAGTACGTTCCTGACCCATCTCACGTGTTAGACCCTGAACCAGTCGAGTTAGACCCGTCTCTTACATATGAGGAGCACCCTGTCAAGATTCTGGACACTAAGACCAGAGACACTCGCACCAAGAGCGTTAAGTTGGTGAAAGTTTTATGGACGAACCATCAGACGGAAGAAGCTACTTGGGAAGCAGAAGACGATATGAGAAAGAAGTATCCCCACCTATTTAATGAGGTAAATTGAGTTCCGGGGACGTCACTCCCTAAGGAGGGGAGGATGTAACCTTTCACTTTCGTACCCTTACGTTTCTAAAATAAAATAAATCTTAGTATCTCATATTAACCCTAGTACATTTCGTGATATAATTTGTGCATCATCATATAGACATATACTTGCATTTTATAGAGACGTTATGATTATTGAGTATGGGTGGATTTAGCTTCGAGGACGAAGCTTTTCTTTAAGGGGGGAAGGATGTAATACCCCGACTATTTGTGAAGGGTAAATTGGTCAATTAACAAATATAAAATTTAATTTTTATTACGAGTGGTGAGTTAGATTATTTTGGGTTGAAAATACAATCGGGAAGTTCGTATAATAGTTTTATAGAAACCGGTATTTTATTTGAGTATTTATTTAGCTTTTTATGCGATTTATGTGATTATAGCAATTACGTGTACCCAACCCACTAGATGACACACTCTTTTGGTACTCCCTAAACATTGTAGCAAAGCCAACTAGAAGTCAAAAAAAAAAAAAAAAAAAAAAAAGAGAAAAAGTTGGGGCGGTTGGAGGAAGTAGACTTCTCCAAGTATCAAAAATAGTATTTAATGCTCCTCTTCTTCATTTGTTTTTCACCAGAAACAAAACCAAAACAAGTCTCTCTCTCTCTTCTTTGCACACCCACGGCAACACCCATCACCGCCACCACCAGCCCGAACCACCACCACAGCCACCTCTCTTCTTCCTCTCTTCTCCCTCTCTTCTCCCTCTCTGCCTCGCCACCAACACCACCAGCAGCAGCAGCAGCTGCTGCCGCCAACCACCACGCCGGAAAAAAACCCACCCGACGGGAAACACACAGCCACCCTCTCTCTCCCTCTTCCCCTCTCTGATTTGAACCTCTGAAAACCCTCTTCTCTCCCTCTCTGCTGCACCCCACCATCAGTAGCAGCAGCAGCAGCCGCCGAGAAGGCCGCCAGTAACTCCGGCGAACCAACCCGACGGCAAAACGCCGCCACCACCTCTGCCTCTCTCACTCCCTCTCTATTTTGACCATCTCAAGCCCTCACCCTCTTTATTGCGACCCAAAGTCAAGCCTTAGCAGCAGCAGTTCGCTGCAATTCACTCCGAGCCGCCACCATCGCCGCCGCCACCATTAAAACCGGCGAGAAGCTCTTCCGAGCTAACCGGAGCGACCCACTTGCTCCCGTTTGAACCAAAACACTCCTGGAGGTCCGAGGAGTACTCTAGCAACATCAAACAGAGCCCCCATCGTCCGATTCGTCGTTGGTGTTCATCACCGCCGACCGCTACCTTCGGAGACGTGACCCGTTCCGATTCTTGACCGTTTCTCGCGATTTTTCGCGTAGGTGAGTCCTAAATCACTCTCTAGTTCATTTCCAATCATCAAAATCACATCTTGTTAGCTCTAGCACGAATCGGGTATGTTGGGTTGAAGATGTATGCTTGTGTTCAAAAAGGGGGGTAGTTTATGTCATTTCTGAAAAGTTGAGGGCAAGATGTATACTGCATGTTTAATTTCTGAAAAGTTGGGGGAGATGTGTGTATATTATCAAACTGCTTATTTGTATAAACTTTAAAAATGTTATTTTTGGATTTATGATATAAACTAATATTGCTATATATTATTTTGGGTAAATAAAAGTAAATAGTTTGATAAAATTATGTAGAACTTGATTTATGTGAAATATTGTTGTTTTTATAACTAAGATATAATGTGTGATTTGGTTTAATTAGATAATTTCGATATATTTGACTAAATAGTTTATATTTCTTGAAAATTGTTATTTTGAGTAAAATAGATTATTTTGTTAACACTAATAAAAATAAATAAGTTGGAAGTTAGTTTGTGAAATAATTATAAAGTAGACTTTTAAATGAAATCCCTATTACTATTATTGTTGATATTATATGATTATTTTTCTAGATATTAGAAATTATTTATTTAAAATAAGTTTATAATTATGTATGACTTGTTTTATTGAAATAAGCGTTTTTGTGAATTTTATTTGAGTATCTAATTATTATAAAGTGTGTATATATTTTCTAATAAATAAATAGTTATAATTGATTTAGTTTGAATTAACTTTTATAGTCACTTATAAATAAATAGTTTGTTTATTAGATTATTATTTTCTATAAAATAAGAATGTATAAACTTAATATTAGTTTTATTACTCAATAATTTTATGAGCTTGTATTTATATGAGTTATAATATTTTTATAAAGAAAAGTGTTATTTTAAATAATTGTTTTGTGATATTAATTAATGGGGTTAAGGGGGATAATGAAAAATGAGAAATTAGGAGAAATAGCATTTTTGCATACTTGCATAATTAGACTTGTAATTAATTTAGGAATTATAAATTGTAGGCGGTGACGAATTCGTAGACGAAGGCTACGTGTATCTTTAGGAGCTATCGTGATATTGGTCGTGCTACTTGAGGTGAGTAAATATGCCTAACCTAGTGTGCCCGTCCTTCTTTCGTGTCCAATTATTTTTATGATTTATACGTCTCAAAATGTGATTTGTGATTTAAATGCTTAACTTGATATTTCAATTACTTGCTTGTTGATTATTTTGGAAACTGTCACACGAGATTAATAATACGTAATAACGTAAAGTGATAACAGTTGTGCGGCGGAACCCTATTCAAATTCTTCTATATATTGTGATTATTATATTTGGCTCGGTTTCCATTGCCCCGAGTCGCACCATGTACTCACCCTTCTGGCCGCTAGAGTCTTAAGGGGGTGTCGACACTTAAGGTCTTGGTTGCATGCGAGATGGTTGGTTCTATATTATTGGATTGGTTTGTTCCCCGCTACAACTAAATAATAAATGTGGATTTTTCATATGGATGATGGATGGACTTGGTTTATTTTGGAAAATATGGAATTGGATTGGGAATATTAAATATTGAGTTGAATAATTTATTTTGGTCATCTTAAACGATTTATTGTTTACTTACTTATTATTCCTCTTTTTCATTAAAATAAAATATGCCTCTTTCCGTTTTACATGTTGGGGTGTTTACTTGCTCAGCGTTTGTGCTGACTTTGAAAAAACTGCGGTCTTGTTTCTTTCCCCCGCAGGTCTAGGTGAAGGGAGCTCGGCTTAAGGGAATATCGCGAACTCACCTAGTTATCTAGTACTTAAATAATTGAAACACCTAGACTTTGTTTCATCCTGTTTATTAGTATGTATAATTTCACTTTTGAAGACTTCTGGTTTGTAATAAATAATTATGCGATGTTTGTTTTGTTTACCACTCTATCTTCCCCCGCACCCGGGAGCGATCTCGGGCGCGGGGCGTCGGCATTCCCGCACCTCTCCCCACGGCGAGGCGCGGGGTGTCGCACCATTGCCTAATGATAATATTCAGGTAAGGTTTTGTTTATATTGCTGAGTAATGCATCAACTTCATTCGTACAATTATCTAGTATATGCTCTCTCTTATATAATGAAGCATACAGTGAAAATATTATCTCTTGGGATATGAACTTGGAGACTTCAGTTGGGCATTTTTACAATTCCTTTTTCATTTATGGGAATTAATCCACTGTTATTTTGTATGCCTAGTATCTTAAGATTATGTGGTAAGCTTCTCACCTGAATCCAAAAAAGGGCAATGGGAGCCACTGATGTCGCTCAGAGTTTCTCCCATTTTCCAGTCCATCAGGATTAATAAATGATTGCTGATGATCCATGGATGATTTTCCTATACTGTATTGTTGTTCGTAAACCTATTGCTATATTCCCCATTCCTCCTCCAAGTTCTATACTATCCCCTTGTGTCCAGACTTGTGTATTAGACTGCATGGTACTTGGTCTCAGAAACTTTGGTTGCCATCTAAGTTTCTGTATTGGTTTCAGCTTACATCTTTGAATGTTTCGCAAGAAACTTGAGTCTTGTTGCTCAAATTGTTTTACCAATAACTCTATGTTTTTGAGGACTGCAAAGAAATGTTGACTGAGAATGAAAAACTAAACAAGGAGCGCTATAAGTCAATTAGTACTAGTATGTTGTTGTTGTTGCATGGATTTTATCCGAATATTTTAGGATATCCGATGGATATCAGACCCGAAAGGATCAGAACACACATAGTTTTACGAAAACACCCTTAGAGTTACAAAAATTTATCTTTTACCTACATATATATATATATATAAAAACATTACACAAATCACTATACATATGTTTTAAGGTCTGAGGAAAATATTCCACTATGGTTATGGTCAATTTTAGTGTTGTTTTGATTGAATTTGTAGACAATTTTAGACATTATTGGTGCCTTAAACCTTTGAACGGCTTGCTTATATTTTTAGGTCTATTTACGTTTGTCATATTGGTAAAATATTTTTAATGTATTTTTACATTTTTAGTTAGACCTTTTTATTTTTTGTGGCAACTCTTTTTAAGTATTTTTTTAGATTTGTTGCGGATTTTTTGAGAAGTAAAAAAAATGCCCATGATCCGAATCTTGATCCGAAACAGATCCGTTTCTGGAGATTTGAATTGTCGGATCGAATACGGATATTGCAAATTAAATCCGGTCTAAATTCGATCCGAATCTGTTTAGGATTCGGTCGGATTTCGATCGAATATGGATCCACTTATTTGATCGGATTCGGATATGAGTAAGAGTGGATCCGATCCGTTGTCATCTCTAGGGGAGAGCGGCACAAGAGCCTTCGAAGGGATAAATCAACATGATCTTCAACCAGAAAATAGCGGTAAAATTGAGGAAATCAAGGGCCTTGAAAGAGATAAATAGACATTGACAGGCCTAAAATACCGACTGTGGCCCATTTTCAAAACCCTCGTTAGGAGAGGAACTGAACGGCTTAGATCGACCTGCTCGTGAGTGGACGGTGGCATTCGTGTTAACACGACAACAAGCCATACTGAGTCGTGATACGATGGGAAAGAAGTAGGTCAGTAAATTGGCAGCAATTCTTCACTCTCTTCACCGCCGTCGATACCTCAATACTCTCCATGGCTTCTTCACTAGCGACCGAAGGAACTGCTACTTTCGGACGCTTCACATGGTCGATCGAGAACTTTTCGAAGCTGAAAGCTGAAAAGCTCTACTCTGAAGTCTTCTACGTTGGGAGATCCAAATGGTAACTTCAATTTCTGACTCTTGTTTTCTGACTAGGGCTTTATTTACTCTCTGTTTTGTTCTTCGATCAATTTTGCCGACTGCTTTCCAGGAGAATCACGCTTTATCCAGGTGGAAACCGGAAGACGAGTCATCTGTCGGTCTATCTGGACGTCGCCGACTCGGGCACCTTACCCTTTGGATGGAATAGAGATGCAAAATTGTGCATAGCAGTAATCAATCCCAATGATTACAAATTGTCAGTACTAAGAGGTGAGCCTCCATAACCAACTGTTGCCAAGTCGAAAAACCCTACCATTTATTGTTCACATAATCATGACATGCAGTTTCAAAACCTAATATTATGCCATACTCTATCCAACACCATTTGCGTAACTAAAATTTCAATACCACCCGAATGGGTACGTGTACGAAAATCAAAATACAAGCAAGAATAATTTACTACATCATATTATGTCATGCTCAAGTACAGGAACGCTTGACTTAAGAGATCTTGCAACATGAACCATTCTTGTTTCTAGACTGGAGGCACAATGATAGTGAGTAGCCAGAAGATTGAAACAGTTACGCAGAAGAAACATTATGAGTTTTTTTAGAGAGTAGTGCAAACTCATCCGGCATATTTGTGTAATTACTAGTAGAGTGCACGTGCGTTGCACGTGGTGATATATTTGGGGTGCTCATTGTTGCATCGGCATCGCTACGTTTTAGCCATTGTTCATGTCTTATTACTGATATAACTTCCATAAAAGTCTAAAACCTACAAAGAAAACCTTGGCTAATGACGGTCAACGGCACTATTTTATATTTGACAATCATTTTTGCATTTGATGAATATTTGTGAACCAAATGATTGATATTCATAGGCTGAATATTTGCGAACCAAATGATTGATATTCATAGGCAGTTTGTGAAACTTATCTTCTTTAACTCTTCTCAGCCTATGAATATACTCATAACTTTTTGTCCGTATATATTTCAGTACGACAATAACATACCATGTCATTTCTCAAAAAAAATAATAATAATAACATACTATGTCATCAGTATGCTACATTCTTCCTTTCCCATGTTCAAGCTATGCCTCAGCTTACATAACAAATTTCAATGTTTTATAGAAATATAATTAAACATTAAGAAAATTCATAAAAGAAAGAATTAACCCGAAGGATGTAACTTGCAAAGAAAAGGAAGAATTAACCCAGATGATGCAACTTGCAACTGTGTCCTTCTACAACGTAAATCTAGTTATGAGCTGCCTTATTGACATCTCTTGGAGTCTTGGTGCGTGAACATAACACCTCTAACCCAAGCAAATTGACTCTTCCTTCCTCAATCAAGTTCCACACCTTAACCTCTTAAATCGGTCCCCATAATGGCATACGCCCTTTTTCCAAAAAATTTAAGTTCTGGTCTCATATAGCTAGAAGGCCATGCTTCAGTGGAATTCCTTTGAGAAATGGGTTTGAGACCCAATTGCTGCAATAATCTCAATGGAACTCTATTTGACCCCAGGCTATCATCTATACCTTGTAAATAGACTAGAGACATCACTATTTCAATTGTGAAATCCCTCTGACGTGGGAGTCCTAGTTCTGGCCACATCTTCCCCATTCAAGATTTTGTGTTTCTCTAGGTCCAAAGACAACCATAATTATTATTGGATGTGCACCAATCTTCTTCTTCTAGAAAATAAGTCGCTTCCTTGAATTCCAGATTGGCGAGCAATAAAACATGCTTACCAACCCAAAACACCATTTGAAAAAGATGATAGTTACTATGGTCAACAACGGATATACAACAGTAACAAAGTAATATTTTAACTTTGTAACTATACAAAAAGAGAATGATGACTCATTACATATAATAATAATAATAATAACAACAACAACAACAACAACAACAACAACGGACAAAATGTATGTACGTAAGAGAGGTTATTAGACTGTAACCTCACCTACACTTTACCATTAACTTCTAAATTACTGCGTAGTGGGGAAGGGATGCTATCATCCATGTAACTAGCTTTTGCTTGTTGTTATTTGACACGTTCTTAATAAAACCATAAATTAATAGATTTCGGGGATAAATGTAATTAGAATAAGTTATTTTGCTTTTACGCCTTCTGCTATCTTAGTGAAACTAATGGAGTCCCTCTTAAACAAATTGTGGCTTCCGATATTAGGGGTGAGTTCTCAAATACCAGGTCGTGTAAAGTTATAAAGGTGCGGCTTGCTGATGTACATTTTCTCTCTAATTTTAGAGAGACAGTAGCTTAGTGGTTAGAAAATTGGAAATAAGTTAATAGAAGAAATTTAAGTGAGCACATGCCCGGATAAAAACACATAATTTCAAAATACACAGACTTGGAGAGATATGGATCGCACTTCAGGCTCATTTCTGGGACTTGGCATAACCGCATCGTTGAATAGAGAAAGATAGATAATTCAGTATTGGTCGATTTTAGTTTCATCTACTTCAGGATCCATTAAACGAAACTAATATTTGCTCAAAAGAATACATAGAAAATGAAGAACATGAGAAGAAGCAAAGCCAACCGAAATCAAATTTAGAATTTAAAACTTACAGGCAAGCAACAGTTGTACTACATAACTTGTAGAGGCCACTGGCACGACTTGTCGGAGGCAACAAAAACCGTCGCTTGTATTTTGCTGCTTGATGACTTCAACCTTGTCCCAATTCATGTAATTTGATAGTAGCATAGTGAAAAAGAAACACACGTGCAGAAAAAATATCAAGCAGTAGATTCAACCTCAAGTAGAGATAAGATAAACATGTATGTCCTCAAAATAACCAGAATCCTATACTGTCAGATAAGTTAACCTTCAACAACCCAATCACTGTAACCACTCCAATCACCATCATCCTACAAGATCTCCTTAACCCGACGCCTCCCTCCGCCCTCTCCGACAACTTCTCTGCCGTCGACTTTTTAAATTCAGGCCTAACCTTTGCGATTTCAGTCATTGTAGTTTCTGATTCTGGATAATATTCCTCCGCCATCCAAGTACCAAATTCCGTCGAAGCCTCTCCGTCGTCATCAAGGCAGTGGATTCTGGAACAAGTTTCCTAACCACCAATGTCGTTGATCGCAGAGTTAATTTCGCAGCCTCCTAAAACTGTCGTGAACTTAACCTGCTATCTTAATGTGATATTTCCTCCAGATTTAACGGGGATATTCTAGATTTCCATGCTCAAAACTTGTAGACGAAACTGATAAAGATCACAATTACTGCAACTTCAACACATGTTGCACTTCCTGTAAACAGCTTTTTCCATTTGCGCCGAACTGATTTGTCCTATACTGCCATCCACCGTGTGTACACTCCTATCCATGAAAAAAACATTAGTTAAGAAGCAAATAACCTATATTTGGTGTGTGCACAAAATTATATGTGATCTCATAAAGTGGATACATGAACTCATGAATGGCAGAGTAGAACAACCCAACTGACATATTTCATAAACCTAACTAAACAAATTCGGACAAACGATGTCCCCAAAATACAAATTAGCAACAATCATAGAGGAATACCGAGCCAATGATGAAATTGCTTTTGAGCCGGTCACGTTGTCTGCCAATCGATCGAGTGATCTAATTGTTTTGCTACCCATCGGATCAGTTTGAATGAGTCTATTCTGAAACGACGCGTCTCTGTGCCCGAACTCAAGAGGCAGCGACTGCTAGGGCAGCAGGGACATGGTGGTCATCAAACAATTTTATTAGGGGTATTTTGGGCAATTCAAAAAAGTTAGGAACAAAAATAAGGTTAGGAATACTTGAAAGATTAGGAACACTACAAACTTTTAAGTAGTAGAGATTATACACGAATATAGACTGTAAAAAAGCATAATAATATGAATATTAGTGTAGCTTTTGAAAAAGTCTGACTATTGCCACCCTTACCCTAACATAGCTCGGCCTTTAGTAGCGTGGATGAATTGTTTCTGAAAGAAAATAATCCTACTGCGCCTCTAGGGTTTATGGAGTAGCAGAGTTGGTCCGTCATGGCGAACTAACCCACTTCCTGGATAAATTGTTTTGTGAAGTGGTACTACTTACCTTCGTGTTGCTCACCATTGATTTTATCTTATATTAAACACCTTTGATTTGTCAATACCATAGGGGTGGCAGATTACAAAAAATTACTGTTCTCAAACGCCATTATGCATGATCCAAAAGCTTTTGTATGGAATGGAGTGGTAAAAAACTCCGTGATGGAAGTTGAAGTAAACTCTCTCCCCTCTCTCTTCCAACCACCTCTGTCTCTATCGCCGCATCTCGCCGGTAGGAATCTCACCATCTCTTCGCCGGAACCTGGCAAATTTCAAACGAAGGTTTATTGCCGGTGCGTCGAATTCGGATGAAGATGAGTCAATTTCAGAGAACCGGATTCAATGGCGGAATTCGGTATCAGATCGGAAATTACTGAAGACGGAAAGGTCCATATCAGAAATGAAGGTGTTGTTCTCCGAAAACTGGATCGCCCTTGGAGTAAGGCATTGATTATCAAGGTCTTAGAGAAGGAGCCGAGCTATGGTGTGATTTATGCTAGGTTAAAGTCTCAATGGACTGGGGAAATTATCTTACAAATGAAACCTGGATCCCTCATTTTGATCCTTTTGTTCAACAACGAAGGTAACGCTGATTTAGCTTAGGTTGAGGGGAATTTCTGTAGAGTATTTTGATGAAGAGACTTTAATGGGGATTGGGAATCACTTTGGGAAAGCTCTGAAGATGGACTACTCTTGGTTCTGCTCGTGGTCAATTTGCTCGAGTGTCTGTAGAGGTTGATTTGCAGAACAGAGTGCTTCCGGCGGTATGGGTAAATGGGAAGAAGATTATGGTGGAGTATGAAGGCCTCAACCAGATCTGTTTTGAGTGTGGTACGTATGGTATTGAGAAGGATCAGTGCCCACTGGTGGTTGCGCCGGTGGAAGAATTTGCGCGCCCGGAGGTGGCTAAGGGTCTAGATATGATGTCGGAGAAGGATTTTCCTGAGAATGTGCCGGTGTCAGAGTCTGGAGTTGGCTCCTCGATGCTTGCTCCTCGAAGGAAGACGAAGGCTATCAACCGTCCATGTGGTAGTAATAAGGAAAGATCTCGGGGTACGCCAGTAACAGAGAAGCAGGCCCCAAATCCGAATATTTCGAATCTAGGGATGAGATTTGATAGTTTATCGACGAATGAGATTGGAGAGTGTCACCACAGGGAAGTGCGACGTGGCCAGAAGGGACAAGTAAGGGAGGGACAAGTAAGGGTGTGACACGTGGTAGCGGACTTAATAAATCGTCAAATCTGAAGAAAGGGGTACAAACCTTAATTATGAGTTTTCTCATGTTCCGCTGGAAAAAAATGGATTTCAGTAAGTTTCCGTCGATCATCAACTTTTCAGACGGGGACGACTAAAAGGGATTATGTTGAGGATGAGAAGAGTTCAACCTAGTACGAGAGCGTGGAGGTGCCTCTAAGCTTCGACTGGCTTCCTTTAACTTTAGTCTTGGCCGATCCATGGTTAGATCTGATTCATTTCAATTTGGAGTTTGACCTCTCTTCGGTGGCGTTAGCTTAAGAGTGGGAGATGGAGTTGACAATTCCTCTGGGAATTAGATTGGTAATTCAAGCTTTGACGGACTTGGCAAGGGGCCGGGGTTTAACCCCAATAGTTTTGCTGAATCGATTGAATTCCTCACAGTAGCTCCATGAAGATTGCAGTATGGAATTGTAGAGGGGTGGGGAATAATGATACAGTAAGATATGTGTTAGATCTTTGTTTCACTTCTTCTGCTGATTTACTGGTTTTGGTGGAGCCTAGAGTTCCTAGCTCTCAATTAAATAGGATTTGTAGAAATCCAGGTTTGGATAAGGTACACCGTGTTGAAGGTTTCAGTGGTGGGACTTGGTTTTTATGGGATAGCTCTGCTATTAATGTAGAAATTATTTCTTCTACTTCAAAACATGTGTCTGGCATTGTGAAAAGAAAGAATCAGCAAGATTGGTTGTTTACTGGTCTGTATGCCAGCCATATTCCTTTGGCTAGGGAGGATTTGTGAAGTTATTAAACTCAGCTAGCTCAAGCTCATTCTCTCCCTTGGATGACAGATGGTGACTTCAATCAAGTGGGTTCCACTGCTGAAAAGGGAGGAGGGAGAGCAATTAGTCAAAGACATTGCAATCAGATGTTTGATTGTTTTAATGAGTGTAATCTTCTTGATATGGGGTTTGGTGGTCCAACGTTTACGTGGTCAAACACACAATTGCAGGGTTAGAACATATGGCAGAGAATTGATAGAGCTTTGTGTAATACTAGTTGGAGACCGTTGTTTCCTGAAGGTTATGTGAGGCATGTAACTAAACTGCACTCAGATCACCATCCTTTGGTGATTGACACTGAAGGTATTCCTCTTCCAAATTCTTCTTTGAAACCTTTTAGAATGGATGCTAGTTAGTTTTTGGAGAAGAGTTTCACAGATTTAGTAGAGCAGCATTCGACTGTTTCCTCTTCTATTCCCCTATCACTATTGAAAGATTTGTGAAGGAAGTTATAGAATGGAATGTAAATGTGGAAGTTATAGAATGGAATGTAAATGTTTTTGGGAATACTTTTTCCAGAAAAAAGAGACAGAAAGCTAGATTAAATGGGATCCAGAGGTCCTTGGCTTGGAGGGAAAATAGATTTCTAGTTAATCCAGAAATGGAGTTGCAAAAGCAACTGAATACAGTTCTTCTTCAGGAGAGCTGTTATGGTTTCAAAAATCAAGACTTAGCAAACTCTTGTTTGGTGATAAAACAAAGTTTTCACTCTTCTACTATTGCTGGAAGGAGAAGGAATATGATCTATATGATTAAGCTTGGGAATGGGGAATGGTGTGATGATGTGGATAGTTGAAAGTTAAAGTGACTTCTCACTTTAAGAATCTTTATAGTGATGATTCTTCTAGTGTAGCTGCTTCTTTTTTTGGTCTGGAGGTGTCTTAACTGAGGAAGAGAAGTCTTCTTCAGCTGCAGCAATTACTGCTCAAGAGGTAAAGCCTGTAGTTTTCTCTATGAGGACTTATAAAAGTCCTGGTTCTGATGGTATTCCTCCAGGGCTTTATCAACATTCATTTGCTCATGTGGGAGGTGTTGTGGTTGACATGGTCAAAAGGCTTGTGTTTGTGGTAAGCTTCCTGAGAATATAAATGGTACACTCATTGCTCTTATTCCTAAAGTGGAAGCTCCTTCTTCTTTTGCTTAGTTTAGACCAATAAGTTTATGTTATGTGTCTTTAAAGATCATTACTAAACTTATCACTCAAAGACTGGGATCTATCATGCATAGAATTGTCCACCCTCTGCAATTTAGTTTTTTTCCTGGTAGAATGGAAAGTGAAAACATTCTTCTGACTCTAAGAGGTATTTCACTATTTGAAGTATAGAAAAGGGAAGAAGGGAGGAATTGCTATAAAAATTGAACTTGTCAAAGCCTATGATAAGGTTAAATGGAAGTTTTTGGATTATGTTCTTTCTTCTATTGTCATTCCCTGCAATAGCAAGTCTCTTATCATGGATTATGTCACTTCCTCCTCCATTAGAGTTATATGGAATGGGGAACAAGATATTTTCACTCATGAAAGAGGATTGAGGCAACGGGACCCCATTTCCCCTTACCTGTTTCTTTTAACCATGGAAGGGTAGGCTCAAAAGATCTAATTAGCTGTGGATCAGGGTAAATGGAAGGGGATTAAGCTCTCCACGAGTGGGTTTGCTCTCACCCATGTTTTCTTTACAAATGATCTTCTTTTGTTTGGAGAAGCCACTAAAAATCAGGCTAGGGTCATGAAAAAGGTACTCGATGACTTTTGTGAGGTTGCAGGTCACTCAGTGAGTTTAGATAAGTCAAAGTTATTTGTGAGCTCTACTGTTTCTAGAAGCTTAGCCAGGAGCTCAGTAATATGTTGGGAATCTCCCTCACTAATGATTTGGGTATACATTTAGGCTATGTTTGGTTATTGGAAAACAGAATGGAAAAGAAAATGCAAAGAAAAGAAACGGAAAAGAAAGTTATTTTCTTTCCTCTGTTTGGTGATCGCTGGAAAATAGAGAGAAAATACAACAATTTTCACAAATTTTCATTTTCTTGTTTGGTTTTCCTGAACATGGAAAATGAAAACTGAAATGAAAATTTATATGTTTGACATACACAAACCATTAAAATCTTAACTCGAGACATTAGAATTTGAGAAAATTGTTTCACAGCTTAGTGGCATTTCATTCAATTTGTAAGCACAAATTGGGTAGTGTTAATGTTCAAGAGTAGGTAGGACTGGTTTAATCGAGTAGTAATTAACGAAAAATTAGATCACAGTATGATAAATTGACATAAAATTGAACGAGAATGATCATAAAAAGAAGGGTACCACAAGAGATCATTCAATTCAATTTGCTTCAAACAATCAAAACAACCTCATAGCAGAGAAGCGAAAACCTGGACTAGATTTGAAGAGCGAAAATCGAATACCCAGAACTTGAATCAGAACTTCAGATCTCAAAATTGAAAACCAGAACCTGAATAAAACCCAGAGATTGAATAAAACTTCAGAGATTGCTTTGTGCTTGAGCTGCGTCGAAGATCGGTTCGTATGAGACCGCTTTGAGCCGTGTTGCCACTTGGAAGCCCATGGCGAGAGATGCAGATGAGCGTCGAAGAAGAAGAGATCACAGAGAAAACGAGAGAGAACACACAGACGAGTTGGAGAAGATAGGGTTCGAGCTGAGAGACGCGACGTTTTTTTCTTTTCCTTTTCCGCCAACTTTTGGACGGAAAGTTTATTTTCCCGTTTCTTAATATATTTTTTTCCTTTTCTTTTCATTTATTTTCTTTTCTTGTTACATTTTTACACCCAAACATAAAAAGGAAAATATCAGGAGAATCATTTTTTTTCCATCCTGTTTTCCAAGAACCAAACAGGGTGTTAGGTATGCCTTTTTCATTTTACATTTGGGGCTGCAAAGTAGAGATTCTTGATTGACAAAGTTCTGCAAAGGCTCTCTTGTTTGAAGGTTATTCAGCTCACTTTGTGAGGAAGGACTATACTTATTCAATCTGTTCTCCAAGCTTTACCAGCTTATGCCATGCAGTCTATGCTTCTGCCAATTTCAGTCATTGACGAGATTAATAAAATCTCCAAAAGATTTCTGTGGGTGGTTCATCAGAAAGAGTTAAGATGCCTTTGATACTGCAATCCTTCCTAAAGAAAGGGGTGGTTTGGGTTTGGAAGACTTTAAGATTTTCAATAAAGCTTTATTAGCAGAAACTGGGTGGAAGATTCTTTCAAACCAATCTTTCTTTTGGGCTAGAGAGCTGGTGCTCAAATATGGGAAGCCTCCAATAAGGGAGGGTGATACTCGGATCAAACCCTATTATTCTAGGGTTTGGAAGCATATTTATAAAAGCATGGTTGCTGTTTCTACTGGTGTTGGTGTAAATGTCAAAAATGGAGAGGTACTCTTTTTTGGATAGATAAATGGTTGGATCATTTTATGCTTATACTTATTGATGTGGCTGTTTCAGTGGTGTCAGATGATGAGCTTCTAAATACTGTGGAGAAGTACTGGGATGATGAGACTGGGTGGAGTTAAGTCTCATTCTGAAGTATTACCCATACCTGTGATGGATCTGCTTCAATTAGTCACTATTCAGAAAAATGCTGTTGAAGATGATGAAGTGGTATGGCTGCATAATAGGGGCAAGTTCTTTGTAGCTGCTTCTTATGAAGACATTGCTGCTCAAAGTCCTAGACCTCCTAGAGACAAGAATTGGAGGAGAGTGTGGAGGATGAAGGGGTACCAGAGATGGACACCTTTCATCACTGATAGATTGCTAACACAACAGCTCAAAGCTAAGAGAGGCACTATCACCGATGCTTCTTGTCTTCTTTGTGGCTGTGTGTGTGAATCCTCCCTTCATGCTATCAGGGATTCTGTGCTGGCTCACAGCATTTGGAAGTCAGTAGTCCATGAGGATTTTTGGTAAAATTTTTGCAATTGTGATTTGGCTGAATGGGTGGATTTAAATTTGGCTAGCAAATGGGGGAAGAGGGCTGATATGGATTGGCCTATTCTCTTTGTGGCAATCTCTTCTCAAATCTGGCTATGGCATAGTTTGAAGATGCATGAAAATGACTTGAATATGCCTGGGAATGTGGAAGAGTTTTATATGGGCAAGCCAAGAGAGTGATGCAGGGGCTTCTTCTTGATCTCGTGAAATTGAAAATGGCTTGTATTGTGGTTAAATGGCTGGATCCCCTTCTGTAAGATCAAAATAAATGCAGACTGTGCTGTGGCTGATAGTGGCAGAACCAGTATTGGTATAGTTTGCAGAAATCGCCAGGGTTCTTGGTTATGGGGTTTGCAACAAAATTTAGTACCACATCTATGTTACAGGGAGAAATGTGGGCTCTTTTGATAGGCTTATAAGCTGTGAAGGAGCTTGAGCAGATTAATTGTGTTATTGAGTCTGATTTTGCCGATGCTGTAGCCATGATTTTGTCAACCTGCTTGGATTCTTTGAGACTGTGAGTAAAGAAAGAAAAGCAGAAGAGGAAGAAAAAACAAATTGAATATTACTCTTGTGCAACTTTTGGCTTGATGTTTCGCACATTCGACTCTGAAGTCTGAACTCAAGATGGTTAATTACTTATTTCCATCTAACCATCGTGAGAGTATAAAACCGTGAAACTATGGTGTCCTTTCACCGGTTATTTGGCCCTCTATGTTATCCTTTTTTTTATTTGACATCCCTTTTAGTCTCTCTCTCTCTCTCTCTCTCTCTCTCTCTCTCTATATATATATATATATATATATATACACATGTTTGATTTATTTCATATTATTTTACTAGATAATGCGAGATTGGATTGGGGTAAATGAAAGCATCATTTGAATTGATATGTTCCTGCAACATTACACTCCCGTGCAATATTTTACTCGATAATAGTGGATTCATTTCCGTAGTCACCTTGCTCTTACTATGGTGTCCTTTCACCGGTTATTGGCAGGCAGTTCTTGTGCAAGTTTTCAGCTGGCTTTATTTGTTCAGCTGTGATATACATACTCATAGTTTCATCCCCTTTGGCATTACTCCTGAATAGGGCGGATCTAGGAATTTGATACAGTGGGGGCTAAACTAGAAAATCAGCAAATAAGTGACAATCTTGATTTTGGAAATTGAGTGGGGGCTATAGTGCACTTTTTTTAGGACTAAACTGAAAAAAGTGTCCAAAATAAGGGTAAAACACAATATTTTTTTTTAAATGAGTGGGGGCTATAGCCCCCATTCAAAGGGGGTGGATCCGCCCTTTATCCTGAACAGTTCTCACTAATTTATGTCGGTCTAGTGCAGGTTGTTCTTACTTCGTACTGATCCTGTGATGAAAGTCTGACATTAAGTTTCGTAGTATTCTTGTCATTTTCATAACTATTGGTATTATCAGCTTGACTGTGAATCCTCGTGCTTGCAGACACATTCCACTTGTTCAAGGCAGGAGATAGTGATTGGGGATTCGCTGAATTCATGCTTCTTAGTGATCTGAAAAATCCAGGAAAAGGTTTTTTGCTTAATGATACTCTTTTACTTGAAGCTTACGTCACCGTCAGGAGTGTTGTTGAGCACTCTTTAAAAGTGGAAGCTTCTCACCCAATAGAGAAAGATATCGAATTGGATACTGCACCTGCTAAAGAAAATACCATTAAGTTTTTGTCGTACAAGGTTTCTCCTGAAACATTCCAGGTCCTGGAAAAGATCCACAATCTTCACGAGAATACTTTCACTCAGTTCTCCATGAAGGCTCCTACTATACAAACCGCCATACTCCAGTCTCTGGCTTCTTTTATAGAGTCGATGTCGACCACCAAGGTTAGTGAGATGAATGAGGAAGCTTTATGCTCGGCTACTGTTTCGGTTAAGGACTTTGAGCAAGTTGGTTTGGACTTATCGTGGCTGAACCAGAGGCTTTATGTGGCAAAGAGGGTATACCAGCACACGCAGTCCCTTAATACTATTGATACCTATGTTAAGGATCTGGAAGTTGCTCGAGCAAAAGTTGGTGAACTCGAGGATAAGATTGCAAAGCTTAAGTCAGAAGCTGAGGCATTGTTACCTAAATCACTAGGAGTAAATGATCATGTCCTTGAAGGTTTCTTTTAGAGCATAGGTATAGACATATAGTATGTCAGTCATAGCCTACTTAGCGATCACGGCCTCCTTTTCCTTGGACCAATGTGCCAGTTCTGGCATCAGAAAGTTCTTAACTAATTTATATTCCAGCTTTGGTGGGCATGATTAGTTAGATTTTGGTCTATTTACTTGTTGAAGAGCAACTCTAGTACTAGTAGGCAAATATTATGCAAAACCATTATTTTGCAAAACAGATAACAAAACTCTTTAGAGCCTTTCAATGGTGATTATGCAAGAAAGATATACTTGCATATTTATATATTTTATGTTATACAAGCTAACTTTATGTTATACAAGCTAACATGTTGAGAGAAAATAGTAGAAATCAGTGAGAAAATTTAGCAAATAATGAGCCACCCAAATAGGAGAGACAGTTGATTTCGCTTGACAAATCACCCTCCCGAAGTTTGGCAAAGTGAATGTCTATTTCTATTTTGTATTTTGCCTATCTAACTGTTATGCTACCATAGTCCATTTTCTACCAATTTCTTTATATTTCATCTAAGGATATTGATTCGCTAAGTGTCGATCGTTGAGCTCAAGCTATTACTACCTAATTGTTAGAGAGCATGATTGCAGAATATCTCCCAAATAGAAAAGAACGAAAGTTAGATAGGTTCAAATCGACGCTTAAAGCGTCCAAAGTTCATTTCGCATGGAATATGTATTTTTATATTTAGTCAAAAGTTTAGTTTACTCCACTAATTAAAATTTAATTTAGAAATCAAAATCAACATTGTATTTTTTATTTTTTATGCAAAATAATGTTTACGTCCATATGAGCGTTGAAGACGTCCTCATTTTTTTTTTGATGATAATGCACCCCAGCCACTCTCAGTAAAACACTGTCAATCCCACTGTCCGTAGCCCTACCACGCATCCAACCAGCCATTTGTCTGTTTCAGCATGACAACCATAGTTACGGGACAACCGTATCGACGACGATATCTTTTGACCTCACTAGTATGACCTTTGTGGTGAAATTCTTCGTGATTGGGTCATCATTCTACAAAAATTACCTGAGCATATTGTTGACAAAATGATCTAATAGACATGTGTCATCAAGTTACTACAAAATCAAAATTGTTGCCAACCTATATAGAAAAATCAATTCCAATGTATAGTTAATTAGTTCTGGTAAACCAATCGGGATACAAACATGACATGTTGCTTCAAAAAAAATTATTCAATGTTTGTCTTCATTTATTAGCGAAACAACCAAATTTCATAATCAACGTGCGTGGCTCGTCAAAACAAACTTATATACACAGTCAACTAGTTTAATTGAATAATGTTCCAAATAACGACTGTGGCACAAGAGGCTAACATCTAGAAGTTCTTCAATATACTAAAGTAAGACAAATTATATTACCCCCTTACCATTTTACCACAACATGCTCACTTGACTTCAGGCTACCCGATGGGGAAATTAGAGACTCATTTGCGGCACCAATTGTCTCTCTTGAACCCCTTCCTTAGTTATCTCCTCCTCTCTGCGTACTGTCATGATTACAATGTCTTGTGGTGCTAGTTTTTAGGTTGTCTACTAGTACTTCAAGACCCATGAGAATCACGGTTTCTTGGTTCATAGCCTGCATTTAAAGGTATACTTTGATGCGTACCAGTATCCCACGTAGCAAGTTACGGCATAAACTAAAGCAACTTTACAAAAAATGAACTGATAGACTGAAAAAAAATTGAAGAAACAATTCTTATTCCATGCACTACTAGAAATTTAGTGAAAAGTGACAGGAAGTTATTGCCAAGTAAAATACCAAAAAATTGCCATTTAAGCTTAAAACGGCAAGCCTTGTGGCTCTAATGGAGCGGCCACATTGAGCGTTGCCGTTATTTCCTTGTGGCGGTACAATTCCTGCCATTTTAGATAATCTTGGCAGGAAACCCTTTCTTGCAGCTTTTGCTACTTTTACGCGGCAAGAGATCTTGCCATTTTTGAGCCTACTGTTTAAGCAAGAGTGTCTCTCCGATTTTAGCCTACTTTAGGTGGCAAAAATTCTTGCTCTATCTGACTTTAATCTTGTCGTATTTGATTACACCATATACGGAATAAACTCCATCCATTTTTTGCGCACCTTAAACGACAATGCACTTGTCATTTTTTTATTTTCTTACTGCTTTATTTGCTGACACCAGGCAGTAATAATTTGAACTCCGATTTTGGAGATATAAAAAAATGACAAGAATGAAGTACCGCTGGTTAAAGAAGGAAAACCTGTAAATATATACCATAATTCTTCCTACAAGAATTCTTCTGGCACTCTATACCAAAATTCACAAGTACATGTAACCTGAACAAGCATGCACATCATACACATCAATTGCGCACACATCTTACGAATATAACGTAACATTTTTACATTAGACATTGTACAAAATAACATTTGTGAGCTCTATATAATAATCTAAATTGCTTCATCAAAAATATGCTTACAATTTTGAGCACCATAACTTCAGCTCCTACCAAAAATGCAAGCTAGCTAGTTGCTTCAACTTTGCGCTATTTGCTTTTGCAATGCAAGTACCAACCTATGTAACTTGAGACTCCGGAAAAAACTGCAAGCTAAATTGCTTCATCAACTTGGTGCTCTTTCTTACCTTAAACCTACAAAAGAAATACATAGAGGTTAGCGCAATAAGTATTTAAGGATTGATATCCCAAAGCAAGATGTAACCTATAGCTTTCCTTCAAATATATACCACTAAGTGCAAGAAAATTATTCCTATTATTGAATGTCAACTTTCAAGGAAGCATTGAAGAGTATTCGGTTTAGCCCGTTTTATGGATCATGAGTTCAGTCCACAGACAACTGGGCTGGCAGGGACATAACTGAACTAGCAATTAAGTGTCAGATGGACACATATACAACCATAACCGAACACCTTGTGCTGAAAAGTTTGCTTGAAGAAGCAGATCACAACAACATAAAACACAAATTTCATTGTCAACCAATTTTATCAACTTGTATATTCTATCATTTTTAGTTTTATCAAACAAGCAGTTTTTGAAACACAATTATAGCGGAATGTCTAGTTTCTAACTAATAGTGAATTTAATCCATGAAGTTACACTGGTGCAAACCAAAAGATGCATATACAAAGACTACACACCAATATAGTCACTAGCTTCAATCAAGAAGCATGTAAAACAATTCTAAGGCAGGCCCTCAAACAATCCAAAACATGCATAAAGTTTATAGAACTTAATCGAAGGAAGACAAAGATGGTGCACACCCACAAAGAAAAGCTTGCCGAGGGAGTGATTGAATACAACTCTAATGTAAATATGTAATAATCTTCAAGTTCTTGTCCACTGTGATTAGAATTAGAAATTCATATTCATTGTTTTTTTTTCTTGGAGTTTATTTCACAACTATCTCTACATGAACATTGTAAGAAAACAATATTTTTAAGAAAGGGTAACATGTGGAACTTATGTACTAGTCCTCCATGTCGATTGAACAATCGCGTAGACATTGCCATACTTTCAAAGGTATCATGCAAAGTTCAGACTAGACATTGCCATACTTTCAACTAGACCACAAGTAATACTCATGTCCAGAAAAGAGGAAATTGGCCCTTAAAAAACTTATCCTCAAGGAGAATTTTGAGAAGTTTAGGGGAATATTGTACTTCTAATGACATCAGGACATAACACATCGTCAATGTAGATTGAACAATCGCGTAGAAATAAAAACATGACCATCAGTTCATTTTATTCCCCAACACAGATCAACACTAATTCACCTTTCTGCTTGAGTTAATATTCAAAGGAAGTCTTGTTTAGGAAACACGAGTCAATTTGGTTTCCTTATTATTTCAGTTAAGGAAGTCTTGATATCAGAGGAGTATAACCTGTTGAAAAACTAATTCTAAATCAAGGGTTCCATGGAATTCAAAAGCAACTTGGGCCTAAAATGAAGTCACATAGGCAGCCACAGGACAACCAGAGATATTCTAAAGTTACCTCTTGTCAAGATTCATGAACCAGCAGTACACTTGGTCTAATAGCCTGTTAAGGCACTGATTGAATTTTGCAGGCAGCCACCAAGGCTTTGAAGGATCATAAATGGTTTCTGGATAGTGGTTGCTCCAGGGATATGAGTTGCAAGAAGTCTCTCTTTACAAAACTCAAAGAATATTCAGGAGGAACAATCACACTTGGTGACAAAACAAAATGCAACATTATTTGTATAGGTAGTGTTGGTAATGATTCTGCAAGTTCAATTTCTGATGTTTATTTGGTTGAAGGTTTAAAGTATAATCTGCTTAGTATATCTCAGTTATGTGATAGAGGTAACAAAGTAGTTTTTGACAAAATGTGTTGTGCAAGATGAGAAATCTGAAAATTGCATACTCACTGCTCCTAGGTCACATAATGTTTATGCTCTTAGTAATAACAAAGTTGCAGGTGAAAGTATGAAAGGTCTCAAAGCTTTGAAGGAAGACTTAAACCGTTGGCATAGAAATCTTGGGCATATTAGCATGCATAAAATGAATAAGCTCATCTCAAAAGATTTGGTAAGAGGTTTACCACCCCTGAAATTCAAAGATGATGAGATTTGCAAGGTGTAGATAGTGCATTCTGAGCAGCTCAACCATCGTCCACGTGGCAGTCATCGAGCACATCTAATGGTACTCCGTATACATCCTATCTTATCTCTGTATGCAAGCTTATCCATATGGGGGCTGTGAGACAGGGCCACCCGCGATACTAACCACACGGGAGTTGTAGGGACTTAGTGGTTTGGAGCCTAGAGTAAGGAACGTCGCGCGAAAGCAACAACCACGCTCGCGTGCGACCCTTGGTAACTGTCTGAGAGATCTAAGGCCTACGTGTCCCATAAATGCGGTCGATCTCATAACGGTCCCCTACTTATGCGGATGAATGCGTAACGTGCCCTATATATACGGTCGAACGTGCCGTTATGAGGCTATCATTAAGCCGCCATTTATGGGCGCATTATCCCCTCATAACGGTCACTTCCCCACTACATATAGGTACGTTAGTCCTCCATGAAAACTTCTTGAATATCTTAGCCAATTTGTTATACTGTCTCTCTCTCAAGAACAGTTAGGGAGTGTTTACTCTTTCCCCCTACGCCAACCCTCAATCTCTCTGTGTTTCCATTCTTGTTTCTTTGTTCTTATATCCTGTTAGAGGTGTACACTTGGATTTCTTCCCAGGATTTCCTTGTACACACAAGGCATGTGCCCAAGGTAAACATACCAAGATTTCATTCAATCCAAAGAACTTTGTAAGTACTTCTAGATCTTTAGAATTGATGCATATGGACTTGTGTGGTCCTATGAGGGTCCAGACACCCAAAGGTAAGAAATATATGCTTGTTGTGGTAGATGGTTGCTCTAGATTTATATGGGTTATGTTCATTAGAGACAAGTCTGAAGCATTATCTGAATTCTCAAAGCTTTGTAAGATCTTCAAACTTTGAAAAATTTACCTGTTGCATCAATTAGAAGTGATCATGGTAGAGAATTTTATCAGCTTAATTTTGATTTATTTTGTGCAAAGCATGGCATCTCACACAACTTTTTCTGTACCTAGAACTCTTCAGCAGAATGGAGTAGTTGAGAGGGAAAATAGGACACTTGAAGATATGTCTAGAACCATGCTACTTGAAAGTAATTTGCCAAAATATCTGTGGGCAGAAGTTGTTAACACTGCCAGTTATGTGCTGAATAGATACTTGATTAGACATATTTTGAAGAAAAATCCTTATGAACTTTTCAAAGGCAGAAAGCCAAGTGTTTCCTATTTTAAGCCTTTTGGCTGTACTTGTTATGTGCATAATAATGGCAAGGATAATCTTTGCAAAGTTGATGCTAGAAGTGATTCAGGTGTATTTCTTGGTTATTCTCAAGCTAGCAAAGCATTTAGAGTTTTCAATAAGAGAACTAAGATTGTGGAGGAGAGTATTCATGTGATTTTTGATGAAAGTGCTGATGATTCCTTGAGTGAAAGTTTTGCAGATCTCAACTTGAATAAGTATGAGGCAGATGATGATTATGAGAAAAAGAAAAGAAGCAAAACTACCATGCAGGAATAGTCAGAAGAATCTCAAGGCCTTGAACATCACGTTGAGCCAAAACCTCAAAGCCTTGGGACTGAGATTGACAGAACACAAGTTGCTCGAACTACTGTATCAAGTTCTGAAAGCCTTGAAGGACCATATACCTGGACACCAAGAAATAAGTTCAAGTATTTATCAGATCACCCTGTAGACAA
Organism: Linanthus parryae; assembly: GCA_023055425.1. NCBI lineage: Eukaryota > Viridiplantae > Streptophyta > Magnoliopsida > Ericales > Polemoniaceae > Linanthus > Linanthus parryae. Next base: position 49,366,362 of record JALGPY010000003.1, on the reverse strand, counting down.
CATCATCTCATATCCAACTACTGGAACACAGACAAGAGGAAAACTAAAGAATCTGTATGCATTCAGTGCTTTTGTATCACTTTTGAGCCTAAAAGTGCAAAGGAGGCACTGGAAGATGCAGATTGGATCATTGCAATGCAGAATGATCTAAGTGAGTTGGAAAGGAATAAGGTATGGAACTTGGTTCCAAGACCAAAGACTCAGTCTGTTATTGGAACCAGATGTTGGGTTTTGATCATGGATACGCAGCGGAAGAAATCATTATCCATTCAAGACCCTCCAAGGATCACAGGAAGAGAATCATAACGATGGTAAGGGAAGAAACAAGTAACACACCTTAGAGGTCTCATGTGATGACTTGTACCGTGAATTGTGTCACGTCTCTACGGTTGATCCAAGCCTAGAGGGGAGATCTAGATCCTCCAACTCCTTGTGCTAGCTAGTAAGAATGGAAGAGGATGAAGGAATCATGCAACGAATCACCAAGGAAGAGGGTTCGGACCCTCTTGGTGGCCGACGGGTAGAGGGGCAACATAAGGGAGTTCGACCTCCTTATATTGCTTTCTCTCTCATTGCTTTATTCTCCCCTACTCTAAGTAAGTAGATGTGTAGAGAAAAATAAGCTAGAAGTGTTCTTTATATAGTCCCACCACTCCTTGTTCTACTACATAAAGAACCACTCTCCTAATCCTACTTAAATAAAGATTAGTCCCTTTTGCAAACTAGTCCTAATCATGTCCATACATGGATTAGTTCTCTTTGAAATTTAATCCTAATCATGACTCTACATGAATTAGTCCACCTTGGCAAATCCTAATCATGTACACACATGGATTAGTCCAACTTGCATATTAGTCCTACTAAGTTAGCAAATTGTTGCGATTTGGTCCTTCTAATTAATTAATCATATCAATTAATTAATTCTGAAGTCTAGTTCACCCCTATATGGCGTGTGACCCCATAGGTTCTATTTAGTTGGTACTAACTCTTTACTAATATGGAGCGGCCTCTAGCAAGAAATCCATTCTAGCCAACAAATAGAACAGTTATCATGGCAAACCTTGTGCCCAATATCACATATTGCGTTTATCCCTTTGTCTCTATATCCGGATTGGACACGAGACATAATAGTCACACTCGTATATCCAATCCATAGTTTTTCGATCCTGGGAATATGCTTATGCAAACAGATAACATCAATATCTCCATATTGATTTATCTGAGTCTGGCCAGACATTCAATAAGCACCATCCCTCGAGTGGCCATGGATATTTACCCCATTATGTGGGAGGGAAAATCCTCTCTACATCACTACAATCTCTAAGCTTGCTTCCTATCATGCCCGATAGCTATCTTTATAGTTTCCCGGTTAAGGCACAACGTTGGATAACATCAAAGCATGATATTCCACAACTAGAGTATCTAGTGACTTCAAGTCTAAGGATTACATTATAGTTGGCACTACGAGAAGCGATTGTGACTTTGACATAATCTAATGTATCCTTCTCGTCGTGGGTCAATCCAGTATGCCATTACTCCTAATGCATACCCATGTGTTGGGTCGTGATATCTCTATATCAATCCAACCACGTACTAGTCTATAGATGATTGTCCCATTAATCATTATAATTGACTAGGGATATTTAGGAATATAGTACTTATATTCTAAGGGCTTCATTCATGTTAACATATCTCTATATCGATAACATAATGAATCAAAAATCCACATATTTGTCACAATTAATTGATTGCCTCTAGGGCACAATTCCAACACAAGATGGGTATTCAAGAATATGCTTGATGAAAATGATAAGATTTTGAGAAACAAAGCTAGACTTGTGGAACGTGGGTATAATCTAGAGGAAGGAATTGATTATGAGGAGACATTTGCTCCTGTTGCCAGCTTCGAAGCTATCAGAATACTTCTTGCATTTGCATCCCATAAACATATAAAGATTTTTCAAATGGATGCTAAAAGTGCATTCTTAAATGGTTATTTACAAGAAGAAGTATATGTTGCTCAACCACCTGGCTTTGCAGATGACAATTTCCCTGATCATGTTTACAAATTAGACAAAGCTTTTTATGGACTTAAGCAAGCTCCAAGGGATTGGTGTGACAGACTCTCAAATTTTTTACTTGACAATGATTTTAAGAGAGGACTGGTTGACAAAACTCTTTTTTATTAAGAATCATGAAAATGATTTGTTAGTAGTACAGGTTTATGTTGATGATATACTCTTTGGTGCTACTAATGATTCTCTTTCAAAAGAGTTTTCAAGTCTAATGTGCAGGAAATTTGAAATGAGCTTAATGGGAGAACTCAATTTCTTTATTGGAGTTCATGTTCATCAAATGAAGAGAGGAATATTTGTACATCAAGGGAAGTATACCAAGGAATTGTTAAACATGTACAACATGTCTCAATCCAAGGTAGCAAAGACTCCTATGAGTTCATCATTATCCTTAGACAATGATATAAGTGATAAGAGTGTAAATCAAAAAGATTATAGAGGTATGATTGGTTCACTTTTGTATCTAACTGCTAGTAGATCATATATCATGTTTAGTGTATGCATGTGTGCAAGGTTTCAAGAAGATCCTAAGTAAAGTCATTTGATTGCTGATAAAAGGATTTTCAGATATTTGAATGGAACCAAATACTTGGGGCTTTGGTATCCAAGAAGAACTAATTTTATGTTGAGTGGTTATTCAGATGCAGACTTTGCAGGTTACAAAGTGGATAGAAAAAGTACTACAGGGTGTTGCCAATTTCTTGGTTCATCGCTGATTAGTTGGCATTCCAAGAAGCAAAATTCAGTAGCCTTGTCAACTGCAGAAGCTGAATACATTGCAGTTGGTGCTTGTTGTTCACAAGTACCATGGATTGCTCAACAATTAAGAGGTGGATATGATTTCAGAAATGTGCCTATCAATTATGACAATACTAGTGCCATTTCAATATCAAAGAATCCAGTTTAGCACTCAAGAACTAAGCATATAGATGTGATACATCATTTTACTAGAGATCCTGCTGAGAAAGGTGATGTATCTTTAACTTTTATTTCAACTATTATACAGATAGCTGATATTTTCACTAAACATTTTCCACATGATAGGTTTACATCCATAAGGCTTGAATTGGGTATGTTAAACAAGGATGCAGTGGTTTAGGGGGAGTATTAGTTCTTACTTGTATTATGTGTGAAAATCTCAAAGCCTTGAGATCATACTCTCTTAGCCTTGTGAGTATGCTTTGAAGTTTACTGGCAGCCTTGAAATTTCTCAAAGCTTTGGGCCACTGTTTCAAAGCTATGAGTAATATGCTGTGTATTTGTATTTAAAAATTGGATCACAAAATATTTTCTGATATCTTTTTAGATAATTATGGAATATATTATATGTTCAGAGGATTTGGTTAAAATATCCCAAAATATCTCATGAATATCTTTCAAAATCTGACTTGCATGTAATCCTATTTTCAATCAAACTCTTCTACCTACTTAAGTCAACTTTAGGGCTTTTTCACTCATTCTTAATCTCTTTCTTTCCATCTCTATCTCTCTCTCTCTCTCTCAATTTCTTTCTCAACTCTCTGAAATCCTAAACCCAATGGAGAGCAAGTTAGAGAAAATTAAGCAACAAGGGCAGAGTTCAACTCAGAGAACCAAGAGAAATGCTAACAAAAATATCACCTTTCATGGATCGGATTCAGAGTAAACAACCAGCATTAAGGAGACTTCTCCACCTTTAAAGAAGATCAAGAAGGGAAAGGAAGTTCAAGAAAAAGTTCAAGAAGATGGGTCTGAATCTGAGTACGGAACATAGGAAGTGGTGAAAGCTAAGGAGCAGGGGAGTAAAGATCAAGGAGATCAGTCAAGCAAGAAGAAGAAAAATGTTGTTGTAGAGAAGAACGCAGATTAGAAGAAAAGTGATCCATCTCCCAAAGAAAAGAAGCCAGAGGATAAGATGAGTGATCCATCAACCACTACTAGAATTTTTTAAATAAACCACGGGAGAAAAGCATAGTATATATAGTGAAAAGCGTCGTTTTAAGTAAATACTATGGTTATATTAGCCGTAGGTCCTGGAGGGGTCGTATTTAATAAAACCCGTAGTATTTAGTTTATAGTAGGTGTCGTTTTCTAATACCACGGCCCCTCTAAACCGTCGTTTTTATGTCAGTTAATACGGCGGACATATTACCGTAGTATTAGTAAACTATAGTTCATATAATCCGTAATATATTTTATCCTACACTCTAAGGAAACCGTAGTATTAACCCCAATTTTCTTTTAGAATTTCAAATAACCCAAACTAACCAAACCATGCTCGTTGTTACACAACGAGTTTTCCATAAACAATATCACGACAATGTGCAAAAACTTCAGAGTACTTGGATCCCAAAATACACAATATAGATACCAAAATTTGCCTTTGTACATATATAGATCCCAAAAAAATAAACCTCAACCTTCAAAATATTTCAATAGTCGCGAACAACTTGGTTCCTGAAAGGGGAGTATGCAGATAGATATGCAGCACAGATATTCTACAGGGGGGGTTGAATAGAGTATGCCAACTTTTTGCAAAACCGTAGTATTAACCCCAATTTTCTTTTAGAATTTCAAATAACCCAAACTAACCAAACCATGCTCGTTGTTACACAACGAGTTTGCCATAAACAATATCACGACAATGTGCAAAAACTTCAGAGTACTTGGATCCCAAAATACACAATATAGATACCAAAATTTGCCATTGTACATAATATAGATCCCAAAAAAATAAACCTCAACCTTCAAAATATTTCAATAGTCGCGAACAACTTGGTTCCTGAAAGGGGAGTATGCAGATAGATATGCAGCACAGATATTCTACAGGGGGGTTGAATAGAGTATGCCAACTTTTTGCAAAACTTGTAGAGGAGAAGAGTCTCAGTTCAAGTGTAATGTAGTTCAAGGCCTTGAAAACAGTTTCAAGCCTTTGAAGTGAAAACCAGTTTGAAATAAAACAGAAAAGTCTTTTTCAAGGCCCTGAAAAGAGTTTCAAACCCTTGAAAATAGACTAGTTTGAATGCTATAAAAACTATGTATGTAGAAGAACTGTAAATGTAAGAGAAAAGTGATTTATAGAGTTCAATCCACTTGGACCTACGTATCTACCTCACGGATCTTCTCCCTGCAGGATTTTCAACTCAATTCTTATTACTCAAAAGCTAATCCCTAGATCTCAAGCACAGAGAGATGTCTTACTCTGTTACAGCTTGTGGTTCTTCTCTAACCTATCTAGTACCTGCTCTAGCTAACTGATTAACTAAGAATTCTCTATTTTTCACTTTGAACAATCCTTGAGAATGAAATGAAGAAGTATTACAAGAATGATATACCAATAAAGCACAATACAGAAGATCACTAAAGTATGAAACAGCAGTGAAGAATGCAGTGGTCTTATGTGAGTTGTATTGTAAGAATGATGTACTTCTTTGCTTGTCAATCCAGAAATGTTTCTCTCTTTTTTGCCCGTTGAGTGTTGTGTTTTGTTTCTTCAAAAAGAGCTCTATTTATACTTGATTGAAGCTCTGCAAATCTTTCCAGATTTTTAGCAACAACTTCCTATTTTGTAGGCAACAACTTTGACTCTCTTAACAGCCTTCTCCAATGGATAGTTGATCATAATCTTCTGAGATAATGATTTGATCTTGTCTTTAAACAACCTAAGAAGCTTTCATGATGTCTGATTGATCACAGAATCATCTTCTTTCAATGTTTCCTTTCCTGCAAAAACCAGATTAGGAAACTAAACCTGCAAACTTAGGAAATAAAATTTCCCCGCAAAACTGAGTCAAACAGATCGATTAAGCGATGTTAGATATATCAAAACAGTCTATCTTTCATCATAAAATAATAAAACATCAAGTATAGGGGTGAGAGGGATATAATTAAATCAAAAGAGTTTAGAGAAACACCCCCTCAGAACATGCATGCAGGTCTGACATTTTCAAGACTTTGAATCCTGGTTCAAGGCCTTGAAGCCTGTGAAACCTGATTCAAGGATTTTAAAACTGTTTCAAGGCCTTGAAATAACTCAATATTTCAAGTCCATGAAACCTGTGACCTTACAATCTCCCCCTTGATGAAAGACAAAACCTAAATCTGTTTGAGCCTTAGTTTTTGCAAGAAATATTGATTAGTACACAGTTTAAATAGTAATAACACATTAATTCCAAAAGATCCAACTTATTAATAACTAAAATCAAAACAAAAACACATAAGTTGCAGATAATTCTACTGACCAAAAGATAGGTCACTTAAACAGAAATAAAACCTAAGCTTTTCTCCCCCTTTTTGACTTTCATGAAAAAGAATGAGAAGATGTTGGATCAAGGTCTGGAAAATTTTTGAAAAAACTTGTAAACAATAAGTGAGAAAGAAAGTATAGGGAAGATTATGGGGTTAGGTCTCCATCTCCATCCTGATCTCCCTCTTCTTCCTCATTATCCTCACCATTGTCTCGTTCTTCTTGTTCTTCTTCATCCCCACCAGTGGTCTCTTCTTTAGTCTTGTCCTTAGCAGCAATCTTTCGAGATTTCTTCTTCTTCTTCAGGGTTATTAGCAAGTCATCTGATCCATGGCTGTCTGCTTCATCTCCTTCTTGAGCAGCTTTCTCAACTACCACCTGCTTTCCTTTATCCTTGACTTGAGCAGCCTCTTCCTGATCGGAGTGTTCACTTGGAAAGTTCTTGTCAGAGCCTTCTTTCTTAGCACCTTCTTCATCCTCAGGAACATCAAACACAGTCATGCTTCTAAAGATGGTCTCCACCATGTATTTGACTTTTTTGAGATCAGCATGAAACCCATGCTAGTTCTCTTTGATTTCACAATTGTCCATCTCAAATCCATCAAGTCTCTGAAGGATGGAAGACAAAACAGGAGGCTGAGAGGTTTGGCTTGAAGTGGGGGTCAAGGTATTGGGCTTGACAAACTTCTTTGCATTCAGCTATTCTTCTGTCAAATCAGAATATAACCTCCAAACTTTCTCTTTGGTCTTAACCACTCAAATCTTCTCATAGGTTTTCTCATTGAGCAGAACTGATAGACTCTTCACCAGAAGTAGGAATATCAAGGTGTTGGAAAAAGAGTTAGCATGTTTTCATAAGGCAAAGGATGCTTTCTCTGATTTGTTTGGCTGAACAACATATGCTCCATTACATGATTTTGCAGATCAATATCATAACCATGCATAACCAGATACATAATATAGAGCACTCTCTCAGTGATCAACTCCTTGGAATGTTCCCTTGGAAATATACACCTCATCAGACTGGTGAACAACACTCTAGCTTCAACATTCAACACAGAGTGTGTTAACTGTTGGATGAGGCAGGAACAGTTGGTAGAAAGAATTCTTCTCTAGCCATTTTCAAAGATTCATTTTTGGGTAGATGGTTCTCTGTGTCATACCTCTTAGGACAGCCTAGGACAGTTGAGAACTCAGAATGATCCAATTCCATAGTAACACCAGCAACTACAGTCTTGATAACCAAGTGTGGAGAGTTCTTAAGTTTCTTCATGTTGAAATATAAAAGTCTGGTAAGCCTAGGGTAGGCTAACTTAGGAGGATTTAGCATGAACCACAAAGAGCTTTTCTTTAACATGATAATGCAATTCAGATTCATTCCAGTCAACACAGGCATACTGACCAAGCTACAAAAAGCAATAGGCCTAGAGGCAAAACCATCCAACCAGTGACCTTTTGAAGTATTTGAGATGAACCAAGATTCATCAGGAGCAGTATTATTTTAGTAGATCTGAAAGGCTCTTTCCACATTGTCTTCTGGCTCTTCCTCTGTTACCTTCCCTTTCCCCTTTTCAGCTTGAGTGGCCTTCTGCTTTTTCTTCAACTTCTTGGGACTAGATATCTCTGTTTCTGGTTGCTTCTCTGCAGCATCTTTCTCTTTCTTCTTATTCTTCTTCTTGTCTGAAGATGGGGTTGCATCCTTCTTGGCTTTATTCTTAGGTGGAGGAAGCTCTGCAACTGCTTCTGCACTAGGAGTTCTAGAACTTGAGTTACCACTAATGTCTTGAACCTCTTCTACTGTTGTCTTTCTCTTCTTCTCTGTACTCTGTTTTGAACCTCCAACCATCTTGATTCTGTCTGAGGCTCTTATAGTGCTCATTAGGGTTTTGGAGAAGAATAGAGAGAGGAAGATTTTATACGGAGTGAAGGAGAAGAGAAGAAGATAAATACTAAGAGATTTTGTATTTGTAAAGGAAACTGCAATATTTTTCTGATAAAAGATCTGTAATGATCAACAAAGATTCAAATCTTTGAAGACGTTGGAAATAAACAATTTAATACTATATTTCGCTGAAAATCAATTTTGAAAAAAGGTAAGGGCAATATTGAGCAAATATCTACAAAGATAGCACCCAATACTGAATGATCCAGAAGTTATTGACTAACCAGTTATCAGTCTTATTTTCAAGGCTTTGAAAATAATTTCAAGGTCTTGAAACGCTATTAAACTGAAACACATAAAATAAAAACTTTGAAGAGATTTTCAAAGCCTCAGTTCAAACCTTTAAAACACATAATAACTTACCTTCCTTTTCCTGATGCTCCCCCTAAACCAATGCATCTTTATTTATCGTGCCTAATTCCATTCTTAGAGCTAAAAATCTTTCGTCTGGAAATGGTTTAGTGAAGATATCTGCAAGTTGCATGTTAGTAGAAACAAATTCAAGAACATTATCACCTTTCTCAGCATGATCTCTGATGAAATAGTGTCTGACATCAATGTGCTTGTTTCTTGAATGCTGAACTGGATTCTTTGTAATTGATATTGCACTAGTGTTGTCACATTTGATTGGTATGCTTCTGAAATCAAATCCAATATCTCTAAACTGTTGAGCAATCCATAACACTTGTGAACAACATGATCCAACAGATATATATTCAGCTTCAGCTGTTGATAGAGCAACTGAGTTTTGTTTCTTGGAATTCCAACTGATCAAGGAGGATCCAATGAATCGGCATGTTCCTGAAGTGCTTTTTCTATCAACTTTGTAACCTGCAAAGTCAGCATCTGAAAAACCATGTAAAGAAAAGTAAGAATGTCTTGGATACCAAAGCCCTAAGTCTTTGGTAACATTGAGATATCTGAATATTCTCTTCACGTCAGTCAAATGTGATTCCTTTGGATCAGCTTGAAATCTTTCACACACACATACACTGAACATGATATCTGGTCTACTAGCAGTGAGATAGAGTATTGATCCAATCATACCTCTATACTCTTTCACATTGACACTCTTACTAGATTTATCTTTATCTAAAGACAGTGTAGAACTCATGGGTGTCTTAATCTCTTTGGATTGAGACATGTTGTACTTGTTCAACAAGTCCCGAGTGTACTTGCTTTGATGCAGAAAGTTTCCCTTCTTCAACTGATGTATTTGAAGTCCAAGGAAGATGTTCAATTCTCCCATCATGCTCATTTCAAATTCCCTGCTCATAAGACTTGAGAATTCTTTGCATAGAATATCATTAGTAGCTCCAAACAGAATATCATCAACATAAATCTGAACTACAAGTAAATCTTTCTCATGAGTCTTTATGAAAAGGGTCTTGTCTACCAATCCTCTTTTGAAATCATTTTCAAATAGAAACTTTGACAATCTTTCATACCAAGCCCTTGGAGCTTGTTTCAAACCATAAAGAGCTTTGTCAAGTTTGTAAACATGAACTGGAAATTTATCACTTTCAAATCCAAGAGGTTGTGCAACATAAACTTCTTCTTTCAAGTAGCCATTCAAAAATGCACATTTCACATCCATTTGAAATAGTTTCATGTTTTTGTAAGATGAAAATGCAAGTAGAATTCTAACTGATTTTAACCTGGAAACTGGAGCAAAAGTTTCCTCATAATCAATCTTATTGATTGTAACCTTGAGAAACTAACCTTGCTTTATTTCCGATCACCTTGCCATTCTCATCTAGGTTGCTGAACACCCATCTTGTACTAATGACAGACTGGTTTGTTGGTGGAGGAACTAGGTTCCACACCTTGTTTATTTACAACTCATTGAGTTCACTTTGCATAGCTATAATCTAGTCTGCTTCTTGTAATACTTCCTTCACTGTTTTGGGTTCTACAAGAGAAATGAAAGCATTGAAGGCACAAAGATTCTTCAACTTGATCTTGTTTGTGTACCAGTGGTTGGATCAGAGATGATGTTGTCAGCTAGATGAGATGAAAGATATTTGAATCTCTTTCTTGGAGACCAAGGTTCAGGCTCTCCATACTGCTTCTCTGGTCTTGAAGTGGTAGCCTGATCATTCATCTCTTTCTGATCATCCTTGTCAAGGCTTTGATCTTTGGTTTCAAGGCCTTGAGTCTTGTTTTCAAGGTCTTGAAAATGGCTTTTGTTTCCTTATGAGCCTTTCTTGAAACCAAGTGTGTTCTCAGGTTCTTCTTCTGATTCATGCTTGTTCGGATTCACGTCTTCAAAACTTTCACTCAAAGAACCATCATAGCTTTCATCAAATATAACATGAATACTTACTTCAACAAGTCTGGTTCTTTTATTATAAACTCTGTAAGCTTTGCTAGTAAGAGAGTAACCAAGAAATATACCTTCATCACTTCTTGCATCAAACTTACCCAAGTTGTCCTTACCATTGTTGTGGGCATAGCATGTGCAACCAAAGGGTCTGAAGTATGAAATGTTTGGATTTCTCCCTTTGAAAAGTTCATAGGGGGTCCTCTTCAAGATAGGTCTGATGCACCTATTCAAAATGTAATTTGCTGTATTCGCAGCTTCTACCCAATAATGCTTTGGCAGTTTGTTTTCTAGAAGCATTGTTCTTGACATATCTACAAGAGTCCCGTTCTTTCTTTCAACAACTTCATTCTGTTGAGGAGTTCTAGGAGCAGAGAAATTGTGAGAGATACCATGCTTAACACCAAACAAATCAAATTCTAATTGATCAAACTCTCTACCATGATCACTCCTGATTAAAGAAATAGGTAGGTTTTTCATGGTTTGAAGTTCACTGCAAAGCTTTGAAAATTCATAGAGGGCTTTAGATTTTTCTTTGAGAAACATAACCCAAGTATATCTAGAGGAATCATCTACAATAACTAGCATATACTTCTTACCTTTTGGAGTATGAGTTCTCATAGGACCACAAAGATCCATATGAAGTAATTCTATAGGTCTAGTAGTACTTACAAACTTCTTTGGCTTGAATGAGCTTCTGGTCTGCTTACCCTGAGCACAAACTTTGCATACTTCATCATATTTGAAATTGATATATGGCAATCCTCTTACCAGATATTTGGAGATTAACTTGTTTAAGGTATGCAAGATAATATGACAAAGTTTTCTGTGCCAACGCTTTGAATCCTCTTTCAAGGCCTTGAGACACTTCATGCTTTCACATGCAACTTTGTTAGTCTGAAAGGTATAAACATTGTTTGATCTAGAGGCTGTGAGAATGCAATTGTCTGATTTCTCATTTTGCACCACACACTTCTCTTTATCAAAGATAACCTTATTTCCATTGTCATAAAGCTGAGATACACTAGCAAGTTAAATTTTAAGCCATCAACTAGATATACATCAGAAATTGAAAATTTTCAGAATCTGTACCAACTTTACCAATACCAAGAATGTTGCATTTGCTTTTGTCACCAAGTGTAATTGAACCTTCAGATTGCTCTTTCAATTTTGGGAATAGAGATCTCTTTCCACTCATGTGTCTTGAGCAACCACTGTCCATAAACCAATTATGTTCTTTGACATTGTTGACAACCTGCAAACACCAATCACTGCCTTACCCAGCTGTTAGACCAAGTGTGGAATTTGGACTCATACTAAGGATCAATCATATTTGGTGGTCTGACCCCTTTAGGAACCTAAATCCGTCTGACTTGTCCTTTAAATTGAAATGGGAATGTGTTCCTCATTATGTGAGGGTGTCTTCTTCTGAAAGGAAAATTCATCTTCATGTGACCAATCTTGTTACAAAAATGGCACATAGGAGAAGCTCTGCTTCCAGCTTTCACAAATCTGGTATTGTTCTTTCGTGGAAAACTTGGATTGTATCCAATACCAGTTTTGTGAACAGACTTTGAACTTCCTCCAAGAATCAAGTTCAATTGTGTTCTGAGCCTGCAAGATTGACTTTGACTAATTCAGATTCTTGAAGTTTCTCAGTAAGAGTAGTCTTTTGTTTATCTAATTCATCAACTTGATGTCTCAAATTAACAAGGCTATTACTCGGAGAGGAGTTCTCAGTGACTACTTCCTTGATTTGTGTTTTCAAGGCTTTGAGATTGGTTTTCAAGGCCTTGAAATCACTGTCAGTTTTCTTCTAAGAGATTTCAAGATTCTGATTCAGACAAACCAGCAATTCTCTTTTGCTTGCTCATGAACTTTTTCTTTTAAAACTCTAATTTCTTATATAGTCCTCTTCATTTAAATCATTGTTCTAAGATAATCTGAGAGGACTTCTTTTGGTTTTGAAATCAAACAGTTTACCATTACCTCAATGTTCTTCTCATAACTTTCATCATGTTTGGCCATGATGCATAGGTTGGAATGTTCTTCTTCAGATTCAAAATCACATGAGCTGTCTGAATCACTCCATGAAGCTATCATAGCTTTCTTTCTTCTGTCATGGTCTTTCTTCTGAAAGTTCTTGATTTTCTTGTGTGGAAAATCTCTTATCAAATGTCCTGCATTACGACATTCAAAGCAGTTCATGACTTTTGATTTGTTTTTTGAAGAAGAATTACCTTTGTAATCCTTGCTATTGGATGATCTGTGTCTTTCTCTGTTGAAGTCTTTGTTTCCAAAGTTTTTCTTCATTTTGAGGATCTTTTTCAAGGCTTTGGAATCAAAGAAATTGGATCTTCATCATCATCATCATCTTCAGTATCAAGGCTTCGAATTTTCTCATTTTCCTTGGCCTTGAGTGCTAGATTCTTGACACCTTCTGGTAGCTCTCCATCAGCTTCATTCATGGATATTTCATGTTTCAGGAGTTTTCCTTGTAGGTCATCAAGTTGTATTGATGAGAGATCTTGAGCTTCTTCAATGGCTGTTGTCTTTGGTTCCCATTTTGCCTTTGGAATACTTCTCAGTATCTTCCTCACATTTTCTTCATTGGAAATGTGCTTTCCCAAGGAATCAAGGTTGTTTACAATGTCTGTGAACCTCTTGAACATGTCTCTGATAGACTCATCCGGATTCATCTTGAATAGCTCATATTGCCTGAGATAGATGTTGATCTTGGTTTGCTTGACTTAACTGCTTCCTTCAAATGTCACCACAAGCTTATCCCAGATCTCTTTTTCAGTTTTGCATCCTGAGATCCTGTTGAATTCATTTGTACTCAAAGCACAATACAAGATGTTAATAGCTTTGAAATTCTTAGAGAATTGCTGTAATTCTGAAGATGAGAGTGAGTCTTCAGATTTGGGAGTTTTGATCCCATCTTTCTCTGTGTAGAAAGTGTGAGGTTCATTCTGAATAATGGTCCAAAGCGCTATGTCTTGATCAATGATGAACATTTTCATCAAAGCTTTCCAGTGAGCAAAATTGTCTCCACAAAATAGAGGAGGTCTGTTAGCAGCTCTTCCTTGTGAGAAACCACCATCACCTGTAGTTAAGCCTGGTCATCGGCCCAGTGGCCCGACCAACCCGCCCAACCCAGCCCAGTGTGGGTGGGTTTGGGTTCGGGAAATTTCAGCCCAGTACGGGCTCGGGCCAACAAAACGAGCCCGGACCATGAATGGGTTGGGCTTGGGTCCGACCTCCTCAGCCCGACCCAACCCGGCCCGGTGACGTAATAAGTAATTAAACATTTAATAATTATACATAGAAGTTATATATGTTTTGAGTTGTTTTACTTCGCAAAGATATAATTCTACAGTTTTAACTAACACGTATGGGGTATTGAATTGCCATAAAATGATATTTACTAACATGTCAATTTCATACACTTACAAGTTACAAATCATCCAAACCTAATTCATCTTCTCTAGCGAACGATTCTCATAATCAAAGTACAAATCAACAATGGTCTGACCTTCCTCGTCGCAGTTATCAGGTAAGACCATCGACATCTCTTGTTCCTCGTCGCACTTCCAATCCTTACACTCGCGAATTAAGTCACTAATTACTTGATGTTTATGTTCACCTCATAATCTCTCAAAAAAGTTGTTTAAAAAACTATTAAATGTATTAAAGCATGATTAATTTCAATCATATTTGTATTTAGGGTAAAAGACACTTTTCACCCTTATCTTTTGATGAATTCCACTTTGCTCCCCTGACGTTTGAACAATTCCAATTTGCACCCCTGTAACGGAATTTTCTGTGGACACTTAGCACCCTTCTGTCAAGTTCCGTTAGAAAAGTAAGTGATATAATTTTTTCGGACCATATTGCCCCTGTCTTTTTAGCCCATGTTTGATGTTCATGAATCATCAAGAACATCAAGAACACCATGAACACCAAAAAATAGGAACAAGTGACGATAAACACCAACAATAACCCACACCCAGATTTGTCTTCACATTTTGTTTTGCTTCAAATGAAAATTAGATTACTGAGTCATCATTTTCAAGTACAACCACCATAAAAAAATCTAAACAAATAACTTAAAAAACTCTGTTCCACATTCCTAATCGTCCCAGAGCAGCCATCCATGTCCTAGTTCATTATGAGCTTCAAATCTTCATTTGGTTGCTCCATAGCAATGCAGCACACGAGTTGCACTCTCTGCACATACCCGAAAAATATCTGCAAAGACTAACAAAAAGCACCAATCTTTCGATTGTGGGTCTCTAATAGATGAACAAGAATCCGGAAATTAGGAATCGTATTCGTTATCTTCAACCACGAATTAGGAACCTTTGTATCCGACAAACCGATTCAAAGTTGAAATCCCGTTCTTTTCCAAAGGGGAAAAATCTTGCAAGTTCCTGAATTAGAGTAAATGGTTGACAAGTCAGTTGTAAGCACTGGGCAATAAACAACAAACTTTCAACAAAAAAGAACAAGCTTTCAACAAAAACAATGGAACAGAAACACAAGACACAACCAAAATTGTGCAAACTTGACGAGAGAGAGGGTGAGGGTTTGCAAACAGATCTACAACACCCTGAAACTCAAATACCAAAATTGTTGAAACCCTCAGTTCTTCCTTAAATCGAACACTGCAATTCGACAAACCCAGACAACTCAGACACAGAAGCAACCCTGAGTCTCTAATTTCACCGTCGGCCCATCTCTTACCCCTTTCTCCAAATGGGTTCTCTAATAAAACACAGAAAACCTCCGATTTGAAGAACACCCCCGCCAAAACGCCGACAACAGAGGGAATCTAACAGATTAGTGGTGAAAAGATTGTACCTGGAAGTCGAGGAAGAAGGAGCCGACGGCCTGGGCGCACGCGGTTGGCAGTCGCTAGCGGTGGTGGAGGCTGAGGGGGTGGATGGGTTCACGAAGGTGGAAGGAGGTAGTGGCGATGGTGGGTTCAGTGTCGTTGCTCCTGAAGCAGAACGAAGGAGAAGGCCGCTCTAGAGGCTAGGGCTAGTGTAGTGAAGAATATGAATAAAGTGAGGAGAAGAGGGTATATATAGTGGGTAATTTTCCGAAATTACAAGGGTAGAATTGTCTTGTTAGCGAGCCGTTTGGTTTCTGTTAGTTACAGGGGTGCAAAGTGGAATTGTTCAAACGTCAGGGGAGAAAAATGGAATTTCATCAAAAGATAGGGGTGGAAAGTTTCTTTTACCCTTGTATTTAACGTACTACTGAGTAAATTTTTAATTTTTAATATTTATTTTAAATAAATCTTAAAATTATATTGGCCCACGGGTTGAGTTGGGTTTAGAGTTTTTTCAAATGGTCCGGGCATGGGTTCGAGTGTTGGCCCAGACGATGGGTTGGGCCTTCGGTTCATGTTTTCAAAACACTGGCCCGCTTCAGCCCGGCCCAACCCAGCCCAGCCCATGGCCAGCCCAACCTGCAGTACTCATGATCACTAGAAGGTTAAATCTTATACAGTGATACAAGCTCTGATACCAATTGAAATAGGAGTATGCAGATAGATATGCATCACATATACTCTAGAAGGGGGGGGGGTTGAATAGAGTACTCCAACGTTTTGCAAAACTTGTAGAGGAGAAGAGTCTCAGTTCAAGTGTTATGTAGTTCAAGGCCTTGAAAACGGTTTCCTTTGAAGTGAAAAACAGTTTGAAATAAAACAGACAAGTCTTTTTCAAGGCCTTGAAAAGAGTTTCAAATCCTTGAAAAATAGACTAGTTTGAATGCTGTAAAAACTAAGTATGTAGAAGAACTATAAATGCAAGAGACAAGTGATTTAATGCGTTCAGTCCACTTGGACCTACGTCTCTACCTCAGGGATCTTCTCCCTGCAGGATTTTTAATTCAATTCTTATTAATCAAAAGCTAAGACCTAGATCTCAAGCACAGAGAGATGCCTTACTCTGTTACAGCTTGTGGTTCTTCTCTAACCTATCTAGTACCTGCTCTAGCTAACTGATTAACTAAGAATTCTCTATTGTTCACTTTGAAAAATCCTTGAGAATGAAATTAAGAAGTATTACAATAATGATTTATCAATAAAGCACAATACAGAAGATCACTAAAGTATGAAACTGCAGTGAAGAATGCAGTGGTCTTCTGTGAGTTGGATTGTAAGAATGATGAACTTCTTTGATACTTATCAATCCAGAAATGTCTCTCTCTTTCTTTCCCGTTGAGTGTTGTGTTTTGTTGCTTTAAAAATAGCTCTATTTATACTTGATTGAAGCTCTGCAAATCTTCCCAGATTTTCAGAAACAACTTCCTATTTTGTAGGCAACAACTTTGACTCTCTTAACAGCCTTCTCCAATGGATAGTTGATCATAATCTTATGAGATAATGATTTGATCTTGTCTTTAAACAACCTAAGAAGCTGTCATGATGTCTGATTGATCACAAAATCATCTTCTCTCAATGTTTCCTTTCCTGCAAAAACCAGATTAGGAAACTAAACTTGCAAACTCAGAAAATAAAATTTCCCTGAAAAACTGAGTCAAACAGATCGATTAAGCGATGTTAGATATATCAAAACAGTTTGTCTTTCATCATAAAATAATAACACATCAAGTATAGGGGTGAAAGGGATAAAATTAAATCAAAATAGTTTAGAGAAACTCCCCCTCAGAACATGCATGCAGGTCAGACATTTTCAAGGCTTTGAATCCTCATTCAAGGCCTTGAAATAGCTCAGCCTGTGAAACCTGATTCAAGGATTTGAAAACTGTTTCAAGGCCTTGAAATAACTCTGTATTTCAAGTTCATGAAACCTATGACCTTACAATTCCTACATTTGAAATCTTAAAATACTCAAGAACATCAAAATCCAACAATAGAGTAACCATCTCTTCTACCACTAGGAAGTCTTTTCGTATCATTTCCCTGGATCCTGCTTTTTTACCTTACAACGCTGGGTCTTCATACGCGTGTATAACAACTTAGGTATTTACTGCACGTATAGAAAATGAAAGAAAAAATAAAGATTTACTAGATATCAATGTTAGCTTATTTTACATACATGTGTAGAAAGCCAAGCAACCGATTTGATTTCCATGTCGTTGAAATTTTGTTCTCCAAAAGGCCGAATAAGCTTAAATAATGGTCTGTAAACATCATCTAAATGCACTTCCCAGAAATCTGGACCCAAAGGTCTCCCTATACCAACTTAGAGGGGTCCCTGGAAATCACGGTACCACGTGCCACTATTACTGGTGGCATAGTGCTTGCCCACAGGTTTACTTCATCGTTGCTTGTTCCAATGTTAACCTTCCAAATAAAGTTATCACAAAAATTAGTAAAAATCGACAAATCACCACATGTTTAACTACTACGTCTGTTGTCACAGAAGCACTCATGGTAACTTAACAGGTAAACACGATAGCTAACATGTGAGAGTCCATACTAGGATCACTTATAGACACTCTCATACAATAACTGAAGAAAACGATTGAAGAAGCCACATAGAGGAATAAATAGGGTGTGGGCACATAACAAAATAGAGGTAAAGATGAACTAATCAAGAGTTCCTTATATTGGTCACGGTCACTTTATTCATAACAGAACAAAAATAGCCAATAGCCTGTAACTTTATTATTGCAAAACAAAAATATTTTTACAGCTTCAGTCCAGTGTGAAAATTTGACCAAACATGTATCAACTAAAAATTATAATTATTATCTTTAAACATGAATAGCTCACCAATCACCAGTAACTTTTGAGAGAACACCATAGCTAACCAAATTTATATCCCCCTGATCACAGAACAAAACATACAAAACTCTCTCCAACATGTGAAACAAGAAAAAACTTCAGATTTCAACTCCTAGAGCATTTATATTGGTATGTCACTTTTTGGACATAGGCAGTAAGTGCATAATGAGGAGGTTCAAATCTGGTATTCCAATTTTAGCATCAAAGCAAAGGATGGATGTTCCCAAATGGTTGCAAAATCCAAGTACAAATAAGTTCAACATTTACTTACCCAGACGAGGCCAAGAAACAAAATTAGCCGCGTTCTTGGAACCTAGAATTTGTTTAGGAATGTCAAATGAAGGAAAATTGAAAGTTTATGTCCTTGCAATTGCCTCGCCAAGAAATGGGTCAAATACCAACAAAATCTACCAACGGCTCATATGGTTCAGCTCGAGTGATGTTCTTCTCGTTTCATCAATTGATTTTCGCGGCTCAACTAGTTTTAGCAGACAGTAGAAGCAACAACATCACACACTGTCCTAGCAGACAATACGGATCGAATTTTGATTTTAATATCCATATCCGATCCATTTTAGATTCGAACTTGATCCATCACTCGGCTTTCAGTTCGGATCGAACCGCATTTCCATCCCTACTCTTTACCCTCCTTGATTTTCTCCCTTAAAACATTACTAGTCGATATCCTGCAACATGGTGCGGGGTGGATGTATATATGTACTCCTTTCGTCCCATAATAAGTGTTTTTCTGTTTTGGGATGTCCGAAAATAAGTGTCCACTTTCATTTTTATGTTTGAAAAGTTGATATACTGACAAGAATGCCCACTAAAAAGTAATTAAATTGGTGTTGAAAATGTAGAAATGAGGGATAATTGTGTCAATATCATCACAAAAGTCAATTAAGTATGTAATTAATGAATGTTCCTTAAAAGGTTGGAGTTTTTAAAAGGGGCACTTATTATGAGATGGAGGGAGTGCTATATTTTTCTTGTAAAATGGTTCTACATTATCTAGAATTTTAGAGATTTGGTGTAGAGACAATGGTAATAGAGCATTACATTATTAGGAAATTGAGTTCACAAACACTTTGAGAGGTGATGTAATTAACGATATATTAACCAATATAAACGGATATCATTTTATCAATATCTCCACACACATACTTTGTTTTCTCTACGATTGTAGGAAACTATTCATAATAGTCAACATAGCATATGTAACAATTTTGGAAATGAGCAATAGAGATAAAGAGATGAAAACACGTAACATTTAAAATGTAATTGTACTTGCTGTCAGAGTCATCACAATGTAAAAAAGATGGAGAGGTTAGGTTCATGTTCAAAAAATTTAATTGTACTCCATATATTTAGACATTTATTTTTGGACTCCTATAATAACAATTAATAGTGGCATTCTAATTTGTGTGTGTTTATGGGAAGCTAAAAGTTAAGCTTTAAATCCATAATGTTGATACATGTTTTCACTAAATAAAATGATGATACATGCACATATTAGTAACATGTAACAAAATTAAAGAGTTCACTTCATTTGTAGCAGTTGATAAAGTACATGTTGTAGGCGAAGTGGTGTGAGTTGCCATTTAGAAATTAAATACAATTTTTATTTTCCAACCTTTTAATTAAAGAGATATTTGTAGGATAATTAGCTTGATTATAAAGATTCGTGTGTGTGTCATACTTTTGATAATAAATTAGCAAAATAAAAGTGTAAAATGTATAGAGTCTCTTGATCTGGATACAGTTGATAATAAATTATCAAAAATAAAAGTGGATCAGTTATCTTTCTCCTAATTCATCTATTGGTCTAATTTATGGAAGTCTGGCTTGCCTCATAAAATAATTGGACTCCGTTGGAGAATTCTAACTAATTCTCTTCCCACTCTTCATAACCTCCATTGTAGAAGTAACTCAATTAATCCAATTTGTCCTTTCTGTAAACTCACCACTGAAACTTCTACCCATCTTTTTATTCTTTGTTCTAGGGCTCAAGGGCTATGGCAGAAGGCTAGCAATATAATTCATATTTCTTCTTCCTTAAATAGTTATTACTGGATTAAGAGTTGGTTAAGAAATAGAAAAGTTTTACATACAGATCCTCATTGGAGTTGGTTACCTGCTATCCTTTGGGTTCTTTGGACCTCCAAAAACAAGATGATTTTTTATCAAGCTAGCACCAATGTGGATCAACTTTATCATGTTGCTCAGGACCTCACTTGCCTAGTAATATTTGTACTGCTGCTAATAAGATAAATCTTTGATGCTTTACTCAGATTTGTCAAATTTGGTTAAGGTAGTTGTGGTTGATGGTGCTCCATCTTGGGTTAAGGCCAGTGATCAATTTGCAGCTTGCTCTAGTGTTCAACAAGTGCTTGATGTGGATCCTCTGGCCTCCATTCCACCCTTGCAAGGCTCTGTTGCTGCTGATGCCGTGCCTGGGTTGTCTTCTTCAGTGCCTGTTTGTTCTTCTTTGTTTCCTGCTTCCATGGATGCTTTGGATGCTTCGGGACCCATTAGAGTTGGTGTTGTTGATCTCCCCTCTCGTTCTGCTCCAGTTGGTGGTTCACATCTCTCCCCCCTCCTATTGCATGAGTCTCCCTCTGCTACTATCATCCCCTATATTATGGAGTAATGGTTTCATCATTCTTAGCTCAGTGTATCTATGGATGTAAACTAGTACTTTGGCTTTTGGTTTGTTTCATATTGTTGATGTGTTTGGTTAGCTCTTAGCTGTTGAGCTAATTGTTTTGGTTTAGTGTCTGCTAGTTCTACTTGTCCCTATGGTTGAGCTGTACTTGAACTCTTATTATCTATTGAAGTTCTTATACCTAGCAAAAAAAAAAGTGAACTCTTTAATTTTTTACATGTTACTAATATGTGCATGTATCATCATTTTTTCAGTGAAAGCATGTATCATTATTATGGATTTAAAGCTTAACTTTTAGCTTTCCATAAACACACACAACCAAGAAAATACCCTCTTCTTATGCCATGTAAGATATGTGAATCATTTTAATCAAGACACATATCATGTTATTTTTCTGATGTGGCAAGTGCAATCCAATTCAATCATGTCAAACAAAAGTGTATTGACATGTATGCAGTCCAATTAGGATGAACTAAAATTTGCATTTAAGACTTTGACCAAAACTTTAGAATTACCTGTGACATTCATGAACTACCAAAATACATAGCACTAATGACATTGTATTGCATAAGTAATAATAAAACACTCCAATAATTAAGTGATGCACTTTGAAAATGCAAAAGAGACTTTATACATTATACACTTTTGTTTTGCTAATTTATTATCAAATGTATGACACACACGACTCCTTATTATCAAGCTAATTATCCAAAAAATATCTCTTTAACTAAAAGGTTGGAAAATAAAAATTGCATGTAATTTCTAAATGGCAACTCACACCACTTCGCCTATAGCATTTACTTTATCAACTGCTACAAATGAAGTGAACTCTTTAATTTTGTTACATGTTACTAATATGTGCATGTATCATTATTTTTTTAGTGAAAGCATGTATCATCATTATGGATTTAAAGCTTAACTTTTAGCTTCCCATAAACACACAAATTAGAACGCCACTATTAATTGTTCTTATAGGAGTCCAAAAATAAATGTCTAAATATATGGAGTACAATTACATTTTTTGAACATGAACCTAACCTCTCCATCTTTTTTACATTGTGATGACTCTGACAGAAAGTACAATTACATTTTAAATGTTACGTGTTTTCATCTCTTTATCTCTATTGCTCATGTCCAAAATTGTTACATATGCTATGTTGACTATTATGAATAGTTTCCTACAATCGTAGAGAAAACAAAGTATGTGTGTGGAGATATTGATAAAATGATATCCGTTTATATTGGTTAACATATCCTTAATTACGCCCCCTTTGAAAATGTTTATGAACTCAGTTTCCTAATAATGAAATGCTCTATTACCATTGTCTCTACACCAAATCTCTAAAATTCTAGATAATGTAGAATCATTTTACAAGAAAAATATAGCACTCCCTCTATCTCATAATAAGTGCCCCTTTTAAAAACTCCAACCTTTTATAAAACATTCATTATATACATGCTTAATTGACTTTTCTGATGACATTGACACAATTATCCCTCATTTCTACATTTCCAACACTAATTTAATTACTTTTTAGTGGGCATTCTTGTCAGTATATCAACTTTTCAAACATAAAAAATGGAAGTGAATACTTATTTTGGGACATCCCAGAACAGAAAGAAACTTATTATGGGACGTAATTAAGGATATGAGACTTTTAAATCTTATAATGGGACGTAATCCAATAACTGATTATGGGACGTAATCCTATAACTGATCCACTGTCTTAAAACTATGATAAGGATCTGTGACTTTCAAAATTTCTTGAATTGAACCTGCATGGACTGAAGGAGCCCAGCCAGAGGATCTGATCATAATGCCTTTACCATTACCAATCTTCCAACTAAGACCTTTAGAAAGAGTATCTTTCCCCTTACAGATTGTTCTCCAAGCAGAAGAGGCAGAGGGGCCAGGCTTGATAGTGCTAAAGGGAGTTCTTTTACAATATTTTGTAGTGAAGTATTTTGAAAAAGGGTCTCCAACTGCTCTTAGCAATGAGAGCATTGTTAAAGGCAGAAATATTTTTAAAACCCAAGCCCCCTCTATTAGTCTTGTTACAAAGAAAATTCCAGAGAAGCCAATGTAAACCTTTTCTAGCAGTGTTTCCAAACCATATGAACTTTGCAAGCATAGAGGAGATGGTATTACAAGTTTTAGCAGGAAAAACACTAACTGACATAGGATAAACTAACTAAGTGTTAATGACATCCTTAATAAGAGTTCACTTAATTTGTAGTAATTGATAAAGTACATGTTGTATGCAAAGTGGTGTGAGCTTCCGTTTAGAAAATAAATTCAATTTTTATTTTCCAACCTTTAATTAAAGAGATATTTGTAGGATAATTAGCTTGATTATAAAGAGTCATGTGTGTCACACATTTGATAATAAATTAGTAAAATAAAATTGTGTAATATATAGAGTCTCTTGTGCTCAAAGCGCATCACTTAATAATTGGAGTGTTTTATTATTACTTATGCAATACAATGTCATGTGTGCTATGTATTTGGGTATTTCATGAACGTCATAGGTAACTGTAATGTTTTGGTCAAAGTCTTAAATGTAATTTTTAGTTCATCCTAATTGGACTGCATACAAGTCATTACACTTTTGTTTTGCATGATTAAATTGGATTGCACATGCCACATTAGAAAAATAACATGACACGTGTCTTGATTAAAATGATTCCCATATCTTACATGGCGCAAGAAGAGGGAATCTCCTTAGCTTTTATATATATAAAGATAAATATTTTTGTTGTTTCTAATCGAAAATCTTGTTTTCTTCAGAAAATACAAATAAATAAAATCTTGTTGATTTGTTTTCACTTAAAATTAATTAAAATCAAATCTTGTTGGTTTATCTATCTCCGGGCTAGTTTGGTAATGTTTAGGTATTTTAAAAGCTGATGTGTAAGAAGTACAATGAGAAAGTGGGAACGGCTTAGGTCCGGTTCCGCTGTGTGCGGTTTTTTCCGGTTTCAAGATTGACGCTTGCGATTGTGCCACTTGGGACGGAACATGTGCAAAAAATAATAGAGATTTCAGTGCAAATCTTATCACGTGCACGCTTCCCTCTCTCGCGCTCCTCTTCCTCTCTCCTGGGATATAGTTCTACCATTTTTTCTCTTTTTACAAGTGACTTCCATGTATCTGATTTGTGTTTTTCTTATGTTATAGGTTAATTGTTTCTATTAGCTTCTCTCTCATGTGACTCTCAACAAAGTTTTCGAGCACTAATTTTTCCAAGAAAGCTTTTGCCAAATATACATGATAGACCATCACATGATCAATGTAGATGGTAAAATTGATTGATCTGTGTCGATTACAGGGAGAACATAGATCTCAAAGAGAGCGCTCGGAATGGAGGAGAAAGATAGTAAAACAGGGGGGAGCGGATAAACTCCACCAAGTTAGTAAAGAGAGACCGGTAAATTAGTAAAACGGGGGAAAAAGAAGAAGAGAGATCGGCAAGTTCGTAAAACAAGGGAAGAGAGAGGAAGAGCGAGAGTAAGGAAGATGCTCGTGGATGACCTTTTTTGTTCATATCTCTCTTATTTTTGTTGTAGCTCTCCCGTCCCACGAGACCCAATCACAACCGTCCATCATGAAAATGGACAAAACCGCACATAAAGGAACCAGGCCTAAATCGTTCCATGAGAAATTTGTTGTGGAGATCTTTGCAAAAAGTGTTTGGTAAATTATGTATTTTAAGCTGCAGCGAGAAAGAACTTTTGAGATTTGTGTTTAATAATTAGTGTTTTAAAGTTGCTATTATTGTAGAAGTGACAATATTAGACATGATATAATAAATAGTGTTATTATAATAAGCAATTATTTATGTCCTATTTTAATAGTCCTATTTAGCTTTTAAGACTACTTTGAATAAAAAAATCGAGTAGCAAAATGATGTAAAAAAAATTTCAAACTCTTCGTATTGTCGTAGACTTAAGAAAACTCTACAATATTCTGAAAAAGTTAAGAAGTTCTTGTATCATTTTCCTACTCAATTTAGCTAGTCAAAGTGGCTTGAAAAGTCATATAGGACAATTAAAATTGGACGGAGGGAGTAACTGATATTTTATCAAATAATACATTTATCAAAAACCATAATATTTTGTATGTTATGCCGCGGCGCAGGAGTATATTTTGCTAAAAAGGTTTATGGTCAGCTTAGGAGTGGTAGACGAACCCATACCAATTACCTTATGTTGTGATAGTATGACGGCCATAGCATGCGCTACGGACCCCAAATATCACAGTAAAGCCAAACACATAAAGTATCACGTCATCAGAGAAGTGGTAGCTAAAGGAGAGATTGCCTTAGAATCAGATGTTAGGCGATCCAATGATGAAACCTCTTTTGAAGATTACTTTTACTGGCCATGTTAGGAATATAGGACTAGATAAATGGTGATTCATTTCAAGATTTCAAACTGATAAATATTTGAGACATTGATATTTGGATTTTAATTGGATTTACTTTGATTATTATGCATGTTGTTTTGATGCTTGCATAATATGTTGTATTTCTTGCACAAGCATAGAGCATGTCGGACAGGCACTAGAACGACTCACTCACATCAGCAATCACCTTTGTAAAACCCTAGATGGTGAGCAAAGATAAGACAGATTCTCGAGTAGATCTAGAAAGTGATCATACGGATTTCACTTGTCCCATGGGATAGATTCCAAGGCGAGATTGACATGTGTGCTATTCGAACATGGTGAATACCCTAAACCATGTATAGTCTACGTAGAGAGCCAGATGTGATAACTGAATTTTGCTCACATTTAGAGTGACATTTCATTACTCGGGTAAGTTCCCTAGGCGGTGACGGAAATAGAATCTGAATGGTGGTCCATATGAGATAGGACATGCGCTCTGAAGCAGTTTAAACACTATGGTATACATTTCACGTGTTAGAGAGCGACATGTGGTGGTGAGTGGAGTAGTCCCAAGGCTCCTCACTGTGTGACTCATCAATCCAAGTATGATTTACAATGTATATCCTTACTACTCTTATATGTGTCATAAAGTGACGAATTGGTGGTGCCACTTTTGCGTGCCACCTTACGATCATGGATGACTCGCCTTCCGAACATTGCTGGGAAAGAAGTCAATCTGAGCGACAAGTGGATGAGGGGAAGATCTCCAGTGCATCACGCTGTGTTTTTTCATTAGCGCTACCTCTGATATCCATACGGAGTCATGCAGGATATGGATATAACATTAGCATGATAAGCGCTCTTGATCATTGTCTATGGGGACTAGACATGCTCATGATCTATGAGATGACACGTGAGCAGATCTGGGGCATACGAGAGCTAGATGGAGCATTATTTTTGAGGTTGAGCCTTTCTGTGCTGGCTCAAATTGAGTTTGGTGTACGGGTCTCTCGAAATGTAGGTACTCTCAGCAGTCACACAACACGTCCGTAAAATACTTTGTAGATGATTTGGTCGGAGATTGAGAGACTAGTAGAACTATGCGCATCCCACAGGTCGAGTGGGAGATGTTAAAAAATTACATGTAGGTGCTCAGTGGGCTGCTTTATAACTGACACAAACTCCAAGGGAGTAGGCTACAGTAAGCTAGAAGCTTGTCTATAAATATAGAGAGCCTCTCATTAGATCATTAAGTGATTTATTCACACGTTCGTAGGGAACCCTAATTTTCTCTCTCACACTCATTCAAAGGTGGAACGTGCCGTGAAAACATCATGTTCCGCTTCGACGTTCACACGGATTGCTAGGAGCGCGAGGAACGTGAATACAAGTGCAACAACATCAAGATCATCAGCTGCTGTCATCTACCTTAGAAATACCTCTTGATCAGTAGAATATCCCTGCAACATATATATAGATATATCTTCAGTCTTCTTGTTGGCTCTTCTCCTTTCATTTGAGTGCGCTTTTCCCTCTCCTTTCAGAAGATCTTACTAGACGTTGTTTCGTGACTTTCTCATTAGACAAAGGCCTCTTAGTTCGACCTTCCGCCAACTCGAACTAAAGCAAGGAAGGGGACTTAGTTACTTAGGCTCAGCGAGATGTATCTGCTAGTAAGCCTCGCGGTGTATATTTTTTTCATAGTAGACGGGCCGTTAAACGAATATTGATGACGAGAAAGTCGGCATCACGACACATTCGAAAGAGCCATTAGAAAGAAGGAGTTGTTGTGAACTCGAGGGCGTCATCGGGGAATCCTGTGACCCAACGCTGTTACGAGTCCCGCTTCTGGAGGGGGGACAATACTAATCCCCATTGCGGCTGATCAGCTGAGACTTGCTGCTCCGACTCAAGATGGCTTTGGCTTTACCGAGTTACCAATTAGGTCCGGTGCGAGGCGGCGCAACATTCGACTTTCCCGGTCTCCCCACCCTTCGCCACCTTTCAGCTCCTCAAATCTACCGATTGACATTACAAACGATATACTATATTCGGGAGGGCCACTTTCTATTAAAGGAAATAATATGTCTAATTCTGATCGTATCCGGGATGGTTCTGCCTCTCCTTCTGCTCAGTCCCTTCTACGTTAACGTAATCTTCTCTTTACCTTCTAATCTTCTCTTTGGGCTTTGTTTCATTCAAAAATGTCTCTCTATGACCGACACTCGTTTTAGGCGGCGTCTTAAACTCCGGGACCACACTCTGAATGTCGGCCTCAAGTTCCTCGGCTAGGCAACTACTAATCCTTCTTTTCTTCCTTCTCGCCCTTTTTCCATACCATTTTTTGCCTTCGGTTATTATCGGCTGGGAACGCTTGGCTCAACATTGGATTTGTTTGAAAACCTTCACTATACTAGGGGTGGCGTTCATTCAATCAAATCTTTTATGTCAGCCCAAACTAATTACTATCTTTGGAAAGGAAGGAATGCGGGGAATATATATTAACTTTTCAAACTTTGAACAGCACTCCTGCATGAAGTGTCAGATTTGGGATAGAATACTGGCACTGCCATCAAATCGTTGTACTTGTCCCTCCGTCCTAATATTTTGTTCTCCTATTCCATTATTGGCTTTCTCAAATTTTATGTCCATTTTCCTTTAATTTTTGTAGCAGAGAAAGTCACATTATAAGCAATAACCAAAATCTGAAGACAAAAATCTACAATGACCTTGAGAAAAATCTAGAAGAGAGCTAGGGAGAGAAGTTATACGCATATAACGTGTTCAAAACGTGTTCAAATTTGTACGGGAAGACAGCTGGGGAGAGAAGTAAATTATTGCCATCATTAAACGTTGTGTGAAATATGTACAGTGTCATTTGGTGTTTTTCTTGGTACAAGGACAATAATTGAGGGCAATAATTGACTTCATAACACAATTCGCACGACGTATAATGAGTGTCAAGACAATAACATGTACAGTGTCAAGATAATACGATGAAGAATCTCAAATCACCATGAAGGAACGTTTTTTTTCTGGGTGCAAGAAGGAACGATTTTAATATACAGCATATTGGATGTAGACATCAATTGATATGGTTTTTTGAAGGGTATCCACATCTTTAAGATCTAAGAAGGGACCCGCTAGATTATGTCTCCATTTGTGTTTAAAAGAAATCACACCATCTCTAAAAAGGAGCATAAACCTGAGAAACATTAATAGAATTCAGAGAGGTATGGAGACGATAACAATGGCACTGAAAGGTATTGTTTTTCAGCAGCCTCCTTCTACACTAGTTAGGCTCATGCCTCTGATCACTCTTATTTCACTATCATACTTTGCTTTATCCGAATTCACCGGCAACCACCTCCAGTATTCCAAATTCTGGAATGCAAAAACATCAACAAAGTCCTACAAGATCAATCTTTCTAGCAAAGTAGGCATGCTTATCTTGTATACGCCGGCTTTCCTCGCTGGATTGGTTTCTTTCGCTGTCTACCCAGATGATGATTTCAGATTCTTCATGGTGAAATTGTCCATAACTCTTCATTTCTTCAAAAGAGACCTGGAGGTAATCTCCATCAGTCTTTTACCTTCTTTCTTCGTTATCTCTTCTTGGATTTGGAGAAAGAATTCCTTAATCAGTTAGCATCTTCAATCGCACTGCTAGGTATAGTTTGGTTAACTTTTAGTTGCTAAGATCAGTGTTTCTTTTTTTTTTTGGGGTAAAATAAGATCAGTGTTTCTTATTTTAGTTAATCAAATTTTCCACTTTCTGTTTCACTTATATTTACTAAAACTTGGCCAACAGTTTAAGAAAGTTTTGAGTCCAAGTAAATTTGTGGTCCAAACACCAATTCAGTAACGATTAGAGCAAGAATTATATTTTACCTCGGGGAGATTTTAAATCCGATTTGAGATAAATAAAACATGAAGGCTGCTATGTTTCACCATTTTTTTCTTCACATTTTAATTTCACCTATGATTATCGGTAACTATTTATTCTAAAATCTTTCATTAAGCATATCATCAATCAGAAACATCCACATAGAAAGTGAAATTAAAGGTGAAGCAAATACGGTGAAGTTTAGCATTTCCCATAAAACATTGTCGTATGGTCAGACCATCTTTCACGGGCTTGCCGGGGGGACACAGTAACACAGACAAGCCATCACAATTTTCTTGCTATAAAAGTGAATATATTATACTAAGTTTTAAAGTACCCTTATAAAATTAAGCTTATATTTACTCTAATCTATCCTCTATGTTACATAATTGTGGTCTTCAGGAAAATTCAATAAGTGTTTGGTCTTTTCAAAAATAGCTTTCTAGTATCGTACGGCTGCATATAAAATATCTTCATATCTGAAGGGGTCATTTATGCAATAGTTTGAAAAATATTGAAAATAAGTAGTAATTGGAAACCAAAATTTGAGGGTGGCCCAAGGCCCACCTTGGGTCCTTGGGTCTCCTTGTTCACAGGTTTGTTTGTTCACCTCATTCAAGGGAGGAGCCACGTTGAGGCAAGAGGTCGCAATTCCCCTTCTTGTTTAAAATTTCGCAAGTACCATAATATTATAATTTGCAATAATAATACTTTTATTCTAATTACAAACTTCTGAAACAAAATACAGTTACCATAAATAAATAAATTTCTAAATGTGCCCAAATTTTCTCACTGTCCAATTACAATACATAAAAGAACATGTGTTCACATGTATCAATTTTTTGGTTACGCCACTGACTTTGTTTTTGTATTACAGGTTTTGTTTGTACACAAATATAGCGGTGGCATGACTTTATACTCCGCCATTCTGATTTCATCAACATACCTTATTGCCGCTGTAAACATGATATATGTCCAAAAACTGACCCTGGGTCTGCCAGAACCATCGACTGACCTCATGAATCTCGGCTTCGTTGTATATTTGATTGGAATTGTCGGCAACTTCTACCACCATAACATTCTTGCTAACTTAAGGGGAGAGGGTGAGAAGCAATACAAAATACCCAAGGGAGGCTTGTTTAGTCTTGTAATTTGCCCCCATTACCTGTTTGAAATTCTGGTATTCGTGGGCATTTTCTTGATGTCCCAGACACTTCAGTCACTCTCAACAACTGTGGGATTAGCTTTGTACTTGACAGGGAGGAGCTACACCACTAGGAACTGGTATGTCTCTAAATTTGAGAATTTCCCCAAGAGAACCAAGGCTGTGATTCCATTTGTTTTCTAGCTCTTCGAGATGTAGGAATTGAATGTTCTCTTTAGTGTTGGTAATTCGATACTTGCATCTTCTGTTCTTATTATGTAAATTTTTTGTTGAAGAACTAATTATGTAAACTTAAGTTTCACAATATTGTACAAATATGTTGCTTTCTCATAAAGAATAAGACTTGTCATTGTGTGTAAAAATCTGTTGTTTTCTCTTAAATGAATTTGTTCTGTGATTAGATGACTGTCTTTGTAACTATCAATCTTCAAATTCAGTATGGACTATCAAACTAAGAGTTTGAGACAACTATATACTAACAGCATCTCGCAGTCCAAGTCTTATATTTCGGGGTAAAATAGGCATTTTTGGCCTCCCAGAACAAATTATGAAATCACCAAATCACAGAAGAAAAAAAGTGTTTTGGCACAAGACTGCCACACTGGTTGACCGGATAAAAAAAATCACCAAATCCTATATTCTGTTCGAGTATGGTGAAATGGTGAAGAGCATCTCTCACATAGTTGCAGTAAATCCTATTACATATAAACGAATTCATTTTTGTCAAAAAAAAAAATATGCCAAAGATAGGATTTTGTGTAATCTTCATCACTAAGAAACAAGAATGAGGGTGTCAAAAACAAGAACGAATAAATAATAAGATATCAAGATCGTGACACAAATTCAATGTGGTTCAGTAACGCATCCGTTAGTTACTTCCACAGCGAATAAAACGCTCTTAATTTATGAGAGAATAGATCCCGATAGACCCACACTGGTATAAGAGACCTCTGGGCTCTTATATGGTGCCTTAGAATTCCAAACCAACAAGGAATCCATTCAATTTCTGCCCCACGCACCCTCTGATCGAACGATGATGCCCTTTCTTCAGTGAGCATGAAGAGGCTCAAATCAGTACTCATGAAAATCAAATAAGAGATTATCACAGGCTGCAATGCCTCACAGTACTCTATCAGCGTCACGAGTGAATTCTATAGATAGATCCACATTATCACGGCCTCTGACACTATTGAAAGTTTCATAACAACTTGCTCAATACTGTAATAATGAAATTCTCACAAGTCACAACTAATGTACCCACACAAGACTCAAGAAGTTATAGAGTTAACAAAGTTCTCCAAGTAAATGAGACGCAATACTTGTTTACGAGGTAAAATCGAATGCAAGCAGCAAAGACCCATGGTACTTGAAAACTTAATATCGTCAATATGAATTTGGAGACGTCACATTATCAACTCACCTGAGTTTTATCCAGCACATAACTTGGATATATCACATTCAACTATTCAAAGTATCAAACAACTTCATGCATATACCAAAGCAATGAAAATTATCGACACAGCATACTCACTACTGGAAACGGACCGAAACGGTGAGACTATATCGCTATTTCTGAGCTTTTTCTCACCGTTTAAGGCCAAAACGGCAAAATTCGGCTCGGCCGTGAGGTATTTTGACGTTTATGCTATATGGCAAGAAAAACCATCGTTGTAAATAACCTATTGCCGTATTTTATCATCAAAAGCTGCGAGATCCTCTCCGTTTATTACAGAATATATACGGAAAAAACACCTAATCTCGCACTGTTTGAAGAGCCATATGCGGCAATCAAGTTGCTGTTAAAGTAATTTGTTTACTGTTTTGCTTTACATCAAATACGGCGACATAAGCTCTCGCTGTTTATGAGCCTTTTTGTTACGGCATGAATAAAGCCATATTAAGATGTTATCTTGCCGTATATGATGGGAACCTTTTACGTCAACATATTAGGATTTTGTCGTTTTTGGGGTCAACTAAAACAGCAAGAATGTATTCTCTCCGTATTTGAGCTTAACCATGCAACCAGTCCAGTTCATAACTAGAGAAATCCAGCTTGTAGCCTTATTTTCAGGCACATACCAACACATCCAACACATATACAACTGCAGCCTTATGTTTTCAGGCACAACCAACAGAACAACCACCACCAATGTACTGAACTTGAATAAATACACATAACACATTTCAAAAACTATCAATACATACATGTCCACAGAATGGCCTTTTAAGGCATAATTTACCCAAGTTTACATTGCTAAACTTTTACCCCAAATTTTAAAATTACAGTATACCAAAATCTATACTCTGCGACTTTTGAGCTAGCTATCTTCAATTTGCAAATTAAGACATCTTTGTGTAGCTAGCTTTACCTATGTATCCCTAAGTATGACAAAATGACTTCAAATACGCGCGCTCCGGCTTCACATTCGCACGCTGCGCAAAAAACGGTCACGATAACGTGCATGTGCCAAAGCCTAAATAAACCTAAACAAGATAACATTATATATCCATATTAAAACAGATAGCATCTGATGTATACGAACAATGCAACAAACCAGCACAACCACATGTTAATGAAGTTCTACCTTAAAGAAAAAATTTACACAAATTAAATTGCAAGTTCTGATTTGGAAAGCATGCATCTTTGAAGACTTCCAGCGAATTTTGAGTCAAGACTATGGTTTAAGGCAGTCTATGTATTGTGCATTTAATCTTCTAGTTGTGGTTAGGCTTGTTCAGTAACTATGATACTAAGTGGGGCACTAAACATGGTACGTAGTTGGTAGTACTATGTGAAAGAGGGAGTATGCAGATGAATATGCAGCACATATACTCTAGAAGGGGGGGGGGGGTTGAACAGAGTATGCCAACTTTTTGCAAAACGAGAGGAGAAAAAGAGTTTTAGTTTTAGTGCAAAGGATTCCAAGTCCTTGAACACAAATTCAAGCCTTTGGAATGAAATACAGCTTGCAGAAAAACAGACAAGCTTTTTTCAAGGCCTTGAAAAGAGTTCCAAACCCTTGAAAAACAGACAAGTTTGAATGCTGTAAAAACTATGAATATGAATGAACTGTAAATATAAGAGACGGAGAATTTATAAAGTTCAGTCCACTTGGACCTACGTCTCTACCTCATGGATCTTCTCCCTCCACGATTTTCAACTCAATTCTTATTAATCAAAAGCAAAGCCCTAGATCTCAAACAAAGAGAATTGCCTTACTCTGTTACAGCTTGTGGTTCTCCCTAACCTATCTATTACCTTCTATAGATAACTGATTAACTAAGAATTCTATATTGTTCACTTTGAACAATCCTTGAGAATGATGTAGAAGTATTACAGAAATGATCTACCAATAAAGTACAATACAGAAGAACACTAGAGTAGAAAACTGCAGTGAAGAATGCAGTGAACTTCTGTGTGTTGGATTGTGAGAGTGATGTGCTTCTTTAATGCTTGTCTATCCATAATTGTATCTATCTTTTTGCCCGTTGAGTCTTGTCTCTGTTGCTTCAAAAATGAACTCTATTTATACTTCAAAAGGCTCTGCAAATCTTCCCAGATTTTCAAAAACAAATCTCGTATTTTGTAGGCAACAAAATTTGACTCTTTGACATCTTCTCCAACGGTTAGATGATCACAAACTTCAGAGATATTGTTGTGATCTTGCATTTAAACAAATTGAGAAGCTTTCATGCAGGTTTTGTTCACATAATAATCTTCTATAACTGTTTCCTTTCCAGCACAAGTCAGATTAGGAAACTATCCCTGCAAACTAGGAAATAGAATTCCCTGCAAAAGTATAGTTAAACAGATGACTTCTTATGTTCAAACATGTCGAGTTAATTTTTCTTTCATCATCAAATAATAATAAATCAAGCATATGGATGAGAGAGGATAAAATATATAAGAAGATTTCACAGAAAACTCCCCCTGAGAATAAGCATACATGTTATTCAGTTTCAAGGCTTTGAATCCAGTTTCAAGGCCTTGAAAATAGCTATGCTACTTTCAAGCCTTTGAGAACATATTCAAGGCTTTGGAAGCTGATTCAAGACCTTGAAATTGTTTTGCTATTTCAAGCCTTGTGCAACCTATGACCTTACACTATGGTTTCCTTTATTGTAAATGTCAGGTTTCGTAGAAGTTCAAGAGCAGAGTAGATCAAGATCTTAGAAGATCAAGATGTCTACCTCTATTGTACTAAGTTGACTATCCTTGTATTTGGTTATGTTAATGAAGTTCTACCTTAAAGAAAAGAAACAAAAAAACCTATTTTACGACAGCAATTTCCAAAACAAATCAAAGAAACTAAGTTGATTTCGAAGATGACAAATACACTAAAATTCAATAGCGATAAGATTGATTCTGAGATGTTGGTTTGGGTTTCTAATATAAGGGCAAACTAACCTGAAATTCAATGTGCAGCTTTTGTTAAAGATAGCGACTAGCACAACACTCTTGATAATTACCTGTCCAACACCCTTGAAGTCGTGTTTCAACAAGAGAACATGGAATTGGATACATCATCCGAGAGCATGGGAAAATGTGGAACTGTAATGACTCTAGATGATGTCACTTGTCCGTTCTGTATGGCTTGACCTCGATTTGTGAAGTATCCTCAAACTTCATGAAAAGGCTCGTCTCGGTGGCTGGCCGATGCGCATTGCAAACAGGAGCAACTACAGACCAACACCATATAATTGACAATTACATGGGTATTGTTTTGTAGTTTCCCCTATTTGCTACGCACCTCGGTCAGCCACCCAGATGGGCCAATGCACGAAGCTTGAGGATTGGTTGGGGACGTCGCCAAGACATGGTGGTTGTGGGAACAGAGCAGTAACATCAGACGGAGCCGTACCGGTGCCGTAGTTGCCCAAGCTCAGTCATGCTAATTATGCAGTTCCATGTTCTCGCCGTTGAAAGGCGACTTAATGGGTGTCAGAACGGTATTTATTCAACTGTGGGGTTGAAAAATCTAGCCACTGAACTAGAACCCTGGAAAAATAAGTACGAAGACAAACTAACAAATTGATCGTGTGAAACAAAACTCAATTTACCAGAAGATAATATGAGCTACCGTATATCAATTTCAATCTTTGTACAGATAGCATCTGAAGTTTACAGATAATACAACGAACCAGCACAGCCACATGTACACAGTTAAGCTATTTTACGACAGGGAAAATCGTAGTAATAACCAACATGTGTGTTGTAGAGAAGAGATGATGCTTGAAAAGGAAAGAAGTCGTACCACAACATAATGCATATATTACAATGCTCCCAACTCCTAAAACATCTATAGTGTTCATCCATGGAGATGCTAGAATCAAGAAAGGAGAGGGGGGTATATCTACATGGCTTGACGT
Source organism: Linanthus parryae (assembly GCA_023055425.1). NCBI lineage: Eukaryota > Viridiplantae > Streptophyta > Magnoliopsida > Ericales > Polemoniaceae > Linanthus > Linanthus parryae. The sequence continues at coordinate 49,330,559 of JALGPY010000003.1, read as the reverse complement.
CGATGTCCAAAGTATCTTCAAATTTAGTGAATTGTCTCCTCTGGGTGGCGCCCGATGCGCGTAGCAAATTGGTGAAACTATAAACCAACACCATAAAATTGACAATTTCATGAGTATTGTTTTGTGATTGCACCGATTAGTCAGTCAGCAACCTAGATGGTAAAGTTCATGGAATTTGAGGATCGGTTTGGACAGTTCATGGGACAGTCCAGAAAATAATCCATACCATACTACAAAAATTACAAGCCAATTAGAATAAGACAATATTTACAAAAAGGGTAAATATTAGTTTAGGACTTAAACATGAGCATAGCAACATCAAATGCTTCTTTCACAGATCAATTAGGTTATAAGATATCAAATTATCAACAATGGTAGAGAAAAAGAACTGAAATACAAAATACATAGACACAAACCCTGGCTTCGAAAATAATCACTACAATGAGTAAATTTGTCAATTAATAGAGGATAACCAAGCAATTTAGAAATTACCAATCTAGTGTTTACAATATTCATCTAGCAGCCATAGAAACATATCAAATTTCACATATTTAACAAACAATTTGAATGCATTGACGAAGAACTAGTGTAAAGTTTCAGATTGGTCGATGTTTTTGAAGACCCATAGTTTAAATGGGTAGTCCAATTTAAAGTATCAGTCATGCTAAGTCGGTAGTCCATTTATAACCACTAACAAATGGGTTTAAATAGGTTGCTCCAAATAATACTTGTTTGTTAAATAGACAGGACCCAACCCATATACAATGTGGTTAAAATGGTCTGACCCATTGGATAAAAAACTATTTTTCCAGGTCAAGAACTGTTTCATGCATCTGTAACAGCTTCCTGATGCCTCGTGATGCATCTGTAACTGCAGTCTCTTTGGATTCACAGATGCATGCGCCGTCCTCTCAGGTCATCATGCATTCAGAGTCCTCTCACCTCACCCATTAATGATTCTTTTATCCACCAATTGCTATAGAGGATCAACACTATTAAAGCCCCTGCCTTCAGTTCTATGTTCCCACATATCCATACCCAATCACCTTCTCTTTCAGTTCTCCCCCCCCCCCCCCAACCGCTGTTATGACGCAACTTCCCACCACTTTCAAGAAATAGGGGAGCCAAGTTTTGTTATGAAAGGCCTTGATGAGAAAGTGAAAAGAAAGACAAGAAAAGGAAAAAGCACGAAGAAGAGCCAGATTAAATATGGTGGAAAGAGTAAATGGAAGGTTTAATCAAGGGTATCAACAGTTGAAACAGCCATGGTTCTAGTTTATGATGTTATGCCCTTAGCAATGCTCCCTCATGTGGAAGACACTCCCTTCTCCTCTTATGTTCTTTTGGCTCTTCCTTCTCCTGTTGGTTCTGTCTATTCTGCTATTTAGAACATGTTTTTCGTTTAGTTATTTTGCTTAGATGTTTTTCATTTTTTGGGTTTGTTTATGTTTTCCCTATCAGGCTGGCCAATACAACAACAATATTAAAAAGGGTTTGTTTATTGCACTTGAACTGACGTTTCTTTTGTATTTCAGTTGTGCTTTATATATTCACGGGCTCGAAAGTCGGCAATAATCGAAACAAAAATACAAAACCAATCACTCATCAACCGATTTCAAGCTTTACATTGGGCAAACAACAACTAAAATCAATGACTGCCTGAATTAATCAATTGTACAATCGATTACCAATTTCAAGCAATTTCAAGATAACAAAACTAAAATCGCTACACCTCTTGTGTCATGAAGCTCCCAAAAGTGAGTTACATGAAGCCCTAATTCAGGAACAAATTCGTCAAAGCTGTGAAATTCCACAAACAATACATGGTCAACAATGAATAGTTCAGATATCAACAAAAATCAAACATGATACTTCACATATTTAGTTCAATAATCAATGCCCTATAGAGAATTTTAAGTAACTCCTAAAATATTGACACTGTAGGAAAATTCATGACAATTGAGCATCTAATTTTGGTAAATTCACCAAATGCAGGTTAAAAAGCAAACCCATTTAACAACTACGTAAACAACGAACCCCGGACTAGAAATCAAAATCAATTGAAGCTCATTTGAAGCATATCTAGCATGTAGATAGGGTTTACGATTCAGCTTACAGGATTTCGATAGATAGAGAGGTATTTATGTACTAACCAGTTAATGGTGTGCGTTTGATGGAGAAAGGTCGACGATGGCGAAGCAGGGAAAAGAAGGACGAGCTCAAAGAAATCGCTCCTCGATTCTCTCTCTTTCTTGTGGCTTCTGAGTGGACCGCTCCATGATCTCTCCAATCGAAATCCTCCGGCAGATCTTTGGTCGGAAGGATCTCTTTCTCTCTTCTCTTAGACCTGGATGAGAGTTTCAAGAGAAGGGATTCATTCCCCAGACCTGGAAGATAAGGGTTATAAGGGTTTCTATCTCTTCACTCGCGCGGGGATGCAAATTTTCGCCCCAAAATTTGGCAAAAAAAAATTAAACAATTTGGGACACGTGTAAAACGTGAATATACGGCGAGAATTATCGTCGTATATGAATTTTACCAATGGCGTTAATTTACTCTCGCCATTCCTTTAGAGTATTATTTACCGATATAATAATATAACGTTGTTAGTAATAATTTATCGCAGTTTATGATAAGCGCATTAACGGAGATAAAAATGCTCGTCGTTTTTTGTTAAAATCCTTGCCATTTTAATAAACTATAAACGGAGACACTGTTTTGTAACAGTATAAGACCATCTTAAGCGATAATAAGAAATCTCGCCATTTTTTATGTTATTAAAGGCAATAAATAGTTTTGCCGCGCGAATTTTTGTATATTTTTGCCATTTTTGTGTTCATTTCTAGTAGTGACTGACACGTTCCAACCGAAAGATTACGGATGTCGTGTGCATTAACAGATGAAAGTAGGGTTATCGAATCCCAATATACTTGTTATAAATTAATTATAATCTTCTAACCTTGTGTGGGCCAATAATTGGGTTGATTTTGCTATTTCTACGAAACTGAAAGACAAACTAAATTACTAATTTCACGCTTTAACCAACGTGAGAGATGATTTAAGGTATGATGTGGAAAAAAATATCGCGATTCCTCATTTGGATCAATAGGGTTAATATGAATGTGCGTTTTGATTTACGAAACACTAACACACTACTCTTGTTCAAGCAACTGCGACTTGTCAAGTTACCAACCAAGTAATCTACGCCTAGATGTAATTCAAACTGATTTACCAAGTTCAATTTAATCTTAAACATGCATTATGCTCAATATACTACTCTAAGGTCCTAGTTAACGCTATCAAGTTACAAAATGACGATAAAACTAGGTGAATAGCTCAAGTTTCCGACAAACATTCACAGAGTTACAACGTAAACATCAACCATAATGAATATTAACGTGACGTTGATAGCACCTTTTAGGGTATATAATTCTTTAGCATTTACCACATGTTAATAGGTATTTTGAGAGTGATTTGAGCCTAATGTTGGAGAATAAAGGTCGTTTTATCACTTGTTGCTCACCATGTGCTATATTGTTAGTCCGGGCGTTTTCTATGCATATTTCATTGTTGTTTGTCAAATAAACTCGCTTGGGATGTTTTTCATGTTGTCTTGGCAGGAACGGATGCTAATAGGTTGATAGGAGGCATGGAACGAACTTCGGAAACAACGGGAGCTCAAGTAGAGTAAAGAGAAGCCGAATTGGAGGAGCTTGGATGACCAGTTTGCACTATTTTGATCCTATCTGGAGTTCTACAAATAATTTTGGAGTGAGACTAGTGAAAAATGAAAGTAGACTCATAGAGCTTTCCAACGATAGGTAACGGAGCTAAATCCGAGTTCGGACGAAGAAGTTATGGCCCGGCGAAGTCGAGAGCAGATTTTAGGGGGCTATTGTGCAATTTCTGAAGACTTCTGCTGGTTATGACTAAAGGACGACCTAGGGACGGAAAAATACGTCATTCACGCCTGGAGAGAGCAACGATCAAGGGGGGGGGAGCAAGGAGACTCCATTGGGAGCAACCTCAAGCAAGGAGAAGATCCCGGATCGCGCCAATCTTCCCGATTTCTAGCGTTTGATCTCTTCTTCCCTCTTGTAATCACTTGTATGGAGAAACTTTGTTGTGTTGCTACGATTTCAAGTAGTATCTAGACGTTTTGCTAGGATTCTCTAGAGCGCCTAGGTTTTATGTAGACGATTATGTTTTCTGGATTTTAGACTTGTCTCATGCTTTTGGATTTTGATCTATTGGATGAAGTTTGATTTCATGAACTTGTTAATGAGCGTAGTCTATTGACACACTATGTTAGGAATTGATATTCATGAACTTATGGTTTAATCCTAGATCGTAATCTTGCTTAATGTTAACATATGTTTTAGCTAATTGTTCATATACTATGCGTAATCCTTAGCAAGAATGGAGTAATTAACCGGACTTGTTAATTAGCTAGCGAGTGCGTGAAAGCGACTTAGACCTAGTTGTGATGAGATATGAACAACAATCCTTAATCACTGAGAGTGAGAAGAGAAGTGTGTAGGATTGGCCTTAGTGGGTAGATTCGGTAGGAGGTAGTGAGGTGTTCGTGTGGTGGTGGTCTAAAGGACATCATTCTGTACATTGTCGTTAGCCTACTAGAACGGACCGGTAGACGTAGGTGGACCGACAGGACACTGAGTAAACTGTGACGTAGAACGACATGAGACCGAGAGGAGATTGTCAATGCTATTACCCGGCTTAACTAGAATAGAGTTAACGTGTTACATAGCTAATCCGGGAATCGTCTACAACCCTAGATGATCTAGAGAATGCCTAGTTTCTCCATATTTGTTTTCTTAAAATAAAAACCCAAAAACATTAGCTTAGTTGTTTATTTTATTTCAGTCATCTGTTTGAGGGTGACAACTCTTTAAAATCACAATTCTTCCTCCTGTTACAAAAATCTAAGTTAATAACTAAATAAATAATCTCAAGCTTGTCCTCGTGGGATCGATAACTCGGGGTTGAAATACCACCCCTATATTACATGACCATGCACTTGCGCATACACGTAAGAATTCGTGTCAGACGTCATATGCAAGAAATATATATTAAGAGCATAAGCCATTCATAACAAGATAAGAACGCATCAATTAAGCTCAAACATGAATCATAACCTCAAGATGTGCATTCAATAGCAAAGCCTAGCGACCAGTGAGGATCCCGATATATATAACTTAAATAGTCATGAGTTCTAACATAATAACGACGTTCTTGATGTTCCTAAACAAAGAAAACGTGGAAAAGATAGAAAAAATCCTTACGAGAGAATTATCCAAGCTCCAACACGACCTAATATTGTTTAAATATGTTTCCTCATTGTTTTAAATAGTTTATGACTAATTACACAAACCTCCGAGGAGTTTCCAAAACTTTGTGACGTACGCCCAGGTCGCACGACCTTTGGGATTGGGGCTTGAGGTCGTGTGACCTATGCACAGGTCTTGAAAGACCTCTCTACACTTGGCTGACATTTTTCTTCTTGACACCTAGGTCGTGCGACCTCCTGCAGAGGTCGTGCCACCTCCTTGAAATTTCCAACTCTCTGATTTAGCTCATGTAACATCTAGAAATAATTCTTCAGGTCGTGCGACCTCATGCAGAGGTCTTGTGATCTCCGTAAACTCCTGAACCCTGGTGCTTTGGTCTTCAACGCTTCTTCTTGTCTTCGAATAATTTCTTGAGCATCCAATTGAGCTCTTAAATTTTTGCTAAGCTCATCTCTTCATTCCCCTCACTCTTTTCTCTCAACTCCTTACATCTTGCTTGTATCTTCAAATCCCGAGTGCGCCATTGCTTCCCAATGTTTGTTTCCTCTATCCACATGCTCCCCGTGTGCTCCGTTCCTGAAAATCATAAACGAACACAATCGCAAATATCATGTTAGAAAACGATGCGGAAGCGATGATACCACTTGTTCGGAATCAAGAAGAGAGATAAAAAGAAGAAGAAGATGAAGAACAACACAACGAATTTAACGTACTTCACTAGTTTTGAGGCTAGCTACATCCACGGCCAAAACGAACCAATTTATTAATGAGGGAGAAATTACAATCCAAGACACACCACACACGTCAATAGAAGATTCCTACACCCATATATAGGCCTATACTACTGACTTGTGCACAAAGCATCGTCCAAACGTTGCCAAAACAAACAAGGAAACAATTCTGAAAAACTGTCCAGCCCAAATCAAGTCGTACGACCTGCTACAGGAGGTCGCACGACCTGCTACAGTAGGTCACATGTCATGCGACCTACTATAATAGGTTACAGGACCTGCTACAGCACCCAAATTCATCAATCTTCGATTCCTTTGCCTCCTAGCTCGTTGCTTTGTCAATCCAAGCTAGGGTTTTGATCACCCAATTCATAACAAATCTCCACCTTGATCAAAACTACCTAGCAATCAATCCCATGCTCCTCATCAATCCAATAGCGAATGCGTCTCACGATCAAGAACGCCTCCACCCAAAACCCGATGTTCCGCACCAAGATGCGAAATCCAATCACCAAATCGTTTCTCCAAATGCCACCCGTTCTTTCAACGAATTCACCAATTATTCACCAATTGTGTATTACCTCCAAAAACAAAAATTCGAAGTCTTCCACCCAAATCAAAACGATCAACCAATCAACTGATAGAATGTATTCCCAAATTTGCGGTATCATAATACATCCACTATGCACCTGTTGGAATAGATGCCCTAGAGGCAATCTAATACTTAGTATGGACATTGTTTTGGCTAGAATATCCATTTATTATATATTGTGATATTTAATATAATAAAGTCCTTAGATACAATGTATTGTTTATCTTAAATATCCCTAGTCCACTATATTGATTAATAGGATGATCAAAGATAGACTAGTATGTGGGTAGATTGATATGGAGATATCAAGTCTAACACATGGGTATGCTTTGGGGGAAATGGCATACTAGATTGACCCACAACGAGAAGGGTACATTTGATTATGTCAAGTCACAATCGCTTCTCGTAGTGCTAATATAATTGCAATCCTTAGACTTGAAGTCACTAGATACTCTAGTTGTGAAATATCGTGCTTTGATGTTATCAAACGTTACACCGTAACTCGGTAATCATGAAGATGGCTATCGGGCATGATAGGAAGCAAGCTTAGAGATCGTAGTGATGTAGATAGGATTTGTCCCTCCCACATAATGGTAGTAAATATCCACGGCCACTCGAGGGATGAGGCTTATTGAATGTCTGGCCAGACTCAGATAAATCAATATGGAGATATTGATATTATCTTCTAGCATAAGCATATTCCCAGGATCGAGGAACTATGGATTGGATATACGAGTGTGACTATTTATGTCTCGTGTCCAAACCGGATATGGAGACAAAGGGAAAGTGCAATATAAGATAATGGGAACAAGAGGTTTGTCGGGATCACTGACTATTTCTATTAGTTGGGTGGCATGGATGTGTTGCTAGACACCGCTCCGTGTTAGTAAAAGTTATTACCAACTAAGTAGAAACCTATGGGGTCACACGTCAAATAGAGTAGAGCTAGATTTGGTATTAATTAATATGATTAATTAATAAGAAGGATCATTATGCAACACCTTGCAAACTTGGTAGGACTAATTTGCAAGGAAGGGAGTAATCCAAGTTCATGGAGAACTATGAAGAACCTTTTTGGAAACGACAAGGAGTTGTTGGAGTATATGAAGGAGGCTCTAGCTTCCTTCCCACTAATTGTGATTTGTTATTAGACACAACACAAAGAGAGTGGGAGAGAACAAAAGAGAGAGAGCAAGACAAGCTAGGGCCGACCGCCCCTAGCCGTCCGCCCCTCCCGGCGGCGCCAAAGAGGAGGCCGAACCCTCCTCTTGTCACCTCGTTGCTTGATTCATTCTTCCCTCTTCCTACGGTTCAAGCTAGAACTTGTTGAAGGATGAATCTAGATCTCACCTCTAGACGTGGATCAACCGTAGAGACGAGGACATCATTCTTCGTGTGATCTCTCAAACCGAAAAGGTACACAATACTATGTCATTTATCATGTTATGATATCTCCTCCTGACGATCCGCGGCTTTGAAGTAGGATTAATTTTTGTTATTCCGCTGTGTTACCTACGTCAAAACCCAACAGCGCCACAACAAGCGCGTCTTTGCGTCTCAAAAAACGCAGAGACTTGTGTGTCTCAATCAACACACCCTAATGCACCATGACACAATGCATCTCCCCAACGCCGTTACAATGACACTTAACGACAAAATTGTCCATCAATCAAGTCATGCCAGTTGCGCCGCCAATAATTACCGCGCCAAGACGCCAAACGAGACACGCTCAATAACGTGCCAATAACTAATGCGTGCACAATAACACTCCGCCAATCAATACATGCTCAATAACATGTAACCAACCAATTTGCGCCCAATAACGCGTCACCAATCAATTGCGTGCCAACAAGACACATCAATATCTCCATGCCGTGAGCCAAATCCGCCAGTTGATTCTAGTCGTCTCCACCTTGACATGAATTCTCCTAGCGCCAAGAACAATATCGCTCCATGCCAATGCTCCAACTCTTGCGAGTTCTTGCGACGGATGAGCCCAATTGAGATTCACACGCCCAATACTCCACGCGGGAAGCCCGAATGCGCCGAAACGCCAATTACACGTGAACCTCCTCGCGCTAGAATGCGTGCACGATGCTCCATGACAAAGAACCAAATAGCTCCCCCAATAATGAACCAGATTGTTCCCCCAACAAGGAACCCGGAAGCTCCCATAACAAGGAACTTGGTGGGTGTGTCAACAATATTCTCATCATCAAAACGATAGATCTTCATCACAAACAAATTCGCCATCACTCCTCACCCACAAACCATAAGCCAACAACCTGGCTCTGATACCACTTGTTAGAAAACGATGCAGAAGCGATGATACCACTTGTTAGGAATCAAGAAGAGAGATTAGACGAAGAAGAAGATGAAGAACAACACAACGAATTCAACGTGGTTCACTAGTTTTGAGGCTTGCTACATCCACGGCCAAAACGAACCAATTTATTGATGAGGGAGAAATTACAATCCAAGACACACCACACGCGTCAATAGAAGAGTCTGACACCCATATATAGGCCTAGACTACTGACTTGTGCTCAAAGCATCGTCCAAACATTACCAAAATAAACAAGGAAACAATTCCAAAAAAACTATCCAGCCCGAATCAGGTCGCACGACCTGCTACAGTAGGTCGCACACATGCTACATTAGGTCGCACGACCTACTAACCTACTACAGTACCCAAATTCAGCGATCTTCGATTAATTTTCCTCCTAGCTCGTTGCATTGTCAATCCAAGCTAGGGTTTTGATCACCCAATTCCTAACAAATCAAATGTGATAAAAATGTCAAATAGCACGTAAAATCTTCTTCTACTTTTTTTGCCTCCCCTCCGTAGATCTGTTATTGTTGATTGAAGATCTACTTTTTTCGCAGATCTTTGAGGTGGCGAGGCGACAATGGCGAGGCTGTGATTGTGGTGACGGACTGGTGGCGGTGTTGCTGCTGATTGAAGATCTTCTTTAGATTCTTCTTCTCTTCCTCCATCTTCTCTTCTTCTTGCCCTTGTAATTTTTTATTTGTACTGTAATTTTTTGATACAATTTGTAATCTTGGCTTAAAAAAAAATTGGATGTACAAGATCTGTTAAATTGACGATGGTGCTGGTGGACTGGTGGCGGTGGTGGACTTGATTTTGTTGTTGTTAACCAGGGGGATAGAAGAGAGAGAAGGGGTCGAAAAAGAAATCATTGCGGAAGGGCAGGGCAAAACAGTCAAAAATATTATTTTCTTAATTCCCATGGGAAGAAAGAGGGGGAACGGAGTGGTAACTAATGCGGTCATGTGAAACTCTCTCTTTTCTCCATTGTTTGTTTTCTAAGAGTTGATGGTACAGTGTGGTCTCTCTTATTGGTGTATTGGTGAGAGGGAAATATGAACTCAGTCGGACACTGCTTGAGCTTCATACACTTCAATTTGCTACTGTATGTGTTCATGCTGAGATTGCTGGTACGTGTGTACATGTTCAGGCTGTGATGACCTTTTAATTTGTATGTTCCTTGAATAATTAAGAGCATCTCAAAAGAATTAGGCAAACATTTTTTTAGGCAAAATATGAAGTCCAATAAGTTATGCGACCTCTAATGCAAATCATAAAATAGGCACTCTAGTAGTCCAAACTTGCCTGTGCTTATTCTCTCGCCATCTACATTTTTCCCAGCTTTTTTAGGGAATTTCCCTACTTTTTACATGTTTAGGTTCTACTAATTTTGTACTCTTGTTTCCTAAAAATTCCCGTCGACTTTTCTTATGAAATTCTACATGGTGATTACTATTTTTCCTAAATTTATCTCCCTCTCATCTACATTCTCATGTTTGCGGAGTTTTACTTGTAAAGAATTAAGACAAAAACAGTTTTCCCTAACTTTTCTCTGACTATTGTTGAAGAAGAACCCTCAGATTATCACTACGAAAAAAATTCAAAAGAACAATTTAATTTACAATTTGCATGACATTTGTCTGCTACCATTGGAGATGCTCTAAGAGTTATATTATAGACCCATTTTTTTTTTGTATAATGGAGATTGTCGAATCAACACATTAATACAATATGTGACCTGCTTGCTTATTTCCCTGTTTCGGTCATGGGTTTAGGCACGGGGAATACCCTGTGATTCAATAGTATAGAAAGTGCAATGTAAACATCAAAGGATGTGCTTGACTTTTTTATGTGGTGTATCCACACCTTATAACATGTGAATTAGAAAAATGTGAATCAGATAATATTTTAAACAAAGCATCTTTAGGAAAGAACTAAGAAAGGACCCGCCTAGATGATGTACACCATCGGAATCAAAATAAAGAAATACAAGAATGACGTGGCCAAGATCCATGTTCAAGATCATAATGCAGTATTAAAGGGAACTTAAGCCAGAAACATTGATCAAGCTCAGAAAGAGGTATGGAGATGACAACAATGGCACTGCAAGGTATTGTTTTTCAGCAGCCTCCTTCATCATTAGCCAGGCTCATGCCTCTGATGACTCTTATTTCACTATCATACCTGGCTTTCTCCGAAATAATCGGGAACCATCTCCAGTATTCCAAGTTCTGGAATGCTAAAGCATCAACGAAGTCCTATCAGATCAAGCTTTCCAGCAAAATCGGCATGCTTATCTTGTATACGCCAGCTTTCCTTGCTGGGCTCGCATCCTTTGCTGTGTACCCAGATGATGATTTCAGATTTTTCATGGTGAAATTGGCCATAACTTTCCATTTCTTCAAAAGGAACATGGAGGTAATTAATCTGTCTTTCTCCGAAATTTCCTCTAGGTTAGAAACATGCACAGTTCCTTAATCCGCTAGCATCTTCAGCAGTGTTAGTCTGCTAGGCATAGATTAGTTAAATTTTAGCTAAGATCAGTCTTTCTTATTTTAGTTGGTCAAACTTTTCACCTTTGTGTTTTACTTCTAGTAGCTAAATTAACTAAATTTTCGAAAAGAATACGTAGAGAAAAAAGTTGAAAAGAACATGGGTCTGATTACTGTAGTGGAATATACCATATGTATATATTCAATTGAGATTTTGTTTGATGTTGTGGTAGATTAGTCCGATCTGGATCTGGGATAAATGAAATCCTAAAAACTAGTTGGTAATGATGAGAGTATCACATGGACTTATTAGGAACAGATGGAACTCTCAAAACTAATAGCATCACTCACAAGCACGTTCCGTGCCCACCTAATCCCATACTCTGCAGTGGCGGCCCGAGCCACATAGAGGCACGGGTGTGTAGGTGCACGCCTAAACTTTTGAATAACTACTATTATACTTCAAACTCCATTAACAGTTTCAAATGTGCCCTTCATTAAATAGCAATAGTGCTTCTTCTGTATTACAGGTTCTGTTTATCCACAAATATAGCGGTGGAATGATTCTGGACTCGGTCGTTCTCATTTCTGCCACATACCTTGTTGCAGCCGTAAGTATGATACATGTCCAAAAACTGACACTTGGTTTGCCAAATCCGTCGACCGATCTCAAGAATCTCGGCTTCCTGGTATATCTGATTGGGATCTTCGGCAACTTCTACCACCATTACCTTCTTGCTAAATTAAGAGGTGAAGGCGAGAAACGATACCAAATACCCAAGGGAGGCATGTTTGGTCTTGTTATATGCCCTCATTACCTTTTTGAAATTCTTGTATTTGTCGGCATTTTCTTCATGTCCCAGACACTTCTGTCGCTCTCCACTGCCGTGGGCTTAGCATTGTACTTGACAGGGAGGAGCTACATGACTAGAAACTGGTACATGTCTAAATTTGAGAATTTCCCCAAGAGCACCAATGCTTTGATTCCATTTCTTTTCTAGATGTTAGGCTATAGGTAATAAATGTTCCTTTGTACCTGTAATGATCTATTGCGTCTTCAGCACTTGTGTAAACTTACTGTTGACAATGCAAAGATCTCTGGTTTGTTCTTAGAGAAAATGAATTGTTGCTGTGCTCTGTAGGTCATGGGTGATAATGAGTGTCATGTCGACATAAACATTTGGTTGTCTTCATTTGGCTAAACTGCATTGGTGGTACTCATAATTTCAATTTGTTGTAATATCCACAAATACTAGTTTACCCCTCATTTTCACCCTAAAGTTTTATAAAGTGACAAAATTTACCTACAAATCATTTCCTTATAAAATGTAGAATTTTCAATTTAATTGTCTACTGTTACATTAAATAATGTCGTATACTTTTTTTTTTAAAAATATCAAAGGTACTGTTTAAAAGTGTTACGAATTTATAGATCAGAATTTAACAGGAGCAACATTGTAAGGGTAAAATAGTCTTTTGTATGGTTTTGATGCAGGCTACGCAGCCGAATAATAAAAATTAAATCACGCTCAAACCCCTCCAAGGATCACAGGCAAGCAATCATAACATGACTAGGGTAGAAACATGTGTACCTTAGTTTGTGTGATCACTACGAAGAATTGTGTCTTCGTCTCTACGAGTATCCACACCTTGGATCTTTGACTGGAATCATTCTGCACGTGTAGTGCTAGCAACAGAATAAGGTGGAAGAGATCATGCAAACCGAGGCAAAGCCACACCCAAGGGAAGGCCGACAGCGTCGGGTAGGGGGGGACGGGTTGGGTGGCTTCGGCTTCCCAACTTGTCTCCCTCTCTCTCTTTCTTGCTTTGTTATGTTCTCTCAATAATGACGTGTGTTGAGAAAATAACAAAGCTAGAGTTCGTTTATATAGTTAATAAATTTTTATTAACTACATAATTTCCCCAATACTAATCATGTCCTTACATGGATTAGTACACTTGCAAACTAGTCCCACTAACTTTGCTTGTGGTTGGGTTATGATCATTTTAATTAATTATTCTAATTAATTAATACCCATATCCAGTTTAATCCATACGGTGTGTGACCCCATACGTTTCTACTTAGTTGGTAGTAACTATTACAAACATAGAGCGGTGTCTAGCAACACATCTATGTCAACCCACTAATAGAGATAGTCAGTGATCCCGACAAACCTTGTGCCCAATGTTACCGTGTTGTATTATCCATTTGTCTCCATATCCAGATTGGACACGAGACATAATCGTCACACTCGTATATCCAATCCATAGTTTCTCGATCTTGGGAATAGACTTATCCATGCAGATAACATCAATATCCATATTGATTTATCTGAGTCTGGCCAGACATTCCATAAGCTCTACCCCTCGAGTGACCGTGGATATTTGCTCCTATTATGTAGGAGGGACAAATCCTATCTACATCACTGTCACCTCTAAGCTTGCTTCCTATCATGCCCGATAGCTATCTTCATTGTAACACCCCGATTTTATATAGAGAAGTTATTTAATGAATTTGATAAATTTAGGGGGTTAATTATAATTTTCAAAAGTTATAAATTACATTTTATTAGAAAATGGGGAGGTAGTCGTAGTTTCAGAAAATATCAACTAGTTAACTAAATATTGGCTGGGAGTAAAATTATAGTTTCTAGAAGTTATAAATTAATTAAATTGAATAGTTGGGGAGGTAAATATAGTTTAGAATAAATTTGTATATATATACGAATAAAATACTTTAGCTACTCGTATTTTGCTTAACCCGACCTGTATAAAAGTATAACCCGTATTTGATTTCTGACCCGACTCACACCCGGTATAACTATACGTATAATACAAACGACCCGTATTTATTATCAACCCGACCCGTGACCCGGTTGGCCTATACTTTTGTTTCTTCTTTTTCTCCCTCCTTTGATGCCTCTACCCGATCCACCATCACCTCTATATATATCACCTCTTTTCTCTTCTCCACAAACAACACCACCAACATCAGACCCATTTCCGTCTCTTTTCTTGTGATACCCGAACATCACCACGACCACCTTCTTCTTCTTCCCTCGGCAACAACCCCAAGCTACCACCTTCAACACCAAACACCTCCTCCATCTCAATCTCCCCCTCCTCTGCAAAATAGTAGCAGCAACAACAACGTGGCAGTAGCTACAACAACACCAACATCACCACTGCCGACACCACCACAACCACAACCACCACTTCCATCATCACCACCTCCACCTTCGGCACCACCATGAATGCCACCATCATCACCACCAGCCTTATCCCCCTCTCAATCAACCTCTCTCTCTCTCTCTCTCTCTCTCTCTCTCTCTCTCTCTCTCTCTCTCTCTCTCTCTCTCTCTCTCTCTCTCTCTCTCTCTCTCTCTCGGCCTCCAATCTCTCTCTCTCTCTCTCTCTCTCTCTCTCTCTCTCTCTCTCTCTCTCTCTCTCTCTCTCTCTCTCTCTCTCTCTCTCTCTCTCTCCTATCTGATCGCGAAACCCAGCGAAAGCAGCAACAACGACGACGGTGAAGGACCACCATCAGCGGCGACCCGATGACCCGAACCCAGTCGGGTCACCACCAAAACCCCACTTCCCTTCGTTCCCCTCGGTCCTCCGGCACTTCCCCAACCTCCCAGCGGTTCGACGACCCAGGAGACACCCAGAACCGGCCACCAACGCCACTGGAAGCCATAATTTCCGGCGAGATTCCGACCCGACTTCGGCGAGTGATTTCTCCCTCATTCGGTAACCGTTTTTATCCATTTTTTGCTTGAATCTGCATATCTCGACTTGATTTAGAGTTTTGGATCCTTAAAAGCGGATGGGTATCAATGTATTGAAAGTTTTCCGAATCAATTTGAGAGGTTGAAGATGAAGTTCACGTATGGGTATTGATGGGGTGACTTTTGTACTTTACAGAAACTATGGGGGAGGTATGTGTCTTTTAACTAAACTATTTAATAACACTTTTCATAACATTGGGGAGGCCCATGCCTTTTACCTAAAACATTATTATTTCTTTATTATCATTAAAATTAACTAATTAACTATTTTAAATATATAGGGGAAAATAAATATTTTTTTGTAATGAAAAGTAAAAGGTAAAATTTTATAAATTTAAAAAAAATAATAACTAAATAAGTAAAAAAAGATCTACTTTTGTGTGTATATAATTGGATAATTGACAAACTTGTAGGCGACGGGTTCGTAACGAGGGCTACGCCTACCAGGGGGACTATTTCGTTTTATTTGACGTTCCAATTTGAGGTAAGTTAATATGCCTAGCCTCGTGTGTCTTTCTTTCATTTCGCGTATCGCGTGTGTTATTTGTGAAATGCTACCGTATATGTTTTATTTGAGTTCTTTACTTGTATTTTAAATACTCTACTTGAAGTATTGCATGAAATTTGTATCCAAATCTAAATAACGAATCCGAAAGAAGAACATCTAAAATCTTATTGTGAAATAACTTGAAATTTATCTTTTAACTGTGATATTCCAAGACGGACCACGTCATTGGGTTGGAAGTAAGAAATTTGAAATCGTTACCACAATTATCCAAGAGTAGCACACTGCTTACTTTTTGGTCAAATCAGAATATCTCAATCAATCATACATCGATTATCATGTTAATTGCCACACTGGATTTAGTTTGGAGCTCCTTACTTGATTCTTCATCTTGAAAGAAAAATTTGTAATTATGTAAAGTGGAAAGCCATTGTGCGTGGGTTTGTGTCATATCCCTGATACGATACATTTCTGACATATTGTGATTGGTTAGTGTTATGAGATTATGAGGCGTTGACCTCCTTTTGATTAGTTATGAGGGGTTGTGATGCGAACCTCCTGTGATTGAGTTATGGTTATGTGGGTGATTTTTCACATTATGAGAAAGAGGTTGTGGATTGGATATGGTCACTCCCCGTATCAACTAATTACTAAAATGAATCTCTGAACTCGATTCCTACCGATGAGAATGCTATCTCTTGAGATCTAAATTTTTGAGTTGTGGAATATTGAAAAGTACTTTTAAAAGTGATTCCCCAAGATGGACCACATCAATGGGTTGGATATACGAAATTTGTGATCATTATGGAGTTTGACACATCAAATCAGCGTGAACGTTTTTCTTGCGAATAATTTATGCTTATTTACTAGCGAATATGTTATTCCTTTCACATGCCTCATAATCTGTTTACGTGCTATGGGTGTTAGCTTACTCAGCCGTTTGCTGATCATTTTCTGTAAAAACTGCGTCAGCTTTTGCTATTTGAAAACATCGGGTTGGCTATCGAGGTGGGGGAACGTTCACGACACTATGGACAGGAAGGCTTGTTAGTTGGAACATCACATAGTATATTATCTCACTGAAAAGTGTATTCCTTGATTTTCAAATTTTATCACGCTTTGTATTGGAATTGTGTAATAAGATATGTTTGAATTATAATCGAGGGTTGTACTAACTGTGAACCGACGATCCTTATCCGTTCACAATGAGGCTCATCACCTCGGGCGGAGACATCTCTTTCCGAACGTGCGGTCCGGCCGACCGTGCGATTTGGGAGGGTGTTGCATTTATAGTTACCCAGTTACGGTGTAACGTTTGATAATATCAAAGCATAATATTTCACAACTAGAGTATCCAGTGACTTCAAATCTAAGGATTACAACACCATTAGAACTACGAGAAGCGCTTGTGACGTTGACATAATCTAATAGCCTTCTCGTGGTGGGTCTATCGAGTATGCCATTACTCATAATGCACACCCATGTATTAAACTTGATATCTCCATACCAATCTACCCACATATTAGTCTATAGTTGATCGTCTCGTTAATCAAAATAATGGACTATGGATATTTAAGATAAACAGCACAATTGTAATCTAAGGACTTCATTATATGAAATATATCCATAAATAATACAATGATTTATTCTAGCAACTAAAGTTCATACTATACAGACTACCTCCAGGGATCCAAACCAACACCGTGATGTTACAGTTTGTTAGTTAGTCACAAATGCTTCTATAAGTTTATTGTAATTCACTTATAAAGTAATGAAGTCCATTTCAATATCTACAAATATTCTCTCATCTTATCTTTCTTTATTTCTCTCAAACTAAAGATAGATTTGATCTTCAAAGTGGTATCAGAGCCTTCCAAGCTCGTCGCTTGTTGATTGCGATATCTCTCTCTATCTTCCGGTGTTTCTTATGGCGTTTCCGACCGCGTCACCGTCGTCTACCACCACTGTTGTAGGAGTGCAATCATCGATTCTTCCTAGTTTTTACTTTCTAATATCTAATCTCAAATCCCTAATTCTGATCAAGCTTGATGCGAATAATCACGGTATATGGCGTGTTCAATTGGAAACTACTCTAGGTGCGAATGATTTGATATTGTTTGTTATTAGTAATGTCCATGCTCCGGTTCCTGAAATTATTTCTGATTCTGGTGAAGTTGATCAGCACTTAAAGAGCTATATAACTATTTCCATTTCTCCTTCTCTATTACAATTAATGTTGCATTTACCTAGTGCATCTGCGATATGGTCAAATCATGAATTCTGTTTCGATCCTTTATCTCGCTCTAAGATCCATCAATTGAAATTGATGTTGTGTATAGTTGAAAAAAGGGAAATGACTATGAATAAGTATTTGAACAAGGTTAAATCCTGAGTTGATAGTTTGATGGAAGTTAGTGAGATTGTTCCCCAATAAGATGTAGTTCTTCAAATTTTAAAAGTCTTTCTGATGAGTATGAGCATTTCAGATCTGGAATTAGGGTTCGACCATTCATATTATTGTTGCTGAGCTGACTTCACTACTTCTAACTGAAGAACTGCATAAGAGGATGACTAGAATGCATGTCACTCCAGCTCCTCAATGTAATGTACCCTACACTAATGATTTTCAAGGAATGTACGCCAATTCTTCTTGATCGCCTATACGAACAGTGTACGCAAGTGCACGGTTTCATAATAAACAGTAAGTACTTTCGTACTCAGGTTGTCGATCCCACGAGTAACAAACTCGTAAAAAGTTGTTAATTAAGTACTAGCTAAGTCTACTGGGTAATAAAGATGAAGATTTGAGAATTAATGAGATTTCCACCCCAAACAAGTGGTTGTATGTAATCGCAAAATCATAATAAACTGAAATTTAAGAAAAAAGTCTTAATCAATTAATGGAGAGAACTAGGCAATCTCGTAGATCACCTAGGGCTATAAACGATTCCTGAATAATCTGAGTAACCCGTCATTATGGCATAACTAAGACGGGTAGTGGCACTTACTATCTCATATCGGTCTCAAGTCGTCCTACATCACTTTATACCTGGGGTCCTTTCAGCCCACCTATGTCTATCGGTTCGTTCTACCAGGCTATTTACTGAAATAATAACGGGTCATGTCGGTCCAACGCTTCACAAAATAATTAACTAATCCTACTTAATCTACCCTCACTGGACAATCCTAAAACGTCTCTTTTCAGTCATACTAATACTGGATTGTCATTCATGTCTCATCCTAACTAGTTAGATTCACTGTCGGTAAATCGCTAGCTATGAAACGGTTCCAATTAATTACTCCATTCTCATTGAGAATTAAAGCAGTACATGAACAATTATTCTAGAACGATAATCAAATTTAAGAATCATTCTTCCAACTAATGAAACCCTATTTTATGATTATTAGATCTTCTCCTAAACGTGTCAATATTCTACGAATACTAATTGCGTTCAATAACTGAACGTCATTCACGAAGAAGAAATCACCAAAGCATGAAACTATATTAATTCGAAAAATATTTGCTTACATCAAACCCTAGGATCTCATATGCCTAGCACATGTTTAGATACTCATCGTCAAATACGAAAAAATAAATCCATAAGCTGATAAAGAGGGGAGGAAGAAATCAAAGGAAGAAGCTTCAATGGTGAAATCTCCGTCTTCGTATTCATCTTCGCACTCGTCATTGTCTCTCCTCTTCTGCGTGAATTAATCCCCCCTTCTTAAAAGACTTCCCAAAGTATTTTATATCTTCTCCCAGATGTTTCCAAAACGAGCCCTAATTAAAATTATTATGCTGCTGAAAAACTCCTATCGTACGTTGGACATGCAATCGTATGATTAGACTACAGAGAGGGATCCCACAATTTGCTTTTGCTGACACTGAGAATTTGGCTAACTTCTTCCACTCGTACGATTTCAAGTGGAAATCGTACAATTGACTTCCTGTCTCCACTTCTTTTTATTCATTTTCTGGCCTTCTTCTCTCTCATCTCCACTTCCAAACATTAGTTTGAATCATCAAATATTCCAAAGTGTGTATTCCTCTCTCCAAGCTCCATTTCCTGACAAAAAAACACGAAACAAACCTGTGCGATCAAATATGAAAAAATAAGGTAAAATATTGTGAGAAGCGCTCGGATTATCAATTATGCGTTCAAAATTCAACTTTCACCATTCCTTTATATTCATGGTGTATAACTAAGATATTTCACTCATAAATCACATAAAACGATAAAGAACCGTGTAAGAAATATAACTCTAATACAGAGTAATCAATTCTAAGCCAAATTTCCATGCACAACCTAAGAACTATAAATCTTGTTTTCACTCTGCTTCTACTGCCTCTACCTTAGTTGTGAATCCGTATATGTCTTCTCACCCTCAGCATTACCAGTATCCTAAACATAAAGGAAGAGGTTTTGTTAATATTGTTTTGGTGTCTCAAATTTGTGGCATGAGCAACAGTCTCTTATGAATTGCTGGCACATGCTCAATGTCACCAAATATCTGCAACTAAACCAAGACCTCAGGGGTATGTCGGGATTCAGTGCTATATGACTACTCTCTATTTTTCAGCTAGCCCTTCTATTCTTGGTACTCCCAGACACAGTATCCCTTATCCTCAATGAAATACCCTGTTTTCTATTATAGGGTTAAAATATTCGTTTAACATACTTTGAGGGGAGTTATTAGTAATTAAGATCTTGTGCGGGGAGTCATTATTAATTTATTTGAAGTTGGAGACTTTTTGAAGAAGTGGTATAAAGTTAGTTTGGACTAAATTGAATTAGTTTAGTTTCCAATGAGATTTTTCAGAAAACCCTAGAGACATTTTCCTACTCCTATTTTCTTTCATTTCTTATCTTTTTCTTTCTTTCTTCTCTTTCTCTGCTCCTACATGTGCCCAACTCTCTCTCTCTCTCTCTCTATCTCTCTCTTCTGTGCACTCGATCCGCCGCCTTCGTCGGCCTCCTCCCAACTCTCTCTTTCTCTTTGTTTTGGTGATTTCTTTATCTCTTATTATCTTGATTCCCTTGATCTCAAACTCCCTAATCTCTAGTTCTCTATGACGATCCAAATCAAGGGATTCATACCCAAGTATTTGTATTATGACGTTTGATTTTTAGTTACACCATTGTGAACACCTTTACGATCTTCTTACCGGTATGTGAGTCAAAACTCTAGTTCAATTATTCATCTTAATACTTAAAATTTCATATTCTTATTGTTAGTCTTATCATTCATGAAGTTTTAGGACCATTAATTAATTTCTAAAATCCTAGTTTTTTTAGGGAATGTTTAATTAATTGTTTTGGGTGATTTAGTATGCTTAGTATTTGGGAAATAACTTGATTTGAAGTGGTAATCATTGTAAATTAAAGATTAATTGAATACGGGATCATTAATTAGATGTTTTGGATGTTAGAATATGTAGAAATCCTGAATTTTTGTATTGGCAGCCAGTGAAAACCGCCGTATCAGGCAAAAATTGTGACGTGTAAGTGTCAAAGAGCACAACTTGCGTCTCGGGAAGCGGAATTCGAATATGTTCGATGATAGACATATATATTTTTTTTAAATGATTCTAATGAGATTATTTTTGAGTCAAGATATGTTTGGAAAGTTGGAGTAATAATTTGGGGAAGTTATGTTTAAGTTATGGGATTTTGGAGCAAAGTTTGGATTGTGATTTGGAGCACGGATTAAGCGGCAATCTATAGACTTGAAACCAAACATTGTAGAGTCAATATCTTGTCATGAAAGCATTGTTTATCTATTTGTAGCATTGTGTTTTGGTAAGAGCATTAAATTCTAGGAGACATTCTCGTTGACAAAGGATACGTCGGGTATTAGTAGGAAGTAATTTCATTGTGCTAGTGAATCAAGGTGAATTGATATGCCAAGCATTGAGCCTTATCTTCTTTCGTAACTACACGAGTTTTACTAAATACGTATCAAAATGTGTTCCATGTTTACATGCTTTACTTGAAAGTTTATTTTACTTGAAGTATTCTTTTTGAGCAATTACAAGGAAAATATATAAATATGTAATAACGTAAAGTGGAAAGAGTTGTACGGAGATCAATAAAATTAAATATGTATCGTTTGGATATGGTCACCCGAATGTTTTTGTATGTTTGACATTTGGTTACTCGAATGGTTATGGTCGTGCTGGCTACGGCCACCCTGCTCTTTTTATAATATTCGCTCGTTAATGAGCCCTGAGTCGCTCCTAGTGCTCACATCTCTGGCTGCAGGTAGTCTTTGGGTGTGCACAGTTGAGGTCTAGGTTGCTACTTTGTAGAGATGTTGGTTACTCCTCTCCTTGCAGCAAAGTAAAACATAATGTTTGTTGAAAATATTTATTTTCTAGAAAACGATTAATATGAGATTTTGGAAGAAATTGTTTTGGAAAGTATAAAGGAAGGAAAAGAAGTGATTCGTTAACTTGAGAAGTTATGGATTCGTTTTATTTCAACTCTTACTATTTCTTATTAAATATTGTTGTACATGCATTTTCGTGTTTACATGCTTGGGTATATCTCACTCAGTTTTGTTGCTGATTTTTAAACTATGGTGTATTTGTTTTCTTTCCACAACACGAGTTTCGGTGATGAAGGCATGATCTAGATTGGGGACATTCACTTCATTTTACTTAGTATTAATCACGCAACGATTAGACGTTTACATTAGTTTTGTAATATTTTATGCCCGGTTTGTGGCACTGGATGTTGAATAATATATGTTAAGTATTTTAATTAATTAGGGATGGGTAGTTTGGTTTGATGTTCGCCTTAAAATGTTTTGCAATGTGGAAGTAATTCCCGAGTATGGTGTGGCACCTTTCGAATTCTGAAAGGGTTGGAATTTGGGAGTGCTACGGTGGTATCAGAGTACGGATTTCAAAAAAGAAATTTTAAATATGTAGCATAACTGAATTAAATATAGGGAAGTTAATAAATTTTACAAGCCGTTGGAAATTGTGTAGTTTTAAGTTGGTGACTGCTAAAGAGTCAGCGTAAGCAAATCGGGGTTTTCCACCCACCCTCACCTATAAGCGTTTTGGGCGTTGTGTTGTATGATTTCTTAGGATATTATAACTTATTGGAGTTTTTCTCTAAGATTGTTATGGGATTATCATGTTCGTAATTTAGTTTATTTTTTTATGTCATGAGAACTCATTGAGGTATAATTTTTGATAGGCAATACCATATTCAAGAATTTTAGAGTTGTTTTCTTTTCTTTATGAGTTGGAATGTTATCTTAGTATTAGTGAATTATATTGTTTCTAACAGCTTGTTTCCATGTGTTGTTTATCTATCTTTCTCTTATGTATATAATTAGAACTAAGATTACATCGAGGAAAAGTATATGTAGGCCAGTGCAGCATCCTATCGTGCCCACGTGGAGAGAGCCAGTGCGTCTGTTTGATTTTCGTATACATGTAGTAACTCGATGCGAAGAATTATATCATGCGCTTTATAGGGATCCATCATTCAAGTGTTTTCGCATACTCAAATCCTTACCTAGGAGGACGATGTTCGCTAGAGTTCAAATGAAGCATCGTGACTTGATTCTTGGGCCTAGTAAAAGACCAATTTTTCGGGATTATAAATACCAAGATCAGAATATGATCGATCTTCTTTCGCTTTGCCAGAAGTTGGTGAAAGCTCGTAGAACGTGGTACCAGGAAAGTGATGATGAAGAGGATGATGAATTTGACGCGTACCTAGAATCTTATGGTAGCGTGGGGAATATGATAGAAATTGATTCAGAGTAGTATGGTTTACTTCTCTACCCATTAGTTGTGTTTTCGTTTACTAGATTTAGACTCTGCTTTGGTTCTACAATTTAGATTTTTGACTTTGGATGATTTAGTTTGAAATTTGCTTAGGAGTTTGAATTTCGTTTTGACGTTGAACAATGAGATTTGAACATAAGATGGGTTTGCATTCTTAAGTGTCGAGCATGTTATGTTTTAAAACTCCAAGATGAGAAGTGTTTAGATTGTTTGAGCGTTTTATAGAAAATTCATTATTGTGTAAATATGTACGGTGGTTATAATTAAATTTTTCGTACTTTTTTAGAAATTGATTATATTTAGTATATTTTTAACTAGGTATTAGAAATATAAGATAACCTAAAGTAAAAAATCCATCTCCAAACAAGGTCTTGTGATTAAGATAAAAACTCACAAAGTTTCATGTTTTTTTGCAATAGTGCATAACGACCAGCTGTAGTATTTTGAACATTCGCCTATCTTTCGGATGTTTAACGTATATTTTATGGGTGAAAATAAACACATAGGGCTTTACCTGAGCCAAATATTGGACTTTTTTGATCGAATTATAGTGGATTAGTGACGTTGCAAAGTTGAACTTTTCCCCAGAATTTCGTAGCAGCGTCTGTAGTATTTCTGTAGTAACTCGAGATGTGTCATAACTATTGATTTGATTCTTTTTTTATAATGAAATTAGACTCAAATATGAATTAGCACCACAAATTTCACAAATTTTAATTGTCCGATTGATATGATCGAGAATTTTTACTTGCGAAGCGCATTTCAAATTAACGTGCACGTTGAGATATTTACGGTGTATTCTTGAGATGTGATCAATACATTGAGATATTTATGCTATGTTCTCGACATGTAAAAAGAATTGAATGGTTATTTTACAATTTGTATGTTAGTATTTTATTTTATAGCGCCATATATGAGAAAACGATACAATAGGTTATAGTGTAGGCAAATGACAGATAGACCACTACAATAATTCACCAGGAGAGTTTAACGTCAACAAATGGCCAATCATAACAGCAACGTGGAGAAATTATTTGCTTATATGAACCAAATAATGAATAATCCCAAAATGGCACTAATTGGACGAAGAAACTAGCTGATTTGAAGATTGGATGCTTCATGGGAAACGAAGATTAGGTAGAGCTTGAGGAATGGCTCGACGAGATGGACAAAGTTCTTGAAACCGTCGACTGCCCTGAAGATCGTAAGGTGAATTGCTCAGTATTATACCCTAAGAGTTGGGCGAATTTGTGGTGGAAGGGTTCGAAACAAACTTTGTTGAACTTACCCAATTTCAACTTGGAGTTACTACAAACCGCTCTTAGGACTCGATTCTACCCAGCTTATGTGAAGAATTAGAAATACCATGAGATCATGAATCTTAGACAAGTGATAACTCTCTATTAGAGTTATATTTCCTGCAAATTTTATATCGTTTTGCGTGATTCCGGGTTGATAATTTTAGTTTTAGACTATGATTAGAGAGAAAAAGTTGAAGTTTAGCTTTGCGCATGAATTCATTAATCCTAGCATTTCTCATAGGATTTTATGTATTTTGTGTTACGTTTGATCGCACGGGTTTTATTTCGTGTTGCTATGCCAGGAGATGGAGCTTGGGGGATAAATGAGAGAGAAGAAACTGTTGGAATAGATGCCCTAGAGGCAATCGTAGATTTAGTATGAACAATGTTTTGGCTAGAATATTCATTTATTATTTATGGCGATATTTAATATAATGAAGTCCTTAGATAAAATGTGTTATTTATATTAAATATCCCTAGTCCATTATATTGATTAATAGGACAATCAAGTATAGACTAGTATGTGGATAGATTGATATGGAGATATCAAGTCTAAACACATGGGTATGCATTAGGAGTAATGGCATACTGGATTGACCCACGACGAAAAGGATACATTAGATTATGTGAAGTCACAATCGCTTTTCGTAGTGCTAATATTATTGCAATCCTTGGACTTGAAGTCACTAGATACTCTAGTTGTGAAATATTGCGCTTTCATGTTATCAAACGTTACACCGTAACTGGGTAATCATAAAGGTGGCTATCGGGCGTGATAGGAAGCAAGCTTAGAGATCGTAGTGACGTAGATAGGATTTGTCCCTCCCACATAATGGGGGTAAATATCCACGGCCACTCGAGGGATGAGGCTTATTGAATGTCTGGCCAGACTCAGATACATTAATATAGAGATATTAATGTTATCTGCAAGTATAAGCATATTCCCAGGATCGAGGAACTATGGATTGGATATACGAGTGTGACTATTTATGTCTCGTGTCCAATCCGGATATGGAGACAAAGGGATAATGCAATATGACATATTGGGCACAAAGGTTTGTCGGGACCACTGACTATTTCTATGGGTTGGGTGACATGGATGTGTTGCTAGACACCGCTCCATGTTAGTAATAGTTACTACCAACTGTGCAGAAACCTATGGAGTCACACGTCAAATAGAGTAGAGCTAGATTTGGGATTAATTAATATAGATTAATTAAAAGAAGGATCATTGTGCAACACCTTGCAAACTTAGTAGGACTAATTTGCAAGGAAGGGAATAGTTCTAGTCCTACTATAACAAGAAAACTCTAATATGGAAACAACAAGGAGTTGTTGGAGTATATATATATAAGAGGCTCTAGCTTCCTTCCCACAAGATTGTTATTAGACATAACATAAGGGGTGGGAGAGAGCAAAAAGAGAGAGCAAGACAAGAGCTAGGCCGAGACCTAGCCCCCGTCCGCCCCCTCTACCCGACGGCACAAAGGAGGGCCGAACCTCCTTGGTTCCTTTTGTTGCTTTGATCTTCTTCCCTCTTCCTCCGGGTTCAAGATAGCACTTGTTTGAAGGAAGAATCTAGATCTCACCTCTAGACGTGGATCAACCGTAGAGACGAGGACATCATTCTTCGTGTGATCTCACAAATCAAAAGGTACACATCTTCTATGACCCTAATCATGTTATGATATCTCTTCCTGTGATCCTTGGTGGGCTTTGAGTAGGATTAAATTTTTGTTATTCCGCTGCGTTACCTACGTCAAAACCCAACATTGGTATCAGAGCCACAGGTCGTAGAACATAACATGATCTTATGTGTTTACGATTTCAGTTCATACACCGTATTATTGTTTATTACGCGAAAATTGAAAAATTGGCATAGTAGATGCAATATTGAATTTGATTCAATCAAACAAGACCCAATTTAACATTGGATGTTAGAATTGGTGAGTTTAATCACACCGGATGTGAATAATTGGGTTCTTGAAAAATTAGGGTTCATGGGCACATGATTGAAAAGGGGTTTTCAATTAGGGAACAAAGTTATGGAAATAAATCCATAAGGAAACAACCTTGCTTGGGCAACAAGGAAGAGGGAAGGAGACTAGGGCCGAAACCCTAGCCGCCCGCCCCTCCCTTGCGCGCCAAGCAAGGCCGCGGGCCTCTAGGCGTGCGGCGGTCCTAGGGTTCGGGCCACTTGTTGGCTTGGGCCCTTTGGACCGTTGTAAAACCCTAGTTACCCAATTTCATTAAAATTAAACAAGCGCGTTAAAAATTGGTTTTTAACTGTATTATGTGCTCTATTGCATGGTGGATGGATATGGCCTAGGATTGTGGATGTTTATTGTTTTGTGGTTTGGTTTACAGCCTGCGAGCTGATCAAATTAATGTAATAATTAATTAAGTTTTACGGCCTGCGAGTCGTCTTTTTCTCCTAGACATGTGAGGCTTTTGATATTTATTCTAGATGTTAGGCTAGAATTAGAAATATTTAGAAGATAGCCAAGAACGTGGAGAAGAAGACCGGAGAACCAAAGGAGCCAAAAGACATCCCTAGGCGCGCAGCTATGGTGGAGCACATGGAGATGAGCTCGGTACTTTAGGGCAATTAGATATTATCATTGGCTTGATAATATCATTAGTCTAGGGGCCATATCCATGCCACGTTTTTGTTTTGTGGATGTTTATTATTCATGCCTTGTTATTTATTTTGTGTGTATGACGCTACTAGCAAAACGATAACAAGATAATAATAAACAAAGTTGGTCTTTTATTGTGGATGGCCCAATCCAAATAAGTAGACCATGTTGATAAGATCAACCAAACAACTTAAAAGAAATCCCTCAAATAAATATTGCGTTTTGCCTTCTCTTGCCAAAACAACCTTCATGATCATGGCCTATTAAAATTCGGGCTTGCCAAAGCAAGGCGATTTTAATTTTTTCATGATGTGTTGCGGACGACGCAAGCTAGTAATGCGTGTATGTTGAAAACAAGAGGTTGGACGCAACTAGGCAAGAGTCAATTGGATTGATGAGCTTAGAGGCATGACAATTAGGAGTTATCCATTGGATAAAGAATAAAAGGAATTTATTCACCTAATTGGACCAAGAGTTGCATGGGATGCAATTGGAATGGTTCCTACCTAAATAACCAATTCTTGGGTGACTTGCCAAAGCAAGCTCAAGAAGAAGTGAAAAAGGGATCTTGGACCCACTAGAAAGTATAAAGATATTTTCCGCTTTAATAGTGAGGGCTATTAATCCGAAGAAAATAGTGGGAGCTATATTTAATGATCTAGCCATTGTTAAATATAGTCAAATTGTTCAAAATACTAAATTGCATATTTCTCGTTTTGTAGAATTCCAAATGGCAAACAACAACGCATCGAGTTCATCCCTACGATCTGTCCTTGAGAAGGATAAATTGTCTGGAACAAATTTCCTTGACTGGTACAGAAACTTGAGGATTGTCCTCAAGCAAGAAAAGAAGCTGTACGTCTTGGACACTCAGATTCCAGACCCACCACAAGATGAGTCTCTACTAGCGGAAGTAAGGGCACGTCAGAAACATATTGATGATTCTAATGACGTGACTTGCCTCATGCTTTGCACCATGACTGGTGAGCTTCAGAAGCAACACGAGAACATGGAAGCCTATGATATGATCAGACACTTGAAACAATTGTTTCAGGAACAGGCAAGGCATGAGCGCTATGAGGTGTCTAAAGCATTGTTCAAAAGCAGTCTTGCAGAGGGGAATCCAGTAGGCCCTCATGTACTCCGAATGATCGGGTACATAGAGAACCTTGAGAGACTGGGGTTCCCACTCGGGCAGGACTTGGCGACTGATCTCGTCTTGCAATCGTTGCCTGACAGTTATAATCAGTTCATTATGAACTATAATATGAATGAGATCAACAAGTCTTTACCAGACCTATTGAACATGCTAAAGACAGCTGAGCAAAGCATCAATAAAGGCAAGGGCAAAGCCATAATGATGGTACACAAGAAGAAGGGCAAGTCAGTTGCATCTACTTCAAAAGGAAAACGCAAGAAAGTTGCGAAATCCAAGGAAGCCCTAAAGCCTAGTGGAGGCGTGGCTAAAGGTGAGTGTCACTACTGCAGCCATCCGGGTCACTGGAAGAGGAACTGCCCTAATTATCTGGAGGATAAGAAGCTTGGAATAGTGATTCCACCACCACCAGGTATTTATGTTATAGACATCAATCTCTCTATTTCATCATCCTGGGTATTGGATACCGGATGTGGTTCTCACATTTTTCGTAATGTGCAGGATTTGAAAAGAAGTAGAAGATTGCGAAAAGGGGAGATAGACTTGCGCGTCGGGAATGGAGCAAAGGTTGCTGCATTGGCTGTAGGCGTTTATGAGCTATCTTTGCCTTCTGGACTTATTTTAGAATTAGAAAATTGCTTTTATGTGCCTGCTATGAGCAGAAACATTATTTCCGTTTCTTGTTTGGACGAGAAAGATTTTTCTATTTCAATAAAGGACAAGTGTTGCTCCATTTATTTTGATAGTATGCACTATTGTAGTGCGCATTTGTCTAATGGATTGTATATCCTTGATCTAAATAATCCAATCTATAACATAAATACTAAAAGGATTAAAACTAATGATTTAAATCCTACATATCTATGGCACTGTCGTTTAGGCCATATAAATGAGAAACGCATATCTAGACTCCATAAGGATGGACTTCTAGACTCATTTGATTTGGAATCATATGAGACATGTGAATCTTGTTTATTAGGAAAAATGACAAAGTCCCCTTTCAATAAGAAAGGCGAGCGGACTAGTGAGTTATTGGCACTCATACATACTGATGTATGCGGACCATTCCCCACGCCTGCCAGAGGTGGTTATACCTACTTCATCACATTTACTGATGATTTCAGTAGATATGGATTTGTATACCTTATGAAGGCCAAATCAGGATCCTTTGAATTGTTCAAGGAATTCAAGAATGAAGTAGAGAAGCAACTTGGCAAGAGTATTAAAGCTCTACGATCGGATCGTGGAGGAGAATACTTAAGCCAAGAGTTTGATGATTATCTTAGAGAGTGTGGGATAGTATCCCAGCTCACTCCACCCGGAACACCACAATGGAATGGTGTATCTGAGAGGAGGAAATCGCACTCTATTAGATATGGTGCGATCTATGATGTCTCAAACAGATCTTCTGATATCCTTTTGGGGACATGCTCTAATGACGGCAGCTTTTACCATTAACCGTGTTCCATCCAAATCAGTCATGAAGACCCCATATGAGATATGGACTGGGAAGCGTCCCATAGTGTCGTTTATGAAGATTTGGGGTTGCGACGTCTATGTAAAGCGTTTACAAACAGACAAGCTCGGGCCTAAAGCGGATAAGTTTAAGTTTGTGGGATATCCTAAAGAGACTAAAGGATATTACTTCTATGACCTACCGAGAACAAAGTGTTCGTTGCTCGGACCAGCGTGTTTCTAGAAAGAGAATTAGTCTCTAAAGAAGCAAGTGGGAGGGTTGTAGAACTTGAAGAAATTCATGAACCACAAACCACTGAACCAATAATGGAACATGAACAGGAACCACAAGAAGTTGTGGAAGAACCTGTTCAGGTAACACAGGAACTCCGTAGATCAGGAAGAGTGCGTCATGAGCCAGAGAGGTATGGACTTCTCGTGACTGAGCCCGATGATGTACCACTCATGGAAGATGAGCCTGCAACCTATGGAGAAGCCATGAGTGGCCCAGACTCTAAGAAGTTGCTAGAAGCCATGAGATCCGAAATAGATTCCATGTACACCAACAAAGTATGGACTTTGGTGGAACCACCCAAAGGGGCTCGACCCATAGGGTGCAAGTGGGTCTTCAAGAAGAAGACCGACATGGATGGCAAAGTAGTTGCCTATAAGGGCCGATTGGTGGCCAAAGGTTATAGACAAATCCATGGTATTGACTATGATGAGACCTTTTCACCGGTCGCCATGACTAAATCCATTCGAATCTTACTTGCTATTGCAGCATACTACGACTATGAAATTTGGCAAATGGATGTCAAAACAGCGTTCCTTTATGGGAACCTCCTTGAGGATGTGTACATGACACAACCAGAGGGTTTTGAGGATCCAGAGAATGCCAATAAAGTCTGTAAGCTACAAAGGTCCATTTATGGATTAAATCAAGCTTCTAGGAGCTGGAATCGACGTTTTGATGACACGGTCAAAGAGTTTGGCTTCACCAAGAACGAAGATGAGCCTTGTGTTTACAAGAAGGTTAGTGGGAGCTCTATAGTATTTCTGGTCTTGTATGCGGATGACATACTAATCATTGGCAATGATATTCCTACTCTGCAATCTGTTAAAGATTGGCTAGGAAAGTGCTTTGCGATGAAAGACTTAGGAGACGTAGCCTTTATACTTGGTATAAAGATCTATAGAGATAGATCTAAAAGGTTGCTTGGCCGAAGTCAGAGTACATATATTGACAAGGTGTTGAAGAGGTTCAACATGCAAGATTCCAAGAAGGGATTCTTGCCCATGTCACATGGAGTCACTCTGTCCAAGAATGACTGTCCCTCCAATGAGATGGAGAAGGACCGCATGAGCAGGATACCCTATGCTTCGGCCATAGGATCCATCATGTACGCCATGCTATGTACTAGACCAGACGTATCATACGCATTGAGTATGGTGAGCAGATACCAGTCCAATCCGGGTGAGAGTCACTGGATTGCTGCCAAGAACATCCTAAAGTACTTGAGAAGAACTAAGGATGTATTCTTGATATTTGGAGGTATGGAAGAGCTAAGTGTAAAAGGTTACACTGACGCAAGCTTCCAAACCGACAAGGATGATTATAGATCGCAGTCTGGATACGTGTTTTGCCTGAATGGAGGAGCTGTAAGATGGAAGAGTTCCAAGCAAGGCACAGTTGCTGATTCTACAACAGAAGATGAGTACATTGCTGCTGCGGAAGCGGCAAAAGAGGCAGTATGGATAAAGAAGTTTATCGCTGAGCTCGGTGTGGTCCCTAGCATAGTGGATCCCATAGAGTTGTACTGTGACAACTCTGGGGCAATCGCACAGGCGAAGGAACCAAGATCGCACCAAAAGTCAAAGCATGTACTTAGGAGATTCCATCTTATTCGTGATATGATCGATCGAGGAGATGTGAAGATGTGCAAGATTCCGACGGATGACAACGAGTCAGATCCGCTCACGAAACCTCTTGCGCAGCGAAAGCATGAAGGGCACGCCAAATCTATAGGCATACGAGATGCGCCAGATTGGCTCTAGTGCAAGTGGGAGACTGTTGGAATAGATGCCCTAGAGGCAATCGTAGATTTAGTATTAACAATGTTTTGGCTAGAATATTCATTTATTATTTATCGCGATATTTAATATAATGAAGTCCTTAGATAAAATGTGTTATTTATCTTAAATATCCCTAGTCCATTATATTGATTAATAGGACAATCAAGTATAGACTAGTATGTGGATATATTGATATGGAGATATCAAGTCTAAACACATGGGTATGCATTAAGAGTAATGGCATACTGGATTGACCCACGACGAAAAGGATACATTAGATTATGTGAAGTCACAATCGCTTTTCGTAGTGCTAATATTATTGCAATTCTTGGACTTGAAGTCACTAGATACTCTAGTTGTGAAATATTGTGCTTTGATGTTATCAAACGTTACACCGTAACTGGGTAATCATAAAGGTGGCTATCGGGCGTGATAGGAAGCAAGCTTAGAGATCGTAGTGACGTAGAGAGGATTTGTCCCTCCCACATAATGGGGGTAAATATCCACGGCCACTCGAGGGATGAGGCTTATTGAATGTCTGGCCAGACTCAGATAAATTAATATAGAGATATTAATGTTATCTGCAAGTATAAGCATATTCCCAGGATCGAGGAACTATGGATTGGATATACGAGTGTGACTATTTATGTCTCGTGTCCAATCCAGATATGGAGACAAAGAGATAATGCAATATGACATATTGGGCACAAAGGTTTGTCGGGATCACTGACTATTTCTATGGGTTGGGTAACATGAATGTGTTGCTAGACACCGCTCCATGTTAGTAATAGTTACTACCAACTGTGTAGAAACCTATGGGGTCACACGTCAAATAGAGTAGAGCTAGATTTGGGATTAATTAATATAGATTAATTAAAAGAAGGATCATTGTGCAACACCTTGCAAACTTAGTAGGACTAATTTGCAAGGAAGGGAATAGTTCTAGTCCTACTATAACAAGAAAACTCTAATATGGAAACAACAAGGAGTTGTTGGAGTATATATATAAGAGGCTCTAGCTTCCTTCCCACAAGATTGTTATTAGACATAACATAAGGAGTGGGAGAGAGCAAAAAGAGAGAGCAAGACAAGAGCTGGGCCGAGACCTAGCCCCCGTCCGCCCCCTCTACCCGACGGCACAAAGGAGGGCCGAACCTCCTTGGTTCCTTTTGTTGCTTTGATCTTCTTCCATCTTCCTCCGGGTTCAAGCTAGCACTTGTTTTAAGGAAGAATCTAGATCTCACCTCTAGACGTGGATCAACCGTAGAGACGAGGACATCATTCTTCGTGTGATCTCACAAATCAAAAGGTACACATCTTCTATGACCCTAATCATGTTATGATATCTCTTCCTGTGATCCTTGGTGGGCTTTGAGTAGGATTAAATTTTTGTTATTCCGCTGCGTTACCAACGTCAAAACCCAACAGAAACGAGCTTGGGAGATTAATCGGGAGCTAAAACAATGAAGAAATCATGAAGAATTGGTGAAAATACATGGAGAGGGGGTTAAAGTGTCATTTAATGAAGTTTGCAAAAAGACACTTTAATCCCCCTCTAAAAGAGAGCCCCATACTTAGTGAAATTTCGTCGGCCTTACGTAAGAGTTCTCACTGGAAGTGTAGGATCACAAATTGTGATCATAAGATCAGCAACAAGATCAGCCACAAGACCATTAAAAAGATCCAACGAATGTTAAAAGGGGGTTAAAGTGTATTTTTGCAAAACTTAAAAAAATAAAAGAACGGGGGACTCTCTCATTCATCTGTCACTCACATTGGCAAGGGGGAGAGAAGCCTACTGGCTGAAGGGGAGGGTTCCTCCATTGAAGATCTAGCTTTTTCTTCTTCTTCCTCTATCAATCCTTGTATGGAGAAACTTGTAAGCTTTGTTTGGTTGATTTCAATTAGCTAAACACTTTTGCTAGGTAGGGTTATGTAGACGATACTTTTTACGGTTTTAGACTTGTATCATGTTTTGGATTTATCTCTATCAATTGAATGTTAGTTTCTTGAATATATTGGTTAATCCCGTCTATTGACACGACGATATTGGGATTTGAGGTTAATGAGAACTCGGGTTTAGTTGTAGAATAAATCTTGCTTAATATTAACAAATATTTTAGTTGCGTGTTCTTGTTCTATGCGTAATTCTTAATTAATTAGATGCACGACAGTGACTTAGCCTAATTGTGATGAGAATTTGAACACAATCCCGAATCACCGAGACCGACATTACTAAAAAATGGCCCTTTCACGGCGGTTTCCCATACGAACAACAGAAAATCGTCGCTACAGGCACCCTAAACCGACGGTTGGCAGAAATCCGCCGTTATATTAAAAAATTACGACGGTTAGTAAAAAAACCGTCATAAAAGCATAAACTTTAACGGCGGTTACCTACAAACCGCCCTTTATATAAATAATTAAAAGATATTTATTAATATAAACGACAATTTTCAGTAAAGCATCATTCATTTTACAAAATTAAATATTTAATTCCGACGGTTACTTGAAATAGCCGTTCACAAAAAAGTAACTAATAAATGAAAAGATAAAATGTTCTTCCAATATGATCTCATCTGTTCATTACTTTACTCATGTTATATCTCAACCGTCTAGTGGAACCCTACCGTTATTACTAAACTTCTCTCTCTACCTCCTCCCTCAAATCGTGCCTCCTCCACTTCTTTTTCAACTTCTATCTTCCTAGCCTCTCTTTGTCGTTCGGTCATCCGTATCTGTAGCTTCCTTTAATTTCTTCTTCGATGGAGATGCTGGTGGCGACGCACGATGGTGATGGTGGTGGTGCATCTTGGTGAGGCTGCTCTTCGATCTCCATTGTCTCTGGTTTTCTTCAGGTCAGCCATGGACTCTACAGTTGACCGGTATTTGACAACCGGAATTTGTTCTCTGGTCTCCTCTTCGATCTAAGGATACATTAGATTATGTCAAAGTCACAATCGCTTCTCGTAGTGCTAATAATATTGTAATCCATAGACTTGAAGTCACTAGATACTCTAGTTGTGGAATATCATGCTTTGATGTTATCCAACGTTGCGCCATAACTAGGTAACTGTAAAGATAGCTATCGGGCATGATAGGAAGCAAGCTTAGAGATCGTAGTGACGTAGATATGATTTGTCCCTCCCACATAATGGGAGCAAATATCCATGGCCACTCGAGGTATGGTGCTTATTGAATGTCTTGCCAGACTCAGATGAATTAATACGGAGATATTGATGTTATCTGCTTGCATAAGCATATTCACAGGATCGAGAAACTATGGATTGGATATACGAGTGTGACTATTATGTCTCGTGTCCAATCCAGATATGGAGACAAAGGGATAATACAATATGTGATATTGGGCACAAGGTTTGTCGGGATCACTGACTTATTTCTGTTAGTTGGGTGGCATGGATGTGTTGCTAGACACCGCTCCATGTTAGTAATAAGTTACTACCAACTAAGTAGAAACCTATGGGGTCACACACCGGATGGATTAAATTGGATATTGGTATTAATTAGTTTGACTAATTAATAAAAGGATCATAACGCAACCAAAAGCAAACTTAGTAGGACTAATTTTCATGTGGGCTAATCCATGTAAGGACATGATTAGTATTGCAGCCTTTATATAGTTAATAAAGAGTTACTACTATATAAAGGGACTCTAGCTTGTTAATTCTCTACACAAGTCATTATTTGAGAGAAATTAACAAAGCAAGAGAGAAACAGACAAGGAAGCCCGAAGCCAACCTTGTCCGCCCCCTCCTTGGAGCCGTCGGCCTCCTCTTGGACGCGCCTCCTCCTCAGTTTGCGTTATCTTCTTTCTCCTTCTTCCGTTGCTAGCACATCGCGTTGAGAAGGAATCCAAACAAGATCCAAGGAGTGGATATTCATAGAGACGAAGACACTATTCTTCGTGTGATCTCCCAAACCAAGGTACACATCTTCTATGCTCTTATCATGTTATGATTAGCTCTTCCAGTGATCCTTGGTGGGCTTTGAGTAGGAATTTTTGTTATTCCGATGTGTTACCTACGTCAAAACCCAACATGAACCGTGTCATGAGACCATTCTTATATCATTTTTGTGGTAGTCTTCATTCATGACATTCTCGTTTACTCTAAGAGCGAGGAAAGTCACAAATATTATCTCGGGGAAGTGTTACAAACTCTAAAGAATGAACAGTTGTATGCTAAACTGTTTAAGTGTGAGTTTTGGCTGACGGAGGTGGCCTATGGTGTGTGGGGGTTCAGCGGTGTTGGCGAGGAAAAAACAACTTCGGGATAGGCCGTTTTAGGTTGAAATGTGGCCTGGAATCGCACTAGCGTTGTCGGAGTCAGCGATGCCGGTGGTGGCGTGGGTGGCTGCGACGGTGGTTTCGCCAAGGGAGGCACCGTCCGGAGGGATTGGACAAGGCCGACGGGAAACTGTAAGGTCAGGACGGCTTCCAGGGATTGGTGGGTGGATTTCGCTGGTTCCGGGGAAGAAGAGCGGAGTATAATCTTGTGGCTCTGCACTGTGGTTGTTTCGGCCGCTACCCTGGCTGGTGAAGCAGCGATGAAGGTGGGTTGATCTGGGTTTGTGGCTGGTTATCCAGCTGTGGGTCGCCAAAATCACTATTGTCCGCTTCAATTGTTGCGGTTGTTGCCATGGCAGTTACAGAGGCGGTAAAGGCTTCTTCAAGTTTGTCTTGTGGCTGCAGCAGCATTTCCGACGGTGATAGTGGGTTTGGCTTTGCAATCGGCATCGAAGTAGAAGGAGGCAACCGTACTTCTAGGGGAGGCCAACTGGGCTTCGATCTTGGCTTCGTAAGGGCGAAACTTTTGTTCAACGTTTATGATAGTTGTTGCATGATGTGATCGGACAGTTGTTTCATTCAAGCTGCTGGGAGGTCAACTATACTTGGCATCATTTCACGACTTGAATGGCGAAAACTCAATGAAAGTGCCTATTTGATACCGAATTTGTATCTGGTTGTGACGTTTTTTGTGAAAATTGACAAAAAAAATCACGTAGCTTTTAGGCTACAACACTATTTTAACAAACTAATGAGTTGACTGAATAAATATTTCTTCTCAATTCATTCAATAAAAAATAAACAATGGCTAAAAGTGTTAAAAGAATGAAAATCTAGACCTAGGCGGTTCACTTCCATGGGTCATGAAAGAACTGCAAAGAAAACCCAGCCTGTTAACTACTAAACACAATTAAATAATAATAATAATAATAATAATAATAATAATAATTCGATTTATTTCTATTAAGCCGCTTCATGCTTTACGGTAGTCGTCGGTATACTCCGGTTGGTAACGGTATCCCAGAGTTATGTGCGGATACGGGTTGTGTTCCCATATCAAAGATCGGACAAAAAGAGTGAAGGCTTCGCCGGAGAAGGAGGTGGTCACTGAAAAATGATTGTGACGCTAGTTGCGAGAGAAGAAGAAGAAGAAGAAGAAGAAGAAGAAGAAGAAGAAGAAGAAGAAGAAGAAGAAGAAGAAGAAGAAGAAGAAGAAGAAGAAGAAGAAGAAGAAGAAGAAGAAGAAGAAGAAGAAGAAGAAGAAGAAGAAGAAGAAGAAGAAGAAGAAGAAGAAGAAGAAGAAGAAGAAGAAGAAGAAGAAGAAGAAGAAGAAGAAGAAGAAGAAGAAGAAGAAGAAGAAGATGATGATGATGATGAGGAAGTTGTGGTGATAGTGGTAGGGTGATGGTGTTTTTGGTTCCGGGTAAGTCATCGGTCAAGAGAATCGTGAGCAAAAAAGAGTGAGGTGACCCTGAAGCATTTAGGTTTTCATTTAAGTTGTTTTCATTAATAATAGTTACTTAATGTTATTTGTTTTAATCTTTTGGAAATGCATTCAACATTTCTGGTTAATCAAACCAGTACAATTACAATGGTTGAAACATATTAGTTAGAAAATGAATGCGGAAGCCAAGAAGAGTGATGATAAGAAGAACAAGATGAAGAACAACACAACGATTTAACGTGGTTCACTAGTTTTGAGACTAGCTACGTCACCAAAACGATCTAAAAATATTGATGAGAGACCAATACAATCAACCACACTAGTGAATGCCGCGACCCTAATCCTATATATAGGCTAGAATACATAACCAGCAAACAGAAGAAAACCGCCCCAACCCAGTGTATTCGTACGGACACCCGAAGTGTTTGCACGAACATGTTTATACAAAAACTTTTGGTGTTTGCACAAACACAATAGAAAACTTCAATGTTTTTGCTTCGTTCTTGCTTCCTCGCTTTCTCCATTGCTTCGCCCAAGTGTTGGCTACGTACTTTGAATCACCAAAAACTTAACGAATCTCCACCTTGATTCAAGTACCCTATCAACCAATCTAATGCTCTCATCAATCCAACGAATCGATAGAATATATACTCAAATTTTCGGTTTTGGAATACATCCACTATGCGCCACAACAAGCGCGTCTTTGTGTCTCAACAAAAACAGAGACTTATGTATACCAATCAACACACCACTAATGCA
Organism: Linanthus parryae; assembly: GCA_023055425.1. Taxonomy (NCBI): domain Eukaryota; kingdom Viridiplantae; phylum Streptophyta; class Magnoliopsida; order Ericales; family Polemoniaceae; genus Linanthus; species Linanthus parryae. Next base: position 49,291,876 of record JALGPY010000003.1, on the reverse strand, counting down.
CCATGACACAATGAATCTCCTCAATGTCGCTACAATGACACTTAACGACAAAAGTGTCCATCAATCAATCAATGTTATGCAAATTGTGCCGCCAAAGAACCCAACAATACGCAAACCAAAACACGCTCAATAGCGCGCCAACAATCAATACGTGCACAATAACACGCCACCAATCAATGCATGCTCAATAACATGTAACCAAATCAATTCGCGCCCAATAACACACTAACGAATGCGTATCACAAAGCACAAGCCCATGCTCCTACGCCTAGAGCCCAAGCCTACACACGAGACCTAGAGAACAAAGTTGTTATCGGACAACGTCCCTCCACCATGAACTGGAGTATAGGCAGATCCATTTTTCTTAGGAAAATTCCGCTTTGAATGATTCTTCTCACGAAAAAACGCACACACGTCCAATGATAAGTCAGATCTACCACAGTTCTGATGTCCACCCTTAACCTTTCCTTCCTTGACCATGAATGCGCCATCATCATGATCTTCAAACTTTGACGCCTTGTGTCTCAATTTCCTTGTGTTCAACGTCCAACGAACTTCCTATAGGGTTATTGTCTTCTTACCAACGGCAAACGATTGAACGAAACCCTAAAAGATGGCGGTAGAGAGACTAAAATATCAAGGCAGCATCAAAATACTCACAATCTCTTCACTATTGCACAATTAAAGCAAAATAGTGTTGAGATTGTCTAGGTGATCACCAATATGCATACGTTCCAACATTAGAAGACCGAATAGTCGCTGCTTCAACATCAATTTGTCAGCCACGGATCTCGTCGTGTAGAGATCCTCCAACTTCTTCCATAAGCCAGCTGCCAAGTTCTGATCTACGACTCCAGTGATCAAGTCGTTCGCGAGGCACAACATGATCGTCAAATGCGCCTTCTCCTCCATCTTCACAAGCTCCGGTGTGGTTTTATCAATGTCCGATTTGTTAGCTAGTGCCAAACACAGATCTTGTTGCTTCAACAAAGAACGCATCTTGATTTGCCACAAGCTAAATACATTCTTCCCATCAAAACGATCTATTCATCATATTCGACATCACTCCTCACAAATCCAAAACCCAATAACCTGGCTCTGAAACCACTTGTTAGGAAACGAATGTGGAAGCCAAGAAGAGTGATGAGAGAAATAAAAAGATGAAGAACAACAAAACGATTTGACGTGGTTCAATAATATTGAGGCTCGTTACGTCCACGACCAAAACGAACCAATTTATTGATGAGAGACCAATACAGTCAACCACACTACTGAAAGCCACGACTCTAACCCTATATATAGGCTATAATACAGACTTGTGAAAAAAAAAACGGAGAAAACATTCCAAATCGAACAAGGAAACAACTAAAACTGCCCCCAACAAAGTGTGTTCGTACGAACACCCGAAGTATTCGCACGAACATGTTTGACGAATACTTTTGGTGTTAGCACAAAAACAACAGAAAGCTTTAATTTTTCTCTTTGTTCTTGCTTCCTCGCTTTTGCCATTGTTTTTCCGCTTCACCCAAGTGTTGGCTAGGTACTTTGAATGATCAAAAAACCTAACAAGATTGATAAGTCGACATATTACACCAGCTTCAACAGCTCAACCAGATGAATCTCTCAGCTTCTCTAGATTGGAAATTGATTTTTTTCTGTGATGTAGTTGTTAACGAGTTTAAAGGAGGTGGTGGATTGGTATTGTAGCTTCTCTGAACTCCCTTGTTGTTTAAGAGCTAGACTTCCCAATTTCCCTCTACTGTGAAGCCTCTCAACTTGGAATTTATGGCCACCAGGAGAGATTTAATGTTTGCTTTTGAAAAAGGATATATGAAGATTAGAATTGTGTCATATTCCAAATTTCCAATTGACTTCCTCTTCTCCACGTCTTAAAGTTTCCCTTCCGAAGCTTTCTGTGTAGTTTTGGACAGTAAGATTTTTAGCTTAGACTTTAGATTGATGTTCTTTTTGTTTTGTCAGAACAGACTCAAACTGGCCCGCTAAATCTGTGCAAAGAGAGCAACCTCTTTGTTGTAATCTTTGTTTTGTGGCTGAGATAGCCTTTCAGTGAATTTTCTAAATTTTTGGAAAAAAAATAAAGAAGAAAAAAAAAGAAACGAGCATGCACCAAACATAATACTTTACTAATTTTTTTAGAGGGTTTGAACCCCGGGACTTCATGCAGAAACTTTTAGACGCTCTACCACTGAGCTAGCACCTACTTCATTACTTATTTCATATGAATGTATACATAATGTATGAATTTCAAAAAATAATAAATCTCCTACTATCGCATCAAACGGCTTCCAAACACTTGTACGCTCCAACATCAGCACCAATTAACTATCAAATAGTTTTTCTACCTCCAACGTCTGGAGCAATGAGAGGGTGAATATAACAGTGCGCTTAACAGCAGAATTCGGCATCCACAAAAATATTAAAACGAGCAATATCAAGTGAGACAAAACGCTGCACTCACCTTCTTGTAGATAATAATTGCACTTATGTGGTAGTTGACCGCCCTTTGATGAAAAAGAACCGCTCATATGCGGTAGTCGGCCGCCTCATGGCAGAAGAGAACTGCTCATAGGTAGTAGTTGACAGCCCCTTCGAAGATATGGATTATTGGATTATCCTTTTTGAGAATTACATCTATTCAAACCATGGACCTCATGCAGAGGCTTTAGATGCTCTATTATTGAGCTACCCATTTGCAGAATGGATTAGAGAAAGAGTAATGTAAAGGTTTTTTATTCTTGTCGTTTAATTTTTAATTAGAACTTTTGACAGACCCCCCCCCAGTATGGTCTGGCTGACACTTAGCTACCAGCAGTATTGATTTTGTAAAAAATACCTCCTGCATCGCGCACCATTTTACTAAAATCGTTGGTAGCTTAGTGTCGGTAAAAGTAAACTGCAAGGAGGTTTTTGTTTGAAAAATAGCGAGGGATGTTGGTAATAGTGAAACTCCATGGAAATTTTCTGACAAAATCAATATTGCTGGTAGCTAAGTGTCAGCGAGACCATACTGCATGAGTTTTATGTCAAAAGTTATTTTAATTATTTTGTAGGGTGATATACAGTTTGTACCCCTGTGTTATAGTAAATAGGGAAAGTCTACCCCCACTGTTCACGAATTAACATGGGACACCCTTATTTTGTGTCCAAATATTAACACAATATACCCCTCTGTTAACAACCGTTAAATGGCAGTGGGGTACACATGAGGGTATGTTTTTCGTCCCTCTTTTGCCACTCCAGCAGCATCTGTTGTCCTTGTTAAAGTCTAAAATACTATATATTACGATTTTTGCCACTTACATAAAGACAATTTCACCCTTTTACATAAAAACCTTCCCTCCATTACAACCCTCTACACCATTTTCTCTCCGATGTTTGCCTCTCCAACAGGTCTGTGTTTTCCTCATTTTCTCGGTTTTCTTGCACAAAAATTATTCTTTTAATTCATTTCCTTCCCCTTTTCATTTTTTATTGATTTATTGTATACACTCATAGTATAGAGAATGTTCGCAATGAGCTAAACATTGGGATGTCGTGGTATTCGGTACTCTATGCGCCGATGTGGCATAACAGAACTAAGGATGCCACGCGCCCTAAGAACATTTTTCGAACTAAAAACATGAAAGACAAACATGTAAACTAAAACACATGCGTTCGTGTCAAAAGGCGTACCTAGTGAGAGTATTACAACTACAAAACTAAAAATTGAAGAAAATATTTTACAACCAAAATTATAACTATGAAAATAAAAATGGTTTCAACTCATTTATAATCCTGGGAAGAGTCGGAAGCTTCTCAAGAATGATAGTAACGTGACCTGCTTGTTGGCTGTCAAATCTATTACATACAGCTCAAAAAATGCGCAGTGTCCGCTTACCACATAACCCTGGCAAAAAACAGTAACTGTAACATAATGAAAACATAGCACCGAAGAAGAGATCACAGTAACAAAACTAAAGACAGCATTAGAGTTCAAACAAAAGGACATTTCCAAACATTGGCACCTGCGATAACCACCACCAACAACTGTCGATTCACTGGGTCATGCCTAGTCATCGCACCATAGCCCACAACAACCAATAATTGTCAATACACCGCCACATAAGCTTAAAATCGACGATGTAGCCCAGAGATTGAACACCTCATCCTAAATAAACCACTGAAAAGGAACAATAAATCCTATTAATGTATCTTGAAAGAATAAAATTCTCAATTTCTAATGACCTTATAAGTATATATGTTCATGTACAATGAAAGTCCGATGGAGGATATAAGATGAATTCACAAAAACGAAAGTAACTGAACATATCCAACCCTTAAGAAGCATACAACACCATATCAATCAATGTCCTGTGATTATGTGAGACCTCGTACAATCTTGGTTATGCTAACAGTATTAAAACAATCATGAAATCCAAATTCAATTAAAGAAGCATGTTACAACTCACGAATTAGGGGTGATCACGAATTGACCAGACTGCTAAAGGAAGTAGTTCTACTGCAATTTTCCATAATAGCTACTCATGATCCCAACTCGTTAAAGGTTAGCATTTCATAAGATTTTATTGCCGACACATGCAAAAAAAAACAAAAACATAGAGCACTCTATACTCCTTCGTTCTTGTATTATGGTCAGACTAATACCATTCATTCTACCAAAGACAGACCAACATCGATAATATAACACAAAAACTCACCAAATCAGGACTTATATTCTGACTAGGGGATTGCTCGTGTCCGAGGGAACTACCCAAAAAACACGTTTCATAATTGATTTTGTTGGAGGAGAAGATGAAAATGGCGTCCCTGGTAATTTTATATGATATCCATCAAGTCATGTTCTTACACACTTTTGATAATTACGTAAATTAATCTGATAGAGAAGGTAAATTTTCAAGTAGTGTGTAATTAAGTAGTGGGTAGTTAGGTGGATTGTAGGTGAGATCTAAGGTCTAGGGATGATTTATTTAATCTAAAGGCTGAAAAGCCATAAATTAGTTAAACCATGTTGTTTTATATAATAGACTAGGGGATTGCCGGTGCCCGAGGGTACTACCCAAAAAACACGTTTCATAACCGATTTTGCTGGGGGAGAAGATGAAAATGGCATCCCCGATTATTTTATATGATATCCATCAAGTCATGTTCTTACACACTTTTGATAAGTTACATAAATTAATTTGAGAGAGAGGGCAAATTTTCAAGTAGTGGGTAGTTAAGTGAGTAGTTAAGTAGTGGGTACTTGCGTGGGTGGTAGGTGAGATCTAAGGGCTGGGGTTGATTCAATCCAAAGGCCCAAAAGACATTTCAAATTCAAACCATGATGTTTTATATAATAGATAACGTAAATTAATCCGAGAGAGAGGGTAAAATTTCAAGTAGACGGTAGTTAAGTGGGTAGTTAAGTAGTGGGTAGTTATGTGGGTGGTAGGTGAGATCTAAGGGCGGGGCTGATTTATTTAATAGAAATGCTAAAAATCAACAAGTTAGTTAAAACCATTTTGTTTTATAGAATAGATATTGAGAGGTTCAAGTGAGAATTTCTTCTCGGTTGCTCCGCCAGTAGACCCTAAACAAAATGTTTTGACTAAAAAATTTCATTGTAATGCATTTGAGAATAGTGAAGTTCACTAAGTCTGGAAAATACACACAAATATATCAGGATCCATAAATCAGAAACTGACAAAACCATCCACTGCAGCACCTAGTCCTTCCACTGCTGTTAATGCCACCACTTCTTCTCAATGCGATGACCTAACAGAGATTGAACCCAACCCAGTCCGGAAGAATTCATTTCAAAATACGAAGAAATTCAAAATTTCCCTAATTTCATACAGCAGAACAGAGAGTGAAGCCTAATTAGAAGATTCTCATACCTGGGTTGTTTGCTGTGGTGAGAGAGATGCAATTTCTGCCATAAGATGAAGAGAGAAGCAGTGAGAAGACCAAGTGTGATGAGGTTGACGGGACTCGGACCTAATTTTGAAATTCATGTCTGGAGCCAAAGAAAGAGAGTTTAAACTAAAGATCTGGGCAAAGGGTTTCGGGATGAAATAAATTGAAGCGGATCTATTGTGGGATGAAATCAACATTTTGATGATGGCAGCGGGGGTCTCGCAGCCGTCGTCGTGGGGTTGGCGGTGGTGGTGATTGTGAATATTTGACTTGGGAGCGCAAATGATTTCTGAGATTGCACAGAGACACATGATAGTTTGGTCATTAGTTATTATCCGTAAGTGGGGGAGTTAAATATAGAATAAAGCCGATGTGCAGATACGTAATTCTGTTTTTCCGTCAATTACTGTTATATCCCATCTAAAATAAAGGTGTCCCATGTTATTTTGTGAACAGTAAGGGTATAGTTTGCCTATTTACCATAATACATGCGTACAAAGTGTAAATTACACTTATTTTGTAGTATAATGATTTGACTTGTTTTTTTTTTTCAGAAAATATTTGCCTACCAACCGGTTTGCAACCTTTTTAAGGAAAATATTTGCCTACCAACCGGTTTGCAACCTCTTTAACATCCATTATTAGCATAATAATTTTCCAATAAAAAGCCTAGGTGACCTTCTCTGCCTCTTGATCTCATCTCCATCCTTCTATACACTCCGTCTCCTTCGTCTATTCACAAACTTCGGATCTGGGCAAAGTAGCAATATCCGAAACAGAGAAAGAGAGCGAGAATGGTGGTGTCTACACTGCTGGGTTTTCTGTACCCACTACCACCATCACTGTTTGTCAACGCCATGTCTGTGATCAGTGCTCTGTCACTCGCCAACGCTGGGTTTTCAGAAATCAGAGGCACCCATATGCAGTACTCTAAATTTGCCCAGACGTCAAAACCAGACGCCGCGAACAAGAAGCAGATCAAGATTTCATCCAGAACGGGAATGTTGTTGGCTTACACGCCGGCTTTTCTGGCTGGCCTCGCTTCCTTTGCCCTTCTACCCAATCTGGATTTCAGGGTTTTGTTGGTGAAATCAGCCCTGACCGTCCATTTCTTCAAGAGGGTTTTTGAGGTCTCTTTCTCTTACTACCCTTTTTTCTGTGAATTGCTATTAATTTCGTTTCATAATTGTAGCCTAGTAGGTTAGCAATTTGGCAAGATATTGGAGATGTCATTGTTTCTCAGTAATGCCCAAATTTGTTACTACTTTTTGACTCGTATCTGTGTCACTCTGACCGGGTGATTTGGATAGCAAAACGATGCGATTTTTGATAATTTTTTCACCGTGTTGTAGAGCAACTTTTACTCTACAACGACATGAAAAAATTATCAAAAAAGTGCATCGTTTTGCTACACAAATCACTGAATAAGGACAAAAGTCAAACTGGTGTGATAGAGAAGAACGGATGTATGTTTTTTCTCTAGCAATTGTCAAATAGTCTCCTAACCTAGGCATAGTGTGTTTAGGAGAACTTCTATCTAGGTGTTATAGTTTGCACTAGTTTTAATTTTTTTTAATTTAAATACCTAATCTGAACTCACAAACTTAGAAAAGTTACATCCCCACATTAACCAAAAAAAACAGCAAAAAGCTAAAATTATTCAACATCTTGGGTTTACCTAACTAAGAACAAACTCAGCAAAACATCTTGTTAGAGTTGACTTGAAAATCAGAATCAGACTGATAATTTGAGTCAGGGTTGAGTCGCTTGTTTGTTCTTATTCAAAAGCTTAAGAAAAAGAGCAAAGTCGTTTTTTTACGCGCGGGGTAAACCTCTGCTCTAGTGCAACAGCTTGCAACCACACTAGAGAGGTGACCCAACTTGAGAAAACTCAGGCTGACAAGCTCGCAGTTGAGAAGGCCAATAGGCAGACCTTGGGTTGCCTCAAGTTTGAACTCAAGACCTAATGCTAACCTGACGAACTCAACTACATCCCGAAGGTTTCATTTTATTATTATGGGGGAAAGTTGCCGCTGCTACCCTTGGCTCATTAAGTGAGAACTCCATTGGCATGCAAACCACACAAGAGAGTGCCTTGCTGATTCACTTATATCGAACATGGGACTTCTGGGACTTTTCAGTCACCAAGTCTTCTTCTGCCATTTTCAGCTAGACCCCAAGGTCAAAAGGAGAAGGGTTGGCTAGACTTGTCTTAAGCTAGTTTTACTGTCTCTCATTCTCATACATGTGTCTCAAAACCATTGTGTAATTGGAATTTTTGCAACCCTCAAAAAGAAAGTATTGGGAACGCTCAAAGACATCGTAGGGGGATACATTTTGTCTGTTTCTGAAGTGGCTACTTAGAGCCTGTTTGGTACCAGCTGAAAATCTCAATAATCAGCTGAAAATAATCTGAAAAGAAAATCCAACTTAACTGAGAATCACAATCTGTTTGGTATGAGCTGAAATTATAAATTACTAACTTGATTCATTTAACAAAATTTAAAAAGCTCCAAATTCAATTAATTGAATACACCTATTTATAAATGAACTGTGATCATGCTAATGTAAAAAAAAAAAAAAAAAAAAAATCAAGATTATTTTTTTAGAGATTTTCAGCTGCATAATTTCCAATTTTGGAGATTCTGCAATTGCTCACAGAGTATTTTAATCTGCAGGCATAACAAACAGAATTGTTGAAAAGATGTCGATTTTAATCCAATTGGATTAAAATCTTGGATACCAAACATGCACTTAGAGCTTTTCCAGCCGTGAGGGGGAGGGGGAGGGGGAGGGGCAGAACTGTATATAAATACGGTCATCTCCAACCTTGAGGGGGAAGGTGGGGCTGATTTTAGGCATGGGTGGGGGATGGTTAGGGTGCATTTCCCCCTAACATCCCCCTCCCCCTCCATGGTGGCTAATTAATCCAATTTTGGGATGGGTGGAGATGAGCACTTTGGGGAGGGGGGAATTGGTGGGCCCGTGGGGGGGGGGGGGGGGTAGTGGGAAAAGGGCACCGGTTGGGGATGCCCTTGTAGTTTGCAATCATTATCATGTTTGAAGGGGGATATGTATGATAGCATTCAAAATTACATCGCAACAAATTATACAGTTCTTATGATACCACGTGCGTACTTATTTGATTTTGTGATCATAGTGTGCTCGTGCTATGCCCCGAGGCATGTCTCTAGTTGCTATGGTCTATGTTATCTAGCCAGAGTCCCTTCGATAGGCCAAGTTTGTGGACAAGTGATTCATTACTTATACCCTGCAAAGCTGATATTGTTTTGGTTCTTTCCATTCACAGGTGTTGTTTATTCACAAATACAGTGGAACCATCATCCTAGACACTGCAATTCCAATCTCCTTAAGCTATTTCATTTCAACAGCAACCATGATTTACGCCCAATTCCTAACCGAAGGACTCCCAGAGCCGCCACTCGACCTCAAGTACGTCGGGATCCCAATATTGCTGATTGGTTTGAGCGGAAACTTGTACCACCATTACCTGCTTTCCAAGCTGAGGGATGGTGGTGACAGAGAATACAAGATCCCCAAAGGAGGCTTATTTAGCCAAGTGATCTGCCCACATTACTTCTTTGAGATCTTAGGATTTGTTGGGGTCTCGTGCATTGCTCAAACTGTGTATGCATTCTCATTCACTCTGGGCACTGCGCTCTACTTGATGGGCAGAAGTTATGCCACTAGGGAATGGTACCTTTCCAAGTTTGAAGACTTCCCTAAAGATGTCAAGGCTCTCATTCCATATCTCTTCTAGATTATACTATGTAGGATTGAAATTCTTGTACAAGAAGGTATGTTGTAGTGTTTCGGGCTATCTTCTTAGATTTGTTTTTCTTTAATTGTCGAAAATTCTACGTTAGAGTAGTATATAGGAAGTCCTCAACTCGAGTCCAATGGCCAGTGGTTGTAATAAAACTTGTATCTTTTGTGTTTGCTTATCTATGTGCTTTAAACTTTGCTTCTTTTTCTTTTCTGACCCGCAGCAGCTACCCTTATAAATCATGCTAGTGCAATAACTTGCAAACTTTGCTGAAATTGCAAACAGGGGAGTGTGTACCTAACTAGCTACTTGAATTGAAGCATACTCTCATAGTTTCCTTCCAAAACCCAAAGTTGGCTTACAAAATTTGTGAAAAGAAAGCTACATGCATTCTCAAGCTTTGATTAGCTTCATTTTTTCTCAGGCTTAAGCGTGAAAACTCGGATTTTTTGAGTTTCGTTCGAAAGGTGGAGCTGTTAACTACTTAATTCCTAAGTGCAGGTTGTTCCTTGAAAGTGCCATTGAGTTTGCGCTTTCAGTTCTTGTCGGCAGGAATTCACATGGGTACTGTTGTATACGCGAGAGTTGAGGAAAACGATGCCAATTATAGCCCTTGGATTCCAATAGCGTTGTATTGCTGCTGGGATTCGTAGTTAATCGTGCAGTTATTTTATGACAGCCGTAGAACATGGCTAATAATATGCAGGAGTCTTGAGCAACTAGGTAGGTCTTGTAAGACTCTTATGATATCTGGAGTAAATGAGCTCACTCACTCACCCAGGGGATGTGTTGCTAATGGTAGGTATATAACAGGTAAAGTCGGCTTTTACTAAAGAAAGTCACTCTTTCTGCATTTAGAATTAGCAACTCAAACATCATTCGGAACCAGCAAAACTCAGAAACATAAACAATTTAGTGGAAGTGGCTGGAAAAACACATTGATATAGTATTATATGAACTTGTTAAGGTTGAGGGTCACTCGTCTGCAACTTTTCTGGCTGTTCTTTTGCTGCTAGCATACAGTGAGATTTTAGCCCTTGTCATAGAAAATTGGAAGTCGAGTCTATCCTCCTGCAACAAACTCCAATAACGACAAGAATTTTAGGGCTTGTCATTGAAAATAAGGTTCAACAAGAAATTTGATAATTTCATGTGTAGCTTCGAGTACACTAGATGTTATGCAGACCATTGTTGCTATGTTAGACAATTTAAGGGCTCACACATAAAGGGGGAGATTGTTATGTATCATGTTTGAGCGGTTTGTCCCACATCGGAATGTTGGACTTGATGTCCACGGTTCACGGTTAATATAGTAAGATTTGGGCCCTACCTCATAAGATTGACTTTTTGGATAAGTGAGTGTCCCAAATCATACTATTATGCTTAATCTTCCAACAAGTGGTATCATAGCTGGTTCGGGCATTTCCTTGTAAATTAGAGGGAGCTAGCTAGTTTCTTCAAAATATAACCTCTAATTTTACTTTCCTTTGATGCGAGTTATTTTCTGCCCGACAGGTCTTATTCGGGCACTCCATATTCACTTGTTTATCGTTCTCACTTATGTAGGTGAATGTGTGTAGGTTCAATTTGTCACTGAAGAGGCTCCTATTCCAACTTTTCTGAATGTTCTATAAATTACTCCCTACAACATCGAAGCCACTGTCGGTTTCTTTTTCCGTTTAAATAGATTCTTTATTGAAACAGGGTTAGAGAACCTTGATTGCATTTAGTAGGCCAATGTGATGCACAAGCACGATTCTGTTGGACCTGCAGGCAATGCCAAATGCACAGGTTATATTGGCACTGTCTTGGATAAAAGACTAATTGAGTAAAAGGCCAACTTTGCTCCGAGGCCTGCATGAAGGTGTTCTATATGTTCTAATCTGATATCATGAACATTAGCCTGTAACTAAGTTCTATCTTCAATGATTTTTAGCTCCCGCGAATACCTTAGTTTTCCTGAGGAATGTTCTCGAGGAAAACTGCCGTCAATCGCTTAGAAATGGTTAGTGTATAGCCAACTGCCTTCAGTCGCTTAGGTATGGTTTAGTATATAGCCAACACTTGATTTGTTAGATATGGTTAGTATATAGCCAGCACTTCGTCAAAGGTTCTTCCGAATGCTTGTGGTTATCCTTTAGATGATAACGCTTCTAATTTCACATCTCTTATAGGGGGCTCCAAGCTCACTTCTTTGTGTTCTTGAAAGCCGATGTGGGACAAAATGATCTCAGCCTTTCCTCAAAACCACCCAGACAGCGGTGAGCACGAAACCAAAGTATTGTTTTGCCTTTTACTGCAGAATAATTGTCCTCGCTGCAATTAGGGCATACCCCAATTATTAGGATGCATACCCACTTTTCATGACTTACCCCTTTTAAATGACTTACCCTTTACACGGTTATCATTCTCATCATCTCATGAACTAGTATAATTTTTCATGCAAAGTATTCAACGTTTTCAACTTGGCAACAACCAAATCTAAATTGTAATGTCAATCTCATATCTTCAAAAGCTGCTAATTTGTTTTAATCATATACACATCCTATCAAGCATCATGGTTTATATTCAAATTATTCAACTTAAAATCGGGTAGGGGCCGCGCGAACGCACAAATTATGACATAGACTCCACCACTTGGGTAGATCTTAGGCTAGTGCCTCTCCCAAGAGCAATGGAGATCACCAACCTAGGCCATGAGCCTTCTTGATCACTCATTGACCCCGTCCAGGTAAGTATGTAATCCTGTGCACACAGGTATGTTTATATACCCCTTTTTCTCTCGTTCTCTTTTCTCAAGTCTCGATGTGGGACAAACTAAGGTACTTTATGTTCTAGCTTTTTGACATGTATTCATCAAATGTATCATTCTGTCACTTGTAATCTAACCCACTTCAGCACATAAGTTGGACTGATCAATCAGTCCCCAATTCTTGGAATTGAGTGACGAACGTGACAGAATGATCAGAACGTTTATTGGTGTGACCGTGTGAGTAGACCATGTAGCCATGGGAGATGAACTCTATTGCTGTTTGTACCCGCAGGGAGTCAGTAAGTCACTGTCTGCATTGAGCTTTTTGAGATTCATGTAGCGGTTTGAACGTTTTCGCTCGAATATATAGAACCATTGTCGTTAACTTTGGCTAGCTATCAAGATCAAGAAGCTCCAATTGTTTAGCATTACCTCCAGAATTACTACGTGGGTGATTTGGAAGATCAGAGAGGCTTATCACTGAAGATGGTATGCTGTTTCTGGTTTTCCATACTTGATCTCTTCGAGTCCGGTTTACCTTCCTGCTCAAAGCAGCATGGAAAATGAAAATTTCTCATTTGAATGAGTTATTTGAAACTTGCAAGGAAAGAAAATTTAATTTAACATTAGCAGACAATGTTTAACTGGGTGTGAGACGGTCAAGAAGAGCATGGAGGCAAAAGAAACAGTCGCGAACTACCAACTACGAAAGGTTCACAGGTGGTTTCTTTACATACCCTGTAAGTCTTCTGAGGTTAAATCAGGGAAATTCTCAGGGTATCATTTGTGAGATTGAAATGGCAATACCTGAAGGCAGTTCATCATTGTTCTTTAGACGAAGCTACAATGACATCATATTGTTTTAGGTATTACAGAGCAGAAATCGAAGCTGAAAGTATCCGATAAAGTTTAATTGTGGAAGGCAGGCCAGGAAGACAGCTGGTTCAGATGGAAGCTACAATGACATTGTTTTGGATATTCTGCCTTGATTTTGTCAAATAAAAGTTCGTCCTATAGAACAAAATAAAATTTCTTAGCAAACTCAACCATACACCCCGGCCAACGTAAATAAATAACTCAAGAAAAAACCTTATAAATAACCGTCCTCGAGTTCCTAAATTATAACACAAAACATCAACTCCAAACACATAATACAACATTATTCTTTGAGTCTATTGCAATGGCCTTGAACCTACTCAAGTCAGTTCTTTTCCTAGTCATGTTAGCTGTTGTTGTAACAGCAAGTGACCCAGACATCACCAAAGACTTCATTGTCCCAGAAAACATCACAACCGTCGATGGAACCTTCTTCACCTACACGGGACTCCGCGAAGTCATCAACGGCGACTACCCACCAAACTTCAAGGTCACAAAAGCAAGCCTTGCAGAATTCTCAGCTCTAAATGGCCAGAGTGTTTCCTTTGCAGTACTAGAGTTCCCTGCAGGGACAGTGAACCCTCCTCACACCCATCCGCGATCTGCTGAGCTCTTGTTTGTTGTCGATGGAAGCCTTGAGGTGGGTTTTGTGGACACCACAAACAAGTTGTACAACCAGACACTCCAATTGGGTGACATGTTTGTGTTCCCAAAGGGACTTGTTCACTATCAGTACAATTCCTATTCTAAACCTGCCCTCGCGATTTCTGCCTTTGGTAGTGCTAGTGCTGGCACTGTGTCCGTCCCTAGCACGGTGTTTACTTCTGGCATTGACGAGAGCGTTCTTGCTAAGGCATTCAAAACTGACGTTGGTACTGTGAAGAAAATCAAGGCTGGTCTGACAGACAAAGCCTGAGTGAACTCAGCTCGATTGCGCTCTAGTACCCTCTATTTGTTATTGACTGTTGTGTGTTGACGTGTTTGCCTTTTCTCTTGAGAGTCCCCCTGAAAAATAAATTAGGAAGCTAATGTTAAACTATTATGAATATGTTGAATGCGTATGAATAAAAGTCTTTCTTTTCTTTGGATGAAAAGGTAAGAAAAATAAAAATCTTGTTGAATTAAGCTTTTGGTAGAGCGTTGGAAGCCTTGCATGAGGTGTCAGGTTCAAACCCGGTTAAGGCCAAAAAAGTTTGAGAAAAAAAACCCCAGAATTGTACGGGGTCAATAATTGGTAACATCAATTTGTTTTAACTCATTTAAAGCGGGTAGGTTGACCATTTTTAGTGAAAAAAATAAACATCATTTAAAAGATTGTGTTCTTTTACCTCACACAGCTTTCATTATTTTTTACATGAGATAGTTAAATAATAATATCCTATAATTTCATCGAACTTGAAGAATTATATTTTTGACCTCCCACAGCAAATAATGAATTTCATACCTATCAGTTCATTACTATCAAAATACAAAATTTATTATGTTAACTAAATAATATTGCACAAAATTAAAATAATTAAAATTACAAAAAATTGTTCATACAACCACAATAATATAATAAAATAATACAAAGTTATATAGAAAACTTAAATAGCACTTCAAAAAAATTTAATTGACCAGCCTAAACTATTTGATCATGATTGTCTCATAAGTGTGCGATAAGTCTTATTCTTAGTTCGTTCCAAAGCGGTATACAATATTTATCGACGCGTTATTCACTAATGACAACTAGTGTTTTGTTACAACAGTTAACTTATTTAAATTAACTAATATAATGCTAAATAATTTAAAATGCACTAATGATATTAGATAATAATTAGTAACAATTATTAATTTATCAATAATAATTATATCTTAGTCACCTAAAATTATTTTTACCACTAATATTTTGCAAAAACATAATATCATGCCTCTAGTTATATAAAAAGATTGCTAAAAATATCCCATCAACTTTAATTACGAATTTGTTGTGGGTTACACCAAACCCTATAGATGGAAAAAAAATAGAATTTGGTGATATGGGATATGATTGGGATACTGTGGGAGATGCATTTCACCATTTTACGAAAATTACACCACATACATAATTTTGCGATTTGGCACTTTTATGGTCAATAGTTGTGGGAGGTCTGCACAAAATCACATTTTTTTGCCGATTTTGTGATTTGCTAATTTGTTGTGGGAAGCTGAAACACTAAATCTTGTCCTCAAATATAAGATTTGAGAAACAGGGCATTTTCCAGAGTTGATGTCAAATTTTACACCAGATCTTATATTTGCTGGAGAAAAATTTGGCCTCCCACAGCTCGCCCTCAACACAATTACATCATTTTTGGTTAAAAATTGTGTCTTTGAACCCCCCCCCCCCCCACCCCACCCCACACACACAGAGTTTTAACTGTTTTCCAATCAAATAGCTATGTAATACCATCTCCCCATTTGGACATCCACAAAAATCACCCAATCATCAGTATCATAACTATCCAAATAAAAATTTGTTTTATTGTTGAAATAATATTACAAGGAATTACAAAATTACTAAATTGAAAAAAAAAAATCTTCATACAATATTACATCATACGTCAAAATAATATAACAAATTAGTAAGTAAATTTATTTAAAACAAAACTTAGATAACACTTCAAGAAATCTAATTGACCAGCTGTAACAAGGGTTTTTTGATGTGGATGATGACAAAGTATTCTTGTGACAAAGCTAGTATAATTCAAATGTAGGAACACAAAGAGATAAGTGAAGGTGGGGAATAGAAATAAGCAATGTAGGTCACAAAGGAGAGAAACGGCTTGTTAGGTGCATGATCGTGATGAATCCGAATAGCCTCTATGCAGATGTAGCTTCAATATATATACAGAACCATTTGAAACGATCATTGGGGGGGGGGGGTTATAGCGTTAATCAGGTCCCCACCCCCATTAACTGGCCAAAGCGGATATCTCGGGAGATCGTACTCTTAATACCAGAACTGCATATACAGGGTTGAACATGTAATACCCCAAAAATTTTGGAGGGGTGTTTTGGGAATTAATCAACACCTTGGTAATTAAGGGATCGAGTAAGGTACTTTTAGGTATTTATATTTGGTTATTTAACTGCTATCATATAAGTATGTTATTAAAATTTTATTTCAGGAGTAATAATACTTTTATGAATTTTTATGGATATTTATAAAGAAAATGTTTATTTATTATTTTTTATAGCAATTTTATCAAAAATCATAGTTTTAGTTGATTAATTATATTTATTAGACTTTCAATAACTATTTCTTTTTTTTAACCCTTTATTTTATGTTTTAAGTTATCCTACACTCTATACCCAAACAACCCTATCATTTTAATCCTCGTCACCCCTAATTCTCATACTCCAGAATTACTAGTTTATTTTGATCCTTGTTGAAGGACAGTAATGTAGGCAGTAATACAGGATCAATACTCTAGAGGGGGGGAGGGTTTGAATAGAGTATGACAATTTTTATCAAAAAAGTGGTTCCAATAAAATTTGTTGAAAGCAGAGAGTTTTTCAAGGCCTTGAAATGAGTTTCAAGTCCTTGGAATCAAAGTTGTAAGTAGAAAAGTTTGTTGCTAGTTTTCAAGGCCGTGAAATGAGCTTCAAGTCCTTGAACTTAAAACATGTTTTGAGCAAAGAATGAACAAGTATAAAAACTTAACTGTAAAGGCAAGAGACACAAGAATTTATAGAGTTCAGTCCACTTGGACCAACGTCTCTACCTCAGGGACTTGATCCTTGTAGGATTTTCAACTCAATTCTTATTAATCAAAAGTTAAGCCCTAGACCTCAAGCACATAGATTTCTCTTACCCTGTTACAGCTTATGGTTCTCACTAACCTATCTAGTACATTTTCTAGCTAACTGATTCAACATGAATTCTCTATTGTTCACTTGCACAACTCACGAGAATAAGATGAGAGAAGTAATATCAAAATGATATACAAATTGAGTACATAAAGAAGAACACTGAGAACTACTGAAGCAGTTGAGTATGAAGTGCTCTTCTGAGGATTGGATTGAGTGAAATGAATCTCCTTATTTGTTGCTTGTCAATCCATGAATGTTTGAATGTCTCTGTGCGTGTTCTCTACGAATTTCCTCAGCCATTTCTATCTTATGAAGCTAGTTTGAATTGTAGATCTTCCAAGATCTTCTGAAAACAAACTTTCCTAAAAACCAGCAGCATATCTTGACTTCTCTAACAGCTCTTCCCCACGGCTAGTTGCTCAGTATCTTCAAAGAGACTAACTTGATCTTGTATCTGAGAGTGTTAGGAAAGTCCAGGCCGGATTGCACAAGCACAGAATCAATTTGATAATTCTCTTTCCTTACCTGCAAACATACAATTTAGGAAACAATGCCTGCAAAATAGTTAGCTAATCAATCCTGTAAAGATTGAGTCAAACAAAGAGATTAGCAACAACTCCGAGTGTTAGAATGGTTTTTCTTTCATCATCAAATAAAGCATAAACGTATAAAAGATTAAGAATCCGATTAGGGTGAAAAGGTCCCCCTAAGTTCATGGCATACAATGCAGTAGTTTCAAGCCTTTGAAAGCTGTTTCAAGGCCTTGAAACTATGCACTTTCAAACCTTTGAAAGCATGATGATCTTTCAATCTCCCCCTTGATGAAAGACAAAACCACTAGTGTGTTAAATATTGGTTCTCAGCAAAATTTAAACATTAGAGCATAGCACAACAGTCATAATATTCTCAGATAATAAATTGGAGCAAGAATTAAAGTAAACAATCCAACTTATTCAAGCAGTTTAAGCAAAAACATCCTACTGATCTAAACAAGATCCCTATCCCAGCAAAAGTATTAAAAATAAATACCTAAATTTATCCCCATTTTTTACTTTCATCAAAAAATAATGAGAAATGTTGGATCAAAATTTTTGAAAGCTTAAAAATATTTGAAAGAGAGAAAATTTCAAGACTTTGAATAGAGATTCAAGGCCTTGAAAAGGAGTAAGGAAAGGCTAGAACAGGGGGTTGGGTCTCCATCTCCATTGGCTCAGCATCCTCTTCTCAACTGTCTTCTTCATCTTCCTCATCTTCATGTTGTTCGTCTTCCTGAGCAGCTTTTTCACCAGTATCAGCAACCACTTCTTCTTCAAAAAGTTCTGCAGCAGTGACTATTTGTGGAATGTTTAAGTTCTTTTTCCTCTTCTTTAGATCCTTGATTAACATTCCCGAGTCTGGACAATCTGCATTCTCTTGTTCCTGTTCTTCATCAAATTGTTCTTCAGCAACTTGTTTCCCAGTATCCTTTACCCCTGCAGCCTCATCTTGAGTAGTATGCTCACTGAGTAAGTCTCTTGTAGATCCAGACTTCTTTGATCCTTTTGCAGCTTGTGAAACTTCTTCTTTACATAGATCAAGTTTATGCTTTTGAAGATACTCTCAAGCATATACCTCACTTAACTCAGTCTCGAACTCATGCTGATTTTGTTTCAAATCATCAATATCATTCTTCAGGACATCAAGCCTTTGAAGCACCAGAGAAAGGTCTTGAGACTGTGAGGGAAGGTTTGAACTTGAGGTCGAGGCTTTGGGTTTTGGAAACTTCTTGGATTGCAACTCTTCTGCAGACAAGTCAGGGTATAACTTCCAAGCTCCCTTACTGGTTAATTTTCATAATCCCAATCCTTGAAAAGCTTTATCATCAAGCATATCAAAATCAGTTGTGATAGTTTTTTCTCTGTCATTTGGGAATTCAAGGTGTTGGAAGAAAAGAGATAACAGATTGGCATAAGGCAAAGGATGCTTCCTTTCTTTGTTCTGGAAATAAAGCATGTGTTCCATCACAATAGTAGGAAGATCAATCTCATACCCATGCATAATCAAATACATCAAGTAAAACACCCAGTCAGACAATAGCTCTTTTGAATTATCCTTAGGCACTAAACACCTCATTAAGATGGTGAATAAGACTTTGGCTTCAACAGTTAGCACCGGGTGTGCTAACTGCTTTGAGGAGGTAGCACCATTGGGTAAAAAGAATTATTCCCTAGCCAGCTTCAATGCTTCAGTCTTATTGGGGTAGTTGTCTATGTTATACCTCTTGGGTCAGCCTAACACATTGGAAAACTCAGAATGCTCTAGGTCCATCTCTACACCAGCCACTTTAGAGGAAATTTCCAGTTTTAAGGATTTGACTTGCTTCATGTTCAGATAGAAGAGCCTAATGAGTCTAGGGTAAGCAATTTCTGATGGTTTCAGAACCTTCCAAAGAGAATTTTTCTTCAAACTTTTAATGCACTGCAGATTCATGTTATTCAACATGTTGATACTAATCATGCTGCATTATGCTATAGATCTAGAAGCAAAGCCATCTAACCACATTCCTCTAGCAAAATTACTAACAAACTATTTGCTATTAATGCCAGATTTCTTACCAGGGGATGTATGCTTCTCAGAATAGATCTCTAACTCCTTTCCAGTGTTCTTATCTTGTTCTTCATCTGCAGTTTCCCTTTTCCTTTTTCAGCTTTGGTAGGCTTCATCCTTTTAACCTTCTTAGGACTAGCAATATGTTCCTCTGGATGTTTATCTGGAGAAGATGGATTTTTCTTCTTCTTCTTGATGGAAGTTGGAGTCCGATGCTTCTTGGTCTTCTTCTTTGGAGGAGAAGGAGCTTTTTCTGCACTTGGAGTCCTAGAGCTGGATTCATCACTAAGAGTTCGAACTTATTCAGCAGTCTTTCTTTTCTTCTGAGAAACTGTCTTAGAACCTCCAGCCATCTTCATCCTTTCAGATGTTCTTCTAGAGCTCATTAGGGTTTGAGGGTATTAGAAGAGAGAGACATAAGTGATACGAGAGAGAGAGAGAGAGAGAGGAGAAGATAAATACTGAAGAGTTTGAGTTTGAAAAGAAAGAAAAATATTTCCAAATCTTTTAAGATATGTAATTTGAGTGAAATTAAAAAAAAAAAAGTGTGTGTTGTGGGAAAGGAAATAGTATAATACTAATTTGAAAAGAATATGCTTTAAAAAGGTAATAGCAATATTGAGCAGTTATCTACAGAGATAATACCCAACATTGAGGATCCAATTTATTGACTATGTAGAAAACATAATTATTTTCAAGGCCTTGAAAAGCTGTACTATTGAATCAAATAAAATCAAGGCTTTCAAAGATTTTCAAGGCTTTGAAATCCTTTCAAAACTTTGAAGCACAAAATACTTTACCTGTTACTCCCCCTAAACCAATGCTTCCTTATTTAGCATGACCAGTTCTAATCTCAGGGCTGAGAATCTTTCTTCTGACAATGATTTAGTGAAGATATTTTCTAACGACATGTTAGTGGACACAAATTCAAGAGTAACATCACCTTTTTCAGCATGATCTCTGATGAAATGATGTCTAACCACTATGTGTCTGGTCCTTGAGTGATGTACTGGATTTCTTGTGATTGAGATTGCACTTGTGTTGTCACATTTGATTGGAATCTCTTTCAAGTTGTATCTCAAGTCCCTCATTTGTTGAGTTAAGTTATCCATAGACCCTGAGAGCGACAAGATCATGCTGCTGTATATTCTGCTTCTGCTATTGATAAGGCCAATGAATTTTGTTTCTTGGAGTGCCATCTTATTAAGGATGATCCAAGAAACTGGAAACATCCTGAAGTGCTCTCAATCAACCTTATACCCTGCAAAGTCAGCATCCGAATAGCCAAACAAAGAGAAGTTAGAATATTTAGGATACCAAAGCCCTAAGTCTTTGGTACCATTGAGATATCTGAAGATTCTTTTCACAACTACTAAGTGTGATTCTTTGGGATTAGCTTGAAATCTAGCACACATACAAATACTAAACATGATGTCTGGTCTACTAGCAGTCACATAGAATAGTGAACCAATCATACCGCTGAATTCTTTCTGGTTCACACTCTTACCAGATGGATCTTTGTCTAATGACAGTGTAGAGCTCATTTGAGTCTTTGTAGCCTTGGACTGAAACATATTGTACTTTGTAGCCTTTTATGTACATGAAGTCCAAGAAAGTAGTTCAATTCTCCCATCAAGCTCATTTCAGATTCACTGCTCATAACTACTAGAATGTAATTCTCATGTGTCTTTATGAAAAGGGTTTTGTCTACAAGCCCTCTTTTGAAACCATTTTCAAGTAGAAATTCAGACAGTCTTTCATACCAAGCCTTTGCTGATTGTTTCAGGCCACAAAGAGCTTTGTCTAGTTTATAAACACGATCTTGAAACTCATCATTTTCGAAACCAGGAGGTTGAGCAACATAAACTTCTTCTTGTATATAACCATTCAGAAAAGCACATTTGACATCCATTTGAAAAAGTTTGATATGCTTATGAGATGCAAATGCAAGTAGAATTCTAATTGCTTCCAACCTGGCTACAGGAGAAAAGTTCTCCATAATCTATACCTTCTTCCTGGTTGTAGCCTTGAGCTACTAGTCTTGCTTTATTTCTTATCACCTTACCATTTTCATCTAACGTGTTCCTGAAAACCCATGTTGTGCCAATTACAGACTGGTTCTTAGGAGGAGGAACTAGATTCCATACTTTGTTCCTTTCAAACTCATTGAGTTCACTTTGCATTACAATGATCCATTCATCTTCTTGTAATGCTTCTCTCACAGTTTTGGGTTCTACAAGAGAAACAAAAGCATTAAAGGCACATAGGTTTTTCAACTGATCTAGTTTGTGTACCAGTGGATGGATCAGAAATGATGCTTTCAGCTGGATGAGATGATAAATATCTGAATCTCTTCCTTGGTTTCCATGGTTCTGGTTCTACAGGAATCTTTTCAAGGCCTTGAGCTCTTGAGGTTGTGGCTTGACCACTCTGTGTATTCTGTTTTCCTGCGTGAAATTCCTGGAACCATTCTCTTGATTTGGCTCATCATCGGACTCATACTTGTTCAGATTTAGATCTGCAAAACCATCACTTAGAAAACTATCATAGCCTTCTGTAGATAGTGCATCCCAGGCAGATCAATCACTGTCCATATGGCAGCCATTCAGGAGGCTCGATGGTACTCCGATATCACTCTATCATTGCCCTTACATTCGCATTTATCCGCATGGGGGCTGTGAGACAGGATCGTCCTTGATGCTAACCGCGTGGGAGCTGTAGGGTTCAAGTGGCTCGGAGGTTAGAGTAAGGCACGTCGCGCGCGAACATCAACATCCGCGCGCAAACCTTGTCAATTTTCTGAGAGATCTGAAGAACACATGTCCTATATACACGGATAACCATTGGGACGTGCCCTACACACACGGGCGATTGTGTAACGTTCCATATATATACGGGTAATGTGCTGTGAATGAGGCGGTTATCTCGCCATCAGTTATGGCCGCATGAACCCCTCGTAACGGCACTCCTATACCCTATATATAGGAACGTTGGCCTTCCTTAGCAACTCTAGAATCTCTTGCTAATCATCAGACTGTCTCTCTCTCAATCAATTGGCAAGAGCTTACTCTTTCCCCATGCCTTACTCTCACTCCATGCCCTGTTTCTTGTTCTTGTTCTCTGTTACAAGTGTACACTCAGATCATCCCTACCAGATATCCTTGTACACATTTGGCGAACACTACGTTCAAACCTTTCGAAAGATCTCCGCAATCATGTCTCATGAAGCTAACACCCGTGAAGGTAATCAGTCTCCTTCAAGGGAAGAAGTATCAAAAGAGGAGAACCCACTCAATATCACCACCAACACCAATGTCCAGACCCAGACAACTTCTGGGAACAATCCTTCCTTATAGATGCTGAACGCCACAATCCAGAGTCAATCCAGGGCTATACAAGCCCAATCCGCCCAGATAGCCCAAATTACGGCGATTCTGAGAGGACTTGCACAAAATGCCATCCCAGGGGCTGCAGTCCCTCCAGCAACCACGACACCTGCGCCGCACAACCCTACCCAATCGAACCCTTTGTCTTCGATCCAGCCGCCTCTTCCTCAAGGGTGTGCGCCTCAACAACCCAGGTTGCCATCAGAACCTCCTCTCGCGTTTGGTTATCAGCCAGAACGTGTGTCTGCTAGGAATCCAGCATTATATCCAGTGGCACCCTCATATGTGGCTGGAGTCCAAGCCAGCTACACACCTCCGCCTCTCTATGATCCTAGCATGCCCTACATACCTGGGCTCGCAGCAAACCCTCGTCTACCCCAGGAGGAAGCGCGCCTTCCAACGTGATAGCCTTGGAGCAATGTCTAGACAGTCTCATCGCGAACCAGTGCTTCGCAAACACTGTCATCCCGAGGGTTGATAGCGCGCCACCAATCCCTCGTGATATTTACCCGATGCCTAACCCAGCTGGGTAAAAGGCACCTAAGTGGGAGAAGTTCGATGAAGTCAGCGGGAACGCACAGGAGTATGTGATGCAGTTCGTTGACATGATGGGCCCACACAGAGTTGATCCGCGATTGTTGATGCGTGAATTCCCAAAATCTTTGGGGCATGTCGCATACAAATGGTACAGAACTCTGGAGGCGGGCAATCAAGACGGGGGAGGACATGGTCAAGAAACTTTACACCAAATTCTTCTAAGTCGAGAAGAAATTCACGACGATCCATCTGTCGTGCATGTACCAGAAACATGACGAGGAAGGTGTCGCATTCATCAATAAGTTCAGAACCAAGTCATTGGAATGCGTGGATGAGGTGCTCGAGAGTCTCTTGGTTGAAATCTATTTCCAGTGGATGCTAGACGAGTACAAAGGTATGCTCATTAACTTGCAGATGCCTATGATAACTCCTTAATAAGATTTATCCTACGTACGTTTCACATTGTTATTTTTGTGCGTTTTAGTGCAAAGTGACGAGATTTGAGCCAAAATATGAAGAAAATGCACATTTAGATGTTTTTGAGCTTTAAAGTACAATCCGGGCGTTTCTTATCGGTTTTGAGTATGATTTTGAGAATTTATCACATTTGATCTTCGCGGTAGTGTTCGTGTTGTTGTTTTATAGGGATTACGTATGCGGGAGTTAAGGGATAGAAGAAACGAGCTTCGGAATAGAAGAAAAATGCGTTTTGGATGTTTTCGCCAAGTTTGGGCAATAATTGATAAAAACGAGAAAATGATATGGAAACGGATATTTCTCTACATCGGCGAATTCTACGTCGCAAAAGAAATCCAAAGGTGCAAATATCTCATTCATCGGAGTTCAGTATCAAAATTCGGGTCTTTAGTTGCTTTTCAAAAAGCTTAGTTGCTTTTCCAGGATGTTTTAGAGAAAATTAAGGATATTTTGATGATATTTTGAGTTCTACAATGAATATGGAGGTCAGACCGGTGGCAATTGAAAGTAGATTCGAAGAGCTTTCCAACGGCGGGTCACGGAACTAAAACGGAAGTCGGACGAGAAAGTTATGGCAAGGAGAAAGTCGGAAAAAAAAGCTGAAAATTGGCTAAGGCAAACAAGTCGCACGACTTGTTAACAGATGTCGCACGACCTGGTGAGAGGAGGACAGAATGCTATAAATATTACAACAAATCGCACGACTTGTAATCAGAGGTCGCACGACTTGTTGAGATATGCTGAAATTTTCTAAGTGTTGGAAACAAGTCGCACGACTTGTTCAAACAGGTCGCACGACTTGTCCGTCAGCAGCAGATTTTGGAAACGTTTTGGGGTTACTTTGTAATTACTCCTAACTTGTTCTAAAAACTTGGAGAACATATTAGACCTGGTTAGGGCTAATTTCTGGGAGAGGAGACATTGTTTTGGACGTGCTTGGAGCTAAGGAGCGATCGTAGGAGCTTGGAGCTTCGTTTGGATCTTTTCTCTTCTCTTTTTCTCTAATTTTGCTTATGATCATGAAAACTTGTATTGTGATCATGTTTATGAGTATCTAATCTTCTTAATTCGGGATATCTCATAGGGAGCTAGGGTTTGAACACCACGTTTGGTGATTTATGGATCTTGTTTCATGTTTTTAGCTTAATTGAATGTGTTATACTTAGATATGCTTGATTTATGTACTTAATTATATCGTTTCTATTGTTTAAGCTCGCAATAGGATGATTGTAGGTTGGGGATGTTATAGAAATCAATATTCGCTACCCGGAAACTTGAATCAAGCACTAGACGTATCTAAGGTTGAGATATCTTGCTAGTTTGCTAGAAGTAAGAGTAGACCATAAGAATATAATGCTTATTTGAACTTGAGTATGTTAGAAAAATCAGGTACAAGAGTTTGAATTTAGGCTTTGGTTGACAAATCTTCAAAGCATAGGTGGTCGTTTGGCTAAGTAGAAGACATTCGTGTTGCTTGAACATAAATCTGAATTGGTGTGAAATTCTTAGTGACCCGTAGAGATATCCTGAACTTTTCCTCATATCAACTAAATCAATTTTAATAATTAGATTGTTATTTATTTATTTTTTAGATTAGTTCAACAAACTCAACGCGCTTTGCCCACATAAGGTTAATAAGTCTTAACTAGTTTACGAGAAGTCCTTTGGGTTCGACAAACCCGGATTTACCGGAATTAATACTACACTGACAGCCGTACACTTGCGGTTAGATCGCGTCAAGTTTTTGGCGTCGTTGCCGGGGACTTCGGTTGAATTAGTTATAATTATTAACTTTAGGGATTTTTATTGCTTTTGTT
Source organism: Linanthus parryae (assembly GCA_023055425.1). Lineage (NCBI taxonomy): Eukaryota > Viridiplantae > Streptophyta > Magnoliopsida > Ericales > Polemoniaceae > Linanthus > Linanthus parryae. The sequence continues at coordinate 49,265,908 of JALGPY010000003.1, read as the reverse complement.
TATTTATTTTTTGATCTCACCTGCTTCCTAGTGAATAATTTTGCAGACATACTGGTGATCATGTGGGGGCATTATTACTATGGGCAAACTCCAGACTATTCACCATACTACTCCTATGGAGATATGTACACCCCTACTCCTTGCAATCAAGAAGATGAGGAGATGAAATAAATATTGAAGATCATGATAGTTAAAATGGACAAAATGGAGGAAGGGATTAATCGGATGGATGAAACTGTCCAGCTTCAGGGAAAACACTTGGCAGAACGTTCGAGTGCATTGGCATATGCAGATAATGACGATGGGCTAAGTAGGATCATTCTTGACTTAGTTTAGGAGTGCAAAGAGGAAGACGAAGAACCCCTAGAAGTCTATGTCTATAATACTCTTCATCATGAAATAATAGATCCTTGGGCTGCTTCAGAATCAGATTCGGACTCATATTGGGATTATATTGTGAATCCTATACAACTCGTGCCTCGAATAATTCCAGAGCCATGGCATGAATTGGAGAGTGTGGACATCGGGAGCTTATGGCCCACTGAAGATATTTGCTGTGAGGAAGAAATCCATGAAGCTAAGAAATTATTGCATGGAGATGTTCACATGAACATATATCAAGAAGTTCCTGAATCTAATCCATATCACTTGGAGATCATAAAATGGGGTGAATCACACGAGGAAGACCAAAGACCCCAATTTTATGCAATACATGATTTGCCACCTGTGATTCCCAGGCAAGCACTAGGAATGGAAGCAATCAAGACGGCACTCCTTGCCATTACTGTTCCATTTGGCAGTTTATTTCCACATGATCAGGCCTCAATGATATTGATTTTGAAGAAGAAGAAGAAGAAGAAGAAGAAGAGGAGGAGGAGGAAAGGTACAATGGGTCATGATGTGGTGAATGAATTCTCGAGAAGACAGGTGATCAAGGAGTGGAAGCACAAGAAGAAGAACTTTGCAAAGGCCGTCTTCTACAACTTCTTCTTGCCATACGTGTCTCATGCATGCTCACTTGAGAAGAGGAAAAAGAGAGAGATGATGGTGGAAGAAGAGGAAGTGGAGAGAAAAACCTCCTTAACCTATCTGAGGTAACTAGGTCGGGTCGTCGACCTTAAATTACACGGCGCTTGTTGGGAGGCAACCCAACCTATTTATTTGCATTCGATTAGGGAGTTTGTTTTTAATAAAGTTATGTTTTGTGTTTTTATTTATTTATGTGGAGAGATGAGAGAGAGAGAGGGACTAATGATGTTTCCTAGTGACATACATGAGCAGGTTATGGTAGAATCTACCCCGGTGTGCCATGGCGCACATGACTTTGATAGGGGCTCGTGCATGCGAGTTGGGGTTTCTCAAGACACAGATTCTAGAAGAGGAGGGCAATCAACCCCGGTGTGCGAGTACACACTGACCGGATAGGGAGCACAGTGGCGCCACATTGAGCTTGGGGATTGCTTTGCACATTTCCGTCCCCTCCCTTGAGGAGGTTGTGAGTATTTCTTTCCTTTGTCTAGATTTGTATTAGTTTTGTATGTCATAGTTCCATCTCATCTACTGGCCTACGCATTGATTGTTGAGTCCTATGCATGATCTCTAAATTTGTGGAGGACAACGAAACATTCAATGTGGGGGTGGTTTATCTGTCTACTAGCTGATATTTGTCTTGCATAGCCAGTTACATGTAGGATGTATTTAGATTGTATTGTGTGTATAGTCAGTGGTTTTTGTTAAGTTTTTATTTAAGATGTCGTATTATGTAGGATAGATTTATATTTGGTTTGCACTTTTACATAATTGAGTATACCCACCAACGAAGAAATTGTGTAGAGTTAATTCTTTTTTTCGAGTCTAAGCCATGCATATAGAGTTAGGATATTATGAAAAATACAAAAAAAAAATGAGAAAATAGAAAATCCATAAAAATGAAAAAAATGAAATTTAGTGACATTTTTAGTTCCCCCTAGTAAGTATAGAGACAATCTCGTTACGGGAATGCCTACCTATTTTCAAACTAAACTGAATTTTAAAAGTTAAAGTGCGTGTTGTTTTCTCCTAAAAGAGTTGAGCTTGGTGTATGCTAAGCAATTCGAACGTTCATGTTGTCCGTCTTAGGTAGTCGCCACCCCGCCTCGTAGTGGCAAACAAAACAGCTGTGCGAGGATGTGTATTAGAGCACTCACTGCTTTTAGATCTTACCTTGTAGGACCACTAGAAAATCCTAATTGATCATTGGATTTATTGTTAGCCTCTTTGACCTAGGAAGACGATTTTTGGCTTTCATCATACATCGTTAAAATCACCTTTCTAGAGCGTCACGAGGAAGCAGTAGTTGACGGGGTTAGTTGAGGGAGTACTTCATTACATATTTTTGTGAGTTATATATATCGCATATGCTTCATTTGATATCTACGAGGGGATGTGAGGGTGAGTTAGTCGGCTTGCACACTAAGGTGTGGCGGTATTCCATGTCATTACATCGTGGACACAGTAGTGGGGAGCCTGAGTGCGTGACGTCTAATCCGCATGAAATGGTTGGTTGTACTTAATTGGTGGAACGTGCTAGGTACCGGATTTCTATCATCTTGGTGTAGGAGGTTCGGTTGGATTAGGCACGTATCTTATTTGACTCTTTGAGAGGGCGATGTGACTGCATTCTAATGTGGGGGTGTCGACATTTGACTACGAACATAGATAGTGTGCTTTTGACGACTCCACCTCCACACACATGCTTTGATGGGCTTGCAGCTTTGTTTGGTGACATCGTGCATTTTATTGAGTTAGGAGGAGATGGATTTTATTTGTGATACTCATTCATCAGTTCGTCTATTTTCTCCACCTAATATGATTACTATTGCTTGATTCTTGAAGGAGGACCACTCATATTTATTTGATTGTATTGATATTTGATTGAGAGAAAGAAAAAAAAAAAGACAAAGAAAATAAGAAAAAAAGGAGAGGAATAAAGAAAGAATACAATTGTGCCTTATTCGAAAACGAGTGGTGAAAGTTCCTAGTTCCGGGTTGAAGATTGATTAAGTTTTCGCGCAGTATTCGCTTTGATGGCCACGGGATTGACATGGTACCGGGGATTGAGGGCCGGAGTCGGTTAGATTCGGGTTGTGGATTCCTATCATCATGGTGAGGGTGTGTGAGATATGGGGTTTGGTGAGCTTATGTGACGCTTTAGGATTTTTTACTTCATACAAGTTATATCCTTTTTGTCCTTAAGCCTCATCACTTTTGACCATTAGCGGAATAGGAGCTCAGACTATGAATGTGGCTTAGCCTTGGTTAGCCTCTTATTTTTATCAGCACACATGAAGAGGTAGGTTGTTCTTTACAATAAAGTTAAGCTTTCTGATAACTATGGGGAATTACTTGTTGTCGAATTTAGTTGCGCTTCACACCTCTTGTCTAACTTTTTCATCATTCATGAGCACCAGTCTATGTTATTGAAATTGCCTGATCTCTTAAAAAGAAAGAATTTAAAATCTTTTACGTGTTTAAGATCGAGTCTAGAATTGCATTTGCATCATCTTGCTGCATTAGTAGTGTCTTGAGTCATGTTAGAGTCGTTTGTGTCTTATCGGCTAATATACAGTTAGATGCAGTGGATGAGACTTTGCTCGGGACGCGCAAATGGCAAGTGTGGGGGTATTTGATAACTGCTTAATAAGATTTATCCTTGTACGTTTCATACTGTTATTTGTGTGCGTTTCGGTGCAAAGTGACGAGATTTGAGCCAAAATATGAAGAAAATGCACATTTGGATGTTTTTGAGCTTTAAAGTACAATCCGGGAGTTTCTTATTGGTTTTGAGTATGATTTTGAGAATTTATCCAATTTGATCTTCGTGGTAGTGTTCGTATTGTTGTTTTACAGAGATTACGTATGCGGGAGTCAAGGGATAGAAGAAACGAACTTCAGAATAGAAGAAAATGCATTTTGGATGTTTTCGTCAAGTTTGGGCAATAACTGAGAAAAATGAGAAAATGGTCCGGAAATGGAGATTTCTCTACATGGGCGAATTCTACGTTGCAAAAGGAATCCAAAGGTTCAAAAATCTCATTCATCGGAGTTCGGGATCAAAATCCGGGTCCTTAGTTGCTTTTCAAAAAGCTTAGTTGCTTTTCCAGGATGTTTTAGAGCAAATTAAAGATGTTTTGAGGATATTTTGAGTTCTACAATGAATATGGAGGTGAGACCGGTGGCAATTGAAAGTAGATTCGAAGAGCTTTCCAACGGCGGGTCACGGAGCTAAAACGAAAGTCGGACGAGAAAGTTATGGCAAGGAGAAAGTCGGAGAAAAAAAGCTGAAAATTGGCTAAGGCAAACAAGTCGCACGACTTGTTAACAGATGTCGCACGACCTGGTGAGAGGAGGACAGAATGCTGGAATTATAACAACAAGTTGCACGACTTGTTATCAGAGGTCGCACGACTTGTCTGTGAGCAGCAGATTTTGGAAACGTTTTGGGGTTACTTTGTAATTACTCCTAAATTGTTCTAAACACTTAAAGAACGTATTAGACATGATTAGGGCTCGTATTTGGGATAGGAGACATTGTTTTGGACGTGCTTGGAGCTAAGGAGCGATCGTGGGAGCTTGGAGCTTCGTTTGGATCTTTTCTCTTTTCTTTTTATCTAGTTTTTGCTTATGATCATGAAAACTTGTATTGTGATCATGTTTATGAGTATCTAACTTCTTAATTCGGGATATCTCATAGGGATCTAGGGTTTGAACACCACGTTTGGTGATCTATGGATCTTGTTTCATACTTTTAGCTTAATTGAATGTGTTATAATTAGCTATGCTTGATTTGTGTACTTAATTCTATCGTTTCTATTGTTTGAGCTCGCAATAGGATTATTATAGGTAGGGGATGTTAGATAAATCAATATTCGCTACCCGGAAACTTGAATCAAGCACTAGCCGTATCTAGGGTTGAGAAATCTTGCTAGTTAGCTAGAACTAAGAGTAGACCATAAGAACATAATGCTTATTTGAACTTGAGTATGTTAGAGAAATCAGATACAAGAGTTTGAATTTAGGCTTTGGTTGAGAAATCTTCAGAGCATAGGTGCTCGTTCGGCCAAGTAGAAGACATTCATGTTGCTTGAACATAAATCCGAATTGGTGTGAAATCCTTAGTGACCCGTAGAGATATCCTGAACTTTTCCTCATATCAACTAAATCAATTTTTAATAATTATTTATTTTTTAGATTAGTTCAACAAACTCAACGCGCTTTGCCCACATAAGGTTAATAAGTCTTAACTAGTTTAGGAGAAGTCCTTTGGGTTCGACAAACCCGGATTTACTGGAATTATTACTACACTGACAGCCGTACACTTGCGGGTGGATCGTGTCAGCCTACTTTCTCCAAGTTAATTGATTGTACCAGGAATATCGAGCCCATCATGGAGAAGCAGATGAAGAAGTTCTCGCACGATCGAACGCCACCAACCTCTGGTTTGAGTGGAGAGGTTCAGCTACAAACGAGGGCGCGAAGCTGAAGTGGATGCGATTTCATCTCAGAAGCAGCAATGACCTACACCTAGGGAGGCGCCCCCGTTTCCATGTTCGATTGGAGAAATAACAACTTTATGCAAACAATGGTGGAAAGATGCGATCCTACCTGCACTGGAGCATAAGCCCACTGGAGAGCATTTGCGAGATCCTAGATGGTGCGAGTGCCATGGCTAAGTCATGCACCTAACCAAAGAATGCAGGAAATTAAGGTGGCTGGTGGACAGGAAGATAAAGGAAGGACAGTTGGTCATTGACGAGCCAACCAAAGATGTGCCCGTTGCCATCCCACTCACAGCAGAAGCCTAAAGGAAAAGAGGTGGCGATGATCTCGACCTGTGATTATGAGGAAGTCGCAGATGAGGGCATCCCAAATGTAGCTGAGAACTGCGAAGATGAAGATTACTCTTTGGACACAGAGGACTCTCGAGCTGAACGGATGAAAGGCCCACACAAATTCGAGAAGTTCTTCGATGACATGAACTTCTCGAACGCGTGCCGCCAAGAGATGACGAAGGCGATCCTGAGGGTGGCTGAATACTTCGGGGAGGAGATTCTAGTTTCAAATGGAGATGTTATCAGAGCTGCACAATCGACTGGTTTGTAAATGACCTTCGCACAAGCAGATAAGAAGACAGATGTGAACCACCAAAGACCATTGTACGTGACAGCAGTAGTTAATGGGGTCGAGTTCAAGAGGGGCTTCGTCGACGGAGGAGCCGCAGTGAATGTGATACCACTCAACACTCTTGAGTTGGCTGGTATCCTTGAAAGCAATATTGTCAAGCGGCCATCGCCTCTGATGGGCTTCAGGAGTGATTCACGGATGACTGTTGGATGGATTCTCCTAGGGATCCAGATTGGTCAAATCAAATGCTCTGCTAAGTTTCATGTCATCAATGCCAACACCACCTACGATATGATCATTGGTCGAGCATGGATTCACCGCTTTGATGTTGTGCCATCCACAGCTCATCAACTTATGAAGGCTATTTGGAAATACATGGTAGTGGATATACTAGCTTCGGTAAATCCATTCAACCTCAATGAAGCGCACCTGACAGAGGCAGTGTGGTACACAGAGATGACGGATGAAGAGATGTCAGCACCATTTAAGCCAACTCCTCTGCCCAAGTGGGAGGATATCAAAGCCAATCACCAGTGGGAGTAATTGTGATGAGAGAAGCTCAGAAGGGGGAGCAACCTTCGCAGGAAGAAATACCAAGGGTGACTTACCAAAAGAAGAACATTTACACCCTCTAGAGGGTCGTCAAACACAACGAGGATTGAAAAGAGATACACTTTTTATGCAAATGGAAAGAAGTGCTACCGCATCTGAAGGTGCGTGGGGTCATCTTCGACCCCATCTATAGAAGGTGTCCCTGAGCAAATCAATGAGTTAGCGGAGGAAGTCCCATACGGAGACATGGGCGAAACTCCGATAGAAAATTTGAAAGAGGCACCTGAATGCATGGAAGACAAGCCAAAGCTTCAGAAGAAGGAGCTAAAAGAAGTGCTCTTGGGCCCGAAAGAGGAGAAGAAAAGGTCGATATTTATTGATCGATTCTACTACAGGCCACCAGATGTTTAGCTTCATGGATGGATTCAGTGGCTATAACCAGATCAAGATGGACCCTGAAGATGCGAGGAAGACAACATTCATCACACCTGTGGGAGTATTCCATTACACAGTCATGCCCTTTGGCTTAAAGAATGCTGGTGCGACTTATCAGCGCGCGATAATGGATCTTTTTTCATGATATGTTGCATCAGGAGGTGGAATTCTATGTGGATGATTTGGTCATCAATTCAAGGCAGAAGGAAAATCATCTGAGAGACTTGAGGAAAGTTTTTGAGAGATGCAGAAGATTCCAACTCAAGATGAACCCCATGAAATGTGCATTTGGGGTAACTTCAGGGAAATTCTTGGGATGCGTGATCCACGGGCATGGGATCGAGCCTGATCCAGCGAAGGTCTGAGCTATCACCAATTTTCATGCACCACAGACCCAAAGCGCGCTGAAGACATTTCTGGGAAAACTCTCATACTTGAGGATATTCATACCGACAATCGCATAATTGACGTTCTGCTTTGGTAATTTTCTCAAGAAGAACGCAGCATACAACAGGACAGAAGAGCACCAAACAATGTTCGAGAAGCTGAAGCAGTTGCTGACATCCCCACAAGTTATGATCGCGCCTCAACTTGGAGCACTTCTGCTCCTGTACCTCACCTCAACGAAAAATTCTATCGAAGCGTTACTAGCTCAGGAGTTCGAAGGTCAAGAAAGACCCATCTACTACATATCGCGCGTAGTGCAGTCTGCTGAATCCATGTATACAAACATCGAGCGACACTGCCTGGCTCTATTCTTTGTTATTGGAAAGTTAAAACACTACTTCGTCTCCCACAAAGTAGTTGTCATAACTAAGAGTGATCCTGTTCGATACTTGTTGGGCCATTCGGCTCCATGTGAAAGATTGGCTAAATGGTACATGACCATATCGCAATATGACATCACATGCTCAAGACCGAAAGCCACTAAGTCCCAAGCAGTGGCAGATTTGTTAGCTCAATTCCTAGATAAAAGCTATGAACCTATAATGCAAGAGGAGTTTGAAGAGCCTGAGGTATATGTGATAGACCCGATGTATTGGATGTTACACTTCGATGGTTCATCCACAAGAGCTGGAGGAAGAAGTGGGGTTGTTCTCACCAAGCCTGATGAGGAAGTCATTCAGATGTTGAGCAAGCTAGACTTCGCAGTAACCAACAACGAGGCCGAGTATGAAGCCTTAGTCGCAGGACTCCTCGCGGCCAAGGATTTCGAAGTTCAGAATTTAATTGTTATGGGGGCTTCCAAGCTGATTGTGAAGCAAGCCTCAGGTGGGTATGGGATGAAGGAGTTCAACTTGTTAAGTTAAAGGTCGGTTGTGCAAAAACTGGTTCAGAAGTTCGACTCAATCAAGTATGAGCACACTCCCAGATCCGATAATCGACACGCACATGCGTTAGCAACTCTTGGGTCAAATATCAGCACAGAAAAGTGTCCAGTGAAGATTTCAATCGAATTCAAAAATACTCCTTCTTTGATCCAAGACTTGCGCAAAGAAGAATTCATTGAAGTCGAAGATTGGAGAGGGCCTGTCAGACGCGCGATTGCAGAAGGAACGAGCAAGGAAAGTTGGGTATCCACAACAGAGTTCTGCATACATGATAACTTGCTTTACTACAAAGGACCTGGCGGGATTCTGATGCGGTGCGTAGCAGAGAGGAAGGTCGAGCCCTACTAGTAAATTTCCATGAAAGCTCTTGTGGAGAAAATGAGGTCTCAATCTACAGAAAGGCTCAAAGGTACGGGATCTATTGGCCTCAAATGTCATGTTATGCTGCAATCATACAGGGCAACTGCGAGAAATGTGCATTAGTGAAGGATTCTTTGGAAATTCCAGCAATTGACGACGATGTTGATTGGCGGAAACCTTTGAGTGACTGCATGCGAGATGGGATCCTGCCAAGCGATAAGAAGGAGGCTGACTAACTCAAAAAGAAGTCCACCAGATATGTGCTGAAAGAGGACTTGCTATGGCGGAAAGGGCATAATGGGAATCTACTTAGGTGCTTGAATGGTCAAGAAATACAAGAAGTTATGGAGTTGTCACATCAAGTGGAGCATCAAGGAGGCGCGAAGCTTTGCAGACAACTTTTGATTGTTGGTTACTTCTGGCCAACCATGGAAGCTGACTGTCGCACGAAGGTCAAAGGTGTCAACAATGTTAATTCAATGGCAACCTGGTGCACGCTCCCATAATTGATTTGCACGCATTAGGAACCCCTTGGTTGTTCCATACTTGGTCCTTAGACTTCATCGTCCCCATTCGTCCAGCATCGCACGGGAACCAGTTAATTTTAACTGGAACCGAGCAATTCACGAATTGGGTAGAAGCGGTTCCTCTAAAAACAGCAAATGCACTGGCCGTTGTCAAGTTAATTCAAGAGAACATCGTTTATTGTTTTGGGATTCCCAATACAATCATGTCTGATAACGGGACTCCTTTCGTCAACCGCCAAGTAGCTTCGAAGTTGATGGAATACAGCATCACGCATGTGTGCTCGACGCCTTATTATCCAAAGGGGAATGGGCAAGCAGAAGCTACCAACAAGACACTCCTCAGAATCCTAAGTAAGATGGTCGCAGATGATCACAAGAAGTGGGAAGATTCTCTGAGTGTGGCTTTATGGGCGTATCGCACATCACCAAGAACTCCTACACGGACTTCTCCATTTTTGCTTTGTTATGGAGCTGAGGCAGTTGTTCCTGTTGAGGTCAAAGTTAACTCTGAAAGGTTGGCATTCAGTGCTCTATACGAGAACCAACGCGACCATGATCTCATTTTACTTGAGGAGAAGCGCAAGCAACCCAAGAGAACGAATGTGAAGTACAAGGAAAGAATTGCTCGGGCATATAACAAAACCGTTCAGCACCGAGATTTTGTTGTTAGGGATCAAGTCCTGCGAGATTCTGATCATTGCATGCGTAAAGCAGCTCACCCCAAATTTGCTGCTAACTGGGAAGGCCCATTCGAGGTAAAATAAGTCTTCGATAGTGGTTATTACACAATCTTGATATGCCATGGGACTCCCGCAATTCCCAGCCCAGCCAACATCCGGTGGCTCAAAAAGTATTACCCCTGGAACTTTTAATGTTGTATTCGATAATTTCCTCCCATATGAGGACTCCATTTTAATTATAATGACTCTACCATATGTGGTATCACTTATCAACTCTGCGTGTTATTTAATTAATTGTTTTGCTCACTCACAAGCGATTGCTTACTGCTGAATAACAAGCCTATCTGTCTAGATAGAAAATTTAAGCATATATTTCTAGATAGCACTAATGCGCGAATCCTAAGCCTATTTTCCTAGATAGCACCCCTTCCTACTTAAGGCTATATGTTTAGATAGCAGCAAAACTTAAGCCTATCTGTTAATATAGCAGCAATATGCGAACTCAAGACTATCTGTCTAGATAGCAGCAATACACGAACTAAAGCCTATCTGTCTAGATAGCAGCAATACGCGAACTAAAGTCTATATGTCTAGATAGCAGCAAAACTCAATACAAGCCTCTGTATAGATAGCACTAATACACGAGAATTAAGCCTATCTGTCTAGATAGCAGTTTTTCTTGACTAAGCCTATCTGTTTATTATAGCAATACCTACAACGCCTATCTATCGCACCAATGCGCGAGCTTAAACCTATTTGTTTAAGACAGAAATCAGTTTGATCTAGCCTATCTCTTTAGATAACAACGATACGTAATCAAAAGCTTATCCAAACGATAGTAATATTTAAAGATGAATTTAGACATACAATCTTATCTAGCAAAGAGAGCAAAAATGATGCTCAATATCTGCAAATCCAAAGAAGCCATTTTTCATAAGCAAAATCCAAACACGTTTGCATTACAAATATTTAAACCGCAAAATTTGGAACTTATGTTTAGATTGCATGCTCAAAACTTTAACCAGTTACATGGAGATACTACTGATCTTCGAGGAAACCTTTGAGAAGGGAATCCTGAGCTGCCAACTTTATGGAGTTTTGAGCCCACTCATCCAAACTTTTTTCTGGTGATTCTCTGCTGCCTCCTCAAACTCCCCGATGGCTTTTTGAAGTGCCTCCTTTCGCGCCTTAAAAGCAGCATTTTCAAGATTGTAATTAGCATAGCCGAACTTGAGCTTCACAGAATTTTTGATCTTCACTAACCTCTGAATGAGAAAGTCATGTTTCAGCTTGTCCACTGAGACGTGCTGAATGCACAAGCGCTCGTCAAGAAACACTGAACAGTAGAAAGAGAGGTGCTTGCAGGAGTCGTTTTTCTTATCCTCTCCAACAGGTCTGTCATGTCCGTAAGGAGATCCCCCATATCCTTGGGTGCTAACTCTAGGATCCATGCGAATGTGGTTGGATATGAAACGTGCACCTTCATGAGCCATTCTAGACAAGCTTGGTTTATACCTGCATTTTCAACATGAGAATGGATTATTCAACTACGAAATAGGACCACGTGTTTGAAAAATATTTACTTGTTCGAAATCAATCTTACCGGTTCCCTCGACGATCTGCCGAAGTGAAGGACTCAGGAACGTTGTTTGGCCACTAGAGGTCGCTTCTTCAGCTAGCTTTTGGTCTGCAAGAGTTTCGCGCGCAAAGTACTCCTCGGGGATTACACAGCTCCCTTCAGCAACAACTCATTCAACAACTTGCGTAGCCCATACTGCCCAGGGAGTTTGCGCAAGTACTGCGTCCCGATTCAGAACAGGTGTTTGGGTATCATCATGTGATTCCTCGCTCAGCAGGCCAGAAACAGACAAGTTTGTACTTGAAGCCCTTGTACTAACACCTTTATTCGCGGCCACCGGGGTGTTCGCTCTCGAGGTTGCATGCTAAGGAAGCTCACTTATGATTACATTCCCACCACTTTCACCTCTTGCCTCGAGCAAGCTTGGTTTGGACTCTGGAACTTCTGGCACACTCTCATGTGCGACATTAAGTTGTGTTCCATGAGCCTCAGTAATGTGAGCATCTTCCATATCCTGATCCGGTGCGCCATCGCTCGCGTTTGACTCATGCTTGATTCTTCCTTCATTGGTTGGCACAAAACTCTCGGAAGCGATATTGACTTGATGGGCTTCTGGAACCCCTAGCATGTTTTGGGACCCATGGGCTGAAGTGGCGACTTCTTGTTAAGCTTCAGTTTGAGCCTCAGTTCGCTCAATTTCTCCTGGTGTCTCTACTGGCAAGACAGCGGCGGGAGCTCCCAATTGAGCCCCAATTTGCTCAGGATTTTCAATAGAGGCATCGGCTCTTTGCGGGGGCTCGCGAGCAACACTTGAATCAACTTCTGGGGGCGAAATGACTGCTCTTTGTCGAGACGTGCCCTGATCAGCATTCGCAGCACCTTGTTCTTGCCTCTGCAGAAGGTTCTTTTCTTCCTCTTGCTTTTGTTAGACGATGAATTCGAGTCGTTCCTCCTCGACGCCAGCTCCGTCGTCGACTGTTCGAGCCTCCCCAGATGATCGCCTAGTTAATTATTCCATTATTACATCATCAAGAGTTTCACGATCAGCCTCAGAGAGACGAACCATAGCGCTACGAAGCCGGCGGGATCTTCTTATCAATGGCTATGTTTCTGTCAAAAAGCAAAATTCATAGTCAATCTAAGTTGAAGGAAGCATGCTACCAAAACTTAAAGAGCTGTGATGAAAAGACCACCACTTTCATATGGGATATCTGCATAAAGGTCATCATCAATCCCTTTTAATGTTGCATGACCTGATTGGGTGTGAAACATTGTTACTATGTGCCAAACAATATCATCACTATTTGAAGCTGCCAAAGTTGAGCATGGCCGTGCTAAGGAAGTAGATTTACCTAAGGCTTCCCCACATTGATCCACTAACCATTTGCAAATATCACATTTAGACACCCCATGGTTTAATGTGCGAAAGATAAGTTCTTGGCGTGATAAAGCAAATTTGAAAATGGTACCTTCTTCGTCCTCATAACCAACGATTTCCTTGAAGTCCTCTTGTGCCTGCTGCATCTGACCAATGGTCGAGCGTGAGCGCTGTCCCTAATCTTCAAGACTCTTCTCATATACGTCCGAAGTTGGCGATCCTCTTCCAGCATTTCGTTTCCGGCTCTTTCTTCAGCCATGGCTTTCGACTCTGCAATCGCCTCTTCTTCAGTAAGGCCTTCGACTTCCTCCACAGAATCCTCGCTATTTGTGGTATATACATAAGAACATTAGGGAAAATGACTTGTGCTAATTGAAGACTAATGGAAACGCGATACTACTACCTTCTCTCATGGCAAAAGACGTATTAGGATTGAATTCCACAAAGCTCTCTGTGTCGCGCTCAACAACTTTGCCTCTTCCTCTGGCTACTCTCTCTTTGGGGGCTAGATTCCTTGAAGCAAGATTGGTCATTGGGCGCTTCACTGGCTTCAGCACTCCAGCATCCGTCGCATCCGTTGAGGGTTCAAGAGAAGCTTTATTCTTCATTCGATTCTTATCAGCGTCCGTGATCGATACAATGAAGCTTGAAAGTGCGTTCCAGATATGATCCTGGACTTCTTGAGACATTGGCAATTCGGGCTCAATTGCAACGTTGGCCCCATCCTTCGAACGCAAGATGTCAGCAAATCCAGTGCTTCAATCTCCAGACGCGTATCTCCAGAAGCAGCACTGTAATATAAAAATAAGTTAGCATCACATACTTATCGCGCATTCAAAGAAGAAATTCAGGTCGCGCGTTCAAAGAAGTTTAAAATTACCTTGTTAAACTTGTTGGCGTAAGTCTTCCTCGCATTGTAGGAATCTTTCTTCACGATCTCCGCCTTCTCTCCCAAGATTAGCTCTGGGCACATGTGATTATCTCCGTCCAAGAGTGAATAAAAGCCGTATTGAGTCGCGTCCCTAGAACATGACGATTTGAACAGATAATCTCCAATCCTGATAGCAGGAGCCTTAAGTGGTTGGAACTAGAACTGAGACCTTGAGTAAAGCCGATTTTGTGCTTTCCAGAAGGCGACCCAATTGGGCGTCAATTCTCCTAGTGTTCTTGAGAAGGTTGAGTTAGAGGAAGCATACTAATCAGTAAGTCATTACACTTACCAAATAGAAGTCTCTTGTAGCAACCTCGGACAATTAAATCAGACCACAAGGAAGGTGCCACTGCGTCAAAACCCAATTGGGGGCTCACTCGAACCGGATCGTAATGGAACGTTATGAGTGTATAAAATAAGGTCTACGGAACGGCTTCGTACTCAGATAGGGCAGGCAAGTATCCTCTTCTACACCAGTTGACAAATCTGGATTAGCATCGCGAGCCTTTGATGATATGCGAAGAGGAAAAGGGGGTATCCTTATCGGCGTACATAGCTTCGTGATGCACGATGTTTTCCAAGGCCCGAATGTAAGGTATGGCCACAAAATAGATGATGTCTTCGCACATCAAGGCGAATGAGCGTTGAACGCCTTTGGTTTTGTACCAACGCCTGGCGCGAGGGCAGAGGAAATCCATCCTGGCATTAGGCGCGTTCCATTTTTCAATCGGCGAGGGAACATGATCATAAAGAGGCCATCTCTCAAACACCCACATTGACAGAAATGCGACATTGATGTAAATTACGATGTCCACTCTACCTTGGGACTGTTTAGAATGCGTCATGGCTAAGTCCAGATGATGATATAATGACCCTAGAACCAAAGGCCCTAATGTCACTTTTTGACCAAGTGAAAGCCGAACAGCAAGCGCGAGAACGTGAATGAACACACTGTTGTGCGGGTGTCCGTCTATAAGATACCTGGAGAGCCAGAAGCAAAGGAAGCCGAAGAATAGGCAGAGCCCATGCCTTCCAGCGATTTGGTGCATCTTTATCCTTCTTCAGAATTTCATGAGCCATCTCCGGAGTTGCAAAGTCGCGGTAGAAGTAAGTGATCCACATCCACCATAGGTCATTCTAGCTTATCCAACTTTGCTTCTCTTCACTCCACTTGAGCTCCCGTTGTTTCACGAAGTTCGTTTCATGCCTCCTATCAACCAATTCGCATCCGTTCCTGTCAAGACAACATGAACAAACATACCAAGCGATTATATTTTACAAATAACAACTAAATGTGCATAGAAATGCCTGAAATAACAACATGGTACATATGAAGCAACAAGTGACAAAACGACTCATATCCTCTGCAATTATGCTCAAATATCTCATATTAATGTGGAAAATAGAAATAAGATATAGCTCCGAAAAGACGCTATCGCTTGTGCTATTTGATAAAACCGCATGTTGCCAATAAAGGGGGGGAGCGATCAGGACTTGCTATACAAGAGGCTTCTTAAGTTTATCACCTAGTTGTACTTTAACTTTTCAGCATGATGTTTTGTCATTTGAGACACCACGTTGGATATTTCTTATATTTTGAATATATTATGTTTGTGAATTATTCGTGAGTTTTACTAGCATGGAACTGAAGGTCCTATCCGTTCCCAATGCGGTTCACCACCTCGGGCGGAGGCACCCCACATTTTAGGGGTGTTTTATAACAAGCCTTCTCTATGACATAAATGGGCCACTGATGAGACAGTAATCACCTGCTACGAGCCTTATTCTAGCCTCCGAACCATTTTATCCTCTAGTTCCCGTGCGAGCTGCAATATGCAAATGGACGATGTCTCATGGCCCATGTATGCTAACATGGCATGATTTGGTGTGCGTGGAGCATAGTAGGGTAGCCAGTTGCGTGTTGTTGATATGTTCACGTGGGTGCAGACTAGGACCATGTTCTGGACTATCTACATTAGCCCCCTTATGCATTAGCTGAGCTTGCGAGCCTTATGCACACTTAAATCCCCCTTGTTTTGATAAGGTAGCATGTGATTCACTCTACTGTAGCTTACGATGGCCCAATAGTTATGACAGAGTACTGAAAAGACCTTAATGCACGCAACCCGTGGTTATCTAATATGACGGTTGAGAAGACGCTGATTGGCATTAGTCCTATATGAGTAGAAGCGTGTATGCACGCGTTGCGTTCATTTTGGCGGTTCAATTGATGATGATTTCGAAATCGTTTGAGATTTACTGTCAGACACGGAATGGTAGGATTTTCTTCGAGTATAAAGCAAGGGTTCTAAAGAGCATGACTATATTTACCTTCATCCAAACCCAGAGTAAGAGAAAGATTTTACTCTGAAGCAAGAAAGCAAGAGATTTCCGAAGGCTTTGATGTTTTCTCTCGGCTCAAATCGAATCAACACACAGAAACTCGCCATAATTTTGGAATCACGTATCTTAAACAAAGAGTAAAGTGATGTACAAACTGAAATTGCTTGGGGGACCTCTTAGGAATTTAAATTTGGAGATTTCTTTTGTTTATGGGACAATAGATTTGCACTCAGGAACAAATACGGTGAGAATTAGAGAAGATAAACTAGTGGTTCTCCCAGAAGACTTATGGAGGAAAGCTCCTTGGTTAGACGGGTGCGGTTATTATCACCTCGTGGTCAGGGTTTGAAAAACACACAGTATGATAGGGGAAGCCAAACTCTTGGGTGAAGTTCCTAATAAGGACAACTGAGATATTGTGGAACCCAAAGAAATACACTGTTTAACATTGCCCATGAAACTATTAATTTGTTTTGTTTTACTCAATAGTTATTAGTATTAGTATAATTCTAATTATTTATCTGATAACATTATAACTAAATTATTATTCTCTAGTATGTTACGCTTATTTTTGCTATTGTTACACATACATTTCAATACTCTCAATTAAGGAATACTATAAATCATTTGACAACAAAGTTCATTGTGAACCTTAAATAATTAAGTTTTGTTTGCACGATATGAAGTGCTTCTTACTTGAGTTAGTTTTACTAACCATGTTACTTTTATTTAGTTGAATATGAAAACTATGTCAAAAGTAGAGAGTTTGACGGGTTCTTATGAATTATGCCCGAGCCAAACTATCCAAATGAATCTGGGCTTGGACGGGCATCTACATTCCTAACTTGTGCTCGACCAGACACTAGAAGCCTGATTATAAATCGTGCGTATGTCAACCCATCCACCCTGCCCGATTTCTAGTCATATCCTCTATATCTATAGATGGTTCAAGAATATTCAAAAGTTATAAAGAATGTCCAAGAATGTGTAAGAAAGTTCTATGTTGTTCTAGATAGGAATAGTGTCGAACATTGTAATGTAGGACGAAACTTCAAGGTCTCCCATTTATTAAGAGTATTTTGATCATTCAATGGAGATGAAGGACTTGTATAAATAGATGGGTGCTCATGTAAATCAAGCCATCTCTCAAGCCTTGTACCTTTCAACAGGAAGATATTTTTACATGAGTTTGTAGAGCTAGGTTAAGTGACCAAATTGGTCCAAGAGTCATGATGTAACAACAAGTAATGAGAAAGATACATGAATCCAAACTTGGCCAAGAATGCAGGTTCAACATGATTGTTCAAGAACAAGTAAAAGCTCCAATTTCAACTTGATTTTTGAGAGATTAAGAGAGTAAATAAGGAGATAAAATAAACATGAACAATGCAGCGTGGAGTGTAAGGAACACAGAGAAGCAAGAATCAACAAAAATCATCAATCGCGCAGTGAGATACAGAGCCTACAAGGCAGCTACTAGCCTAACTTCAACTGTGTTAGAGCCACTATTGGGAGTTTCGATTAATCCATACTTGCAAAGTGTAGCACAGGGTTCACAGGAAAACAATTTGTTCTAGAAAACATTAAATTATGAATGGGATATATAGGTTTTTTACAGTAGTCAATTTTTCGACGGGAAAGCGCAGATTTCGGCGAGAAAGGCGCATATTCCGGTGAGAAAAGTGCAGATTCCGACGACCTTTGCGGAAACCAATGAGTCAACAAATCTTACCAGGTCTCTTGGGTTCGCCTTATGCTCACGAACATGGTACCAACCTCCATTTCCAATGATTTGCTACAAAATTCTATTTAATTACAGATTGACCCCTATAAAATTTCATGGTGTTACAAATGTGGGTATGAAAAAGTGGAAGACCGGATTGATAAAGACCATTGAGCTTAGAAAAGAGAGGTTGTGTAAAGCTTATTTGAGAAGGATGAAGCAAGAACTATATTGTATATACCTTTTTGTGGTCCAAACTGTGAAGATAAGAAGATTTGGTTTTATAAGAGTTATGGGGAGTTTAATGTTAAATCTGCATATAAGTTGGCTGAAAGTGTGAGATGTCAAATTGGAGGGGCTTCCAGCAGCAATTTCTCACTTTGGAGGAGGTTATGGAAAATCCAAGCACAACCAAAAGTTAAATTATATTTTTTGGAAACTGCTCGGTTATGCCATTCCTTCTGGTGCATCTCTTGTAGCTAAGAGGATAACTAATGATGATATTTGTGGATTTTGTGTGAATGGTGTGGAAAGTATCATTCATATGTTCTTCGGATGCAGTTTTGCTAAGCTCACTTGGAATTTATCTCCTGTAAGGTTAAATATTGAGGAGTTCCTGGAAGTTCGAAGCATGATAAAATGGTGAGAAATGATATGTGATATAGCTGAGGTTACGGGGAGCAATGATGAATATTTGAGATTGTTTCTTTACACTTGTTGGTATTTATGGAAGGCTAGAAATGACTGTCTCTTTCATGAAATCAGATGGATACCTATATAAGGGTTTAGAGAGCCATTCACTACTAGAAAAAGGCCGTGAAACGACGCTTGTAAATAGCAACCGCCGTTTGAAAAAGTAGAAAGGGCGTCTTTTCACTTAACGCCGTTAAATCTAACGGCAACATAAACAAAGCGCCGTTTTTATTAAACGAAAGGGCGGTGTACAATGAGTCGCCGTTAATTTTAATGGCGGTTTGTAGGTAGCGCCGTTTCTGGAAAAGAAAATGGCAGTTTTACATTAAGTCCGTTAATTTTAACGGCGCTTTCGGCTTTGGGCCGTTTACATTATAGGCGATTGTGTGCAAAGTCGCCGTTAATCTAATATTTTTTTTGAGAATAAATCTGGTTCGTTCAAGATAAAACCCTACGTTATAAATAACCTCCCCACTCTCTCCACCTATTGTTTCCAAATTCGTCTCCCTTTTCCCATAGTCATCTCATTCCTCCTCCTTCCCTCAAATGGAGATGGTATCTTTTCCCCCACCATGTTCTTTCTCTGATCTCATGTCCTCCCTCCTTCCTCCGACGGTGCTGGCGGCATGGTGGTGGTGGGTTTCTCATTCACTGGTATGGATTCGATATCTCCATCTCACTCTCTTTCTTTCTTCTTCCACCCCCGTTCTCTTCCCGATCTGTTTTAACGATCTCTTCTCTATCATTCTCTTTATCTTTCTCCGTCTCTCCCTCTCCGTCTCCATCTTTCTCCCCTCTTCTCTCTGTCTCTCGGTCCCCTCACTGTCTGGCACAATCTCTCTCTCTCTCTCTCTCTCTTCATCGATTCTCATACTCTCTGTATCTCTCCCCTCTCTAGCTGAATCTTCTCAAAAATGGGTGGCAATGAACCAAGTGTTGAAGATATAGGAAAACATTATGTTGAAATATGGGTTGCGAAAAAACAAGGGTTGAAGATCTGAAAAACATTGGATGAAACCTGGGTTGCAAAAAAAGGCGCTTCAAGATCTAAATAAACTAAAAAACATTTTTAAAATTATGAAATCAATAAAGAATCAGAATATTCGGAGTAAAATAAAAAAAAATATAATAATATATAAGGCCCTTTTTATAAAGCTGCCGTTAGGTGTTAAGGCGCTTCCACCAAACTGCCGTTAACCCTTACGTAGTAGGATAGGACCCGCCGTTAATGGTACCGGAGGTGTAAACTGTCGTTTACTTACAAACGACACTTAGATTAACGACACTTGTCTAACCGCCGTAACCACATTAAACGGCGGTTTTGAGCCTCTTAAAGGCGGTTTAAAGCGCCGTATCTAGCAGTTTTTCTAGTAGTGATTGTTACAAAAAATGAATTTTCATTTCACTACTCAAGGAATGAGTCAAACTGCCAGCTCTAGAGCTTCCTGGAGCAGAGAAGCCGGTATTTGATTAAGAGGTTTGCATTGCCACATATGCAACAATGGGTATTTGCAGATCTATAGATGGTATTGTTGCATTTAGATTGGATACTCGGCGCGCCATTACTAGTAGTCCGCAAATACCAGTTCCATGTATTATTAATGCCACAATATTGGAGTGCTTGGAAATTAGAGAGGCTTTACTTTGGTGCAAGAAATTTGGCAATAAATGCATTGATATATATTAAGACTGTGAGCTGGTTCTGAAGTGTTTGAAGAAGCAAAATTCTACTTTTGTGGGAATCGTTGGTGCAGTGATTAAAGATTGTTGGAATTTGAAGGCTTGTTTTGATTCTTGTAATTTTCATTTTTTTGCCTAGAGTTTGGAATTCTACAGCTCATGTGCATGCAAAGTCATCCCTTTCTCTTGGCTCTTTGGTTTGTTTTTTTGAAGAAATCTTTGGTTTGTTCAGACCTATTGTGATCCGTCTTCCTTGTGTATTGTGGCCATGATAGCCTTTCTTTCTTTTTATTAATGCTAAAGTTTTTCTTAAAAAATGCTGAAGTTGCAGTTTAAAAAAGGGTTAATTGTAGTTTACACCCCTGTAGTTAGGGGTTTGTGCGAAATACTCCCTTGAGATCTCAAATTATGCAAAAGACCCCATGTGGTTTGGTTTATGTGCAAATCGATTAATTTTAACGGAATCCGTTAAAGTTTGCACTGGAAATGTCTACTATACCCTTGGTCATGAAAGTAATTCAAAAAATGATACAAAATGAGTTTATTGCATTTTACCCTTTTGTTATAGATGAAGATGGTGAGGATGGAAGAAGACGAAAGATGAGGATGGAAGAACATGACACCGTCAGTACATGTTAGCAACCACAAAAGACCAATATCAGCCCATCACTTCCACCATTAGACCAACAATATAAACTCAAATCAAATCCAGAATGGGAAAGAACATCGAACTACGACAAATCCTCTCCTAATTGAACCCAGATTCAATATAGTTTTTTCTAGGAATGCAAACGGTTCGGTTCGGTTCGGTTCGGTTCAGTTTGCACCAAAATCCGAACCGAACCTAAATTCTTGGTTTGGGAAAAACACGAACCTAAACCGAACCATTTATAAACGGTTTGGTTCGGTTTCAGTTCGCCTATATACGGTTCGGTTCCGGTTCGAACTGCGGTTAACCTATTAACATTATCTATAACTGAATTTAGTCATGAAAACTTCAAAAACTCAGAAATTTAACTGAAAACATCACAACATGGAAAGTCAATCCAACAAAATGAATAGAACCCATGAATTTTAGATTGGGTAGTATGAACTTCATCAACTTAAAGAGAACATATAGTGTTACAAAAAGAGAACTAAGTATATAATATAATTATCATATAATAATATAAAAGGTTTAAATGGTTTAGCCGGTTTGTAAAACACTAAAACCTAAACCAAACCATTTATTTTCGGTTTGGAAATTTTACGAACCTAAACAGAACCTTTTATTTTCAGTTTGGAATTTTACGAACCTAAACCGAACCAATTAGCACGGTTTGTTTGCGGTTTGGACGACTTAACTTGCAGCCCTAGTTTTTTATATATCTTATGCCTTGTTGCTTTCTATTTGCTAGGTTCTTGGTCATATTTTTCATAAATTCCCATAATTGTTGACTATTTAAAAACCCAAAACAGGGCAACGTCACACAACCATCACCAAGAACATCAATATCAACACCAAATTAGCTACATCATTGACATAAACTAAGAAACCTACTTGAAAAATCAAACCCAAGTACTGTTGAATAATCTCAATGCAAATGAACGATATACCCAAATTCGGGCATTCTCGACCGAGAAGAAGACGAAGAACCAAGAGGACCAAAACTATAAATCTGAGACTCCTTCGTGCGTGACTGGATCGAAATGGAAGCATGAGAGAAAAAAGACAGATCAGGAGAAGAAGAAGAAGAAGAAGACCAAAGACGTAAGAACAAGGAGGAGGAAAATAAATAGGGAAACTGACCTGGAATGAGGAGAAGAAGAGGCTTCGTCGCGTCGTCCGCCTCCGCCCGACCTCCCCCGTGTTGTTCCGCCGTGTCGTCCGCCTCCAGACGATCTCGCCTTGTCTTTTGCTGCCGCAACCTCTAGAGAAGAAGATGGAGGGCTACGAAGATGCATAGAGGAGAAAGATGAGATGGCAGAGTTAGAGAGAGGACGTCGTGCGAAGAAAAACGATACTGTTTAGGATATATATCAAAGGGTATGTGTGTCTTTTTGACATAGTTGACGGAAAATAACCCTCCTGCACAAAAAACCAAACCACAGGGAGGTTTTTTTTGCATAATTTGAGAATTTAGGGGGTCTTTTGCGTAATTTGAAGAATGGTTTTGATTCTTGCAATTTTCATCTTTTGCCCAGAGTTTGGAATTCTGCAGCAATTTTAGTGCAAAGTCTTCCTTTTCTCTTGGCTCTTTTGTTTGCTTTTTTGAAAAAATATTTGATTTGTTCAGATCTGTTGTGATCCGTCTTCCTTTTGTATTGTGTCCGTGATGACATTTCTTTCTCTTTTATTAATTCTAAAGTTTTTCTAAAATAAAAATGCTGAAGTTGCAGTTTACAAAAAGAATTTTCGACAGAAAACCCCCCTTGCAGTTTCACTTTCCTGACATTCCGCACCAGCAGTTTCAATTTTGACACATAACCCCACTGCAGTTTCTTTTTGTTGACAGCCCGCACCAGCAGTTTCAATTTTGACACATAACCCCACTGCAGTTTCTCTTTGCTGACATCCCGCACCAAAACTTGTTGGGGGTAGAGCCCTGGTTCATGGGCGACCCGTAATATGAATCGACCCGGTTCATGTTTTGCTACGACCCAAAAAAGAAGACATGATTCGTGGAGCGAAGGTTTGGATCCGGTCCGGTTAAATAGGTCGTCTATTTATAGAGTTCTTAGGGTTCGTAGCAAGTATGTTGAGCGTTCTCATTTCGCTTGTAATTCTCTCTGAGACGTTTCGTATGTTTTTAGTGAAATCTCTGCAACTCCGTGGATGTAGACTGTTTTGCCGAACCACGTAAATCTGTGTGTTTAGTTCTTTCTTTCTGCATATTTTGCTTTTTCACAACAAAATTACTACAAACGACCATCCAAATTTTGGTGCGGGATGTCAGCAAAAAATAAACTGCAGTGGGGTTATGTGTCAAAATTGAAACTGCTGGTGCGGAATGTCAGAAAAAAAAACTACAATGGAGTTATGTGTCAAAATTGAAACTGCTGGTGCGGGATGCCAGAAAACTGAAACAGTAAGGGCTCTAAAAAAAATCTACTGTAGTTCTCGGGGGTTCTCGGGGTATTGCTGTAACTTCGTACCACATAGAGTTTCTCAATGTCGAGTAATAGACGGAGAGAGAGTCTTGAAATTGCAATAACGAAAAGCTACCAGAGAAGGTCACATCCATCCATGGCTCCGAAACCGAAGCCCAAACCCTCGCCGTCACAGGCGACGGCGCCGCAGCCTCAAGTGGCCCTCGAAGACCTCTTCACCAACCTCAACAGGCTAATCGAGCGCTCTGAATATGCCCAATCTATTAAAATCGCAGATCAAAGTAATTTTCATACCTCCCTTACATTCAGATGAAACCTAGCATAGATGCGACTCAGAACATGTTTTCAATTCTAGATCGGTTTACTGTTTGCAGTTCTCTCGGTTTCCCCCAACGATGAGGACGCGATTCGATGCAAGGTTGTGGCCTTGGTCAAGGATGATAAGATCGACGAGGCTCTTTCTGCTATGGAGTCTTATAAGAGGGTCCCTATTGATTTCAGCTTCCTCAAGGTAAATTTTGGGGGTTTTCAATCGCTTCTTAGCTTCATTTGTTGTTCTTGAGCAATTTTATGTTGTTTGATCTATTCTGGTTCGACTAGTGAGTAATTAGGACCGTAGATTTTAGCTGCTTGTTTCTTTTCCCATGAAATCAGATGAAGTCATGTCTGTTAGATTATCTCTTAAGCTTAAAGTGCTCATGCAATGCCCGTGGTTTTGACGCTGCACTTATCTAAAATGTTTGATTGATGATTGTCTTTTCTACCTGTAAAGCATCTGAGATTAATAGAAGTACCTGAATTCTCAAAGGTAGGCTTTGGTATTCCAGAAATTATGTAGGGTTGTGAGCTAGTATTTTGTAATTAAGAACTCGTGCTTAACACAAGACTGAGGATTGCATTGCAACACACGTCGGTAAGTCTTGCTTAAGATGCTGGAACTAGCACCCATATTCTAAGAAAAACTTATTTCTTCATCAGTTTGTTTCAGATTGTACCCGCAAAAGTTTCTCATCTACAAAGACAAAGGGATTCGACTTTGTGATGGGTGAAAAAAAGTAGACACAAAAACAGCTGAATTTAAGTTACCTCTATCCTCACTATCCTGCAGCCTCTTTGTGTGTTGTATCTTTGTGGTACCAAATACCGCGGCCAATCTGTCCACACATCAAATTGTCACTATCTATGCATATTTGTTTGCTCTTCTGAACTGGTAGATATGCTGTACTTCAAATGCTTATGATTTGTATGCCAGGGAGCTTACAAATAATCAGCAACCGAGGGTCCGATGCACACACACACACTAGTATGCATCACGTGCGGTGCACGTGGGAGGCTTCTTGTGCATCAATTACAAATCAACTTGATTTATTCAAATATGAAAAATCTTAAGATGGGTGTAAAATCAAATTGCACAAGATTTTTTTGCCAGCTTTATTCCTTTCACTTAAGCTTGAGTCCATATAATTGCTTCCCTAGACTAATCACTCCACCGTCCTTCCTGTAGAGATCAAATTAGAGTGACCAACTCAATGAAATGAACTATGTCTCTACAAAAGTAGACATAATGATTGGGTCCATATACAAGTATTTATAACATTAATCAAGGAACAGTAATTTATGATTCGAATGTTTTCAAAGAATAAACAACTTAATGAGCTGTAAAATGGTGCCTGCCAACAATTTCACCATATGAGTGTATTCACTTTACAAATTTACAAACGACTTATTGTGCTGTAAAAATAAGAAATCGTGCAAAAGTGACCCCATGCTAAAAATTCATTTAACAATTCAATCTGTCGAGAAATAAGTTCTTGAATCTGCAGAATTATTTGAACTTCCTTTTGGAATGGGAGTAAAGAACTACCGTCTTAAGCTCATGCACACACTTTAGTGGCCAGTTTCAGCAAGAAAATTTGGACTAAGGTTACACACAGGCCCGGCTCTTCCATTAAGCAATTCATTTGCTTGCTTAGGGCCCCAAAAGTCAAGGGGGCACCAAATTTTCTATTAAAAAATTGGGAAATGCTAAACGTCACCATTTTTTCTTCATTCTTCAAGTTCACCCTTATGTGGATGTATCTGATTGATGATGTAATTATAGAAATATCTTAAAATAAATAGTTACAACAATCATATCTTGACACGTAGGAGGTGAACTTGGTGGGTGAAGAAAAAAGGGTGAAGCATAGCGGCCCTCTAAAAAATTATGGGTACTTGTATTTTTGCGATATCAAAATGTTTAATACGTAATATGTAAATTAATGTTGATATGTTTCTAAAAAAACTTAATGTTGATCTAAATAGCGATAATATCTCCTAAAATCTCTCGTTTTCTTTCTACGTAGAAATGCAAGAACTTCAAAAATCGCTCCAGACATTTTTATGTATTTCTTCTTATTGAAAGAACAGTAAGTTTTCTACTTAGATTACCATTCAACCAAGAGCTTTTTTTTATGATTCTTGTAAATATATCAGCTGGTCAATGTATTTTTATGATTATTTTAAAATTGCTTATGTAAGTTTTGTTAAATATATCAGCTGGCCAATGTATTTTTATGATTATTTTAAAATTGCTTATGTAAGTTTTGTTTTAGCCTGAAACTTTCAGTTAACTTTTTCTCCACTATTCACATGGTCAATGATTGGCAAAATAAATTTAAGAATTGTCACGTATTTTTTCAACTGCAAATCACCGGTTACGGGTGAAAAAAATCAAATGTGAAATTTCAGGCGAAGCAGAAGTGGTAAGGTTGGAGATAATGCATGGAGGGCCACAATTTCGATGTTCGCTTAGGGTCTCCAAGAATATAGAGCCGGCCCTGGTTACACAGCTTATTCAAAACAATGATTTTTTTTTTTTTTTTTTTTTTTTTTTTTTTTTTTTTTATTAACGTAACATGCAAGAACAAAGGTAGAGTTCACAATATCTGAATGCTTGTATAATGAGGAAAGGAGAGATAAGATGAACTTAAATTAAATGTGAAAAGTTAGAGACTTTTTGGTGCTTGAATCTATTTACACTGTAAAAGCCAGCACAAACAAATCCACTGGAAAAAGACATATCCATGGGGGTGTGAATGACTTATGAAAAATGTGTACTTTTGGGCGGCGGTGACACTGGAAGGATTGGAAAGAAATAGACAGTGTTTTGTTTAATAAACATAACCCACAACATAACAACATTGAAGGAAAAAGGACATGAAGCGTAATGGAACATGAAATTGTATAAACATATGTTATTGGTAAAAGAATCTATTTGTGGAACACATGTCATCTATGATGCACGGGAACTCCATGTAGGGTGACGTCCCCGTTCCGGAAACGTTCCGGACTCCGGAACTCCGCCGGAACTCCCCAAAACGCTCCCGGAACACCACATGGCGTTCCGGTAAAAGTAATGAGTTCGGAACTTATGTGGAACTTCCCGGAGACGCATTCCCCCTTTTTGAAACGTTTTGGAAACGCCCCTGGGTTAGAAATAACACGCGGGTGTCTTCTAAATAATTAAAAATATAAGATATGTATATTACTAATCCTATCAATATCCCCAACCCCCAATCTAAAACCTAGCTGCTTATACGTGATAAAACAATTTGGATACTTTCAAGACTTCTAGACAATCTCAAAGACTTCGAGTACCTCCAATTTCTCAAGTTCTTCCACTTAATAAGTAAATGTGTTCTCTTTGTATTGATCTTAATTTTTGTATTGGTTTTAACTACTGTCTTTTAATTTTGTCTAATAATTTATAATTGTGTATTTAGGTATCATTTACATTAAAGTCTATACATATATATGCATATATATGTGTGTGTGTGTGTGTGTGTGCCGTTCCCCCGGCGTTTCGTCTCCCTAATTTCTAAAAACTGCCGTTCCGGCGTTCTCGTCCCCGTTTCGTCTCGTCCACGTTCCCGTTTCGGTGCTACACAGCATGTCATAGATATAGATTCCATTCTCGGCCTTTTGAGGCTCCATATTTTACAGAAGAAATAGTTAGTTAGTTATCTTGCCTCACTACATATTTTTTTTGTTTGTTTGCCGATATTGGATATAAAATTTGAAGCACGGGCATGGAGACAACCACAAATTCAAAGATGAACAAGGAAAAAAAATACAACGAAGTCTTGTACTCATATGTTCAAATACTATCCTCGAAAGACACCAACGTATATCTAATTATTTTGCCATGATAATGCAGTTAAATTTTCAGATGACGAGTTCTAAATTAAAATCATACATGAAATTAATGCACGGTTGCCGGAAATAAAGTATGAAATGTACACAATCCAGAAGAAAGTAAGAGACATGAGAAAGAAAAATCTACAGGCACAAACACAAGGAATGATGTGATAACATATGTAATGAACAACAAACTTGCTAACTAGTAGAAGTAAAAAGCCTAGTTAAATATTCATTTTGGACTCTTTCCTATTATACCTACGATTTTATCAATTAAGGGTAGCTAAATACTACAACTTTTTTAACCCTGTTTAATCATCACTTACGTGTGAAAGGGTAGTCGTTATATTACTTTCTTTAATCAAAATACGTCAACCAATTAGTGAACTCCACATATGTTATTTTGACGACAGTTCCTTAAATGTTAATCCTTTTATATCCTGGAACACTCCTTGCCAATTACCCAAAGATAGGTACGTTACCTCCTGGTTGGGCAGAGCATAGCCTGCTAGATAACCTATTTCAACTACGTGTCCTTAACCATTGAAAAGTTCTAGGTCTCTGATTTTCAATGGAGTCCCTTTCAGAGGCTGTACGGAACAGATATAATTTTCACCATTAACTATTATTAAGAGTTTCAAGCATGGAATTGTAATCGGTGTAGCGTATCCTGTATTTCAAGTGATGACAGAAAGATATCATGTACAAAACATATATATTTGTTCTAGTATGTAGCACAATACATCAAAGGAAAGCATTTGACCAAGGAATTGCACACACTGACTGAGGCTGCTTATAGAGCAATGAACATCAATAGCAAAGCAAGCAAATCTCAAACTATGAACATAAATCGTGTTGCTAAATAGTAAATCACATATTGCTTTGCAATTTAGGAAGGAACCTAATTAAAAGAAAAATATGGGTATCGACAAATGAGTACTCACTAATTGCATATTAGAATTTGGGTAGGAAATCTGATTCCAAATAATTTAGGATATATTAACATTAGACCTGTCAAACAAAGAAGAGAGATATGATTCTGCGATTAGAAGCATCACGAAATACATAATTTTATGTGTGCGCATTGAAAGCTACAGAAAATCTCAACAGAATGCAGCCCATTTGGTTTCGCAATCATGAATCACTGCCATCAAGAAAGTGAATTCCATGTCCTGATGAAAACAGATGCATATGTACACTTCACACATCCCTATTTGATGAACTATCTCAAGCTGTAATCAATCTCAACTTGCAAGTAATTGAAATTCAAATTATCAGGAGATGTGTTCAAATGTCTTTAGTCTTACATCTAAAGACATCTCGTGGTCCTACTTTCAGGGGATGGATACACAGGAGAACGCAATTTGCATATTCGATACCAATGAACCCTAACCTTGCGAGAATCATGATTCTAGAAACATGAACTATAATGTAAAAGCAACTCCCAAAGCATAGATTGAATAGACACGAGGTTTGTCATACCGATAAGAGAGACTTCGAGGAGGCTTCTAGCCATGAGGATCTGATTGGCAGGGTTGAGAATTGAGATCACCTTCCTCCGTCCAACACTTTTGAATCGAAATCTTATTGTATAGAATCGTA
The DNA here is from genome assembly GCA_023055425.1 of Linanthus parryae. Taxonomy (NCBI): domain Eukaryota; kingdom Viridiplantae; phylum Streptophyta; class Magnoliopsida; order Ericales; family Polemoniaceae; genus Linanthus; species Linanthus parryae. The sequence continues at coordinate 49,236,663 of JALGPY010000003.1, read as the reverse complement.
ACCATCACCTCGTCAGAGGTGATCGTCGCTAAGGAGTCGACTGGGGGAATAGTTTGAGGTATGAAGGTTCATGATGAAAGAATAATGAAAAATCTTAGGAACACATTACAGTTCTTCACTCTTTTAAAGAATACAAATATATATCCAATGCATCATTCCTTAAAATAAATAATCACATAGCAACAATTTCTGAAAATCAAACTGAAATAGTTACATTACTAGACGCACCAGTCACGTACATCTTCAATTGGAAATGACTATTGAAATTTCGATTAAGGTTAATCTACAAAAGAAGATGTGTCTTTCACTTTAGGCTTCAATAGGAACACCACTAACACCTAGTGGACCTGCATACTTGAGTATAGAGATCCAGATAAGGCTACCTTAAGACATCCACAGGCTCGACTAGCACGGGGTTGAGGTGCTTGGCTTAAAGCTCCAGTTGACCTTGCTGGCCACTTGATGTGCTTAGTCACGTACTAAAAGTTTATGTGGATTCCACTTTTTTTCTGTGAGAGTTTCAATGGGAAAGGTAGCCAAATAAGAAACATATACTTATGTCTTTTTGAAAGTTTCTTCTTTACTTTTATCTAATTTTCCTTTTATTAATATTTCTCTTATTTACATTTGAATGTCCACTTAAATTTGCTTCGCTAAACCAAACGACGCCTGTTCAGTTATTTATTGATAAAAAGTGTTCTTTCGGTAAGTAATAGTAATACACTAATACTTGAAGCGAAGTGTACAGAACAAGAGGCTATCCCGTCATACCCTCAAGCATGCTAAAGGAACCTTATGGGCAAGAAAGGTCCAAGCAGTAGGGAAGGGGTCAGCCAATGGAAAATGGGGATATGGGTATTCGTCGCTTGGCCCCCTCTAGGCCATACTAGGGAACTGGTTGTGGCGTTATGGGCTAGAGAGGGAGAGCCTCTGAAGGAAGGTGGTCGATTTTATATTTTGTTCTGGAATTGGGGGCTGGTGCTTCAATGTGGTCCTGGGTCCCTTTGGATGTGGGCTGTGGAAGTGGATTAGAGCGGGGTGGGATTGATTTGTGAGCGTGAGGTTCAAGGTTTTTCCAGGAAATCACATTTTCTTTTGGGACGATCGATGTGCGGGGGAAGACTCTTTTTCTCGTCAGTTTCCTCTCTTTATCACATCGCTCAGTCTCCTAAGGTAAAGGTCCTAGTGAGTAGAGTATTACTCTAGGAGGGAGTGTGGCGTGGGATGTAAGGTTTTGGCGGCACGTGCATGATTGGGAGGTCCAACACTTATTAACTTATCTCGATAAGCTTTATCGTGTTGGAAGTTGGAACGCCTCCAGGGGACCAGATACTTCGAGTGGCGGTTATCTTTGACCTGTTTGTACACTGTTCGGTCTTACTATTCCTTTTTGTGTGGGGCGCAAGCTTCATGGGGTCCTGCTCGTTCGATCTGGCATGTGGGAGCTCCTCTGAAGGGTCTCCTTTTTTGCGTGGTGTGCAACTCATTACAGGATCTTGACTATTGGCAACTTGGTCCGGCGTCGTCAGGTGTTAATCAATAATTGCTTTGTATGTGTAAGTCCAGTTCAGAATCATTTAATCACTTTCTGCTTCATTACCCTGCTGTGAGATCCATCTGGTGGCTGGTCCTATCTTCTTTTTGGCATCTGTTGGGTTGGCCGCGGAACAGTTTCTGAGTCTTTGATTGCTTGGGGAGGTGTTCAGGTTGGTGGAGAGAGACAGAAGATGTGGGAGTTGGCTCCTTTGTTTGTTATATGGATCATATGGAGGGTGCGGAATAGAGAAGCTTTTGATGGAGTTCGTATGTCAGATGCCTATGTTAAACGGCTAATCTTTCAGGTGTATTGGAGTGGCGTTCAGCTGAGCTCGATCCACCATCTGCTAAAGTTTATGGATTCCTTGCGTAGGTTGTCGTAGTTCCTCTGTTTCTTTTGCTGTGTAGGTTATGTGCACATGACCTCTCACTTTCTCTGTAAACTTTCTTTCTTGAGTTTTATATAATTTTTTTACCTACACAAATAAAAGAAAGGTCCGAGCAGTAATTCTTCTATACGTCATCTGACTGTCATTCCTGACCAAGCACTCACGAAACATAGTAATTAGATGTTGGTAGAATTAGGAACTCAACATCGTAATATCCCGCGACAGAATGTTTTAATAATCAGATTCTTTCCTGACTTATACTTGCCTACGAAATGTAACATTTGAAAGGAATTTGCACTCAACATCCTCCCCCCCAAATTACCAAATCCCTCCCTGTAGACGGGTGCTCCTCCTCCCCGTGCAACTAATCCCCGTCATAACCTAACTCAGACAGACAGACACCACTCATTACACAGAATCTAACCTGCTTTAACCTACCCTCCCAAGTTCCACCTTTTTAAAGACCTTTTCAGAGAATACTCCTTAAGTGATGGAAGACTCAATACTACATCTACCTCTGAACTGTCTCAAAGTTCAGCTTCTGCGACCTCTTCAATAGACTACCACACTCCACCCAAAAGGTTACAACCGTTGTCTCGGAAAAGTTCGATTTACCAGAGCCAGGTTCTTTATTCCTAAGAATAGTAATTTTCTTATAAAACTTTGACTATCATTTACTAGCAAATGAGTACACACATGTACTCGAGAAATATTTTATTTAGAGAAAAAACTGGAAGTTAAGAACGGGCAGTTATGGGTAGAGAAAACAGGTAATCTGAAACTAGCATATTAAAAGGTCCCAGTGCAGCAGAAAGGGACACCAATCTTCCTGTTATCTCTATATATATAATAGAAGAGATACTACAATTAGGGGTGGCAATCAGGCTGGTTGACCCGCCCATACCTGAACCTGACAAAATCTTCTATACATATATCTGAACTCAGAGGGAGGGAGGGAAGGATGGAGGGTTATGTTTTTGACCAATATAAGAAGTACTTTAGCATGCAATACTTGTAACTTAATGCACATTATCTGTCTCTTCCTAAACAGGCATACTGCAAATACAGACAAAATAAGTTAACTGATGCGTTAGAGGCGTTGAAAGGACAAGAGGGAAGTACGCCAGCGATGATGTTGCAATCTCAGATTTTGTTCCGATTAGGAAAAGTGGATGCCTCGGTGGATATATATCAACAGCTTCAGAAATCAAAGATAGATACGTTGGAGATCAATCTGGTTGCGGGTTTGGTTTCTGCTGGGAGGGCTTCGGAAGTGCAAGGAGTACTGGATGCTCTCAGAGTAAAAGCTACTAGCAGCTTTGAGTTGGCCTACAACACCGCATGCTCATTGATTGAAAGGAAGGAGTATTCGGAGGCAGAGCAACTCCTGCTGTCAGCTTCTAGGTGAGTCATAATGTTCTATGTCAATTATATATCAGTAACAATTTTGCTGGGATCTCTGATATATGGTCCTACTGTCTGCTATTTTGTTGTTATTGCAATGTTTAGTGACTACTGACATTGTTCTTGTTAATTCGTTGAATCGTACCTTTTCTATTAACCGCATACTTGTTTGATTTGTCTTGTTCGGAAGACTTATTTTGTCACCGCATGGAACCTTAAAAGTTAGCATCTACATGCTGTATCCTGACTCCCTTCCCAACAAAGGGCACTTCCTTTGGTCATAAAATTCAGATTTTTTTAACTATTCAATGTTGTCCTATTTGGATGCCTGCTCATCTAACTCGCAATAACCTTAACCGGGTGCGATTGTTCATGTAGACCTTTCAAATTCTGTCCCGTTATCTTGAATGACCACATTCTGCTGTCACAGTTCTACCAAATATTTCCCTAACACCAAGAGATGGAAGTCATATGATCTTATAGGTGAGCTCCAGATAAACAGTGATTTGAATAACTAAATGAGGGTACAGTAGTTTCATTGTTGGAGCCACGGTGGCAGAATGTGGATACGGGGTTGGAACTGGAGCGGATACTCATGCATCACCAGGGTATGAAACCCTTGCAGAGAGTCTCTATTTGCTGTATTATCTTCAATTTTCTATATTTTTCTCATTAGGCTCCCAAAGTTAACGCCTTTATGACTTTTGGGACGTGGTTTATTGGCTAAAATGCTGAACTTACAGGCCAAATATATCCAAGATCTGGGTTTCCAGTAATCCAAAAAAACCAACTATCTGTCATCGCTTCATGTTTCTATGTCGGTATAATTTACAGCCCTATTGTCTGAACTTTAATTATTCTAACATTATTTAAATGTGGGGAAGATTTAGATAACTTTCTGGAGCTGAAGTAAAACCACAAAAATCATAATCTGTTAGCATTTTCTGTTCTCTGTGGCTCGTCTTCTCCAAGAATGACACAGCAGCTTCCGCCTTCGTCTTAGCCAAGCTGTGGCCTTTTTAATGTGCCTTGTGCCACTTTGCTTCACGCCAGAATCTCAGAATGTTTTGCAGCACACACACACACGCGAACTTCATGTGTTTGAGATTTTGTACAGCCAATTATTTTTACACCTGCTGTCATAAAAGCATGTATGTTGTTGCGGGAGTTTCCAACATTAAAAGTGGATTCCAGAAGTAGGAAATTAATCGCAGGGATGAAATTTTATTTCATCAGACTGCTGATGTACGAGACGACCTAGCAGAGAATGTGTAGAAACCACATTCACTTTCCTTGTCTTTGAACAGAGTTTCTGGAATGGCAATCATATTTTGTCCGTGTGAGATGGAATGATGATGTTTTTGGATTCAAAGGAGATCAATGTGTGCTGAGCTGCTAAGCTCTGTTATTCCTTCAATTATACATCATGTTTAAAACAACTGTTTTCATTTTCAGTTGAACTTCCTACTTTCTCTAACTTACTTGAACAAAAGATATTTCAACCCAAATTTGATGAATACGAACTTGAATCTCTTGGCAGAATTGGTCGAGAGACTCTAATGGAAGATAATTTTGCTGACGAAGATATTGAGATTGAATTGGCGCCCATTACTGTCCAACTGGCTTGTGTTCAGCAGGTAAACTAATGACATTATTTACATGTTTCCCTTCTTCTGCTCTATTCATTTGTTATGTACCTGAAATTGTTTCATTTGTCAGCTCCTAGGACACACACAAGAAGCGCTAGCAGCTTATATAGACATTATTAAGAAAAATCTACCGGATTATCCATCTCTTGCTGTGGCAACCAACAATCTTGTATCACTCAAGGGTCCAAAAGACGTGTCTGATAGCCTAAAGAAACTTGATCGATTGATAGAAAAAGGTAGCGGGGCACAGTTCCAGCTCGCTCATGATCTCGACTTAAAGCTCTCTCCAAAACAGAAGGAAGTAATATACGCCAACAGGGTGCTTCTGCTTATTCATTCAAATAAGATGGACCAGGTATCACATTTCACTCCCGCAATCCTCTCCCCCTTCTCCAGTTGTTCTATACTGTTTTTCTTTGATTGTTTCAGCTTTCTTCCGAGTCTTGGTCCCTGTTTGGTATCAACTGAAAATCTGAAAAATCGGCTTAAAAAATTCTGGGTGAAAAATCCAGCTTAACTGAAAATGTAATCCGTTTGGTATGAGTTGAAATTGTAGATTTGTAATTTGATTCATTTGACAAAAAATTAAGTTATATGTAGTCAATTACTGGAATTCAGCCAATTATAAATGAACTGCAATCATGCAAAAGTAAAAAACGCGTTAATTTTTTTTTCCTTTTTTTTTTGAGATTTTCAGCTGTTTGATCTCCAATTCTGGAGATTCTACAATTACACTGTATATTGCAGATTTTCAGCTTAAAATTGTGTGCCCTAACAAACGGAATTGTGTAAATTTGTAAATTTTAATCCAAATTGGATTAAAATCTATGGTGCCAAACATGCACTTATAGGTATTTGTTATTTCCAGGCTCGAGAACTAGTTGCTGCTCTGCCAGACATGTTTCCCGACAGTGTAACGCCGGTACTGCTTCAAGCTGCAGTCTTTGTGAGAGAGAACAAGGCAGCGAAAGCCGAAGAAATATTAGGACAGTCTTTGTCCAAATTCCCCAAATCATCACAAGTTATTCTGCTTGCAAGAGCACAAGTTGCTGCCGCTGCTGGCCACCCCCAAGTTGCTGCAGAGTCCCTGTCCAAGATAACTGAGATTCAACACATGCCAGCCACTGTTGCTACCCTTGTTTCTCTTAAAGAGCGTGCCGGCGATATCGACGGTGCGGTAAAAGTGCTTGATTCCGCCATTGAGTGGTGGTCCAATGCCATGGATGGGGACCACAAGCTGAACCTCATATTACAAGAGGCCGCGGCGTTTAAGTTGAAGCATGGCCGCAAGGAGGAAGCTGCTAAAATATATGAGGAGCTGGTGAAAGGCCAAGGAAGCACTGAGGCTTTGGTTGGTCTAATCACGACAGTTGCTTATGCGGACGTCGATAAAGCTGAATCTTACGAGAAGAAGCTTAAACCCTTGCCTGGTTTGAAGTCTATTGATGTTGACAAATTGGAGAAAACTTCGGGTGCAAAACCTGTTGAAGGTGTGTCTAAAATGGAGGTCTCTGATTCGTATGAAGCCAAGGGGAAGGAGAAAGCTAAGAAGAAAAGAAAGAGAAAACCCAAGTACCCAAAAGGCTTTGACCCTGCAAATCCAGGTCCTCCACCAGATCCTGAAAGGTGGTTACCCAAAAGGGAAAGGTCTACTTACAGGCCGAAGAGAAAGGATAAGAGAGCGGCTCAGGTGAGAGGTTCTCAAGGTGCAGTGGCTAAAGAAGCTGCAAACACCAACACGAAATCAAACCAAGCTACGAATAGCAAGGCAGCTTCACAGAATGCAGCTCCAGAACCATCCAAGCCTTCTTCTAAATCATCCAAAAAGAAGTCCAGGAGATAGTCAGAACACCCAGAATTTTTGTAGTGCTTTCAGAAACTTCTCTTACGTCATATTTTCCTTAAGAAACTCCAAATGTCATTTATAGATCGACAGTTCTTTTGGGACTCATCTGTTCTGTTCTGTGATGACTCAGTTTGAACCCTGTTAAGAGTTTTAAAATCTTTTGATCTCGGATTATCATTTGTTTATTATCAGTATAATTTGCTTGCTGAACTTACGCTCTCATGGTAATGTTAAAAGCACCTGGACGAGGTTTTGTTATTGGGTTCGCCCTGGAGCTGTTTGTCTTTTTATAGTTGCTGCAATATTGGTCCAGTTTGTGCGAGGGAGTTTCTGGATTGCAAGGTCTGCTTTTAAAAGGTTTTTGCTTGCTTTTTGCAGTCCCATACCAGTTAGCGGGAGGAATTGGTTTTGGCATCTGTTTTGAAGGGGCACAGATTGCTTCTCTGTTGCTGCAAACTTGTTTTGGAGTGTGTGAGTTTCTCTTCTCCGGTTTGTAGATTGTACTATATCCGTTCTCTATCTTCACAGTTTTACTTTTTCTTTTGTAATCGGGTCGTTTTGACCCGGTGAATTTTTTTTGATAATTTTTCCATGTTGTGGAGTAAAGTTTACTCTATAATATCCTGTTTTTTTTTCCCAACTACAATATCATGCAAAAATTATCAAATGCTTGCATCATTTTACTAATCAAATCACTGAATCAAAGTGATCCAGTGAATAGTGGTAAAATGAAAATTTCAAAAATAGATAGAAAATAGAGGAAGTAGTATGTATGAAGCTGTTGTGCAGATAATGAAGTTAATTACCGTTTTGGATGGATGTTATTTCTCACTACTAGATTTTGTATTAAGAGGGTATTGGCAGGAGGCGAATAAAAGAGAGACTGGGACTTTATCGAGCTCACATCAAATACTTTTATGTATCTGAAAAAAGATCCACGCCTATACGCATGGTCCAGTAAACGCCATGACATAAACGAGGCAACAATTTGGTAATCTTTCATGATATGTATTATGTAGTACCTCTGTACAGTCATGTTCTTCCTAATGCACTATTCATCCGGTTACTTTGATCCGGTGATTTGATTAGCAACACGATACAACAATTTAGTAATCTTTTGACAGTAAATTTATTCTAATAAGATGGTTATTTTTTCAAAAGATGTGTGGCAGAAGCAATTGCTGTCCCTGAAATAATTACCACTTTGATTCATTTTTTTCTCTCCATTTGACTTTTTTGACTCATATATGGGTATGATTTGAATTGCAAAACGTTGTGTTTTTTTGATAATTTTGTCATCATGTTATAAACAACTTTTACTCAATAACATCATGAAAATTTTTATAAGAAGATTACATTATTTTACTATTCAAATCATCGGGTCAATGTGAACCAGTGAATAGTGGTAAAATAATAATGGAAAGAAAGAGACTCCGTTACTCCGATTCTTCTCTTTCTCTCCTTTCTTTATTTGGCAAGCTTTAGTTTGTGAAAAAACCCAATTTGCCCTAAAAAAATACCCACATGAGCTGATGTTTCTTTTTGGGTGCTTTTACAACCACACTCAGGGGTAAAAAAGAGAATCCCTTTATTTGAACCATCTCCTTAACCCGTGCTTTCTTCAAGGGGGAGAAAGAGAGAGAACAAACTGTTACGTAGTACTACCTCTGTTTAGGGATGGCAACGGGTCGGATCTGGATCGGATCAGGCTAGATCCGATCCAGATCCGACTAGGAGAAATGGGATCCAGATCCGATCCAGATCCGTTCGGATCATCACCGGATTCGGATCAGATCGGATCGGGTTTCATCCAGCTGATCCAAATCCGATCCGTAGATCCATATAATACGTGGTCTGATCGGATTCGGATCGGATCCGACTTGGGTTTGCAATAAAATACAAAAAATAACATAAGAAATAAACAGTATTTCATACGCTACGGCATGTTCTCAAGTTATGAAGCCTAAAATACAACATAAATAGCTTTGTAGGTTGGAATTACTAATGTATTCTTCTTGGAAGTGAAAGTGGGGAGGTAATATGAATATATTTGTAAAGCACACATATACGTCGGATCGAATCGGGTCGGAACCCGGTGGATCTGCCCTTAGATCCAAATCCAGATCCAAATCCGATCGGATCTGGCTTTCCAGATCCAAATCCGATCCATTTTCAATCGGATCGGATTTGGATCCGATCCATTCGGCCCGGATCGCTCGGATCACAGATCGGATCGGACCATATTGCCATCCATACCTCTGTTTCTTCTCTTCACCTAACTTCACTTTTTGACACTTTTCACTAGGTCACTTTGACCCAGTGATCTTTATTTATTTATTTATTTTTTTGTCAATTGACCCAGTGATTTGGTAAGCAAAACGATACACGAATTTAATAATTTTTGCATAATCTTGTAAAATAAACTTTACTCTACAAAATAATTACTATGAAAAAATTACAAAAAATTTGCATGATCTTGTAGAAACTTTACTCTGTCCAAATCGCCGAGTCAAAAGTGACCCAATTACAGGTAAAATAGTCAAGCGCACTTACAAGAGAAGAAACAGAGGTAGTACGTAGTATATATTGATTCCCCAAACTAAAAAAAAAAGTTTTATAAAGCAAAGTGATCAGCAAACGGGCCTCTACGTTTACAAAAATTATTTTTTGTATAATTTGTGAGGAAAAAAAAAAGTTTGGGGTTGGGGAATGAATATGTACTTTAACACAAATACAGTGTTTACACCCAAATGTTTGAAAATTGTAACCCTACAATCAACGAAAACTGGGAACGGCGCCATTCTTTGTACTATCGGAACCACCCATCGAAGTACACCATCTTGACCGTCTCTCTATTCCACTGCCGCTGTTTTACAGCGACCGCCGTATACTACGACGGTGCAGTCTCCCACTCTCCGGCGCTTACTCCCAGAAGTAACCTAGAAGACGCGAGGTACCACCGCATAAACGCACCATGAGCCTCAAGCACCACCGCCACAACTGATGGACTTCTCACAAGAATGGGACTCCAAATGGCCAATAGCCTCCACCTTCTCCGCCCCACGCTTCCTCTCCGACGGAAGCGAAATTGGTCCAATCGTCTTCAACCCATCACCAGAGAAACTAACCCTAATTTTGTCATCTCCCTCTCTCTCCCCTCCCCTCCCTCCCCCTTTTCCCCAACTCTCCATCTCCCGATTCCTCTCCACTTCTCCGTCCTCCCTCCTCCCTTCCACCAGCTCCGCCGTAGCAACCGATTTCGGCCCCCAAATCCCCGCCGCGGCTTCCCAATTCCGCCACAACCGTGTCCAGCTGCTACGCTGCCCTGATTCCACCTCGGTTCTCGCCGTCTTCCCCACAGGTGAAAATACAGACCGAATTGGCTTCGTTTTATTGTCTGTTAAAGATTCTAAATTAATAACTAACGGGGTTGGAGATGGAGATGGAATTTACACTTCAATAAAGAAATTAAATCATCGGATTCAGAGAATTGTGGTGAACACTATGGATGCTGATTTATCTGGTTCTGGTATAATTGGTTATTTGATGGCTTGCACTATGTATGGTGTTCATTGGTACAGTGTGAAAATCAAGGGGCAGATGCCTTGTTTAGGTTTTGTGGGTAGTAAGGTGTTTAAGAGTAGCGCGGTTGTAGATGTTTGTTGGAGTCCACATTTACCAGAGGAGTGTTTGGTACTACTCGAGAGTGGCGATTTATTTTTGTTCAATGTGGATTCGTGTGAGGGATTCAAAGGGAAGAAGCTACGAGTGTCTTGGGAAGGCGTTACGGGCTTGGAGAAGGGTGGATCGTGGTTCGGCTGTGCGTTTGGTTGGCATCCGGAAGTTTTCATTATTGCTCATTCGACTGCTGTGTTTCTTGTTGATTTGAGGCATGCAGAGTCCAATGTGAGTTGCTTGTTGAATGTTGAGATGCTATTTAGCGATTTATCTGGCCAAAATGATCATTTTGTTGCCTTCAGTCAAGCAGGTTCTGATGGGTTCTGTTTCGTGGTAGCTTCCAATCACTGGCTGTTACTTTGTGATACACGCAAACCTCTAATGCCGCTGTTGCAATGGGCTCATCATCTTGCTAGCCCGTCTTACATTGATGTCTTTCCGTTATCTAACTTGAGGTCACATTCAAAGGATGAAGATTCTACGTGGGCTTCAGAAAGCGGTAATTGTATTTTGTTGGGATCATTTTGGAACTGCCATTTCAAACTCTTCCTCCATGGACCACCTTGTGAAGGGACAATTGCTTCTAATATTTCGACAATCTGCAAATTAGTTAATGCATGGGAACTCCCTTCAGAGATTTCGCTTTCTGGTCGCGACTGTCCTTGTGGCAGCTGTTTTATAAAAGAAGAATCCTCAAAGGAGGCTTTACCCGACTGGATTGATTGGCGGCAGAAGAAAGATATAGTTTTGGGATTTGGCATCCTGGAAAAAGATCTCCATGTAATGCTCTCTGGAGAGAGTGACTTCAGTGGGTTTACTCTTGTTAGGTTGATGTCTTCAGGCAAGCTTGAATCACAGGGGTACTATGCTTCACGAGAATACACCAAAGTGTTAGAAGAAGCCCACAAGGAGACTCCGCTGAATCTTAAGGAATCTCTTCTCTATACTTCGGGTGACAACGATTACAAGTTTACAAAGAGATTTAAGTACATAAACCTTGACTACCTCGCTGCCTATATGAAAGGTGATCTTGCCAAACTTCTCTTAGATAGAAAGCGAACCTTTAATAAAAACCTTACACGTAAGAAGGGTTCTTTCAGTGAGGAGTTCCATCAAAGTATATGTGAGAAGTTAAAAGCGTGCGGTTTGAGTACCTCAAAATCATCTTCTGATGTTTCTAATGCATTGAGAGACATCCGACCTCTGACCAGTGTTCGCGAAGTTGCTATGGAGCAACTTTGGGCTGGCTTACCAATGGATCTCTTGAGAATGGCTTTTTCTTGTTACTCAGAGTGCGTTGATACTCTTCTACACCACAGGAAGATCCCTTTGGAGTTTCCGGCTCTCCCAAAACAGCTCCAGCAACCCCCTTTCTTCTACAGGACACCTTCTGGTCGTAGTAGTAAGTGGTCCCAAAAAGTAAAGCCAGGTAATGCTGCTGTTGGTCCAGTTCTTCCTACTCCTGCACTGCATACTCTTCACATGCTATGCATGGAGGAGGGAGTTAATATAATTTCTGCCAATGCTAAACTTGATAGCGAGAGCAATCAAGTCCTAGAGGTGGTGAGTAAAATAGATGAATGTGGCTCTGAAGCTGATGGACACAGTGACCATGCTGTTTCACTTGCTGATGACCGAGATGAAGTGATTTATAATTCACAACCAGTGGATTTTCTCTGTTCACACAAAAACCCGGGCCCATTTTCTGATGATACTCGGGAGAGCAATGATTGTCTTGATGAAAATTTCACTACCTTCATTTCTAGAAAACACAGAAAGGAGATTGTTCCCAACACCAGGACGGAGGAGGTAGGATCTGAATTCTTCGACTCCTTACTACCGATTGAAGTTAATTTTGATGAAAATGCGATCAATATGGGGGCGGCCCAATTGAAGTCTTTTGAAGTATTGAAGAGGCAGTTCTCGCAATTTATTGAAAACTTTTCAGCAGATAGTGAACTCTGAGTTCCAGCTCTCAGAAGCAGAACCTATGACTTGTTCTTTATTATCTCTGACTCCTGACCCAGATTTTTGAGGTACATAGCTAGTTCAGAAATTTTGTTGTATAGATCAGTATCACGAACAGGGAAATCTCCCATTACTTTGAAATTAGAGAATGATATAATCCGATGCTTCCAATTCTTCACTTGATCATCAACTATAGTGTCAATTCTTCATCTTCTACTATTTTTTTTAGGGTGTTCAGAAATTTATATTTTAGAATAATGATTACGCTTATTGTGTTAAGCAGCTTGGTGAGGGTTATCGTTCAGCAACAATTGTCAGTTAATCCTTCTTTAATAGTTTATAGGTAATTGGTATCAATATGCAGGCTGCACTTGTAATTTGAGGGTCAGCCAATCAGGCGAACATCCTTAACAATGTCTACTTGTCTAGGCTACTCCCTTTTGTAGGAGTCCAAGGAAGATAAACCTATGTCTTAAGTATGGTTTTTGTTGCGCTTTGAAGACATACTATATTTGCTGCCTTCATTGTGTTCCTGTAGTGTTTCGGCCGTCGTCACTAATTATTATTGACTACATAAAATGCCAAGATTTATAACATCCTCGTGAGATTAGGTTTTATCATTAGCTTTTGCATCCTTCCAATTGTAAATATGTCTTTCAGATTTCCGATGAAGTGTATATTATGTCTTGTAATTAACTTTGAATGAAGAAACACTTAATAGAGCTTGCTCTTCTTCCAAATGGGTCCGTTTCTAAAGACTGGTAAAAGGCATTGTGTGTGGGTTCGTTAGACTTTTCTCTCATCACGTTTAGTTTGGACTTCAATTGATTGCCAAATTTAATTTGTACTGGAGAGACAGAATGTTTCCCAAGAGTTGAATCACACACTTTCCTCGATGGAATAAATTCTCAAAAGCAGTCAGTTGCTAGGAACCACGGTAGACACTTCCTTTTCTCGTAACTTTCCTTGGCTATTTTGCCTACAGTAATTTTCTCTTGTTTTGATTGATTTTGCAGTACTCAATTTTCAGAGTTAGGAATAAAAGAGGGAAAGGTTATCAAATGTATTTCACAATCCGTTTTCTTGAAAAGGTCATATGATCTTGTTGGCAGTCAGGATTTTAATCTCTTCAGAATCTCGCCAAACAAGTTACCAGCTGGTTGCTACATTTCATATCGCAACCTCTCAGATAACAGCCTTTAAACAAGTAATTAGTCAGCTTCCTTAAAATCTGGTAGAATGAGATACACAACACTATGTCCATTGAAGACATAATTCTACTATGTATTTTCTGTCATAATCATACCTGAAGAATGCAGCTTTTATGTGATGCATAGGAAGGATTATGTGGATTGTGAATCACTGAAACTCGGTCAGTCAAATTCTCCATTTGTTAGTGGCAAATAAGTATAGGGTGCAACTTATTTTAATTTTTTTCAATATATTTGTAATTAAGAGTGTAACTTATTTCTTCCTTCTCTACGGCTCTCATCTCCAAGATGTTCAAAGAAATTCTCTAATAACGTAATATTTTTTGAGATCTTTTGCTTTCTCTTTTAGGGTTTTATTTTCAGCCAGTAACCTTTGAAGAGAACATGAACATGGTGTGAATCTTTTGCTTCTTCGAAGGTGCAGTTTTCGTAAGAGGATGATGATTAGCGTATGTTAGATATGCCAGCTAAACATTGGCTCCATGTAATTAATCCTTAAATTGATCAAGATGATTATAATTCAGTAAAAGCTGAACTACTGTCCTGGGCATATTTCTTTGCATCCAAGGAGAAGAGTAAATGTGGAATTCATGCTGCCCGTTGTTTGAATATCGCTTGCTGTCAATTTTTATTCCCCTCTTGCAAAATGTTTGTAAGTAATAGCCGGAGAAGTTCTTTTCCTTAAAACAATATATTTGTAGAAGTTAACTAAAAAAATCAAGAACACATTAGTCTTTGTTATGTTAATTACTAAATTTAAACGGATGTGTATATTTTGATAAGGTGGGGGATCTGAATCAAGAGCCTAGTTAGTAAATACTCCGAATTTTTCCGTTTAATACCCGTCCGTACTTATAAATGAAAAATACTTCTGTATTTCGTACTATTGCTGGACCTAATGAAAAATACTCGAATTTTTGAGCAAAAAAGTTTAATACTCGTATTTAACATTTTAATGTAAAATACTTCCGAATAAAACTTCATGCATACAATATTGCAGTGAACAAATTATCATCCAAAATGTTATAACTTGTACTAATTAGTTATTATTAAATATTTTATTGCTATTTCTATATTTTAAATATTATTGATATTTTAAATATTATTGGTATAAAGATTTACAAGTATTGTAATAAAAATTTGAAAATATTAAGTTTAAATCGCTGTATGTATGTATGTACGTACGTACGTACGTACGTACATGCATCTTGAATGACTTGAGTCTTATGTGTTACGTTATTAATTTTTAAAATAATCATTCTTAAGATTAGGGAATGCGTAGTAATTTGTTTTTACAGAAGTTTGCAACATAAATAGTTTGATATTATTTTACATATAAGTAATTAGTTATGAGTAAATAGTGTAATTATAAGAAATGATAACAAATGAGTACATTCTTTAAAAATTATTTTCAAATAATTGATAAAAATATAAAAATTTGGGACACAAATACATCTTTATGTATTCTAAAATATTAAGAAATGCATTCGTATTTTTAATTCCGAATGAATAACTAGTTTACGAATTATACACGTACGTATAGACAACTCAAATTAATCAAATCGCATACTTTTATGCCGAACTTTTACTAACGTATTTTTAACATAAAACCGTATAATACGCGTACGTACCGTACCGCGTTTTATTTCCGTCCCGTATTTTACTAACTATGATCAAGAGATAAGCAGTGTGTGGTTTCTCCTATAAGAAGAGAACTGAAGAGCATACTGTTCACTGTCGCGATCATATACTCCTAGTCTCCTTGGAGACAGGTGATGCATGATTTTACTTTTAATCTTTAGGCGATGAAATTCTGATGTCCTTTGTTATTTTTGGTTGGTTAATTGCTTTACTTGCTTGATTTATTTATTTATTGGGTGACTGCTATGGTGTAATTGCCTGTGTGAGGCTATCTGTTTATGTTGTTTTGTGTTCTGGAAATATTTTTTGAATCCTTGGTGATTATTTGAAGGTAGGGGTCTCACTGGGTTTCAACTTCCAATGTATAAAGAAAATGTTTTAGTTCGGTATTGGTATGGTTGTTTTAGCCTGATGCCCTGCATTCAAATATCCCTATTTGTTAGTAGCTTCTGCTATATGTGTGTGTGTGTGTGTGTGTGTGTATTTGCACCGGCAACGAAAACTGCTGCTCCTTTTTGTAATAGCTTCTGCCCCTACTTTTTATAGTAGTATATTTCACCCTAATGGTTGCAGGTTGTAGCTTACTTGAGCTGGTATTGGTTTTCGAAAACATTTAGGAGGAGCGGTTTCTGATTTTTCCATGGGGGCTTCAAATTTGAGGTACTGAAATTGAAATCTCATCACATCACATCACATTTTGATTTTGTCTTCATTGTGAAGATGTCCTCTAAGAAGCAAGTCTTTTAGTAGAATGTGTAAGCTCAATGTGAGGTCTTTGTTATGTCTTCCTGTGTGCCTTGTCCCTTGCTTTCATTCTAACCCTGAGGTCCCCAATAATTCTGAGCTTGGAACTGCTATTCATCATTTCGGAGAAGAGTCTTTATGCAATTCTTCTTCCTGTGAGGTATTTGTTATGTTTTGGGCAGGTCTGGCAGACTAATTGAGATTTAACGATTTGCACTAATTGCTTAGGATCAAATTTGTATCATGTTCATGAATCAAACTATCAAAGAGCTGGTTTGTCGACCCGAGAAAGCTGCTTCAGGTGCTGCTTCTTGTCATCTTTTATCTGGTTATTTCTCTGTCAAGTGCTCCTAAGTTTTCAAAAATGATAAAAGAATCCGGTCCCATGGTCCTTTAGACCCAGCCACCGTTTTAACCCCAAATTCAAAAAAAAAAAAAAAAAAAAGTTCCTCTTGTTTTAGCAGTATAAAAGTTGTGAATGCGCGGTCACCTGGAGAAGACTATTTGATTGAGAAGCAAGATTTCCTGGCTTTCAATTGGTTTGGTTTGTGGACTTGGTGTTTGGAACTATGGCCTAAAAGAGAAATCAGATAGGTAAACAGGTCTACTAGGATTTGCAGTTCCTGAAAAATGGTTGTAACAGCGAGTGCTAGTGCTAGTCTTTTGTAATTGATCGTGATCCTAAGTTGAAAAGAGAAAAAAATCCAACCTAATCCAAACACCCCTGATTATATGAAGCTAAATTCTAATAATCTACATTCCCAAACGCCCCCATACTCTCTACAAGCATCTTGTTAATATTTCTCTTAGTTAACTGGGTATTTCCCACTTGCCTTAGAAACTACTGTACTACAAGAAGTTATAAACCCATTCATGAGATGCGATCAGTTAGAGACTGGTACATATATATGCCACTGACTAGTTGCACAAGGTAAAGGTGGAGACGCTTAAACTCCAGATTAGATGCCGAATTGCATCGGAATGCAGATATTATAATACTATCATAAGAGAGAAGCGGAAAAGAACAAGAACGAGTTATATTTCTAATAAATTACACAAGAACACAAGGGTATTGAAACCCGAATATGGAATCACTCTCTGATACTAATTCTCTCCATAGAGAAGCTTCGTTGATCTCTTCCGGCGATGACATGACCGAGCTCTGATCATACGACTCATATGCTTCATTTGAAGTTAGAATTTCGTTGCTCTGATCATACGAGTCATACGCTCCATCTTCATTTGAAGTTGGGAATTCTTTCCTCCTTGTTGTCATGGTGGCAGTTTCCTCCTCGTGACTGGTGGTGATTCCACCGAGTTGGGATTGCTGGCCTGTAAGTTGTTGAACAATTGCTCGGAACTCGGATGGATTGCAAGCTTTCACCATCATTGGACTTGAAATATACTTCACCTTGATGGGCTTCTTGTTTCCTCTTGTGGGTTTTTTGCTCTTCAGCTGCTGATTGTATTGGTTGTGGCTCTTTGCATTGTCTCTTTCCATTTTTGAGAGATAGAGAGAGAAGATAGGAGAGG
Source organism: Linanthus parryae (assembly GCA_023055425.1). NCBI lineage: Eukaryota > Viridiplantae > Streptophyta > Magnoliopsida > Ericales > Polemoniaceae > Linanthus > Linanthus parryae. The sequence continues at coordinate 49,219,064 of JALGPY010000003.1, read as the reverse complement.
GTTAGTTGTTTTCGTTGGTATGGGCTCGGTTGACTGTATTTATAGGCATGCTTTCAAATTTAATTTAAGGAAGTTTCTGAGAAGGGAAGGCGAAATCTTTTATGTGCTTACGACGACATTTTTTTGTGCTTACGACTAGTGATAGTGAACCACTCAATCGAGTAGTTTTTAGGTGCTCTTAGAGCAAACAACACGAGGTGTTTCATATCTTTCAAATTTTGACATTAAAATGGGGTGATTGCGAGAAAATAGTTAGCTAGGAGGTTGATTTTTTCTTTAACCTTCATGAATGATAGTGAACTTTAGTGAGATTGTGTGTCAATTATTAAATGGTGTGGAGACCCACATGTTATGTTAGTATAGTGCTCTTGAAATATATAACATATTCAAATGAATGGCTATAAATGTTCAGGTCATTTAAAACACATTTTTAATAACTCAGAATTTAAGTATCACTTCCTCTGAACGCAGAAAGACAAACACAAAAACGTGTAAAAAACATGAGTACTATTTACTTTCCTGCCGATACACAAGTGTTGCCTAGGCACTCAAGAGCTCCGAAGTCCCCTAACTCGCACTTTTGCCGCATGAGTGTCTATATATGTACCAAAGTATAAAAGTATACATTCTGAGTAATGGTGTGCATGTCTATGTCTCTTATTTGTCTTAAAAGAAAACACACAATAACATATATATCTTATCTTTATATATTTTAGAACTCGAATGAATGCTACAAAACGAGTTGTTTGATATATTGTTCGTGTCATTTCTACAAGTGTTTTTTTTGAAAGAACAAGCGTGTTTGATATGTCTCCACAGCATAATAAAATCCACTCTTGACAAAGATATTTGGGCTTTGCTCTTTTGGGAGTGTGCATGATGTTACGTGTCAGATGTGTTGGTCACAAGTTGCTTCCAATATGGCTGCCTACGCAAAAGTCAAGTTTCAAAAGCATTCTTTCAACGAATATTTATGAATTAGTGGTTATAAAATGATGGTTTCACCACCCTTTCCATATAAACCAAAACATTATCTAGATAGTTTTTATCTTATAAAATACATAAGTTTGGAACACGAGCATATATATACGTCACCTTTGAGGACGCTTACGTCAATTACTCAGCGCTTGAAATAAACAAGGGTGCTGATAATTACAGCACAACAATTCATAATTACAGCACAATTTTTCTTTGAATGACTATCTTGTCCTTGACTCTTAATTTTCTATTAATGACGCATATTGTTCTTTCTCTTTCATCTCTCTCTCTTCAAACTCCTCAACCTACCACATTCTCTCTCGCCCTCCCTCCACCCTCTTCACCCCTCTCTGCATATCTCTCTTCATGTCTCTCTTTATCAGCTCTAACTCGAGGTCTCTCTCCCCCTCGCCCTTCCCGATCTCTATCTTTCTATTACTCGAAGACTCTCTCCCCCTCCCCTGTCTCAATCTATACCTCTCGATGTGCAAGCTTCTTTCGATTTGGATATCGATTTCGAATTGAAGCTATGTGCACATGCCCAAGTTCGATTTCAGGGGACGAACTCTTTTTGGGTTCTATATAAGACGTCGCACTCAAAAGAATTGGGATTTATTTTTGTTCTTTGTTTCTGGGTTTGATTTGAGAAGAGAGATGACTGGTTTGAGTTTAAGAACTCATTGGAGGTTTTGTCTTTGGTTTAATTTTACGTGAGGTTCAATCTGCTCTCGATTTCAACTTGTAGCTATGCCCATGTTGGATTTCATGGGATTAACGTCTTTTGGGTTCCAATTTAGACGATACAAAAAAAACTGGGTTTACTTTTTGTTCTTAGTTTCTGGGATTGGTTTGAGGAGAGACAGATAGTTGAGTGGTTGGAGATGAAAACCCCTACAGAGGTTTTTGATTTGGCTCAATTTCAAGTGATGTTCAATTGGCAAAACCAAACCTCATTGTTTGTTAAAAGTTTTTATTTTTCTCCTCAAATAGAAAAAAAAAAGTTCTCATTTGCAATTATATTTTCAATAATTGGAGAGATTGATGATACCAGAACTGGTGAAGATTGAAGAGTGAGGGAACTCAATCCAAGAAATGACCAAATTTCTCTCAGAAAGGACCAATTTCCTCCAAACATCACATTTACTTCTAATGGGCTGGGATTGTGAAGAAAAAAATGTTTATTGTCGGGTGAATTTCTGAGATCGAATGTTGGTTTACGATCAAATCAACAAAACATTTACGAGTTTATATTCACTCCTTTTCGATCTTAGACAGGAAAGTGGTGCATGAGGAGCAGGGAAGAGAGGTTTTGGTGGGTGGAGACATTGTAGAGCGAGAAGATGAAGGTTAGAGCAAAGTATGTCATTTAGTTTAAAAATTAACAGTCATGGGCAAAATGGTCATTCACTGAAAAGTTGTGCTGTCATTATAAATTGTTGTGCTGTAATTATCAGCACCCATAAACAAACACTACATTTGTTGACGACTGCGTCACTAGTTTTGTTTTCTTCGGAATGATTGCGTCACGTGTTAAAGAAGATGGCTAAACTATTCATATTAACGGGATCTATTAAAGTAATAATTGGTTGGCTCACTCTAGAAGGGAAGATGATCACATTCGTTACGTCCGAGGTAATTCACTAGTCAACTGTAAAACTGTTCTAAATTAGTACTTATAGGTCCTGTTTGGATAACAAGGTTGGGCAGGTTTAGTTAACCAAACTAGGTGGATGTTTGGATTAGAGGGTTTTGGTTTTTAAACTGTTGACTTTTATGTGAGTAGAAAAATGAGTGGAAAGTGGGTCCTACAAATTGGGTTGATGTTTTGGTTAACTTTTTTGTGAGGTTAACCAAACCATTGTATGCAAACAGGGCCATAAATGATCAGATTATGATCAGATTCCTTAGAAAATAAGATGACTCTTATCGTTTTGTTTCTGGATCAGTAATCAAACCGAATAAAAAAAATAAATAACTAGCGCGATTGCAAACGTTAGTTGAATATTATAAGTGCTTTGGCTCTTATAAATATAATAATTGAACTCAACTTACTGAACACAGTTGTCAAATTCATGGACAATAAGACTCGTTATTCAGTCAACTTCATAATTTTAGGATCAGGGGTATGTTTTTTTGCTAGTAATTCCAGATTTTTGCTATAATTGTGGGCGTCTGGATCATGATAATAGACGATGTAAATTCCCGAGAACGATGGTAGGTCAAAGATTGGACTATGGCCCCGATCTACGAGCTATGTCCAGAGCTTAACGACGGGAGAAAATTGACTTGAGAAGAGTTCTTCTGGAATCGCCGGTAACGCCGGAGGAAGGGGAAGCGATTCGCCTGACGGTGGCGTGTTGGCTAGGAGACCCAGAGCCAATAGGAGAGCGTGTGACGCCACATCAATCACCTGATGACAAACCCCCGACCCAGCAAGGACAGATTGAGGTAGAAGGGGACGAGGCTGAAGAAAGGACAATGGAGGACACGTGTAGGAAGGAGGAAGGAAGAAATGCGCTGGCTCTTCTCACACAGATCCTAGAAGATTCGAGCGAGAATGATGATGAGAACGAATCGGTACCAGAAACGCCACCGGACAAAATCCTTCCATTTAAAAATTTGGAGGAAGAGAGGGGCAAAAAAGGAAATGAGCTAGCCCTAATTAGTCAAAAGGTGGTGGGCCTTTTGTGCTTCCACAACAAGCTGGGCCCAAAATAACTTGTATTACCCCAATCCAAGTTGGGGTGCCTATCCTAGAACCAGTATGCAGAAGGAGCCCAAGAAGATTTAAAAGCAAAGCCCGAATGATTGAAACGGGGTCGGGTAACCCGGAGTCCACTACAATTGGGGTCATATCCTTAACCATAACCTAGGCCCAAGTAAAGCAGACAATCCGGGTAACCCCATAACTATTGTAAACCTCAAGAGGAAGAACATAACCGATCATCTAGAAGGGGCAGAACAAATCACTAAACGCAGGAGTGAGCTCTCCGGAAAAAGACTTTCTATCTCAAGAAGAGCAGGTTTATGCAAAGCAAGTTTGCAAGAAAGTAGAAACCCAATTCGAGGGGAATCAATTGCAACAAAACCAAATGAAGCTCACTTTTATAGAGAAAATCGAAAGAGAGGTACGTCTCAGTTTTAGTCTTGATTCAATAGAAGACTGTGTGTATGCTCAATACATGGATGAGTTTGAGAAACTAATTGGAAGTTCTGGGCTGAATAACGAAAGGGTGGTGGTGGCTGACCCAAAACAGCCACACGACCAATGTTGAGTATAGCCTGGAACTGTCAAGGGTTGGGGCAACCACTGATAGTCCACCATCTCCGAGGGCTCTGCAATGCCCATTGTCCCTCTTTGGTTTTTTTATCTAAAAAAAAAACAAAAAAATAAAAGTAGAAAGAATAAGAAGGAACTTGAGGTTTCCGAACAGCTATATTGTGGATCCAAAAGGGTTAGCAGGTGGCCATAGATTATGGTGGACAAATGACACATTTAGTAGAGATAACTTGATTGTTGTTTCAATTGATTGGGGCACAAGGAAGGAAGAGAATTGGATCTTCTTATATGGGTGTGCAAAATATAATCAAAGAAGAAAATTGTGGAAAGAGGTGGAGCAGGTGGTTAAGCATTGGTGAGTTCCCTGGGCCATATGTGGGGACTTAAATGAAATGCTAAACATGGAAGACAAGCAAGGGAATCATCAAGCTCAACATTGGAGGGTTGCTCAATTCTTAAATCAAGTCTCAAATTGGGGTTTACATGAAATAGAAGGAAAATGTATCAATTACACTTGGTCTAATAATAGAGAAGAAGACAATGTTAGATATGTTATTGACAGGCTCCTGGTTTCAACAGAATGGAGAATCATACACCCAAGTGCTACTGTTACTCATGATCTAATTTTAGGCTCTGATCACAGCCCCCTAGTGATCAACCTTAGTCCTACATTCATTAGAAAAGGCTACTAGTTCAGAGTAGAAGAGAAATGGAGAACTCATCCCAAGTACAAAGAAGTTGTTAGCTCTGGTCTTTTACACAATGTGCAAGGGTCCCCGATGTTCAATTTGCAAAAGAAGCATTCCAACTGTAGGAGAACTCTGAGGCAGTGGAGTACAAAAGAGTTCTGTAACACAAGGATCAAACTAGAAAATTTGAAAGCTGGTCTGTTGGCAATCCAAAACCAGAGTGCAACCCCAGCGCATGAGAAAATACAGAAGGAGCTAAAGGAGCAAATCTCCAAGGAAGAGAAAATGGAAGAACTTTATTGGCTCCAAAGATCTAGACTAAAATATTTCTCAGCAGGAGACAAAAGTACTAGGTTTTCCATTCATCAACAATCCAAAGAAGAGGAAGGGATTTGATAACTAGAATCAAGGACCACAATGGGGAGTGGAAGGAATCAGAAGAAGAAATTCATGATTGCTTTCTGACATATTTTACAGACCTGTTCACTAAAGAAGCTGGTGAAAACCCAGAAGCAGCTCTCTATCCCATTAACAGTGTGGTCACAGAGGAGGTGAATTCTGTTTTGTGCTCAAGCCCAACTAAAGAAGAGATTAAGACTTCCACTTTCCAAATCAGTGGCCAATGTGCTTCAGGGGTGAATGGTTATAATGGGAGCTTCTATCATGATAATTGGGATTCTTTGAAGGAATATATCATAAGAGCTGTTCAACATTTCTTCAGGAATGAATTTCTTCTCAAAGAGTGGAACTGCACTTCAATAGCCTTGATCCCAAAGGTAAAAATCACACAATCTCCGGCTGAGTTTAGACCAATAAGTTTATGCAATTTCATTTATAAAATAATTGCAAAGACTCTTTCCAATAGATTGAAGCCAATCCTAGCCCAAATAACAGGGGAGTTCCAAGCAGCTTTCATACCTAATAGACAGATTTCAAGACAATGTGCTAATTGCACAAGAACTCCTCCACTTCATAAAGCACAAGAAACAAGGAAAAGTTGGCAACTTAGCCATCAAGCTGGATCTATCCTAGGTACATGATAGGGTGAGTTGGAAATTCTTGAAGGAAGTGTTGGGAAAACTAGGATTTTGTGAGCATTGGAATAAGATGATTTTACAGTGTGTGTCTACAGTGAGCTCCTCAATCAAAATCAATGGTAGTAATACTAAGAGATTGCAACACAATGGGTCTTAGGCAAGGGGACCCCCTGTCCCCTTACCTTTTGTCCTAGTAGTTGAGGTGTTCTCTAAAATTCTCCAAAAAGCTCAAAGTGACAATGCTCTTAAGGGGGGTGATGGCTCTTACCCATCTATTGTTTGCGGATGATTCATTAATTTTTCTAAATGCTGACCTGGAAGAAGTGGCTACCTTAATGGAGATCTTGTCAAGATTTGAGGAAGCTACAGGTATGAAGATCAACATGGAAAAATCCTCAGTTTTGTTCTCACCCAATACATCTGCAGAGTTCAAGCCCCATCTCCTAGAACAATATGGGCTTCAAGAAATGGGAGAAGATGCAAAGTATTTAGGGATTCCTTCACTATGGGGAAAAACAAAAACAGAAGCTCTTAATTTCATTGCGGATAGGGTGAAAGCTAAATTCCGAAATTGGAAGCGCTTGCTGTTATCTAGAGCTGGGAAAGAGATCATGATAAAAGCAATTGGTCAAGAAATCCCCAATTACATTATACAATGATTCAAATTCCCAAAGAATTTGTGTGATCTTCAAAGCAAGGCAGTAAGAAATTTTCGGTGGAGATCTGAACCAAACAAGAGGTCAATCAATTGGGTAAACTTGGTCACCTTGAAGAAACCGAAGCAACTTAGAGGTCTTGGATTTAGAGATTTCCAACACTTCAACCTTGCGCTTCTAGCTAAGCAAAGTTGGAGTATTCTTAAAGAGTCAGCGTCTCTGTGTGCAAGATTTTTAAAAAGTGTCCACTTTCCAAGGTCTAGCTTTTTACAAGCGAAAAAAGGGAACACCCCTAGCTGGGCTTGGACTAGCTTATTGGAGGGAAGGGATAACATTATTTCTCATGGAGACTGGTCTATAAGAAATGGTAGAAGTGTTCTTATAAAAGAGAACTGGATCCCAAAAATCAAACCCAGCAATCATATTTATATACCAACTTCATTGGCAGAACTACAAGTAAGTACCCTCATTAATGATCATTCCAGATCTTGGAGGATAGGGGTTATAAGGAAAATTTTCAGTGATGAGGTGGCTAGGAAGATTCTCAGAATTCCTTTGCCTCACTTTCCTAAAGAGGACTCTTTTGTTTGGCCATGGACAAAGACAGGAGAGTATTCAGTGAAGTCTTGGTACATTGCTGCTCTTAAAGTAGAGGATCAGAAAAAGAAGAAACCATCTATAGGCCAGAGTTCTAATCAGATGATGAGAGAAGATTGGAAGTGGTGTTGGGGGCTTAAAATTCCACCAAGAATCATCCATTTTGTTTGGTGTATCTGCAACAAAGCTCTAGCTACAAAAGAACAACTCTTTATCAAAAAGTGTGCAGATTCCAACCTTTGTCCAATTTTCCAACAAGAAGTGGATACTGAATGTTAGGGCTATAAGGAAAACCGAATAAACCGGCCAAACCGACCGAACCAAACCGAAATGATTGGTTTTGGACGGTTTTTCTGGATGTTCGGTTCATTAACGGTTCAATTTTTCACAAAACGGTCTATTCGGTTTGATTTTTGGTTTGTAAGAATATCACACCGCACCAAACCGAACCGAACCGATATGTGCCTAACGTACTTTTACTACAATGTATATTGCTTAAAGTAAAATTAAATAATCTATAAACGAGAAACACGAGTAGATATATTCAATTAAAATGATTTTATTAATCTAAGCTTCTCAATTTCTCTCACGCTTCATCATATTGTCTCTCTAAAACGATAGTTGTGCATATATTTTTAAGTATATTTAATTTATTTTTCACTTAAACTTGAAATTCGTTGACAAAGTAGTATAATAATATCCATTCGATAATATTTACGCAAATCGACCGCACCGAACCGAACCAAACAGATGTTTTTCGGTTTGGTTTGGTTCGGTTCATCCTTTCAAATGGTTTGGTTTGATTACAAAATTAGTAAACCGATGTATTCGGTTCGGTTTATGGTTTTAGCAAAAACCGCACCAAACCGAACCGCTTACACCCCTACTGAATGTAACCTCATTACTCAATGTGAGTGGACAAAACCAACATGGTGGAATGCTGGGGCTGAGAAGTGAACAATGTCATATCCCTCTCCCGCCGACCCCGATAAGCGATTTATAAGACTTTCCGTTAACGGGAGGAGGGGCGACATGCCGGTGCGGCCTTGACTCGTCGAGAGGCTAAATAAGTAATTTCTAAAACTCGTGATCAAATTTTCTAAAAATAACATTGCGGAAGCGTAAACAACAAATTCACTTGGGGTCGTCTTAATAAAAAAAATGAATTGTAAAAGTTTCTCAAGATAAGAAAGTTTGAACGTGAAAATTATTTACGTTTAGCCTTCTCGACTCATAACGTAAGCAGAGCATAACCCAGGAATGTTTCTAGGTATCATACAAGGGCTCAAATAAATTCTTTATACATAACTACACAACTATTACATTCTTAAGCAATTTACAAGCATGTATTCCAAAATATAGCTCCAAGCCGACTAGCATATTTTCAACATCTAAGCACGTAACATCATCGAGCACGTAATCACATATGAACTTAACGTCTTGCTACTTCTTGCATATTATGTGTCCTTAAAACCTGAAAAAAAAGGGTAATTAAAAAGGGTGAGTTCAAATAGCTCAGTGAGTTACATCTACGCCCCTCCGTAGGTTTGAAAAACTAAAATATGCTAACTTTCCAATGAAGCGACATGAACATAAAGCGTAGTCATACATACATATACTTGTGAAACTTGAGAGATCATGACATTCATAAAGCGTAACATGAATCATAGAGAAAGCATAACGTGGAGACCATAACGTACTTGAACATACTTGCTTAGTTTCTTATCTTATGGCCCGTGATAACCTTCGTGACTTAACATAACGTAGGGACATGTCCATCGCGACGGCTCGTGAGACGACGCGTTGCCTGCTTATATTGCCCCGGAAAAAGGGCCGTAGCCTGCCTATACCCGACAGGGGGTTTCACTCCGGTAACCGTGGCCTTTCTGAAAGCGTGTTTTATCTTATGAAACGTTCATTTTTCTTTGTTAGCATTCATGGGGAATAAACATTTTACTTGAGTAATAAAACATACATACATAATAGTAGGGACGGCATGAACATACATAAACTTTGAAAAAAATTGAGGGTAGGTACAAACTTCGGAAGGTAGGGTAACTCACCTTGCGAGCTTAATCCATTTATTTAACATCTCTTCTTCCAAATTCATTCATCTTTAAGCACACGATCATCAACTCTGTTGTGACGTAAATAGCAAAGAACGCTACAAATCATACATATAATCACTTAGCACAAAATCATTCCAAACATAGCACATAATCACTTAGCATGAAGTCATTCCAAACATAGCATATAATCACTTAGCATGAATTCACTCCAAACATTGACATGCCTAAATCACTTAGCAAAATGATACTAGTCTTATCAATGCAAGATAAACAAACTTCTCACACATCCATATGCTTGTATAGTCTTAAACATATTATTAGATGCATAAGCAATGTAAAATGAATCACATAAGAGAAATATGACATATAATGAACTAAAATGTAACTTGCATAAACTAGTTTTAATAACTTGATAAATTTCTAAATTATGCTTATAGGCAAAGTGTAACTATCGCTAGTACAAAAATTCATAGTTAATTCAAAGTAATTGTCCGGGACTTGAAATTTTTACGTCTCATAGATAAAGAGTTTACCCATAACATACTGTAATATCAAAAAAATTAATTTTTTCTAAATATTTTTAAACATAATATTTTGGATCTGTTTTGGTACGAAAACAGAGGCTGATAGCAGCCTTGGAAATAAATTCATAAAATATTCATATAAATTCCAAAAGTTATAAAATTTTAACTGGAAGAAAAAAACACCTCTGTGAACAACATATCTAAATTTTGTAACTATTGGAGTATATTAAGTACATGAAATCAATGAAAGACTTCTCTGGTCTAGGTTGGACAGATTGCAAAAGCAGCCCAAGCTTTTAGCCGATTAAAAATTAAATACAAGTCCAATGGCTCTGAAATTTTACTGTACAAATATCACATACAAATACACAAACTGTAAATTTTTCATATTTTTCTTAAAAGCTTAGGTATTTTTCCCCATTTTGTGAAAATAGGCTCAAACATGAACTTTATGGTTTTCTATACTTCAAAACTTGTTGCATGCAAGGACCATTCCATCAAAATCTGAAATTGAACTAATACAAGGTCTAAATAACACAAATATCACTACCCACATCATATTCTTACATGATTCTAACAAAAAACTTGATTTTGATGACATGCATGTATGTTCAAATGTGGGTTTTATGAAATATGCAACATTCAAGTATCAATATGATGATCTAGCCATGAATAAGATGAATCATGCTTGGAGATGAGGAAGATCAAGTTTAAAAGTTACAAATCAAATATCAAACAACACATGCAACTCAAGATCAAGCAACTTCATGCCAAGAACATGAATCATGAACAAATTGAGCAAACAAAGAAGAAGGAGTGCTTACATATGAACATTGAGAGGAACTAGAGATTGATCTTGGGTTCTTGGAGCTTGTAGGAGCATGGATTCTTGAAGAAGATGAAGGAAAAGACTCCCCCAATGCATAGTATAACCTTATGATTGAGTTTCTCATGATTTGAGTGGTGGAAAATAGAGTTTTGGGGGTGTTTTGTGAGGGTCAACACCCAAAACCAGGCATTGCATTCTTGAGGGAGAGTTTGATTGTTGAAGAGAGTGAAAGAGAGCATGATAGGTATGGAAAATGCTAGGGAATGACTTGAAGGGATATGGGGGGGGGGATAAACATGACCATACATGAATGAGAGAACATAATATTATATTATAGATGATTAGTTGGGTGAAGAAGGATCTAGATGTAAAAGTTAATTGAAAGACATGCTATTTGGGTAAATGATGCTAAGTTCAATAATTGAGAGGTTAATGCATAAAACATAAAGTTTGGAACACATTTACAAATTGACATAAAGTTATGGGGCAAACTAGAAGTTTAATATTAACTAACAAGTTGACACAAACATAACATTCTTGAAAATATTTTCTTTAAAGTCTAGCATACTTAATAAAATGTTAACATTAATACACATATTTAGAAGATAATAATATCGCTTAAAACATAAACGTGCAACATAAATATGAGGGTTACTACAAACAATTTCAACACCATTCCAATTTTACAAGCTGGCTTAGAGATTTGATTGAGGTGAGTAAAAATTCCTCTCCGGGTAGTGAACATGTGGAGAAAATTCTTATTGGGTGCTGATTATCTGGAAAGCAAGGAATGAGATGGTTTTTCATGAGATACCTATCTCTCCCACTGCTACTATTTCTCACTTCAGAGAGTTTATCTTTAGTTGGATCAACACAAAAAAGAATCCCCAAAGTGTACTCCTAAATCCTACTGGAGCCTTCCCCACCACAGTAAGCTGGAAGAAGCCCATAGCAGGGTGGGTGAAATTTAATTGTGATGCAAGTTGGAAAGACAATTCTGACCTAGCAAATATTGGGTGGGTTCTAATAGATGAAGAAGGTAAAGTTCTATTGAGCCAAACAGCCAAGGTCAGAGCTGATTCTCCCCAAATGGCAGAAGCCTTAGCTATAAGAGAAGCTTGTATTGGTATTCAGAAGGTGCATGCAAATAAAATGGTGGAATAAGGTTGTAAAGAGGTGGTCAATTGGATCCATAGAAAAGGGGGAGAAAATTGGAAGATCAAAGAAATTATTTATGTCATTAGAACTTATTCAGCAGCGGCTAATATCAATTTATCTTGGGCGAATAGGAAAAAATATAGAGTAGCTGTCTGGTTAGTTACGAAAGGAATAGAGGAGGGGTTGAATTGGAGATGGGTTGATGTCCCTCCAATTCCCTTAAAAGTTTTGCTTTGTAAAGATATTGCTCTTTCTGCTTAATGAAAATTATCTTTTTGGTGCGAAAAAAAAGGCGGTGGATTGTTTTCCAAACAATCATGGGAATTTACAGGAGACTACGAATGCATAGGGGTTATTCCAAATTGGGCCAAGCTGTACTATCAAGCATGACTTGGTGGGCTTCAACCCAACTGATTAATTGTAATTTCCTTCATTTCCAACACAAGGGTTTCGAAAGAGAAAGAAAGGTCAGCTGATGAACTATGTGATCCTATATGAACACACGTCGGTGGCTATTGTTACAATTGCACTAGATTGGGTCACACCAACACAGACTGTAACTTCATCTGATAGGAGAAGAGAGGATGCAGTGAATACGATATGTTTCTCAAAACTACGCTGAAACGGAGCGGAGGTCCGAAAGCGATGTGGATTGATGAAGAAGCTGAAAAGTTTCTCAAATTTTGGGGGTGCCCGAAAAACAGAGTATGATGAGGAGATGCCGACACTGGAAAAGTACCAGGATGATGCGTGGAAGAAAACAATATAAACGCACGGGAAGAGGGAGAAAGGAAAAAGGGTACAAACAGTACGAGAAGAGTATGATAGTGGCGAAGGACGGTTAATCGCACAAACTGTACGAGAAAAGGAACATATGTATGAGAACAAGTGTAACAATCCAAGGAAGACGACAAAAGGACATAATGGGAATTTCATTTTAGTGGATACCCACCTAGCCTAAAGCCAAGGTATCACATGAATTAGGCCCGGAGGATAATGATGGGCCAAACTTAAGTGAAGATGAAATAAAAGGCCCCTAGAAGGGGGAATGGGCCATGTGCTCGAATTTTAGAGACCAGGAAGCCCAAAAAACTTGATGAAGCCCAGAAAAGGAAAATACCAAAGAATCAAGTCAAAAAGAAATTTGAAATTAGTCAAAAATGAAGAAAGTAGTCGGAGAGGAAGGTACCCGACCGGAAGACCCTTTATTTGATATCCTCTTGTCGACGTGTGTGGTAGATTTGTACACTTATTTGAAATTGGGAGGCGAAGAATGGAAACCACCCCAAACTACGAACAGTTTATTGGAAAAGAGGTACGCAGTCGAAGCCCAAAAAGCAAAGGAGAGAACAACAATAGAGAAACATATCAATCGCTTGTTTACCGGAACTGATGGAGGTACTGCGGAAACATGGCTAATTGAGAAACTGAAGGACTACTCGGTCAGAGAAGAAATTATGAGCACTATGCATGTGGAAAGGGGGGGGCATTGCAAGGAAATTACAGTGAAGCTAAAATCAGAGGAAATCATAGTACATAAAGTGGAACAAAGAAAGAATACAAAAGGTACATGTACTAAAGTTATCTTTATGATACATTTCTCAGTAGTAGTTGCACTTGGACTGTGTAGATACCGTTGGAGTAGGAAATCAGCTCCATTAGACATGAGTTTTTGCCTATCTATGAGGTAAGAAGTTGTATGATTATATGATTCTAAAGAAGTTGTATGATTACACTCAAGAAGAAAATGTCATTCCTGGAATAATATGAATTATTGGAATACTTGAGAACATTCTTTCAATAATTGGATTACTATATTGTGATATACTATATGGGTCTTCAGGTTGGACTCTAGTCTGGGCTCGAGGTCTGAGGGTAGAGACTCTGCAGGTCTCCTCAGCTCCACTTCTTGGCAAACTCTTGAGTATGACAGTCTATGTCTCTCAAGTTTAGTTGTGTACTTGAGTTGTACTCAACTATAGGCACTAGTACTGTCCTACTGGACTGATGATTCAGTAGTAGGTGTCGACACTCAAGGTCTAGTTGTCAGGCGGATTGGAAATAGCTATCCTTTTCAAGAGTGAATTTTAACTTTACAACCCTCTGGGTAGTTGGATTGGGATCCTCCTCTAAGGCTAGTATACTTGGAATCGCTGAGTAGTAAATAATTGGTAACTCTTTATGTCTAATCTGTTGGTTATCTTAGTATTATATCAGTGAATTGGTCTGGGAGTTTGTAAGTATTTAATCACAACTTGTCTAAACTATATATGAAGTTTTTTTCAAACATAATCATGATACAACTGTATATATACACGTACATGATTGTACACCACCCAAACTACTAATTCTTATGTTTAATAGTAAGTTTCACTCTAACTTTAATTGCTAGTTTCTTTAATCAAGTTTTACAACATAACCATTAGTGTTAGGCTCCTTGCTACAACACTTTATTGATTTAGCAGAGGACACTTCCGTGAGTCCGAAAATCTTCTTTTAGATTAACCGGCTCAGAAGGGTGGGGTGTTATAAATAATGTCACTCCAAAACAGATGCACACAAGAAGCATGTATATGATGCTTTCGATGTTACATGCCTCATGTTAGCTATCATGACCTCTGAGTTCCATAAGCAACATGAGAACAAGAGGCGTATGATATAATCATACATATAGAGAAGCTCTTTCAAGAGCAATCTAGACATGAGCTACACGTGAACCATCTGTTCAGGCATGCACTCAATGGTGTTTTTATCATAGTTTGTCAAGTGAACAACTCTATCACCGTTTATTTCGTCACAAAAATCTCTATCACAGGTATATACTTCAACTAAGAATCTGCAAGGAATAGTAGATTCTAAACAAGACTAACCGAATCCTATACTTAAAGGCACAAACTAAATAGCCCTAGAACAATGAGGAATAGTAGATTCTAAACAAGACTAACCGAATCCTATACTTAAAGGCACAAACTAAACAGCCCTAGAACAATGCTAAGATGATACCCCAACGTTTCAATATTGAAAATAAACTCATATCTAACACAATAAGATCAAAAACAGTTCATCACATACACAACTCAACATATATGGAAACAAAAACAATTTTGGGATGAATATATGTGAGACAAACCCTGGTGTTCAAAATATTTTAGATGTCTAGAGAGAAGAGACCGTCTAAACACAGATATGACGCAAAAATCAAGACTAGTGACAATATCAAGCGAACTGATTTTAAATAAACAAACTTCTATGGCAGATTCTAGACACATGTATATCTGACATGCGTAAGTTCTTGATATGAATAAGAGAAATAAACTAGAATTCTAATGAATCAATATGAATAGGTCCAACCTGAAGATACTAGAATACAAATCAAACTTCAAATACCTGAAGTTGAATTGCCATAGGAATATGTGCAATCGAAATTAAATCATAACACAAAAGAAATCAGCAGCTATGGCCGAATATGACAGAGAGGAATGACACAGAGACTTGGCCGACACTAGCGATGGATGACAACTGATGACGGACGGCGCGAAGAAATGCTCTCTCACTCTCTCTCCTCATCGTTACCTGACAGGCTGAAGGGATCTCTTTCTCTCTCTCTCTCTCTCTCATGTAAATGTATGGAATCCTCACAACTTGATTTTATTTAAACCCCATGACTCAATATAATGAGTGAGGCATTTAAAAAACTTATTTAAGTAAAAAACTAAAGAAACGATAATTAATCAATTAAAAATAGTTTTACCAAAAGTACTAGTTCAAACTTAATATCAAATTCTAAATAAGTAAATTAACTTTATATAGAAAATCTCATATAAAAATAAATTTGGAAAACGATATTAAGCTACCAAAATACTTCTTTACTACTACCTTGTTTCTTCTCTATCACCCTAGTACACTTTTCACCGGGTCACCTTGACTAGGGGACTTTCTTAGGAAAATGATGAAAGAAATTAGTAATCTTTATTGCATCGCTTTGCTATCCTAATCGTCGGGTCAGAGTGACATATGAAAGTCAAATGGGGAGAAATAGAGGTAGTAATTAAGAAAAAGTTAGTCAATAAAATATCTTCAGTCAATATAAATCAAATGTATAATAAAATGACTATATAAATTAATGATTTATAAAGAAAAAATTTCAATTTACGTTAATTAGAAAGCTAATTAAATCAATAAAAGAGTTTTCATAAGAAAATAACTTTTAAAATATATGTGATCATTATCACTAAAGTATTTATATTAAAAAGAAATCATATTTCATAATCAGACTCTCTCTCTTGGAAGATAAAAAAAAATATCATGGAAAATTTACAGAGAAGAATATATAACTAAACTTCCAAAACCGCAAGAGAGGAAGTTCAAAGAGTTAAAAAGCCAAACTCTGGCCGCACCTAGCAACGCACAACCTTCCCATGGTTGCGTGTCTAGCTGCTAGCACACCAGGGAGGCTCAACTGCCTCTTTGACCCTCTCCTCTTTTGCATTTTTAACAATTAAGTCCCTAAAATATTGGATTGATGGTACGTGAATACTCCTACACCTAAGAATAAAACTGAGCGCTGGGAAAAAAATATCTGAAAATATTTGGAACGAAATCTGATGTGCAACTTGTTGCACTAGATTCAATAAAGCTTGAATTGCCTGCAAGGAAGTGGTTAGAATTTGTTTTTTTTTTTTTTATCTTAACTGACTTCTACTGTTGTGCCACTAGCAATATAAAAATAGAAAAAAAGAAAAAGAATATGTTGAAAGTGACATTTTGTTTTCCGAAGAAAAACGTGTCTAAAATATAATTAGAACATCATTTCGTATGTGCTATAAGAACATTGCTTAAAATAGTATTTGACGACAATATTAACTTTCAATACTATAGTAAAACCTCAATAAATGACTGATTTTTTTTTTTAGTTTAGCGAGAAATTATATAGGCTTGATTATTTAATGCATACTTCCAGTATAACGAAACAAAACATTGCAAACTCCCAAATCTGGAATATGATTATTGTAGGCCCCCATTTGCAGTTCAAAAAATTGTTTCAGATCTTAGTTCTCAAGTTTCAAGTGAATAGTTAGTATTCAACAAATAACTTTGATTCCACGCAATTGGCATTGTCTGATGCAAGAGATGGATTAATAAAAGCAATTGTGTCAAAAATGTTGGGGTGGAGGTGCAGTATGAGGGATTTGAAAAAATAGTAGCAGAGGTAGACATTTTAGCAGGTTTTAAGATCCAACTACCATCTTGTTGTTTGATTCCAGTGACATTTTTTTTCTAGCAAGAGTAGCGCATAAGTGGAAGAATTTAGTATTTTTGTTACTGTGACCAAGTCAGTTTTTTTTTCCGGGTCGTTGCTTCCATTAAATTTCTGCATCGATGAGCAGATGGCCTCTAAGAGCTTGCTCTTTAGAAACGAGAAGTGGTAAATGGTGTGTTGTCATGGACTGGTCGTGCGCTAGTTAGCTTGCATGGGGAGTTTCTGATGTTGATGAAGTTGACTTAAGAGACTTCACTTTCTTAACTTTGACCGATTGCGAAGGAATTTAAGCAAAAATCTCTCGCTTTCAAATTAAATGGAAAGCAAGAGAACCCGACATGGAAAGTGACCACATTTGAAGTAAGGGTAAAAGACAAAAACCACCCCTTGAGTATGGGGTATATACAAAAAAACCCCTCGTGTTCGGGGATATACAAAGACCACCCCTGTCAGTTAACGGAGACTAACGGCAACTAACGGAGGGGCAAAAAGACATATGTACCCTCACCTCCAAGAAAAATTACACTGCTATAAAAATACTTTTTCTCCTCACCTCTCATTTCTAACCCTAACAGCCCCTCTTTTATCTCTCTCTCTACCCTCTTCCTCTCTTCACTGACCCAGATCCAACTGCCTCTCATCTCCAGATTCGTCCATTTCTTCGCCGTGATTTGGTTCGGCGCCGTGATTTTCACCACCAGCCTTCACATACCATCGTCTTCTTCCCCTTATTCTTCATACCCAGCTCTGAGCCGTCTTATCAGATTCTATCGACGATTCCCCTGAGCCACCTGAGAAACCCAACTCTGAGCGGGAGGATGAGAAGGGTTACAAGCCGGAGTATGATGGATGTAACCCTTCTCATGCCGGAGTTACAAGCCGGAGTATGGCGTCGGGGAATACGCTCTCCGGCATACGAAGTCAGTTTCAGGGGAGTTTCAATCTGAAATTGAAGTCTTCGGACGGGGATAGATCCAGGGAGGGGCTCGATCTGGATGGGTCGGGTTCGCGGAAGACGAGGGGAATCGATAACAGCGTCGTCGTCCGCCATCTTCTCCGGTTCAATCGACGATCTGGATGGGTCGGGTCGGCGACGATGACGGAGAACGGGAACGACGAGTCGTCGGCGACGAAGACCCAGAAGTGAGCACGGCTGGTGTGGACGCCGCAGCTGCACAAGAGGTTCGTCGATGAATCACAGCTCTGTCAAGGTTAGGGCTAATTTGGTTTCATCCGTTCCATGTATTAGCCCCCTAGAGAGAGAAACTGTTGTGTTGGAGCAACTTGTTTGGAAATGAAAGATTGTGGCCAGTTAGGTTCTTACGATTGAGTTAGGAATTGGGTGGTAATGGTGATGGTTGAAGGTGAAGGATGAGCTGCAGGTGAATTTCCATGGAGTGATGGTGTTAGTGGTTGATTTGTTGTTGTTGTTGTTGTTGTTGTTGTTGTTGTTGTTGTTGTTGGTGGTGGTGGTGGTGGTGGTGGTGGTGGTGGTGGTGGTGGTGGTGGTAGTGGAGATTTTGCAGCCATGACAATGATATAAATTGTTGTTTGTTTGTTTGTTTTGGTGGCGGTTTTGTTATTGTTGTTGTGGCCGCGTAGTGGTGGTGGTGGTCAAGAACATCAAGATATGTGCTCAAGAACACCAAGAACATCAAGAATATAAACAAAAAAATAAAAAATAAATACAATTAGGGGAAAAATGGTCATAAAAGATACAAATTGCACCCAATACTAATTGATTGTAACAGAAGGGTGCTTTTCGTCTAACGCCCATCCACTGACAGGGGTAATTTTTGTCTCTACAGGGGTGGTCTTTGTATATCCCCGAACACGAGGGGTTTTTTTGTATATACCCCATACTCAAGGGGTGGTTTTTGTCTTTTACCCTTGAAGTAAATGTATTGAGCACATGGACCCTTTAGCCAGCCAAGTTCGAATGGGGTCTACCCCATTTTTGGGAGATGATCCCCCATGTTTCAAGGAGGAGGGGGCTATGATTCGATCTTTGAATCGAAAGAGTTGTCAGTGTTAAAGCTTAGTAAAATATTTGCCAACTTAGGAAGCTGAAGGGCAAGGCTGATCTAATCATGCATAGATCTACAACATGATTTAGAGCGGAATATTCATGTACACCTTTTCTTCCTTAGCTCCTAGTGCAGCGGATTGTGATCTTGTTGATTGCGTGCTTTCACGTGCTTCCTCCAACATCTTGCTCCCACCAATCTAGTGCAAATCTCGAGGACGAACACTATGTTCCACCCCACGCTCCACCTCCTATGGATGTGGTTGTAGAGAGACTAGGGTTCTCTACAACTTGAGAATGAATCTAGACAGAGTGTCTCTACTGAATAGACAAGCATTAAGCTTTTCATAATATGTAGGAGGCTGCCTCCTTATATAGGCAAAACTTTTCCTAGTTTTGCACATAAACCCCTAGGGTTTGAGCCTTTACTACTAACCCCTCTAGGTTTGTGCCTTAGTGAAACTAACCCCATATGGTTATGATATTTGCATTGGGCACCCCACGTTGGGCGCACCAATTGCTAACATCTCCCACTTGCACAGTGGGGCTGCACAATCAATCTAGTCTCTATCAATCTCCAACTATTTATCATCTACAAAAGAGTATCACTGTGGCCGTGGCGTGTGACCGGTGAGAGTACCCGCATTTCGGAAGATCCGTACACCAAACTCGTCTAGCCAGTGCGGGAAGGCACCCTTTTGGGAGATCCACACACCAAACTCGTATAGCCAGCGCAGGAAGGCACCCTTAAAAATATAACAGTAATAATGCACACCGTAACTCTCGTATCCCCCCCAGATTTCTTCAATTGTCATCTCGTAGATCATGAGCACCTGCCTTGTCCCGTAGGCCATGCTCCAATGAGTCCACATCTCCCTTATTATTTTCATATCCTGCATGATCCCATAAGGTCTTGCAGGTGGGCCCAATGAAGATAAGAAAGAGCGATGCAATGAGAATCTTTCCTTACATACATGTGTCACTTAGATTCAGTTCAGCTGCCTTCCCAACAGTGTCCGGAAGGCCGAATCATCAATAGCCATAAGGTGTCACGCCAAAGTAGCACCATCGACCCGTCTCCTCATGACACAGATGAAAGTACAAAGGGTATACAGTGTATCATATTTGTATGATGGACGAGGCTCACACGATGAGGAATAACAGAGACTAATTCGTCTCATCACCTCATGGTCACTCAAGAGCGTGCGTTATTCTGGGGAAATATGCGCCATAGTGTTTGAACTCTGATCAGAGCGCATGTCTTATCCTGTAAGGAACACTATGAAGATGTAAGTCCAATAGCCCCTATGACTACCAACCTGAGTACTGAAATGCTGCACATATGGGAATCGAAATCAGTTCTCTCATATGGCTTTCTCTACGCAAACTATACATGGCTTGAGGTACTAACCATGTTCGATTGGCCATAACCAGTATCACCTTGGAACTTACTTCCAATGAGACAATTAAGTCCGTCTGACAGGCTACTTAGCTCTACTGATAGATATCTAGCTCTAATCATGGGTCTTATGCCTCATATGATAGGCATATCATATCATATCATATCATATCATATCATATCATATCATATCATATCATATCATATCATATCATATCATATCATATCATATCATATCATATCATATCATATCATATCATATCGTAGGCTTCTAGCGCTTATCGAGATTCTGTCTAATCTTCCGACCCAGACTTATCCAGGATATTACAAAGGCGGTCGCTCGTGTGAGTGAGTCGACCTATTGTTTGCGTGACATGCTCTATGCTATTACAGGAAATGTAAAATATCATACATGTGTCAATCAACATGCAGCTTAAATAAACAAATCCAATTAAAATCTAGTCAATCAATGTCTCGTATGCTCATCAATCATATTTTCAGTCATCGACTACTAAGTCCCAATTCTCTATAGCAATCAACAAAGACGATTCTTAAATGTTTTAGGAATGGGATGAGCCAACACTCTGGCCCATAGTCGATCCACTCCAGGATTACTCTTCAGGTAGTCATTTCACCTTTTGTGAAAATGATACCTCTTCCTATGTGTTTAACTTTACTGCAGTGCTTTAGTCGTATGCTAGCACAACTCATGGTGGCTGGTTCGTCGATAGCTGATAACCTTACCATAAATCTCTTTAGATAAACACATTTCTTCCATACGGCAGAACAGGCAATCGTGCTTCAATTCCATGGCCGATGGAGCGGTCCAATACGATCATGCAACACTTATATTGCATTTATATAAGTGCACACCATGGTGTATAGGAGACTCCTACTGCATCGCGCAGTGTGGTTATCTGGTCATTTTCATATGATGTCTCTTAGGGCACATGTATAGGCTCGTAAAGTCTTGCTTTGAGCTACAGGAGTACAGTTACTCTTTAGAGGAATCGAACATTACTTAAGCTCCACTAGCCAATAATGTGTCATCGATGCTAAGTGACGTGATCATTAACTCTCTACTAGTGAGAGTGATACACATCGGTTTTCTCTTCTTATCAAAAACATATAGTAAACGATCCTTGATGAAATACTGCTGTCCGGAGGACTAGCTAAGACCGCATATGGACTTAATAAGCTTGCACTCACTTGTGCATTTAATCTTACATCTCGAAACCCTGTGATCGAGTCATGTAGATTACCTATCTGATTTCTACATTGAGAAAATCGGTCGTCATGCTTATCGAGAATGGAGCCTTAATTCCAATACAACTATTGATGCTACCAAGCGAATCAACGTAATCCTTACCACCCAATGAATTGGGAAGGATACCCCGTTGAACCAACACAATTCCCGCTACCATTTTAGGAAAATAACTCGTTGGATCGACTCACACTCTCACTATCCGTCTCATGAGAATTTCTCGTCGATGTCTACACTTAGAATGAGTGTAGGCTTATTCGCTTTTATGAACGTCGCATTCCTTAACATGCTTCCGTCTGGGTCTCCGATTGACTTCGTAAATCCATTGATCTCAAGTAGTCTTCCATCCAGTCGGAAAGTCAACCTAGTCTTAAACTTGGTTGTCCCCTTATAGACTCTAATTCATCATGTAAAGCTTACTATTCATAATTCATAATTTGGGAATGATAAGTTCTAGGATTCTATCCTATCGTTTATGCAAGGTGATCCTAAATATCATCCCTTCGATCTCAAGTAGTCGATGGGGTATGCTCATGCGAGCAATTCCTTTGCATAGGAGGATCGATACTTGCTCTCATCCCTTATGGATGGGTTTTTTGCTTGGAAAGTCACTCCCACTGTCCAAAGGATACTTGAGGAACTAATTACTCATAATCGACTAAGGTACGAGTATTTTCCAGCGGTTCCTCCATGCTCGCGGAGATCATCATCTCTACGAACCTTTTACTTAGTTATGGTCATCTCTTATGAGAAATCATACATCTCGTGAATCCATTTACGTTACACTACTAATCGACTATTGCATTTCGATTATGCAACCCCTAGAATGCTCCGAATAGCATGAGAAGGTACGTTACTCCATGAAGATACATTTTTCCTTCTAGGGTCCAACTTTCAATTTCTTCTTGTCAGGTGATGAAAGGTTCTGGGACGATATCCTAGGTTCATTATCGTCTTTCGTGGTGACCCTTTTGGTCTTACTTTCGATGTCAATTCATCGACGGCGTACGCTCCAAAGAGCTTTCCTGCGCAAGGAGGGTTCCTCCACATAGTCATAATCTATGATGGGCTGTTCACTAGGCAAGTCACTCCCACTGTCCTGAAGATCCGTAGAAACTGTTTCCTTTTGATCAATCAGGTATGGGGTATCATCCAATGAAATACCTATTTCGTAGAGACTTACTTCTCTACGAACCTCTTCCTGACTTTGAAAATCTAGTTAGATCATAAGTTGCCGATCCCCATGGCCTAAGGTAACCTCACAAAGGTTTCCCTTTGGTCCACATCTCGTAGGGTATGGTGGCTTCACGCTTGGTGGGCTCTTGGTTGAGTATGCCTATCGCCGTTGAGCAAAAGTGTTTCCTCTAAATAAAGAACATATGTTTTGCAGGCGCTTTCATACTTCAACCTTTTCTAGCAGTATCCTATTCCTTCTATCCGCTACAGCATCCTGCTGCGGGGTGTGGGAATAGACAACTGCCATACTATTCCTCTCTATCACATAGCTCTTGCTTAGGTAGATACTCGCAGTCTCTTTCTGGCCGAAGACATATCCTCTTGTCCATACGGTTTTCTACCTTTTGTAGAGACCTATCTGAAGCACTGTTGTGCCTCAGACTTATGTGGCCCAAGCACGCATAGTTGAGACGCGAACAATCATCTACGAATGTGATGGAAAAGTGAGAACCAATGTCTTAGCTATAACATTTAATGTAACACAACAACAAAATGAATAAGATGGAAAGACACAATTATTCCACACGGCTTTACTGGATGGTTTGCGTTTCGCCTTTCCTGTAAGGAAAGAACCACACACAGGTAAGGGTACCTTGGGCATATTCCAAGCATGCTTACCCTAGCTAGCCTGAACATCCTTTCCTGTCATTGTGTGTCTGAATCTAGCGTGCCACATATCAGAATCTTAATTCATTACCATATAGGTGACATCCTAAGATTGTGAGGCGTCATATTGCTAGAATATAAAAACGCATCATCCATTTATGATATAACCAGATCCAAAACAGAACTGTAACCAAATACAACTTTGGTGGCTACTTCTTCAAAGATAATCCTTTGGATCCTTAGACGAGAAGTTAGTGCCAGGTCTGGCCTTTGAAAAAATTCTTTTTCCTCCTTTGCGTTTTCCTGTCGTGGGCTGTAGGTCTTATACCAACGTGGCTCCAAAATTTCTTTTATCCTCGCCCCACCTATTGCCTTGTGGTCCTAATATTGGTCTAGGGACTATATCTGCACTAAGTATGATCATACTTCACTAACAGTCTTTAGCAATCATTTATCACTTAGACATCCGAATTATGTTGGACTAGTATTCTTAGTAAACACTTGGTTGCTTAGATCCTAGAACCGAGTGAATTTTGGTCTTATCCAAACATCTTGACACTTAAAAAGTGTGTCATATAACATTTCATAAAACGTGGCAGAGATTGCAACAAATTGCTAATCGGATATCATGCACCTGACAGCCTTTAACTTTCTAATCTCGGCACTTATTTTAATCATGTCTGTTCATGAGAGATGTTTTGTTTTAGTTCTTTAGCATGCAAGGTCATACAGTTATATCAAATCACACGCAGTTTATAACGTAAACCAAGCATAAGCATAAGAAAACCCGCAAGGAAAGCTGCTCACACATGAAATCTCTATGAATGAAGCTGGTGGAGATCTACCAGACAGTGTCAAGAACTTATCTCTCAAGGCCAAGAAGATTGAACCTTCTCAAAGCCTTGAACCAGAAGAAGATGATGATGAAGATCCCTTTGCTCTCATTTCCAAAGCCTTGACAAGGATCCTAAAGATGAGAAGAACTTTGGAAAAAAAGACTTCAGCAAGGAGAAACACAGATCCTTCAGTAGCAGAGAGTACAAAGGTAAAGCTATCTCTCATGGTAATAAATTTAAAGTAATGAATTTCTTTGAGTGTGGTGATGCAAGACACTTAATCAGAGATCGCCCACACAAGAAGAGCAAACACTTTCAGAAGAAAGAAAGCTATGGTAGCTTCCATGAGTGATTCTGATTCCTTTAGTGATTTTGAATCTGAGGAAGAAAAAGTCAATCTCTGCCTTATGTCCAAGCATGATGAAAGTTCTGAAAAAAACATTGAGGTAATGGTAAACTGTTTGATTTCTAAACCAACAGATGTCCTCACTGATTATCTTAGAACAATGCTTTAAATGAGGAGGACTATCTGAAAGAAATTAGAACATTGAAAGAAAAGATTCATGAGCAAGCAAAGGAGAACTTGGAACTTGTTTGTCAAAGTAAAAGCCTTGAAATTTCTCAGAAAAAATCTGACAGAGATTTCAAAGCCTAGAAACCAGTTTCAAGGCCTGGAAAACTCAAGTCAAGGAAGTAGTCACTGAGAACTCTCTTTTGAATGACAATATTGTTGCTCTAAGACATCATTGTGATGAATTGGATAAACAAAAGACTAATCTAACTGAGAAACTTCAAGATGCTAAGAATGCTATGACAAAGCTTGCTGACTCAGAACACAATCTGAACTTGATTCTTGGAGGAAGCTTACAGTCTGTTCACAAAACTGGTATTGGCTACAATCCAAACTTTCCTAGAAAAAGCAACACAAGATTTGTGAAGGCTAGTAACAAAACTTCTCCTAAGTTCCATTACTGCAACAAAATTTGTCATGTTAAAATGACTTGTCCTTTTAGAAGAAGAGACCATCAATTAATGAGGAAAACTTTTCCAGTTCAACTTAAAGGACAAGTTAGACATATTTGGGTTCCAAAAGGGGTTGGACTACCTAACATGGTTGACCCTGAATATGAATCTAAATTTCACACTTGGTCTAACAGAGGGATAAAACAGTGAATGGTGTTTGCAGGATGTTAAAAAGAGTAAAGATCGAATATGGTTTATGGACAGTGGATGCTCCAGACATATGAGTGGAAAGAGATCTTTATTCTAAGAATTGAAAGAGCAATCTGAAGGCTCAATCACACTTGGTGACAAAGGAAAATGCAATATTTTAGGTATTGGTAAAGTAGGTACTAATTCTGAAAATTATTTCTAATGTCTATTTAGTTGATGGTTTGAAATTCAATCTGCTTAGTGTATCTCAACTTTGTGATAATGGTAACAAGATTATCTTTGACAAAGAGAAATGTGTGGTTCAAAATGAGAAATCTGGAATTTGCATTCTCACTGCCTCAATGTCAAACAATGTCTATACTTTACATACTAACAAAGTTGCAGGAGAAAGCTTGAAGGGTCTCAAGGCCTTGAAAGAGGATCCAAAGCTTTGGCACAGAAAACTTGGACACATTAGCTTGCATACGTTGAACAAGTTGATCTCTAAAGAACCGGTAAGAGGATTGCCTTCTATCAAAATCAGAGATTATGAAGTATGCAAGGCCTGTGCTCAAGGTAAGCATACACGGAGCTCATTCAAATAAAAGAAATTTGTAAGTACTCCTAGACCCACTGAACTACTTCACATGGATCTTTGTGGTCCTATGAGGACTCCAACTCCAAAGGGTAAGAATTATATGTTAGTTATTGTTGATTATTATTCTAGATTTACTTGGATTATGTCTCTTAGAGATAAATCTGAAGCTGTAACTGAATTTTCAAAACTTTGTAAAGAACTTCAAACTTTGAAAAACCTACCAGTTGCTTCAATCAGAAGTGATCATGGTAGAGAATTCGGTCAGCTTGATTTTGATTTATTTTGTGTTAAGTATGGTATCTCTCACAAATTTCTGCTCCAATAACTCCTCAACAGAATGGTGTTGTTGAAAGAAAGAACATAACTCTTGAAGATATGTCAAGGAAAATGCTTCTAGAGAACAAGTTACCAAAGTCATTATGGGCAGAAGCTGTGAACACAGCCAACTACATACTCAACAGATACATGCTTAGGCCAATTTTGAAGAAGACCCCCTATGAACTTTTCAAAGGAAGAAAGCCAAATATTTCTTATCTCAAAGCTTTTGGCTGCAGTTGTTTTGTTCACAACAATGGAAAGGAAAATCTTGGTAAATTTGATGCAAGAAGTGATGAAGGTATCTTCTTCGTTAATCTCTGACTAGCAAATCTTATAGGGTTTAAATAAAAGAACTAAGCTTGTTGAAGAAAGTATTCATGTCATTTTTGACGAAAGCTATGATGGTTCTTTGAGTGAAAATTTTGCAGACTTGAATTTGAACAAGCATGAGTCAGAATATAAAGCAGAGACTTCGCATGGTTTCAAGTAAAGCTTGCAGGAAAACAGGAAAATTTTTCAAGGCCTTGAAAATAGGTCTCAAATCCTTGAAAATGATCTACATAAGAATCAAAGTGAACAAACCACTTCCTCAAGATCTCAAATGATTGCAAAGTTACCTAGAGAACATGTGCCATGGACTCCAAGAAAGCGATTCAAATATCTATCATCTCATCCAGTTGACAACATTATATCTGATCCATCCACTGGTACACAAACAATATCTCAATTGAAAAACTTGTGTTCTATTAATGCTTTTGTTTCTCTTGTAGAACCCAAAAATGTGAAAGAATCATTACAAGAAGCAGACTGGATCATTGCAATGCAAAGTGAACTCAATGAATTTGAGAGAATCTAGTTCCTCCACCAAAATATTAGTCTGTTATTGGCACAGGATGGGTGTTCAGAAAGAAGTTAGATGGAAATGGCAAGGTAACAAAAAACAAAGTCAGACTATTAGCTCAATACTACAATCAACAAGAAGTATTGATTATGAGGAGAATTTTGCTCCTGTTGTAAGGTTAGAAGGAATTAGAATGCTATTTGCATATTCATCTTACATGAACATTAAACTTTTTCAAATGTATCTAAAGTATGCATTTCTAAATGGTTACTTGCGAGAAGAAGTTTATGTGGCTCAACCTCTTGGATTTGAAAGTGACGAGTTTCTAAATCATGTTTATGAACTTGAAAAAGCTCGCTATGGTTTAAAACAAGCCCCAAGGGCTTGGTATGAAAGAGTGTCAAAGTTTCTACTTGAAAATGGTTTCAAGAAAGGATTAGTTGACAAAACCCTTTCCATCAAGACTCATGAGAAAGATATTTAGTAGTTTAAATCTTTGTTGATGATATTATGTTTGGAGCTACTAATGATTCTTTTTGCAAGGATTTCTCAAGTCTTATGAGCAGGAAATTTGAGATGAGCTTAATGGGAGAATTGAACATCTTCTTTCGACTGCATGTACAATAGATGAAGAAAGGAATCTTTCTGCATCAAAACAAGTATACTAAGGACTTGATTAACAAGTACAATATGTCTCACTCCAAATTTAAGAAGACTCCTATGAGTTCTACACTATCCTTAGATAAGGATCAAGATGACAAGAGTGTAAATCAGAAAGAGTATAGAGGTATGATTGGATCTCTGGTATATCTCACTGCTAGTAGACCATACATTATGTTAAGTGTCTATGTGTGAAAGATTTCAATCTGATCCCAAAGAGTCACATTTAACTGCTGTTAAAAGAATATTCATATATATAAATGGTACCGATGACTTAGGGCTTTGGTATCTAAAACAGTCTAACTTCTCTCTTTGTGGATATTCATATGCTGAATTTAGAGGATATAAAGTTGACAGAAAGAAAACTTCAAGGTTTTGCCAATTCCTTGTTTCATCCCTAATCAGCTGGAATTCAAAGAAGCAGAACTCTGTGGAATTATCAACAGCTGAAGCTGAATGTATAGCAGCTGGAGCATGTTGTCCACAAGTGTTGTGGATTGCTCATAAAATGAGGGATTTTGGATTTGATTTCAAAGAAATACCTATCAAATGTGACAACACGATTGCTATTTCAATTACAAAGAATCCACTTCAGCATTCCAAAACAAGCACATAGATGCTAGACATTATTTCATGAAAGATCATGCTGAGAAAGGTGCTATTATTCTTGACTTGTTTCTACTAACATGCAACTGGAAGATATATTCACTAAACCATTGCCAGAAGAAAGATTTACAACCCTCAGATTAGAGCTGGGTATGCTTAATAAGGAAGCATTGGTTTAAGAGGAGTATCAGGTAATTTTAAGTTAAAGCTTTATGTGTTTCAAAGTTTTGAACTGATTTTCAAAGCCTTGATGTTACTTGTTTCAGCAGTATAGCTTTTCAAGGCCTTGAAATCCTTTCCAAAGCCTTGAAAATAAGTCTGTATGCTATCTAGTTAAAAATTGGATCTTTCAATATTGGGTGCTATCCAAGTAGATAATTGCTCAATATTGTTTTTAATTTTTTAAAATTTGTTTTCGTATAAATCAGTATTATTTTATTTCCTTTACCACATCACACACACACAAATTTGAATTTCACTCAAACTGTAAACATCTTAAAGAGATTTGGAAATATTTCTGTTTTCATATCTAACTCAAACTCTCTGGTATTTATCTTCTATCTCTCTCTCCTCTCTCCGTATCCCTTTTGTCTATCTTTTATCCACTCTCAAATCCTAATGAGCACAATAGGAGAATCCCAAAGAATCAAGATGGGTGGAGGTTAAAAGGTGGTTTCAGAAAAGAAGAGGAAGACTGCAGAAGATTTTATTCAAACTATCAGTGGTTGTTCTAGTTCCGGAACTCCAACTGAAAAAAAAGCTCCTTCTCCTCCAAAGAAGAAAATCCATAAAGATACGACACCAACTTATCTCATGAAGAAGAAGATACCAGATCAATCTGCTTCTGAGAAATAGCCAGAGGAACAAGTGACTAGTCCAATGAAGCTGAAGAAGAAGAAGCCTACTGCTGCTGACAAAGGTAAAGAAAAACTTTTAGAAGTTGAACAAGAGAAAAGCACTGGCAAAGAACTGCAGATCTATTCAGAAAAGCCACAGTCCCCTGGTAAGAATCTTTCCAGCAAGTGGTTTATTTCTCAAACTGCTAGAGGTCATAGGTTAGATGGTTTTGCTTCTAGACCAGTAGCCTATAGTAGAATGGTTAGTGTTAACATGATGAAAACCATGAATCTGGAGCGTGTTAAGAGGCTGAAGAAAAGCTATCTTTGGAAAGTTTTGAACCCTCCCGAAGTTGCCTACCCTAGGCTTACTAGAATTTTCAATCTGACTATGTTGCAACTCAAAAAAACTGTTAATCTGGTGATTCAATCCAAAGTTGTTGGGATTACAATGGAGTTAGATCACTCTAAGTTTGCCAATGTCTTAGGATGCCCAAAAAGTTATAACACAAAAAACTATCCCAACAAAGTTGAAGCTTTGAAACTGGCTAAGGAAGAATTCTTTCTACTTAATGTATTTACCTCCTCTAAACAGTTAACACACTCTGTGCTAACTATTGAAGCCAAATTTTTTTTCACAATCTTGATGAGGTGTGTAGTGCATAGAGAGAATTCAAAAGAGCTGCTGACTGAGAAGGTATTGTATTTGATGTATTTGATCATGCATGGATATGAGATTGATCTTCCAACAATTGTGATGGAATACACGCTCTACTCCCAGACCAAAGAAAGAAAGCACCCTTTGCATTATGCTAATCTGCTTTATGCATTATTTCTTCACCTTGACCTTCCTACTGACAGAGAAGAAACGGTTACCACTGGTTTTAGCATGCTTGATGAGAAAGCATTTGAGATAATTGGTGTTGTGAAAACCAGTGATGGGATATGGAAGTTATACTCTGATCTGTCTGAGAAAGATTTGCCAAGAACTTTCTTAAACTCAAGGCCTTGAACCCTCCTTCAAACCTCTCATCTCAACCTCAAGACCTCTCAATGGTGGTTCAAAGACTTGATATTCTTGATAAGGATATGTGAGCTGAAGGAAAATCAGCATCAGTTTGGCGCTGAATTCAAGCAAGTAAAGTATATGGTTGAAAGTATCTTCAAGAGCATCAATTTACTTCATGTGTAAGAAGAGGTGTATCAAGCTCAAAAGGATCAAAGAGGGATGCAAAAGGTTCAACCAAAGATCTGCTCAATGAGCATACAACTCACGATGAGGCTACAAGGGTGGTGGACAAAGGAAAACAAGTCATTCAGGAACAGGGTGATGAAGAACATGAACAAGCTAATGCTGACAGTCCATACTATGGGATGTTGATCAAGGATCTCAAGAAGACGAATAACAAAGTTGTCATTCCAGAGATAGTGACTGAAGAACAACTGATTGAAGAAGCTGGAGGTGCTGGTGGTGAAGTTGTTCAAGAAGAAGAACAATAAGATGATGAGGATGAAGAAGATAGTGAAGGAGAAGATGCTGAGCCCAAGGGAGATGGAGACCCAAACCCTCAAATCTTCCCTCTTCTTTCTTTCTTTTTCAATGTCTTGAATCTTTCTTCAAAGTCTTGAATTTTTTTATCCTTTCAAAACTTTTTACTCAGTTTTCCAAACTTTGATCCAACATTTTCTCATTATTTTTTGATGATTCAAAAAGGGGGAGAAATTTATGTGTTTATTTTTTTACTTATAGTAATTTTTATCTGGCTTAGAGATCTGGTTTAGATCAATAGGGTTTTCTAAACATTGCTACTGTTTTACATTTCTGAAATAAGTTGGATCACTTGGATCTCTTATGTTACAGTTTATTATTGTCGATTGTAATGTGCTCTAATGAATATTTTTTGCAGAATAACAGTCCCTACAAGATTGTGGTTTTGTCTTTCATCAAGGGGGAGATTGTAATTTAAACCTGTTTCAAAGGCTTGAAACAGTTTGTCTGTTTCAAGGCCTTGAAACTGCTTTCAAGGGTTTGAAACAATCCTGCATAATACAACATGAAGTTAAGGAGAAGTTTTGATTTCATTCCAACTCTTGATCTCCTAGGATTGATTATATGTCAGTTCATGATGAAAAAAAAATCATTCTATTACTCTAAACTGTGATTAATCTATCTGTGTGACCAAGTTTTGCAGGGATATACAGTTGCCTATTTTACAGGAAAAAGTTCCTAAACTGGAATGTGACGAAAAGGAAACTGAGCTATTTATTTGATTATGTGTGAGCTCAAATATGATATGGACCTTCCTAACTTACTCCTAAACAAAGTCAAGACAATATCCTTAAAGATACTGAGCAACTAGCTGTTGGAGGAAGTTGTTAAAAGATTCAAGATTTGAAGCTATTTTTCAGGAAAGTTTGTTGAGAAGATTTTGAAGATCTTCAATTCAAACTGACTGCTTAAAAGATGAAATTGTTGAAGAATTTCGAGAGACAATACATAGCAAGACACAGAGACATTAAAACAATAAAGAGGAGTGACAAGCAACCAAGAGGCTTATCTATATCACTCAATCCAATCATATGAAGAACACTCCATTCTCACTGAAGACTTAGTTCTCAGTGTTCTTCTCTTCTGATCATCATTTGTATATCATTTTTAAGTGGCACGTATGTTAGTTCGAGTAGTCACTAATTAGGACACCCTCGTTGAAATACCTGAATTTATCTAATGGGGGTGATTGTGCAATTTCTTTAAAACATTTATTACGAATACGGGGGCTAAACCATGCATTTTGAAAACATAAGGGGGGAGTAGTTGTCTTTTACATAAACAAATATAAATAATAGTGTATTTATACTGTATAATAATACCGTATTCCTATCCCCGTATAATACACGTATAATACTATAATAAAATAATAATAAAACAATAATAATAATTAAAATAAAATATATAATAATAACAATACTAAAATAATACCCCTACAACATTTTTTCTCCTTCCCCCTACATCACATACCACCTCCCTTATTTTTCTCCTCCCACAAAACAACTCATCTATTTCTCTCTTTCTCTCTCTCTCTCTCCCCGTCACCACATTCTTCCCTCTCTCTCTCTCTCTTTTGTTTCTCTTCTGACACACAAACACACACACCCTCTCATTTTTTTCCATCACAAAACACACCTCCCCTCATTTCTCTCTCTCTCCCCGTAACAACACACCTCCCCCTTCTATCTCTCTCACTCTCTCTCTTGTTTCTTTCTTTTCCCCCCTCACGGCAACACACACACACACCACACACACTCACAAAACTCTCATTGTCTCTCTCTCATCCCTCACCCGAAACATAACCCTCCCCATCTCTCTCGCTCATTCCCACGGCATACACACACACAAACTCACAAAAACTCTCCCAACTCACCCCTTCAACCCTCATCCCTCTCTATATAAACACCCTACATTACCACATCACACAACATCAACAACACCATCACCCTCCTCTTCTTCTTTGCCCTCGGCAAACGCCCAAAACCACCAACATCACCATCATCTTCTTCCCTCCCTCACAAACAACACCACTGCCACCACTCTTCTCTTCCCTTCACCATCATAACAGCCACCACCATCGCCTCTCTCCTTCTTCCTCAATACACAGCAGCAACACCCAAAACAACACCACTGCCGACACCACCACATCCATCATCACCACCTTCACCATCGCCACCACCACTGCCGAAACCACCACCGTCCCACCTTCTTCACTCTCCCTCCTCCTCTTCTTCTCCCTCGTCTCTCTCCCCGACCTCTCTCTCTGGGCTTACCTCTGCCCAGCCAGCAACCCACCATAAAACCCGCCGGAAACTCAACCCGACAACACATCACCGCCACCACTTCCACCAAGAGAAACCGCTGCACACCCATATCTCTCTCTCACCCCCTCTGTTCTCTCTCTCTGCGCTGGGTCGTCTCTGCCCAGCCAAGACCGCCGGAAATTCCGTCGGAAAACCCAACAGAGAACAACTCGCCATCACCACCGAACCCACCTTCTCCAAACCCCCCTCAAAAGCTCTCAAACCTCTCTGTTACCCACCTCTGTTCGAAAACAGAACAGTAGCAGCAACAACAACCTGGCCGGACCACGTCCGACGTCGCCGCCGCCATGAACGCCGGCGTGGAACTCAGCCCAACCACCACCGACACACCCATCGCCTGAAACTCGTCTCCCTCGCCTCCAGGAGGTCCGACGAGACCAGTGAAGGCCTCGAACGAACCCAGAAACGCCGAACCCATCATCGGCGATCTCCACCTCCGAACCCGACGGTCGGAGGCTCGACCCGCTTCGCCCGTTGACCGTTTTTCGTGATTCTTCGCGTGGGTAAGCTCTAAATCGCCTCCTAGTTCCATTACAATGATCAAAATCGAGTTGTGTTAGCTAAAGATCGAATTGGTTGAAGTGGGTTGATGACGATACGTGAAAAACAAATCGGGGGGTGAAAGTGTCTTTTTCCGAAACTGTTGGGGGTGACTATTTTTACATACAAACTGAATTTTTAGAGGGTGGGGGTGAAAGTGTCTTTTCATTAAACAGGGGGATAACCCTTACCACAACAATAAACACCCTATAAATGGTTGTGGGGGTACTAGTTGTAATTTCCAACATCTTTATTAATTGGTATATAAACCTAATAAATTAATTTCTGAAAATAGAATACAAATAATATTTTTTATTACTAACTTGGTTTGTCAACATAAATACTTGTAAAATAGTCTTGATATTCTTCTCAATAAATTGTTTAAGCTATTAATCCTACTTTCTTCTATAAATAGTGCTAGAATGATGTTTTATGACCCAAAATGATGATCCTCGTAATTATACTAGTAATAATGGTAACAAATAATAATAATAAATAAGCTCATTTAATAACTCATTTTATCAATACTCGAAATGAAATTTTAGATATCTTTCTCAAATAAAGTAACTTAATCCATGTATATATATATATATATATATATATCTTTTAAAAATAGTAGGCATAATACAAAAGGATACCGATTTGTATAGAATAATAAGAAAGCCGAAGAGAGTATTAGTTTATCTACCTAAAACATGTATATATATATATAGATATACATAAAAATAAATACATGCGAAACAATCAAATGGTGTTGTGCATAGTTGAAGTAATAATAATAATAATAATAATAATAATAATAATAATAATAATAATAATAATAATAATAATAATAATAATAATAATAATAATAATAATAATAATAATAATAATAATAAGCTTTTATAAATACAAGGGGTTGGGAGATTAATCAAGGACACGCGTTGCATATAAGTCATGACTAGAGTCGTTATGTAATTAAGCTATGTGTTGATAAGAACTTATTGCGTATTTGTAGACACTCAATTCGTAGACGACGAGTTTGTCGAGAACGAGTACGAGTACTAGGACTTCTCTTGTCGTGCTGCTTGCTACCGGTAAGTTCATATGTGCAATACTTTAACTATCAAATGTGATTTTGTGTGCGTAGAAATATGATCTCGTTATAACTTCCGATACTTGGAATTGAACAAATGTTGTGAATTGAGTTTTGAGAATCCTCTTTTGAATATTCGGTTGGAAATTATGAATCTTGAACCAATGATATTTTTATAATGACAAGTTGGAAATAAAGTGATACTCTTGAGAAATGATGGTCTGGAACCAGTCGTGATTATTATGAAACGACGGTTGAATAATGCACTATAACATAATTGGGGCGATGTACAGAGGATGTGTGTGGAGGCTAAGGCCGGAGGCGCATGTGAGTCGATCCTCCTAGGGTGCTAATCCTACGAGATTACATACCCTGCTCCATGGCTAGCCTGCGTGCACCCGGATTTTTATTTATGTGTGAAAACTATGGAGTACTACTTATACCAGTACGGGTCATTACGGTATAGGGGTGTCGACACTTAAGGTCTCATAGTTATGATTACGAGCGGGGATTGACGTAGGGGCTCCCATAACGCTCGGGTGAATTGGGAATCACGTTATCCCGAGAGGCACCCTATTGTGATATATATTGCATCTTGACCCCTCTGTGGACATTCGTTACCCGCTGGGCTCTAATACGCCTCAGCCAAATTAATGACGAGAACGGAAAAATTGAATTATGAGAACAACTACTGTGGATTTCTGCTACATATCACGTGTCTATAAATGCTTTGTGCCAAAAACTCGTTTTACTTATTGCAGTATGAATTTACTCAGTTTTTTTTACTGATTAAAATTTTCCTGCGGTCGGCTTGTGCTATTTCAAAACCCGCAGGTTACAAGTAAGGTGGGGGACGTTCACAACGCGGATGGCTAAAGTATCAGGCTGTATAGTACATCACCTAGTAATTTTCATATCGAATGTAATGTACTTATGTTTTTCAGAAAATGTCACTGGTTTATTATGAATGTATAATAACTTATATTTGGATTATCGATGGTTGTATTAACTAAGAACCGGCGATCCTGCTCCGTATCCAGTGGGGTTTATCTCCTCGGACGGAGGCATCTTTCCAAATATACGGTTCGGCCGTCCGTATGATTTGGGGGTGTTTCACTCGTTATGTAAATATAACCCTCTATGTTGCATTTCATGCAGTATGCATTATGTGTGGTTCGTGAAACTTATGTTGTTCTTCTATATTTTGTGTTATGTGGGTCAAGATCGAGCTAGGACCTAACTAGGCTTCGAGGTAACATTCTTAGAGTGTGAGACTAATTCGGGCATAGAAAGGTGAGTTACTTAACCTCCCAAAGCTTGTACCCAACCTTACTTATTATTTTGATACGTATATGTTTTAAACTGGCCCATGGTGCAATTTACATGCTTCAGTGTTTATGAAGAAATGTTCCAAGTTATAAATGTTCAATTGTTATTTGCAACATGATTTGTGTTCTCAAATGATTATTAGGACCCCGTGGATACAATAAACTATTTAAGATAATTCCTTATGACTGAAGACACGTTTCAGAAAGGCCACGATACCGGAGTGAAACCCCTTGTCGGGTATAGGCAGGCTACGACCCTTTTGTCGGGGAAATATAAGTAGGCTTGCGTCGCCTCACGAGCCGTCGCGATGGACATGTCCCTATGTTATGTTATGTCACGATGGTTATCACGGGCCTAAGAAAAACTAGTATGATTCATGCAAGTGTGTTCTCAGTTACACATGTTACGTTTTTAATTTATGTGAAATAATATTACTCTAAAGTTTATGAAATGATTTAATTCATGTCCATGGTATAAGTTAGCCTTTTCGTCTTTCAAACCTACGAAGGGGCGTAACAATAACTCACTGAGCTAGTTAAGCTCACCCTTTTGGGACTTTATTTTTCAGGTAACAAGGAGACCGAGAATGTCCAAGAGTGATTATCTTGCATGATGTGTGGCTGCGTTATTTTGGAGACCTTAACTCTGTCGTCTAGTGTATCTATAAACTGGTTTGAATTTGTAAGATATGTTAGCATGTTTTGGCCTAGGGAGGCTTTTGGCTATGTATAAATTGGAACTATGTATGTATGACTCATGAAATTTATTTGTTATCCCTCGCTACCCCTGAATTATGTTATGTCATGTCACCAGTCGAGCGGGCTAACTAATATTTTATTTACAAGTACAAGTTTTGGGACTTTTCATCCGAAACAATACTTATTTTCTATCACAAATCAATTTTCTTATTTTTTTTATCCTTGACGTACCTAACGTTTTCTTAGTTAAGCTTCCGCCAAAGAAAGAAAAAAAATTATTATTAATTTTTTTTTTCATAAATTACTTGTTTATCCCCTCGACGAGTTAAGGCCTCATCGGCGCCTGTCGCACTTCCCTTTCGTTAATCGGGGGTCGTCGGGAGAGTGGTGTGACAGATTATGTTAGGGGATGTGATTCTGGTACATGATGTTTGAACCAGTTTCCAAGTGGGAGAACTGTTAGGGTGGAGCCTGGTTCATGGGCGACCCGTTTTATGAATCGAATTGGTTCATGTTTTGCCATGACTCCAAGAAGGAGACATGATTCGTGGAGTGAAGGCTTGGGCCGGCTGGCCCAAGCCGTAGCGATCACGAACATGTCTTGCGGGCTTTCGGGGTCAACGCCCCCCAAAAAAATATTTTGACCCGGTTTAAGAGGTCGTTTATTTCTGGAGTTCTTAGGGTTCGTCGCAAGTGTGTTGAGTGTTCTGATTTCACTTGTAATTCTCTCTAAGACGTTTCGTCTGTTTTTAGTGAAATCTCTGCAACTCCGTGGACGTAGGTTGTTTTGCTGAACCACGTCAATCTATGTGTTTATTTTTTTCTTTCTGCATATTTCGTTTTTCACAACATTCTCTTCCTTTTCTTCTCCCTTGATATGGTGAAAATTCTCATGAGCAACCAAAATGTTGTCAGAAATTAATAAATGCACTTTGGCTTTCACTAATGATCTTATCTATAACCATACTCAATCTTGTAGCCAAGACTTCGGACATAATATTATAGAGCACTGAACAAAGACTAATTGGCCTGTAATTTTTCACATAGGTGGGATTGCTCACTTTTCGAATCAATGTGATGCGAGTAGTGTTGATACATTTGAGGATGTTACCAATGCTTAGGGAGCTTTTGACTTATTCGCATACATCCTCACCAACCAGGTGCCAATAAGCTTGAAACAATCTTGGGAGAAAACCATCATAGCCTGGTGCTTTATCAAGACTAAGAAAGAAGAAATATTATTTTATGTCAGTATCTGTGGCTGGTTTAGTAAAAAAGTTTCTCTTGAAACCCTCCTTGTGACATTAGCGATGACTAGGTGAATGTGTCCATCAGAAACATCATTAAGGAGTTCATAGTAAAATTTGCTGAATTCCTCAAGAATGAGAGCTAGATCCTCTGTCCATGTACCATTAGCTATAAGGACCCCTTTAACTGTATTTGAGATCCTTATTTGCTTGAGTGAGGCATGAAAGAATGAGGTACTTTTGTCTGCTGCCATAAACTACTCCTCTATAAATTCTGCTTTCCAGATATCTTCTTCTTCAAACCACAAAGCATTAAGCTCTAATTCCAAGTTTTTTTATCAACTTAGTGTCTGCATCAGGCCCTATATTTCTCAGGAACTGGTAATCAGGCTATTTCTTTTTTATTGAGAGGAAATTTCACTTCTTCCACTAGTTCCAATTCCTCCACTTTGCCTTAGCAACTTCAATTTAGTCTTCAACATGTACATTGGAGCACCTTTAATATCAATTGACCATGTATCCTTAAAAGATTTTTAGCATCACCTCATTTGGTCAAAGAGGCTACAAAAGTGAAAAATATGAGCTTAACAATGACAACTCCTTCATAAGAGTTATCCTAAGTACATTTTACATTGTTATTTGTTTGCGTTTCTGTGACAAGTGATGAGATTCGAGCCAAAGTATGAAGAAAATGTGTTTTTGGATATTTTAGAGCTTAAACACACAATCCGAGTGTTTCTTGAATTATTTGATACTAGGGGATTGCCCGTGCCCGAGGGCACTACCTAAAAACACGTTTCACGGCCTATTGTAATTTCATAAATAAAATGAATAATTGTATTAACTAATCTGGAATAAAGGAATTCCTTTTTTATAATTATGATGAAGGAGTGGGTAGTTAAGTGGGTAGTTAAGTGGGTGGTAGATGAGATCTAAGGGCTGGGGTTAATTCAATCTAACGGTCTAAAAGACATTTTAAAGTTAACCATCCTAATTTATAATATAGATTTGATTTGTGTAATTTATCACATTTTATCTTCGCGGTAGTGTTAGTATTGTGATTTCTAGGAATAATGCATGAGGAGATCAAGTGGAGAGGAGAAACAAACTTCGGAAACAAAGCAAGCTCAAGAAGAAGCAAGAGAAGCAACGTTAGAGGAGAAAAAGTTACCAACCTTCACTATTTGGATGATGTTGGGTTATAAAGGGACTGTTATAGTGAGATCGGTGGAAAATGAAAGTATACTCAAATATCTTTTTAACGGTAGGTCACGGAGCTTAATCAAAGGCCGGACGAGAAAGATATGGTTCGTTGAAGACAACACAAAAATGAAGAAGAGCTGGTGAAGTTGCTCTGTACCAGACTTCCCTCTCCAGGATACTTCTGCAGCTACAGAGGAATTTTGGAGCAAGGTCTACAGAATTAGAAATTAGACATCCAGAGATTTCCAATGATATAAGATAGACCCAAATCGTATTCCGGATGGGGGAGAAAAGTCCCGCGCAAGATCATCATACAATTATGTCCGGAATTTCAAACTGGAGGGGCTAAATTGCAAATTCGGCCAAAATACATAAAAAAAATCGTGCAGAGGCCTATATTTAACTTCTTAATTTTTTACCTAGAAGGCAAAAGAGGCTGCTGGAGAAAGTGGGAGAAAGGCTCTCGTGCTATTGGAGAACGCTTGGAGCTCGGAATCATCGTTTGATCCCTTCTTCTCTTGTTTTTCTTTGTTTTTGCTCATGATCACACAAACTTTTGCTATTGTGATCATGAGAATGTCTAGCTAATTACTCTATTTAGGATTTGTCCATGGTAGCCAAGGTTTGAAGCCGTTTTGGCAAATTATGAATTTGATTAACGTTTTGCTTAAATTTAATTGATGATGTTCTTGTTTGCTATGTTTAATTCATGCTCTTAATCTATATTAGTGTTGTCTGATAACCAATATCAAGATCTTAGGTAATACGTTAGTGGAAGCAACGAATTACTCGGATAATTGAATTGAGCACGTAGTCGCAGCTTAGATGAATCAACCATTGATTGTGAACTTTGAGTAGAATTAGTGGATCCTAATATATGTCATAGGGAAAATTAGAACTTGGTGACTCGGTTGTAATTTGATCTGGGAATAGAAAGCTACCTTCGTAACTCTGTGTTTCAAAACGTAGTTTGTTAACCGTGAATACCTAGTGATCCTAGAGAAATCCCGATTCTCGTCCTTTGTGTTAATCTTAATTTTTGTCATTAGCTTGTTCTTCAATTATTTAGTTCAGTAATCAACTCAAACTGTTTTCCCTCACAGAGTTAATCGTTCTAATTAGTTCACAACAAGTCCTATGGGATTCGACATTCCTATCTTTCACATTATTACTAGAACGATAACTGTACACTTGCGTTGAATCGTCACAAACAGTAACATTAGAAGCTTCTGCATCAAGAAGAAGAGCTAAATGATCATAGCAACTGCAAGTGAGATGAAAGAGTTATACTTTTTTAAACTAGCCAACCCAAGCATGAGAACACAAGCATCTGTCCAGCCTCTCTTCAATAAAAGGCATTAGCATGCCTATTATTTCTCCAAGTGAAGGGATAACCTTCAAAGCTAGTGTCAATGAGGCCACTATAAAAAAAAATATCGACGGGCTGGCAAGAAAATTAGGATCTACGAATCTTCCCCCTTTCAGAAGGAGATGACAATTCATTAAAGTCACCCCATACTAGAAAATTATCAGCCAAAGTAGTAATATAAGAAATCGAAAAAATGATATTGATTAAGCCTCAGTGCATCATGAGTGTCGAGATGGACAAAAATAATATGCCAAGTAGAAGAACGCATATTAACTACAACATGAAAAAAGAAGCTACTGAATTTGACAACTAGCAGTGATACCTCTTTCCTCCGAATGGTGCCAATGCCTCCACACCTACCTCTAGGATCAATCCATAGGTTGTTTGTTTTTTTTTAGTTTGCATACTTCTTGAACATGGAAGTAGATTTCTGTTATATTTCACAAAGGAAGATAATCTTGGGACAGTGGAGATGAATGAGCCTCCTGTATTGTCGAACTCAAGTCCCCACCAGCACCTTGACAGTTCCACGCCAACATCTTCATTGGTCAGGGTGGGGCCATTTGGGGCCAGCTACCTCCACCCTAACCAAATATTTTGGAGCGAAATCATCTGCGTTTCTGGATTTCTTAATCTCCAAAAAATAATTTTCTTTAGGCTCATCAAGGAGCATGGCATCATTAAAATTCCTTCTTTTCTTATAGGCGCTGAAGAAGAAGAAGAGATTCATCCACTAGCGCTCTTGTGTTTTGCAGCTGCAGCATCTCTTGCCATACATTTCCATTTTTTTCCATCAGAGGGTTTCTTCAAATAAATACCCTAAGATTGAAGAAAAATGACACCATATAAATACCCTTTTTCTCTTCCCACTATTCTTCAATATCTAACTCTCTCTATCCCGCCTTTCTCTCTCATCACCTCCCAAACACATCCGACCGAAATCCATCCCCACCTCCATTCATCGGCCATAAACACAATCTCAGAAGAAAATTATCTTCTCCCTCTCCTCCTCCCCGACTCCTTCCTCTCCCTCTCCCTCTCCCTAAAGAAGTCACTCTCTCTCACCCATTACCAACAACAGCAGAAGAACCCATCTCAGATCCGGAAAGAAGGAAAGAGGAGCAGAGAGAAGGGGAGGTGTTGGGAAGAGGAGTCGACGAAGGTGGTGACAAGTATCTCCAACGGATTTAGCCTCCACCGTCATCTTCACCGGAGACAGCGAAGTCGGCGATGGATCGCGCATATCTGATAGACGGCGAAACGAAGATGATCTCATGGAAGATGGGCAGCTCACGACGCAATTTCTCTTCTTGGTATACCTCAGATTCCCGAAAAAAGAAATGGAGTGGTGGTGAAGGGTTCCGTTCTGGTCTTTCCGCGTCGTCCCAATCGCAGATCCAGAATCGAGAGGTTTGATTCGATGGAATTTGTTGTTGGTGGTGGTGAGTATGTGAGAGAGTGTGAGTCTATAAGAGCAGAGGCATGGATGAGTAGAATGTGAAAAGGACGGTGGTGATTGTGGTGGTGAATTCATGGTCTGTGGAG
Organism: Linanthus parryae; assembly: GCA_023055425.1. NCBI lineage: Eukaryota > Viridiplantae > Streptophyta > Magnoliopsida > Ericales > Polemoniaceae > Linanthus > Linanthus parryae. Next base: position 49,176,730 of record JALGPY010000003.1, on the reverse strand, counting down.
TTAATTGGAAATGGTGGTCTGATGGTTAATTGGTAGGCAATGGAGGACAATGGTGGGTGTGATGCTCAAGTGGTTGACTTGGGTATTCCAATTGGGAGTTTATAACAGATTGCAATGGTGAATTATTTGACCATGGTGATCTGGTTGTACTGGTGATGGTTTGGAGGTAAGATGGATGAGTCTGGTTGTTTGTTTGCATGTCAGACTTAGGAGATGGTGACAGTGGAAGTAGGAGGCAGTTTAGTTGGTATATGAGGGATGGTTATGGTCATGGTGAGTGTAGAATTTGTAAGGGTGTTGGAATATGGTTATGGAGTAGGAGCAGGTTTTGTGATGGTCAGGGTTTTTGGTTTTGGTTGTTGATGTGGTTTGTAGTGAATATTGGTCTGATAGTTTGGTTTACGAGTTGGTGGGTTTGAATCGGCAGTAGCTGCTGGCGGTGAAGAACCCCAAGAACACCATGGTGGAGGTGAAGAAGAACACCAAGAATAGCAAGAACGCCGAGCAATATCACCAAGAACACCCAGAAAAATGTGGTATGGTCAAGGGTAGAATGGTCTCAATATTTTAACAAAAAGGTGGTAGTTGTCTAACGTCCATCCACTGACATGGGTTTTTTTTTTGTCTCTCACAGGGGGGTATTTGTATACCCCCAAACGTGAGGGGTGTTTTGTATATAACCCATACAAGGAGGGTGGTTTTTGTCTTTTACCCTAAAAACTTCCCTTTTTGAGGGTTAATTGCATTTTACCCCATGTACTTAAGGGTTTGTCCAAAATACCCCCCTGAAGTCTAAAATGTTGCAACATACCTCCCTGTGGTTTAGTTTTCGTGCAGTTCCGTTAAAACTAACAGAATCCGTTAAGTTTTAACATTTTCCCCATTATACCCTCACCACTCACGCAAAAAAAAAAAAAAAAAAAAAAAAACTACGCTCACAAACAAAACCAAATCTAAAAAGGAGGTCCGATGAAGGAGGAAGAAGAGGAGAGGAGGAGAAGAAAGAGGAAGCTGAGAAGAAGGAGGAGGAGGAGGAGGAAGGAAGGAAGAAAGAAAGGTGGAGGAGGAGGAGGCGACTGGGCTGCTACGACGAACATGGGACGAGGAAGCCGACGAACCAGGTTGGTGACGGTGATGGCAACCCATGTGGAAGACGGAGGCGGCGCAGGCGGAAGGCGGCGCAGGTGGACGAGTTGCCTCTTCCTTATCCGTCTTTTCCAGCAATCGACGAGCAAACCTTTGAATCCTCACAAATCTCAGATTTCTGATTGACGAGCCGTTCATTGATTCTCAAAACACATCTAAGATTTCTGGCTATGCAAACACAATTAGTATCTTTTTATACATCCACACCAGAAGGTTCCAATTCAGGACTTCCTCAGCCAAGATTCTGATCGAAGAACAGTTAATAGTTATAAATTTCACGGATTTGAAAAGACATCTAAAACCCAGTAGATGGGTTTGTTAAATAAGCAATAAGAAATCCGCTATGCAGTGATAATGAAGTTTTTAGAGGTGTGATTGTTGTTTTGCCGCTCTTGGAGCTTGAAAATGCAGAAAACGGTTATTGTTCTTACCTTCTTGGGTTGCCCATAGGATCAGAGCAAGGGCAATTAAAATTTCATTTTCAAGAGAGGAGAGAGAACACAGAGAGGAAGCTTGTGATGATTATCTTTTACACAAACAAAACGGCAGTGCCACATATGTTTCTGTCTAGTTTTTTTTGGTCGAGTTTTCAGTCCGTTTAGTCGTTTTGGAGAAAGGCAGTTTAGAGAGAGAAGTGAACTGATAAAATGAAGAGGTCGGAAGGGCTTATGCTATTTATACAAGGGTAGTGAAGTCTTTTTACCCTTAGTGAAGTCTTTTTACCCTCAATAACGGAAAAATACCCCTTTACTGCACAAAAAAGAAACCACAAGGAGGTATACTGCAACATTTTAGACCTCAGGGGGGTCTTTCGCACAAACCCCTAGGTACAGGGGTTAAAATGATATTAACCCGTTTTTTAATATTTCTGATTTCGGACCTTCAAATTTACATTGTCCCGTGAGAAAACAAAGTAACCTGAACAGAAGCCAAAGAGTAGGAGATAGCAATAGCCGTCAAAAACAGCGAGGAAAAATGTTGGTAAAGCTCCAACACATAGATTTGAACTGCTTCCATGTTCTGAGCTCCATCAAAACCTCCACCAACCCAGGTGGTGCCGTCTCCGTTTCTCTACCGGAAAAGGTCGACCCCATCAAGAAACAACCCGAGAGTCTCAATGGAAGTGTCAATAGCGGCAGAGTTCAGAGGCAAAAACCCAATCTTCTTCATCAATCCAGCTCAACCCCACATAAATACGTCAAAAACCCAGATGGAAAGAACAAGTACGGTGCTAGAATTGAGTACCAGAGGCCTTCCGTGGAGAAAATTGTTCCAAATGGTGAAGTGGTAAAGATGCACACCAGGTGTTCGACGAAATGGCTACGTTATGGTGGGTGCATTCCTGCAATTCTGGAGGCATTAGAAACAGTAGTGGACTTAGACGAGGCGTTAAAGCCGTGGGAAGAGAGTCTTACCAACAAGGAGAGGACTATAATTCTAAAGGAACAGACCAGTTGGGAGAGAGCATTGGAGATTTTCAATTGGTTCAAGAGGAAAGGTTGTTATGAATTGAATGTGATTCACTACAACATCATGCTCAGGGTTCTTGGGAAAGCGCGGCGGTGGGGCTTAGTTGAGAGCCTGTGGGATGAAATGAGGAAGAGAAGCATTTTGCCTATAAACTCCACTTATGGGACATTGATTGATGTGTACAGCAAAGGTGGGCAGAAGGAGGAAGCTCTTCGCTGGTTGGAGTTGATGACGAAGCGGGGGATGGAACCCGATGAGGTGACTATGGGGATTGTTGTTCAGACATATAAGAAGTCGGGGGAGTTCCACAAGGCGGAACAGTTCTTCAAGAAATGGTCATTGGGAAAGTATTCATCAGATGAAGGAAAGAATTGTAAACCCATCAATGGAGATTCGAGAAGCCATGTCTCGTTGAGCTCGTATACATATAACACCCTGATAGATACATTTGGTAAGTCTGGGCAGCTTAAAGAAGCATCTGAAACATTTGCAAGGATGCTGAAAGAAGGGGTTGTCCCGAATACTGTTACTTTCAATACAATGATACATATTTGTGGTAACCATGGCCGGTTGGAGGAAGTTTCTTCTTTAATGCATAAAATGGAGGAGCTCCGGTGTTTACCTGATACTAGAACTTACAATATCCTTATTTCTCTTCATGCCAAGCATGATGATATTGATAAAGCAGCAAAGTTCTTCAAAAAGATGAAGAAGGTGTCTCTTGAGCCTGACCTTATTAGTTACCGCACTCTGTTGTATGCATTCTCAATAAGGCGCATGGTCGTTGAAGCTGAAGAGCTCATTTCAGAGATGGATGGAAAGAGTCTTCATATCGATGAATTTACCCAATCAGCGCTGACTAGAATGTATATAGAAGCTGGCATGCTAGAAAAATCATGGTCATGGTTTAATAGGTTTCATCTTGCAGGAAATATGAGTTCTGAGTGTTACTCTGCCAACATTGATGCATTTGGCGAGCGTGGGCATGTTATAGAAGCTGAAAAAGTTTTCATGAGTTGCCAAGAGGGTAGAAAACCCACTGTCCTCGAGTACAACGTGATGATCAAAGCTTATGGGATCAACCAAAGATACAACGAGGCTTGCCAATTATTGGATAGCATGAGCAACAATCATGTAGTTCCAGATAAATGTAGCTACAATTCTCTTATCCAAATGTTAGCTAGTGCTGATCTACCAAACTTAGCAGTCATCTATGTGAGGAAAATGCAGGTGGCAGGCTTGGTAAGCGACTGTATCCCTTATTGTGCAGTAATCTCTAGCTTTGTGAAGCTAGGGCAGTTGGACATGGCTGAAGGAGTATTCAAAGAAATGGTTCAGCATAATGTAACACCAGATGTCGTCGTTTATGGTGTACTGATAAATGCATTTGCCGATACTGGAAGTGTTAAAGAAGCTCTGCATTACGTTGATGCATTGAAAGTGGCAGGCATGCCCATGAATGCCGTGGTATGTAACTCTTTGATAAAGCTCTATACTAAAGTTGGGTACTTGAAGGAAGCAGAGGACACATTCAACATGCTACAATCGTTCAAAGAAGGCCCTGACGTTTACTCTGCAAATTGTATGATTGATCTCTACAGTGAGCGATCGATGGTTCAAGAAGCTGAAGAATTTTTTGAAAACCTCAAGAGCAAAGGTCAGGCGAACGAGTTTTCATATGCTATGATGTTGTGCATGTACAAGAGGCTGGGGAGGGTTGAGGAAGCAATTCGTATCTCTCAGAAGATGAGAGAGTTAGGACTTCTGACTGATCTGCTGAGTTATAACAATGTGCTGGGATTGTATGCATCAGATGGGAGATTTAAGGAGGCAGTTGCGATTTTCGAGCAGATGATGAAATCCTCCGTGCAGCCTGATGATTGCACCTTCAAGTCACTTGGACTTGTGCTCGTGAAGTGTGGAGTTTCAGCACAGGCTGTTAGCAAGCTGGAATTGACAAGGAAGGAAAATGCGCAAATTGGGATAGAGGAGTGGATGTCTACGCTTTCGGCTGTTGTTCGTGTAGATCATAGCGACTTCGATGATGATGCCTAGAAAGTAGTACCTTGATACCTACTTGTACCTCCAACAGAAGGTTAGTAGTACATACTAGTATTGTAAAATTAGGAAGGGGCTATGTTGTAGTATTATTATCCATATGAGCCTGCAAGAGTGCAAGTAATGAAAATAACTTGTAATTTGAGGCTGTTTAATTCCAACAAGTTTATTCCTATCTGAGTTGGATCTGGAATTTATAGTCGGATATATCTTTACTCTTTAAAAGAGTGAAGATTCAGAAAGTGTTCTTAAAAGAATTTAACAGAAAGCCCTTGGTTAATGACTTTATCGTTGTGTTGTTATGTTATCACCTCGGATCATATGCTAGTCATTGTTGGATCATCAAATTAGTGATCGGAAGAACCCATAATCGTTCTGTTGGCGTCAATTTCATGTTTGATAGTCAAAGGGCAGATCATGGTGATTTGATAGTTCTAAGGCTGAATCTGATTGTTGTTCATGGCAAGTATTGAATTGTACTAAAAGCATCCAAGTTACTTCACTTATGATGCTGCTGTGGTTGATGGCAGGTAACGAAAGCAATTTCCTTAGTTATCACTCTGATTATAATCATATATTTGATTGATGACCTTAGTTATCACTCTGATTATAATCATATATTTGATTGATGATTATTCACGATTTCACGGCTTCTGAATGTCAATAATGGTTTATTGTTTTCATCAGTTGGGTTCTTGTTAGTTAATCTTAAGAGTTTTTTCTGATTGATGTCAGAAAACCAATATCATTGACAGGTTTCATGTTTTCTTTGAACATCAGCCTTATTCTCACTGTGAAGTATATATGGAAACTGCCAAAAATAACTACTAGGTTGAAAGTGTTCTCTTGAAATTGGTTTTTAGATAAATTTTATACACTCCATCAAGACTACAATGCTCGGGTGTTATATAATTTGATTGTTCTATGCTATACCTGAACAAAAGTGAGTCCACTTTCAACTAAAAAGAGTGAAGCACTCGAAATGGTTAACCAACATTGTCTTTTCTCCAACTTTTTTACAAGTTTAAGAGATTAACCTTTTTATGACCAATTGATTCTTGTTTGTCGCATCTCTTCTCTCTTCCTACTTCCAGTTGCAGATCAATATATGACGGAGTCTCTTAAAAAATATGGTAAATGTATCTGTTCTCCTGTACTTCTACTCTCTTAAAATTATATTTAGCGTCCTATACTTGCTAGCAATCTCATAGAGGAGGTATACAAGCAAGAATTTATCATTGAATCCGACGGCTAAAAGACACTCTCACCTCCTCTAGTTTCACTGATGGACACTTTCACCCCCTCTAGCCTGGAAAAGGAAGTTTCATCCGTTCAGTGTGCCGTACTTCAAGAAAGTTACACCCCCTGATTGTGAAATGGATAGTCTCGGGGCGGAATACGTCATTGATAATAGTTTGGAGACAAATTTGCCCCTCACATCATGCAAAAAGTCTATTATACCCTTGAGGAACCCCTATATTTTGCATAATATATGAGTAAGATTGTCCAAAAAAAACTAGTTTTAGTGACAGATCGCAACTCCAGACTACGGTGTCACAATATGGGGTTTAGAAGTCCGTCACACTAAAGGGGTGAAAGTGTCCTTTTCCAAACTAGAGGGGTGAAAGTGTTCTTCAGTAAAACTAGAGGGGGTGAGTGTCTTTTACCCTTCATTCAATTAGAAACCAGGAAAGACGACGGGATTGACCAAGTCTTCCCAGTTCCCAGTATAGATTGCCTTCAGTACTTTTCTGAAGAATCTCCTCTGTTTCCGGTCATTAATTTTTTGATGGGTGCTTCAAGCAACTTTGGTTTGCTGCTTATTATTATCTGATTGGCATCGATTTTAGCAGAGTTGTCTTGATTTGAGATTTTTTTTTTTTTTTTTTTTTTTTTTTGGGTAAACAACGTTCTACAAACAACCTAAGACAAAATTAACCTAACACAGCCAACACCCTGGCTATCTGCAACAAGAAAAGAATTACAATAAGAAGGAGCCATCTTCAATAACTGCTTCTGGGAAGAAGAAGAACAAGCTTTAGCAAGACAGTCAGCAGTCTGATTTGCTTCCCTCCAAACCTGCTGAACTTCACTCCTGGTCACGGCCATTAATCTTCTGATATCACTAACCAGCAACCAAAACACAGAGCTTGAACTACCATGAAGAATTAACTGCACTGCTCCTCCAGAATCAGATTCAAACATGGCCTGTTTCCCTCCATTTTCATGCAGCAACACTAGACCTTTATGAATGGCCCAGAGTTCAGCATTTAAAACTGATACATTTCCCACAAAACTGGTGATAACCCCAAATCCAGATACCATCCTGATTTCTGCACACAATACCAATAGCCATTCCTTGGTGAATATTACCTTCTGCACAATCAACATTAATCTTGAAGTGGTGGATCTCAGGCCTTGTCCAACACACCCAAATAGCTTTCTTAAACACTCTATTCAAATCCAATCCAAGAATAACATCAATCTGTTTGGCATAATTTTGGATGATCCTTACAGCATCACCAGGAAACTGAAAAGTTTCTTCATGCATCTTCTTATTATGCCACATCCATATTGAAGATACAGCTGCCAAAAAGAGGGTTGGCCAAGAAATATTTGCAGAAAGACCCCAATTCTTCTGCTTAATATTGTTATCTACCCAATCTTCTAGATTCATTTCAAAGAAACCCCTCCAATAAGAGTTTTTAACTAGCAGTTTCCAAATGTGAGTCACCCAAGGACAATCTCTCAGGACATGTAAAGTATTTTCACACACATGATCACAAAAGAGACATTTAGCAGAAGAGATAATACCTCTATGAGCTTTGAGATATTGAGTGCATAATCTGTCTTGTCTAATCAACCAAAGAAGAGTTTTCCATCTTTGAGGCCCTTTTGTTTTCCAAATCTCCTTCCAGTACTTGGCCTGATTCATATTCAAATCTGAGTTTGCTAAGATTTTATAAGCAGAAGAAACTGTATATTGGCCATTACTAGAAGCCATCCAAATCACTCTATCTGCATCCTCTTCATTATCTTACACTCTCACACAACTTAGTAATTCCAACATGGAATATGGCAAACAGTCCTCAAGCTGATCTAATTTCCACCCCTTAATGGAGTCCCAATAGTCAGCTACTGTCCTCTGAAGCAAATCATCATTCACCTCTCTAACAGCAAAATCCACCAATTTAAATTGTCCCAACCAGGGCTCAAGCCAGAACAGAGTAGTCCTACCATTACCAACCTTCTTGCCTGCACCATTTCTAACAGCTTTAACAGCTGCAAACAAGTGCTTCCACACTCTAGAGTGATGAGAACTCAGAGGTTTAGACCCATATTTCTGGGTGAAAATTCTAGAAAAAATAGAATTCTCATACTTCAATCTCCAACCAGTCTTACCCAACATAGCTAAATTAAAATAAGCAAGGTTCTTAAAACCCAATCCACCCATCTCCTTAGGGGTTCAAGCTTTATCCCACCCCACAAGAGGTAACTTAGCTTTTTCAGAACTACCACTCCACAAAAATTTCTTACAAGCTTTGTCCACCTCATTAATGACTGTCTGAGGAAGTAATGTAGACTGCATAGCATAGCAAGGCAGAGCTTGCAATACAGTTTTTATAACTGTCACTCTCCCAGCAAGAGAGAGCTGGTTAGCCATCCACCCACTAAGCTTAACCCTGACTTTGTCCACCAAAAACTGAAAGGTAGTTGCATTAAATTTCTTATGAATCAAAGGCATGCCAAGATGAGCTCCCAAATTATCAGTAAGCCCAATCTCCAACAAGCTACTCAGCTCAGAATCCTTCTCTCTACTAACCCCAGTAGACACAAACAGTTTAGATTTATCAAAGTTAATTGACTGACCTGTCTCCTCACAGAACTCCAGAAGAACCCTTCTCATTCTTCTAATCTATTTAGTTGTAGCTTCACCAAACAATAACAAATCATCTGCAAAAAATAAATGAGTTACTGCTGGCCCACCTCTAGCACAACAAACCCCCTTCCATTTTCCTTGAGCTACAGCAGCTTCAATTTTCTGAGCCAACACCTCCATAGTTAGCAAGAAGAGATAAGGAGAAATTGGATCTCCTTGTCTCACACCCCTCTCAGGCCTAATCCATCTATGTTTCTCCCCTTTCCATAAAACACTAAATCTAGTAGATGTCACAGAATCCATGATGAGAGAAGTCCAATTTGGAGGCAGCCCCATTTGTTGTAGGATAGACTTAATCAAACTCCATTTGACCTTATCATAGGCTTTGGCTAGGTCAATTTTTATAGCAACCCCACCCTTCTTACTCTTCATTTGATTTAGAGTATGCAACACCTCTTGAGCAATGAGAATATTATCACAAGCATGTCTACCAGGGAGAAAGCTAAACTGAGCTGGATGAATAACTCTTTGTAAAATTGGTCTCAATCTATGAGTAATCACTTTGGTAATAAGTTTCAGAACCACATTGCATAAACTTATTGGTCTAAAATGACCAAAAGTTTCAGGTTGATCAATTTTTGGAATTAAAACCAAAAGAGTATCATTTATACCATCAGGGAGCTGTCCTTGACAGATAGCTTTCTGCACCATAGCAACCAGAGAATGACCAACAGTCCTCCATTGATGCTGATAGAAGTAAGGTATGGTGCCATCAACCCCTGGACTTTTATAGCTCCCCATATAGAACAATACTTTGTGTACTTCAGCTGCAGTAATTGGTATCATCAATTCACCATACTCAGTATTGTTTAAAACACAACCCTTCCAAGCAAAATCCTGCAACTCTGGGCTGTCATCAGCATAAAGAGATTCAAAATGTAGAGAGACACCCTCTTTGAGAGCCACCACATCCTCACACCAGTCTTCTCCATTGAGTTTCAACATAGTGACTTTGTTCTTCTTCCTTCTGACCACAGTAGTGAGATGAAAGAATCTGGAATTTTTATCACCCAGCAGCACTTTATCAACTCTGGCTTTTTGGAACCAAAAAAACTTTTCTTGAGCTAACACTTTATTAAATTGACTCTGTAAGTCCACCTCCAGCTGCCTCAAGAAATCACACTCCCTTGTTGCAAGAGCTTTCTGAATACCCATTAATCTAGCTATCAAGTTCCTCTTTCTGCTAAAGATGTTGCCAAAATAAGAGACATTCGAGTCCTTCAACTTACTAGTAATGACACTTACTGCCTCTGCAATTGGCAGATCATTTCTCCAGTATTTCTGAACCAATTCACCAAAACTGACCTCAGTAAACCAGGCCAATTCTATTCTAAATGGTTTCAGATTAGGAGAAGGCTGAGGACCATCACACAAGCTTATAAGAAGTGGTTGGTGATCAGAGTTTACCCTAACTAAGTGTTTAACTCCAGCTTCAGGGTACATCAATCTCCATTTCTGATTACATAAAGCCCTATCAAGCCTTTGTTTGATATGGCCTCTACCACCCTGAGAGTTAGACCAAGTGAACTTAGGTCCTTCAAAACCCATATCCACCAAATTGCAAGAATTAATACATTCCAACATCCTTTCACATCTCTGAGAGTTAACATGATTACCCCCTCTCTTCTCCTCAGAAGAAACTACTTGATTGAAATCTCCAGCCAATAGCCATGGAAGATCATGATTATCAGCTAAATTTTGTAAGTAATTCCATAAATCCTCCCTAAAATAAGGAACTGGACTAGCATAAAGTGCAGAGAAAAGCCAACAATCCTCATTAGACCTCTTGACTAGACCAGTAATTACCTGATTTGTTTTGGAGATAATCTCAATCTCCACTGCACCACTGTTCCAGAACAACCAAATGCCTCCAGAAAACCCTTGTGCCTCCACCACAGAGACCTGATCAAATGCAGTTCTTCTGCAAATCTTTGAAGTTACTTTACTATCAACTCTTGGCTCAACAAGAACCATCACATCTGGACTTACCATTCGACACAGTTCTACAACAGCACGAACTGTCTCATCATTCCCCACCCCTCTACAATTCCAAGCAAGTAACCGCATTGGATTATTGTGGATGATCACTCCGTTCCTTCGGCTGATTGAGCCCCCCGGTAAATCCACCGGCCAAACATGTTCCAGTAATCGGACCAACATTCTTTCCCGTAATGGGAGAGCTAGTCGCATTTCGATTGACCCCTCCGGATCCAGAATTGAACTGCAAAACTTCTGCAGGGAAAATTCCACCACGTCGACCGCCGGCCCCGTCGTTGTAAGGACTGGTTGGTGCCATCCACTGCCGATTATAATCTCCACTTCGTCGTGAAGAAGACGCTTTTCCAGAACTCCGGTTTGCCTGAGCCATCCGTCCATCGCTTCCAAACGTCCCAGAAAACTGTTTGTTATCAAATCCTCTATTGTTCTGATCAATTTCACCCAACGGCCGACGACTCTCAGTGTTGAATCGATCCCCTTTCAGTAACCCTAATTTCAATCGGTTCAAAACCTCCGCAATATTGTTGACTTTTTCCTTACCACGTGTCCCCCTCTCATTGGTTCTGTTAGACGCAGTAACCGTCTGAGCTTTCAATCCAGCGTGGCCAGGCGTACCACTCTTTTGCTGATGTGGCAATGATCCACTGCTCCCATGCACATCCTCATTCAGTCCAGAAGGGACACTAAACTTTGAATGGACGGCCTGGATCTCTGTAAGAAACTCATCCGTCAGTTTGTCTCCACTAGGCGAGTTAGACTCATCATTCAAATGCACCCCATCCGAGTTAACTCGCTCCTTCTTCCCCGACTCCGATCGCGAACCAGAGGTTTTCCGATTCCGGCGAGATTTGGGAATCATCCACTCTCCAAATTCCGGCCGATCCACACGAGGTTCCTTAGGCACAGTCGTCACCTCCTCCTCCGCCATAGCCGTTGAGTCCTTCTCCGACGACTGTAATCCAGAGCACTGTTCACGCCGGTGCCCAAACGTACCACACTGGAAACAGATCAACGATAGTCCTTCATAGTCAACCAGAAACTCCTTCCCGTTCACCCAGATTGCCGGCAGCAATTTCTCAGCAAAATTTACTTCTACACAAATTCGAGCGTACTTCCCTCTTGCCGCTGCTATGGTGGTGAGATCTACCTTGATAGATCTCCCAAACGACATCCCAATCTCCATCAGAGCCTCCTCGTCAAAATACTCCACAGACATCCCCTTCAATCTGATCCAGATCGGCATCGTCTTCACCACCTCTGCATACGGATCAAAGTGTGGAATCCATTTTTGAACCATCAAATACTGCCCCAAAATCATCCAGGGACCATTTAACAACACCCGATCATAATCCTCCTTACAATAGAAACGAACACAGTAGAATCCATTCTCTATATCTGTTAATTCAAATCCTCTGAATAATTTCCACTGAGCAGTGAGTCGATCATGTAAATACCTGTACTCCGGCGACTTCCCCATTACTTTGACGATCAGAGCCCTACTCCATGGCCGATGCAGTTTTCGAAGAGCAGAGCCTTCAATTCTGATGCAAACACGGCCATCCGCTAGCTTCTCTCGGATCATGCCAGCCTTCGGATCCAGATCCGCCTCACCAAATTGGCCGTCCTCCTCCATATAGAGTCCGATCGGCGGCCTAGCTAGGGTTTCGGCAAACTTCCGATTCCTTGAGTCCTCATCAGAACTCCCTCCATTTGAAACAAACTGCCGTTTAAAGTTACTCTGACTACGTCGGAGACTATTCTCCATTCCGGCGTCAATCACCGGAGATGGAGTCGGGAACTGTGCCTCAAAAGTCCGTTTATCTTCAACCTCCATGGATTTCTTCTTGATTTGAGATGTTAGCATTGCCTGTAATGTCTCTTTTTGCATATATGGTGTCCCTTTCATTACATTAGTATACTCTTTTTCTTTTTTCTTGTCATTAATTTTTTGATGGGCGCTTTAAGCAACTTTCATTTGGTGCTTATATATTTGACCAACCTCTATCTAGCAAAGTTATTTTAGGTTGAGATGTTCGCATTCCTGGTAACGTCTCTTTTTGCCCCATTACCATTAGGTGTTCTTGGTGTTGATCAACCTATCTATCTATATATACTATTTGAGAATGTCTTCTTCAGTTTTGCATGAGAAAATGCCACGTGAAATTTTCAATTAATTAATGTAATTTTAAAAAATGTTAAATCACGTAGATTCAAAATGTTTCAAAGACTGAAATTCAAAATGTGGGCGCCGAACAATGAAATATAAAACAATAACGAAATAGAAATGGAATATAAAATTCAAAACACTTACAAAATGGTAATCACGTAGATTCAAAATGTTTCAAAGACTGAAATTCAAAATGTGGGCGCTGACAGGGCCGGTCCTAGACTTTCATGGGCCCTAGGCGAGGGTTGAAAGTGAGGCCCCTTTTACCATTACATAATAGTGAATAAAAAAAAAGGTACTCAACAGTAGGAAGGCATGTACCAAGCATTTTACTAATAGTTCAGATTTTTAACCCGTAGAAAAATGTGGGGGACATAATATCTTACTCACTAATAGTTCGGATTTTTATCCCGTAGAAAAATGTGGGGGACATAATATCTTACCCACTACAAAAAAGTTACAGTATTTAGAAAAAAATACTTTTCTTGCTTTCATAGATGCAAAATTGCTGATCAAATTGTCATACTCAAGCCCGTTTTAACATATCTCTTTCGATAGACAAGAGACCCAAATCATTTAATCGTTCTTTTGATATAGTTGACTGCAAATCAGTTATCATTCTTGCGCAATCTTATCTTCTAAATCTTTTAGTTTTCTTCAAAATGTTATCTACCATATCTTTTTCTATTTTCATTGTATTATAAATTTACGGTATTACCTCTACTCCTGAAAAAATACTACGGGGCCCCTATAAATTGGGGGCCTTAGGCGAACACCTAATTTGTCTAGCAGATGGGCCGTCCCTGGGCGCCGAACTATGAAATATAAAACAATAACGAAAAAGAAATGGAATATAAAATTCAAAACACATACGAAATGGTAATCAATATCAATCAATCAGTGTATATACTATTTCAGATGAAAATCGGTGTAAAAGTTGTCATATAAAAATGGAAAATTCATCTACAAATACATGAGCAAAGATGGAAAATCTTTCTCAAAAAGGAAATGTTAAACAATGTGGTGTAAATTGTCCCTCAAAATAGAAATGTAAAACAATGAAAGTAATTTGATTGCATCAATCAAACCAATGTAGTTACAAAACATGTCAAATGTGATCGGTTCAAATATTTATATAACAAATGAAATTTGCCTTACTGGAGCCAAAGCTTAAACCCAATTTTTTTAAATTTCATGTTCCAAAAAAACTTTACGAGAGAGAACTCAAGTGTGTCCAGAGCCGCCCCCGCCTCACCACTCTCTCACACCGTCACCTCCAAGAAATCTAGCAACAACCAGCGACAACCTCGAGCGGTCTCCAACAACATTGACTCACGCATACCAAGGTCGTATCAATGATCCCTTCCATAGATGATTCTAGGTTAGGCGAGCCCAACCCATGGCGTCGATCCTACTCTGAGCGGAAAGTCGGGTCTCTCCGACTCCATTCTTGAACAAAACGTAAATATCCACCTTCTCCTATACATTTTCTAATCTACATCCCTAGGTCTTCGATCGTTTGTGTTTCTGTTACCATTTATCTTGGGGAGTCTTTTAAACTGTATGATTATATTATGGTTGTGTTTTTGTTGTTAGAGGTGAGTAAAATGGAGTTTGCAGTACCTCTGATATGCAGTTCACTTCTTTTTGTTAGTTTTTCAATGAATTTGCATACCTATAATCAATACCCACGCCTAAACTGTAATTTCATAGTTTGCGAGTTTCTAATATTATTTTCCAGTTAGTTTTTGCTGTAATTTTCATAACCATAGCAATTTTTGGTGCCTGGTTGAAAAAGAACAAATGAGCAGACAAAGAATATGAAATTGAAGTTTTAGCCTTCTTATTTCTCTTAATTGTTTATCTTGGTCGAATTGGCTTTGATGTGTTAAGCAACTCAGTGAAAATTGGTTTTCATTCTTTCCATAATTATCCTCTTACCGCCATTCTTAGCTAGCAAATTTTTTTTTCTTGCTATTTTGGTTCTTTCATTTGGTTCTATCTTATGGGTTATGAACTATGTATTTTGTTTTGGTAGATCATTTTATGAAAAGACGACTCGAGGTGAAGGTGAAAAAAGTCTGGATCTTTATGTAGCTATGTTCGCAAGTGTTGGCAAGCTTACGAAATATTAATATGGCAGCACAGTTTGGTGGGGCATGATTTAGGAAACCTGAACTACATTTTTGAACAAAGGTGTGGAGTTGAGCTCCCATCTATGGGTTGACAAGGTTTTTTATGTTCAATCTTCATTAACTTCAAAGTTAAACTAATTGTACTTGATAGAATTACCCATTTACGATGACGTTCTTCTTTGCATTCGGTGTATACCATCTAGAAGGGCTAATGTGATGAATTGAAATGTGAGTTTGGATATGGTGGATTCCATTTTAATAATCTTTTGCGGATTTAGAATTAAATAATTAGTGTCGTCATATTCTTTTAATGTTGATTTATATTATTATTTCTTTGACATCTTATTCTTAATTAATCTATTAGTATCTTTGTTTATACTAATATATTATATTTTCGAAAGAAGATAGGTTAATACTCGGCCAGTTTGCTTATTGAAAACCACCTATCAATGGTCTTGATATGTCATTCTAATTACTTCTCAAAAAAAATTGTTCTTCTAATTCATTAATTTTCATTTCATTTGTAATTTATTTAAACTTTTACATGTTGATGTACCTTCTTTGCCGCGAATCACTTATTGATATTCACATATAACAACATGTCAATTTACTTTACTTCAATATATATGAGTTCATACTACTGTTTTAGAATTTTCAGTTTCCAAAAGTAAATGGCCAATCAATGAAAAGTGTGTATGCAAAATAAAATGAATGATGCGGAGACTTTGTGCAAATACAAAAATAATTTAAACCAAGTTCTATCATTTCTTATTTAATGAGAGACTTAATCTCTAACTTTCGGAATTAACATAAATATATAAAATTCGTAAACTATAAATCTTTGGATGAGAAAAAGAAAATGATAGATTAATTAGGATAAAAATCAAGTTAGTAACTAAGAATGGTAACATTGGACATATTTAAATCTAATAATTTCGGTGATCCTTATATTAATTAATATGGTTTAAGATTCCGAAATAAAAAATTTAGTCACAATATATCTTGATATTATTTTTAAAATTGGAAAATACATAATACATATAGAACGAGATTGTGTAATTGTACTGTCCGTTTGCGTTCGGATAACTACGTTCAACCTTTTTAAGTCTTAAACATCATACAGTACACTGATGACCTTGCCTCTAAATAAGTCATGTTTTCGTGCATCGCACGGGTTCAAAGCTAGTATATACAATTTGAGAATGTCTTCTTCAGCTTTGCATGAGAAAATGCCACGTGGAATTTTCAATTAATTAATATAATTTTAAAAAATGTTAAATCACGTAGATTCAAAATGTTTCAAAGACTGAAAGTCAAAATGTGGGCGCCGAACTATGAAATATAAAAAAATAACGAAATAGAAATGGAATATAAAATTCAAAACACTTACGAAATGGTAATCAATATCAATCAATCAGTGTATATACTATTTCAGATGAAAATCGGTGTAAAATTTGTCATATAAAATGGAAAATTCATCTACAAATCAATGAGCAAAGATGGAAAATCTTTCTCAAAAAGGAAATGTTAAACAATGTGGTGTAAATTGTCCCTCAAAATAGAAATGTAAAACAATGAAAGTAATTTGATTGCATCAATCAAACCAATGTAGTTACAAAACATGTCAAATGTGATCGGTTCAAATATTTATATAACAAATGAAATTTGCCTTACTGGAGCCAAAGCTTAAACCCAATTTTTTTAAATTTCATGTTCCAGAAAAACTTTACGAGAGAGAACTCAAGTGTGTCCAGAGCCGCCCCCGCCCCCGCCTCACCACTCTCTCACACCGTCACCTCCAAGAAATCCAGCAACAACCAGTGACAACCTCGAGCGGTCTCCAACAACATTGACTCACGCATACCAAGGTCGTATCAATGATCCCTTCCATAGATGATTCTAGGTTAGGCGAGCCCAACCCATGGCTTCGATCCTACTCTGAGCGGAAAGTCGGGTCTCTCTGACTCCATTCTTGAACAAAAGGTAAATATCCACCTTCTCCTATACAGTTTCTAATCTACATCCCTAGGTCTTCGATCGTTTGTGTTTCTGTTACCATTTATCTTGGGGAGTCTTTTAAACTGTATGATTATATTATGGTTGTGTTTTTGTTGTTAGAGGTGAGTAAAATGGAGTTTGCAGTACCTCTAATACGCAGTTCACTTCTTTTTGTTAGTTTTTCAATGAATTTGCATACCTATAATCAATACCCACGCCTAAACTGTAATTTCATAGTTTGCGAGTTTCTAATTTTATTTTCCAGTTAGTTTTTGCTGTAATTTTCATAACCATAGCAATTTTTGGTGCCTGGTTGAAAAAGAACAAATGAGCAGAAAAAGAATATGAAAATTGATGTTTTTGCCTTCTTATTTCTCTTAATTGTTTATCTTGGTAGAATGGTCTTTGATGTGTTAAGCAACTCAGTGAAAATTGGTTTTCATTCTTTCCATAAGTCTCCTCTTACCACCATTCTTAGCTAGCAAAATTATTTTTTTTCTTGCTATTTTGGTGCTTTCATTTGGTTCTATCTTATGGCTTATGAACTATGTATCTTGTTTTGGTAGATCATTTTATGAAAAGACGACTCGAGGTGAAGGTGAAAAAAGTCTAGATCTTTATGTAGCTATGTTCGCAAGTGTTGGCAAGCTTATGAAATATCTATACACTAAGGGAAGACAGTGTTTTACTGTTCCCCATAGCTTTGTTGTTTTATTCACAACCGTTAGATCAAGGAGATATCCAACGGCAGTGATCTGATGCGGGATGAGAGGACGGCGATTTAGAAGAAACACTGGAGATCGTGTCTTCCTGTCTCTGTCACCTCTCTCTTTCTTCTACAACAACAACTCGCTTTGACAGGTTTGGTACTGGGATTCTCTGCTGAGTGAGGTGATAGCCATAAAATTGAGGTTCTCTTCTCACTTTCTCCGTTCATCGAAGCCGATTCCAGGGCTAACCCAGAAAACGCGGTCCTACGCGAATTCTAGGGCTGACCCTGTAAACCAAATTCGAACATTTATAGTTTCTAGAGCAGAGAGAGCGGAGAGGGGCCGCCGAGGACAATGGCCGGCGAACACTGTTCACTGAAAATTGGGTGTAAGAGCCCCGATTATCAATCTCATGAAGGAATTGGGTTTACATAAAAATAGGGTAAAAGACACTTTCTTCCCTTACAGGTCTGTCACAAAGAAAGTTTCACTCCTTTCAGCTTGGGAAATGACATTATCACCCCTCCAACATGTCAAATTTCATTAATCCACTCCATAAGACCAATATAGATTTTAATACACTCACAATCTTTATGTGATTTAAACCTAACTAACTTGAGAAATCACTCACAATCTAGACAAGTTTTGAAAAGACAAGTTTTGAAAGTTGCAACTATATATTAAAGTTTTGTAATTTCTTTTCAATTTAGTGATGTGAATATAATCAAAATGTGTTAGTGACCTTAGGACACGAGTGGTTAAAAATAATAGGTTGCACACTCAGATTGAAGATAAATATTAGGGCCGAGACATGAAGGGTAAAGAATAAGTGTAGTAGTCCCAACGGGACGGGGTTTTCACTAGTTAATATGGCAGCACAGCTTGGTAGGGGCATGATTTAGGAAACCTGAACTACATTTTTGAACAAAGGTGTGGAGTTGAACTCCCATCTATGGGTTGACAAGATTTTTTATGTTCAATCTTCATTAACTTCAAAGTTAAACTAATTGTACTTGATAGAATTACCCATTTACGATGACGTTCTTCTTTGCATTCGGTGTATACCATATAGAAGGGCTAATGTGATAAATTGAAATGTGAGTTTGGATATGGTGGATTCCATTTTAATAATCTTTTGGATTTAGCATCAAATAATTAGTGTCGTCATATTCTTTTAATGTTGATTTATATTATTATTTCTTTGACATATTATTCTTAATTAATTTATTAGTATCTTTGTTTATACTAATATATTATATTTTCGAAAGAAGATAGGTTGCTACTCTGCCAGTTTTCTTATTGAAAACCACCTATCAACGGTCTTGATATGTCCTTCTAATTACTTCTAAAAAAAAAATTGTTCTTCTACTTCATTGATTTTCATTTCATTTGTAATTTATTTAAACTTTTACATGTTGATGTACCTTCTTTGTCGCGAATCACTAATTGATATTCACATATAACAACATGTCCATTTACTTTACTTCAATATATATGAGTTCATACTACTGTTTTTAGAATTTTCAGTTTCCAAAAGTAGGCCAATCAATGACAAGTGTGTATGCAAAATAAAATGAATGATGCAGAGACTTTGTGCAAATACAAAAATAATTTAAACCAAGTTCTATCATTTTTTATTTAATGAGAGACTTAATCTCTAACTTTCGAAATTAACATAAATATATAAAATTCGTAAATTATAAATCTATGGATGAGAAAAAGAAAATGATAGATTAATTAAGATAAAAATCAAGTTAGTAACTAAGAATGGTAACATTGGACCTATTTAAATCTAAT
Source organism: Linanthus parryae (assembly GCA_023055425.1). Classification (NCBI taxonomy): domain Eukaryota; kingdom Viridiplantae; phylum Streptophyta; class Magnoliopsida; order Ericales; family Polemoniaceae; genus Linanthus; species Linanthus parryae. The sequence goes on along the minus strand of JALGPY010000003.1, from coordinate 49,157,311 downwards.
AATTTTGGTGATCCTTATATTAATTAATATGGTTTAAGAATCTGAAATAAAAAATTTAGTCAAAATATATCTTGATATTTTTTTTTTAAATTAGAAAATACATAATACATATAGAACGAGATTGTGTAATTGTACTGTCCGTTTGCGTTCGGAGTACTACGTTCAACCCTTTAAGTCTTAAACATCATATAGTACACTGATGACCTTGCCTCTATACAAGTCATGTTTTCGTGCATCGCACGGGTTCAAAGCTAGTACATTAAATATGTTGGAAAACATCTTGTGCTGCCCGTAAGTTAATGACTGGTCCTATTACAAGTGTTACAGAGAACATAAGGAATTGGTGCAGTAGGGATAGATGTTTTTTTGCGACATTGCAAAACAATTATTCGTCTCACTTTATGGTTTCTCGCTTCTCAAGCTTCATCACTGATGGTTGAGATATTATGGCTGCACGATGGGTATCCTGGAGAATGTTGGTCAATGAGAATTAAGGAGGAATTCATTGGGGGTGAGGTGCTGCTATCGGAATGGCTTCTTCTGTTCTCAGATGTGAGTAGAATTTCTGAGACGAAATTAGTAGCTTTGGTAATGAATGACCCTAATTATGAAGAAATTAAGTACTTGTGTTAAGTTTTTTAGGTTGGAGGAGCTTGCTGGATTTGACTGCACTGAGCAAGAGTCTCCCATCAAGTAACTATGGCGTAAGAATTTGATGTTTATTCCAAGACGAGTGACTTAGTAGAACGGAAGACATAAATACCTTGGAAGAGGTATACCAGACCCATTTCACGAAGAACGAGTCGGATATCGAAATGTGTGTGTGTATTCACGCAGACCCATCGCACGTGGGTAGAATCGTAATTTTCCAGTCCCACTCCCCATCATCTTCCCCTCTACACCAGACGAACCCTACAAAATGTGAAAGTCAGATTTTGATCGCAACAAAGTGAGAAATTGAGAGAGAGATATAGACTCCTGGTCTAAATAGTCGACCGAGTCTCGGTGACTGGAGATCCCATTTCAGTTACAAGGAGAATTCACATTTAGAATCTAACATTTGATAACGTGCTAGAAGAAGAGGACTATGAACCGTCGTATGACAGAAAACAAAATTTCCACTCATAAGTGTAGGGTTTTGATTCATGGATCGCGCAACGGAAGCATAATCAAACAAATAGCCATGCAAAACCCTCCAAGGATCACAAGTCTAGATGCATAACGATAGTAAAGGTAAGAAATCATAAACACACATTTGGGTTCTCCTTGATGACTTCAAACGCGAACAGTGTCACGTTCTCTATAGTTGATCCACGCCTAGAGTTGATCCTAGATCTCCAAACTCCTTGGTGCTAGCCCGGAATGAGAGGAGGGTGAAGGAATCACGCAAAACGAGACAAAAAGAGGGGCTCGGCCCTCTTTTGGCCGACGGGGTGAGGGGGCGGCGGCAAGGGTCGGGTTCGGCCCTTGTTGCTTGCTCTCTCTCTCCTTTGTTCTCTCCCACTCTTGTTATGATCAATAATGAGCATAAGTTATGAGGAAGGAAGGAAGGAGGGTCCTTTATATAGTACAACAACTCCTTGTTAACTACCTAAAGGACTTATTCTAGTCCAACTAGAATACAATTTAGTCCCTTCCTTGCAAATTAGTCCCTACTAAGTTTGCAAGGGTTTGCAAAGTGATCCTTCTAATTAATTAATCCATTTAATTAATTCCAAATCTAGTACAACTCTATATAGCGTGTGACCCCATAGGTTCTATCTAGTTGGTAGCAACTATTTGCTAATATGGAGCGGTTTCTAGCAAAACATCCATTCCAGCCAACTAATAGAATAGTCATCTTGACAACCTTGTACAAGTAATTGTCTCATCCCTTTGCCTCCATATCCGGATTGGACACGAGACATACAAGTCACACTCGTATATCCAATCCCTAGTTTCTCGATCCATGGAATAGCCTTATTCGTTCAAATAACATCAATATCCCATATATTGATTTATTTGAGTCTGGCCAGACATTCTATAAGCACTATCCCTCGAGTGGCCTAGGATATTTTCTCCCGTTATGTGGGAGGGGCAAATCCTCTCTACGTCCACTACGATCTCTAAGCTTGCTTCTCATTGTATCCAGTACACGCCTTTATAACTACCCAGTTACGGTGTAGCGTTTAACGCTACCAAGATCACAATGATCCACAACTAGAATATCTAGTGACTTCAAGTCTAAGGATGACAATACCATTGCACCGCGAGAAGCACTTGTGACTCAACATAACATGTATGTAGCCTTCTCGGTGATGGGTCAATCCAGTGCAACATTCCGTAATGCACACCTATGTGTTGGATCGTGATATCTCCATATCAATCCAACCCCATACTAGTCTATGAATGCTTGTCCCATTTAATCATTATACTTGACTAGGGATATTTAAGATAAACAACACGTTTGTAAATCTAAGGACTTCATTATATTAAATATCTAATAAATAATAAATGAATTTTCTAGCCATATACAAATTCATACTAAACAAGATTGCCTCTAGGGCATCTATTCCAACAGTCTCCCACTTGCACTAGAGCCAATCTGGCGCATCTCGTATGCCCATACTCCTAGTGTGCCCTTCATGCTTCCACTGCGTGAGAGGCTTCGTAAGCGGGTCTGACAGATTATCATCTGTAGGAATCTTGCATATCCGAACGTCTCCTCTATCGATAATATCTCGAATCAGATGAAACTTCCTGAGCACGTGCTTGGACTTCTGGTGTGATCTAGGTTCCTTTGATTGCGCGACCGCCCCAGTGTTGTCACAAAAAAACTCCACTGGATCCGCAATGCTAGGGACCACACCAAGTTCAGAAACAAACTTTCTGATCCAAACAGCCTCCTTTGCTGCGCCATTTGCAGCAATGTACTCAGCCTCTGTTGTAGAATCAGCTACCGTCTCTTGCTTGGAACTCTTCCAGCTCACCGCTGCTCCATTCAGGTAAAACACATATCCCGACTGTGATCTAAAGTCATCTCTGTCGGTTTGGAAGCTTGCATCAGTGTAACCCCTTACACGCAACTCTTCCTCACCGCCAAACATCAAGAAAGCATCCTTAGTCCTTCTCAAGTACTTTAGGATGTTCTTGACAGCAATCCAGTGACTCTCACCCGGATTGGATTGGTATCTGCTTGTCATACTCAAGGCATATGACACATCTGGTCTAGTACATAACATGGCGTACATGATGGATCCTATGGCCGAGGCATAGGGAATCCTACTCATGCGTTCCTTCTCAATCTCATTGGAAGGACAACCACTCTTCGAAAGAGTGATTCCATGTGACATGGGCAAGGATCCCTTCTTGGAATCTTGCATGTTGAACCGTTTCAACACCTTGTCAATATATGTACTTTGACTTAGGCCTAGCAACCTCTTAGATCTATCTCTATAGATCTTTATACCGAGTATATAGGCTGCTTCCCCTAAGTCCTTCATTGAGAAACACTTTCCTAGCCAATCTTTCACAGATTGCAGCATGGGAATGTCGTTTCCAATGAGTAGTATGTCATCCACATACAAGACCAGAAAAGCTACAGAGCTCCCACTAACCTTCTTGTAGACACAAGACTCATCTTCGTTTCTGATGAAGCCAAACTCTTTGACCACTTCATCAAAACGTCGATTCCAACTCCTAGAAGCTTGCTTCAATCCATAAATGGATCGTTGCAGCTTACAGACTTTGTTGGCTTGCTTTGGATCCTCAAAACCCTCCGGCTGTATCATATACACGTCCTCGAGGAGATTCCCATAAAGGAATGCTGTTTTGACATCCATCTGCCAAATCTCATAGTCGTAGTATGCTGCAATTGCAAGTAGGATTCGGATGGATTTGGTCATAGCGACTGGTGAAAAGGTTTCATCATAGTCAATACCATGAATCTGTCTGAATCCTTTAGCCACCAATCGGCCCTTATAGGTAATCACATTACCATCCATGTCGATCTTATTCTTGAAGACCCACTTGCACCCTATGGGCCGCGTCCCGTTAGGTGGTTCCACCAAAGTCCATACTTTGTTGGTATACATGAATTCCATCTCGGATCTCATGGCCTCAAGCCACTTCTGTGAGTCTGGGCCATTCATGGCTTCCTCATAGGTAGTAGGCTCATCATCTATGAGCATCGTGTCGCCGGAATCAGTTACGAGAAGTCCGTACCTCTCAGGTTCCTGGCGCACTCTACTAGATCTACGAAGCTCTTGTGTTACCTGAACAGGTGGCTCCACAACTGCTTGTGATTCCTGTTCATGTTCCATAATCGGTTCAGTGATTTGTGGTTCTTGAACTTCTTCAAGCTCTACATTCCTCCCACTTGCTTCTTTAGAGACAAACTCTCTTTCTAGAAACACGCCGGTCCGAGCAACAAACACTTTGTTCTCGGTTGGATTGTAGAAGTAGTATCCCTTAGTTTCCTTAGGGTACCCCACAAATTTACACTTATCCGATTTAGGCCCTAGCTTGTCTGATTGTAAACGTTTTACATAGACATCGCAGCCCCAAATCCTCATGAACGACAGTGTGGGACGCCTCCCACTCCACATCTCATATGGTGTCTTCATGACTGATTTAGATGGAACACGGTTAATGGTGAAAGCTGCACTTAATAGAGCGTAGCCCCAAAATGATAATGGATGATCGGTTTGACACATCATAGACCGAACCATATCCAATAGGGTTCGATTCCTCCTCTCGGACACGCCATTCCATTGTGGCGTCCCGGGTGGAGTGAGTTGGGATACGATCCCACACTCTCTAAGATAGTCGTCAAACTCTTGGCTCAAGTATTCTCCTCCACGATCCGATCGTAGAGCCTTAATACTTTTGCCAAGTTGCTTCTCTACTTCATTCTTGAATTCTTTGAACACTTCAAAGGATTCGGATTTTGCCCTCATAAGGTACACAAATCCATATCTACTGTAATCATCAGTAAATGTAATGAAGTAGACATAACCACCCCTGGCTGGCGTGGCAAATGGCCCACACACATCGGTATGTATGAGTGCCAATTGCTCACTAGTCCTCTCACCTTTCTTATTGAAAGGGGACTTTGTCATTTTTCCCAATAAACAAGCCTCACATGTCTCATATGATTCAAAATCAAATGAGTCTAGTAGTCCATCCTTATGGAGTCTAGATACACGTTTCTCATTTATGTGGCCTAAACGACAATGCCATAAATAAGCAGGATTTAAATCATTTATTTTAATCCGCTTGGTATTAATGTTGTAGACAGGATTGCTTAGATCAAGGACATAAAGTCCATTAAATAATTGCGCACTAAAATAGTGAATATTATTCAAATAAAAGGAACAACAATTGTTCTTTATTGAAATAATAAAACCTTCCTTGTCCAAACAAGAAATAGAAATAATGTTTCTGCTCATAGCAGGCACAAAATAGCAATTATTTAATTCTAAAACTAATCCTGAAGGCAGAGATAGCTCGCACACGCCTATGGCCAATGCAGCAACCTTTGCTCCATTCCCAACGCGCAGATCTACCTCCCCTTTAGCCAATCTTTTACTTCTCTTTAGATCCTGCATATTTCGAAAAATATGAGATCCACATCCAGTATCTAATACCCATGATGTAGAGACAGTTAAATTGACATCTACAACAAAAATACCTGGTAGTGGTGGAATCACTATTCCAAGCCTCTTGTCCTCCAGATATTTTGGGCAGTTCCTCCTCCAGTGTCCAGGCTGACTGCAGTAGTGACATTCACCCTTAGTCACGACCTTGGCAATGCCACCAACAGGCTTAAGGGCTTGTTCCTTGGACTTAGCAACTGACTTGATCTTGCCCTTGGAGGAAGAGGCAAACTTTTTGCCCTTTCCTTTATGCACCATCATAATGGCCTTGCCCTTACCCTTGTTGATGCTCTGTTCAGCCGTCCTCAACATGTTGAGCAAATCTGGCAGTGGTTTAACGATCTCGTTCATGTTATAGTTCATAATGAACTGTCCATAACTTTCGGGCAACGATTGCAACACGAGATCGGTTGCCAACTCTTGGCCGACCGGGAGCCCAAGCCGGGCGAGATTCTCCAAGTACCTGATCATTCGGAGTACATGGGGTCCCACCGGGTTCTCTTCTGCCAGATGACATTTGAACAGTGCCTTTGAGACCTCATACCTCTCTACCCTCGCCTGCTCTTGGAAGAGCTGCTTTAGATGTTCGATCATATCGACAGCATTCATGTTCTCATGTTGCTTCTGAAGCTCAGAGGTCATGGTGCAAAGCATTAGGCAGGCCGCATCATTAGCGTCATCAACACGCTTTTGATACGCCTTTAAGGCAACAGGTGTCTGATTCTCTGGACCTTCTGGAACATGCTCCTCTATTGCGTACAGTTTCTTCTCTTGCTTGAGAACAATTCTCAAGTTTCTGTACCAATCAAGGAAGTTGGTTCCAGAGAGCTTGTCCTTCTCAAGGACAGATCGTAGGGAATGTTGTGAACTCGATGAGTTGTTTCCCATTTGGAATTCTACAAAAAGGAAAATACGCAAGTTTTAGTATTTGTGAATTTTTGACTATATTTAATAATGGCTAGTTTATTAAATATAGCTCCCACTATTTTTCTACGGATTAATAACCCTCAAGATATTAATGCGGAAAATATCCTTATATTTTCTAGTGGGCCAAGATCCATCCTTTCATCTCCTTATGAGCTTGCTTTGGCAAGTCACCCATAATTTGACTACTTTTAGGTAGGAACAATTTCCAATTGCATCCCATATGCAACTCTTGGTTCAATCGGGCAAATAACTCCTTATTTATCCATTCATATGGATAATCCCAATTGATTGCCTCTAGGTTTCTTAATCAAATTAATAGCCTAGTTGTGTTCAACCTCTTATCTAAACAATTGCACATTGTTACGTGCCATCGCATTCCATCATTATGAACCAAGTCGCCATGCTTTGGCACGCACGAACTTGATAAATAATGATGATAATGAGTGTTTAAATAACGAGAAGGCAAGAGCACAATATTTTAAAATTTGAGGGATTTTAAATTCAATTTTAATTATTTTGTTGATCAATATCAACTAATCTATCTATTTGAGTTTGGGCACAACTCCAAATAATAGATCCGGGTTGTCTAATTATCTTATTATCCTAATTGCATGCATCATCCATACACCAACCACACAAATAATAAGACAATAAATAAACAACCACAAAACAGAAATTAAACGTGATGTGGATATGGCCTTTTCTAGACTAAGATAATTCCAAGCCAATGGAATTATCTATGAACCCTAAGCAAACACATCTCCATGCGTCTTGATCTTTTGGTCCATCCTTCATAGTCATGTGGAATACTCCATGCTCCATGCTCCATCTTTTGTGGCTTCTTTGGCTTTGGGCTTCTTTTCTCCAATCTTGGCTAACGATCTACTTTATCTAGCACTAGCTAATATCTATACTAAATAAAATAAATCTCACAAGTTGAGAAAAAAAATGGCACGCAGGCCATAAAACCCTAATTAATTATTACAATTAATTGATCAGCTCGCAGGCCGTAAAACCAAACTACAAAATTAAACATCCACATCAAACCACATCCTAAGGCCATATCCAATCACCATGCGATTTGCACATAAACAGTTAAAATCCAATTTTAACGCGCTTGGTCAATTTTAATTGATTTTAGGATTTCTAGGGTTAAAACGGTCCATGGGCCCAACAATCCAATTGCCCGGGCCCAACAAAGTGAACCATAAGGCCCTAGGGCCGCCCCGGCCCAAAACCCGCAAGCTAGGCCCGCGGGTTAGGGCCGCCCGGCCCCTTAGGGCGGCCAAGCTTGGGCGGCAAGCAAGGGGGCGGTCCCCTAGGGGGCCGAACCTCCTTGCTTGGAGCCCAAGTTTGGTTGTTTCCTTGTTTTGGGAGAACTCCTTCTTCCCCAAGGATGCCCAAACCCTAGATCTAAGATCCTAAAATTTCTCAAACTCACCAATTCATGCATCCAATGCAAAAATTGGGTCTTCTTATGATCTAGTTATTGACAAATTGCATCCCATGCTTGATTTGTCTTGTTTTACACGATAAACAACAAATTAAGGTGTAGAACAACAAGAATGTAACACATAAACTACGTTTATGCTCTATGACCTGTGGCTCTGATACCACTGTAGGGTTTTGATTCATGGATCGCGCAACGGAAGCATAATCAAACAAATAGCCATGAAAAACCCTCCAAGGATCACAAGTCTAGATGCATAACGATAGTAAAGGTAAGAAATCATAAACACACCTTTGGGTTCTCCTTGATGACTTCAAACGCGAATAGTGTCACGTTCTCTATAGTTGATCCACGCCTAGAGTTGATCCTAGATCTCCAAACTCCTTGGTGCTAGCTCGGAATGAGAGGAGGGTGAAGGAATCACGCAAAACGAGACAAAAAGAGGGGCTCGGCCCTCTTTTGGCCGGCGGGGTGAGGGGGCGGCGGCAAGGGTCGGGTTCGGCCCTTGTTGCTTGCTCTCTCTCTCCTTTGTTCTCTCCCACTCTTGTTATGATCAATAATGAGCATAAATTATGAGGAAGGAAGGAAGGAGGGTCCTTTATATAGTCCAACAACTCCTTGTTAACTACCTAAAGGACTTATTCTAGTCCAACTAGAATACAATTTAGTCCCTTCCTTGCAAATTAGTCCCTACTAAGTTTGCAAGGGTTTGCAAAGTGATCCTTCTAATTAATTAATCCAATTAATTAATTCCAAATCTAGTACAACTCTATATAGCGTGTGACCCCATAGGTTCTATCTAGTTGGTAGCAACTATTTGCTAATATGGAGCGGTTTCTAGCAAAACATCCATTCTAGCCAACTAATAGAATAGTCATCTTGACAACCTTGTACAAGTAATTGTCTCATCCCTTTGCCTCCATATCCGGATTGGACACGAGACATACAAGTCACACTCGTATATCCAATCCCTAGTTTCTCGATCCATGGAATAGCCTTATTCGTTCAAATAACATCAATATCCCATATATTGATTTATTTGAGTCTGGCCAGACATTCTATAAGCACTATCCCTCGAGTGGCCTAGGATATTTTCTCCCGTTATGTGGGAGGGGCAAATCCTCTCTACGTCCACTACGATCTCTAAGCTTGCTTCTCATTGTATCCAGTACACGCCTTTATAACTACCCAGTTACGGTGTAGCGTTTAACGCTACCAAGATCACAATGATCCACAACTAGAATATCTAGTGACTTCAAGTCTAAGGATGACAATACCATTGCACCGCGAGAAGCACTTGTGACTCAACATAACATGTATGTAGCCTTCTCGGTGATGGGTCAATCCAGTGCAACATTCCGTAATGCACACCTATGTGTTGGATCGTGATATCTCCATATCAATCCAACCCCATACTAGTCTATGAATGATTGTCCCATTTAATCATTATACTTGACCAGGGATATTTAAGATAAACAACACGTTTGTAAATCTAAGGACTTCATTATATTAAATATCTAATAAATAATAAATGAATTTTCTAGCCATATACAAATTCATACTAAACTAGATTGCCTCTAGGGCATCTATTCCAACAATAAGTCATAACCCTCTACCTCTTATAGCACATAATTTTCCTTTTGTGATTTTTTCACATCCCAATAATACGGTAATCGGGGTAGACTCTACCCCGATTACCGTATTTGTTGGATTACGTCACTCTTATGTCTGCCGGAAGGGGCACTTCACAAAAGTAAAACTCCCTCTCATACGTTAAGAACTCTTCTCCCCGTTTCATTGTTCTGCTCGAGCTAGATATGGTACCTAAACAAACAGAATATATTATCGTAACAACAGCTTCAACTCTAGACCAATCTCCTTCCATTGCCTTATTTGTTAGGAAGTATGAATGAATAGTTTTACCTAGAGCTAGTGGTGGGCTAAAGTGTGAGCGGAGAGTATTGTGAACTTGGGAAGTACATAAATAGCTTTGAGTGTTACTGTCATGTATGGGAGGGAAGTTATTGAAGGAAAGTTAGTTTTTTGGCGGGAAAGTTATTGGATGAAATTAATTGTAGGAAATGTGAGTGGAGCCGAAGGTTGAGTAATGACCATTTGGACAACAAAAAAACAACTGCTTTTACCGCAAAGGGGTGGAAACTTTCTTTTATAAAGAGGGGTGCAAACTGTCCATATAAACATGAGTGGTAACAGTTAAATAGAACAATACGAGTGGTGGTAACTGTCCAGATGAAAGATGCGCAAATTAGCGTGCTAGTCGCAATGTATCAAATCAGGTAGTACTGGGTGTATTTCAACTCGGGTTATCGTTCCCACGAGAACTATTAATGGTTTTTTGAGTAATTATTTTTAACTAACAAAGTGTAAAAGGGATGAGTACATTGAGATTTTGACTACGAACTAAGTACTAAAAGTAAATACTAAAAACGCAAATCTTTTTATGTGATTTTTTTTGGATAATTTCGAGTGTTGTAATTCTAGTGTTTAAGGTACTAGGTCCCGGTATCCCCTAGAGTATCTTCAGTTTTTCGTTCTTTTTTCGATATAAAAACATACAACAAGCACTTATCCGTGCCACATACCAGTTGTGCAGTATCTTTACTTTTCCTGCAGGTTATCACAAATCTGCATATTTTCGAATCCTGTTAAGCTACCTAAATCTGCAGTCTCGTTCTAGGTCTGCTAGGATTTCTAACCCGTCCTTAAGACTTTGGTCAAAATCGTAATAGTTTGTCTAACGTTTTTAGGCTAGTCCTATCTCCCCTTTTCTGTTAGGTCTATCGGGGTAAGGTGCTAAATTATGTCTTCTCTTCCTAACCCTAACCAGCCGTTTTCACCTACTGGGTCGAGTCTGTAGCAATTCTGGGTGATCAAGCCGAGCATGCATAAACAGTATAATCAAAGACAGAATAACGAATAAAGGTACTGATATTAAGATCCTAAGATCATGAATCCATAGCAGAAAACAGAACTAGATACTGAGTACGAAACCCTAGGTTCACCAAGAACCTAGGTAATAAGTTTAACTACTAAAGGACATAATTAAAGGACAATGTTCTGAAATTAAAGAGAGAATTGAGATCAAACGAGTGTCTTGAATTCTAGGTATGCGCTTCCGTGCTCGCCGAGGGTACTCTGAATTCTCCTTGGCTGTATTGTGTGTCAAAAACGAGCTCTGGACGTTCCTTTATATAGTACTGAGAAGCTTTAGGTAAACTACCTAAAATTACGAAACTGCCACTGGCCAAAACCGCCTCAGAATTAGGTGATGTCTGCGTGGCTGCTGCGTGGCTGGCAGCTAGCCACGCAGACAGTGACTTTTCCTTCTCCAAAAATCTCTTTCTAACCCCCTGCCTGCGTGGCTGGCAGCTAGCCACGCAGACTGGGTCTTCTGGAACCTCAAAGTCACTATCTTTCCTCCCTGCCTGCGTGGCTGGCTGCTAGCCACGCAGACAGGGGTCTCCAGCTTGGATTTTTGCAGTTTTCTCACTCCTCTTGCTCTTGGCCTGCGTGGCTACTGCGTGGGTGGCAGCAACTTCCCGTCTTCATTCTGGCCTATTCCCGAACCCTGTCTGCCCGAGCTGTATTTTACCCGAAACTTGTCAAAATTACCAAAATACCCTTAGGTTAAAACCGCTCCAAATTTCGCCCAATTCGACTCTGGTCATAGGAACACTGCTGAATGAATTTGGGCGCTAAAATCCAAACTGAACTTTGAAAACTCGGGCCCGGTGTCAGTTTTACCAACATACCCCTGGGTCAGAACTGTCCTGGAATCGTCCTGAACATGAAGTAGCTGATCACGAGACTCCTACTTGGGCGTGGCCTGTCTGGGACCCACACTTGGCGGGAGGTTGATTTTTCGGCCGAAATATGTTTTAGCATTATGACTTGTTTTCGGAAAGCCCTCAACGCCTCTTTCTTCTGCCGCTGGTTTCACATCAAAAATCCAAGTAGAACTCAAGATATTGTCAATCGAGTGTATCGTGGCCATCCTCGGTTCTGACGTTTTCGGCTTTCTCGGCTCTCGCCCCTGTAATCCTGCTTCATTCCCCTGCTTCTGCACAAATCATGTCCCTGCGTAGACAACAGAAACAAAATCCGTGATTATATCTTGAAATGCGTGAAATAAAGCAATAATGCATAAAGAAGCTCAACGCACTCAGTCGTGAATTTCGAGGCTAAACAGGGCTGAAACCCGGCGAAAAAGCTCAATTATGACACAAATACCCTTCAAATTAGGCTAACCCATAACTCCTAATGAGGAGTTATCAAATTACCCCCGCACTAACCTTTGCTCGTCCCGAGCAAACCTCTTGCATACTGACCTGTCTTGCATACCGTTTTCGTGAATACTACTACCATTGCATACTAAAATGCCGACCCAGACTTAAGTACCAGATGACTCAACTATACGACTGACTCAGAGAGAATATACAATGACTTAATAAAAACAGACTCAAAACGTTAAAAGAAAAATTTTCTTTTTGGCGAGATTGGGAAACCTCATAAACGCGAACCGGTGTGTCATCTAGACCTCTCCCTTTTCCATGAAGTACTAATCCACAAGCGATAGGTGAGTATGGCCAGATTTAAGAATGGAAAATAAGCGTTGGCACCTCATACTGTTACTTCCGTACTCAACCTGAGCAAATCCCTAGCTAAGCGACCATCCGAGCTATTTCCGAATCCGGGATCCTATGTCTAACAGGCAGAATATATATGTAATAGGGTATGGCACGATCCTACTTGTTATGACATTCTCACTGTTCCCCAACTCACACCCCTCAGCGAGTTCCCGAAAAGCTGACTGAAACACCTAAGTTCCTGCTCACTCAATTTCCTCAGCTCCCGGTGTGTCTTTGCCGTTCTCGCAGCCACAAATGTGAAGCGGTGCTGAATGCAGAAAACAGTGCCACCAACTCGGGTTTGAACTAAACTAAATAAATAACTGTAAAATTTCCAACAAATAAAACATTTTTTTCTTCTTTTTCGCTTTTTTTCCTCGTTTTTTTCTCTCTTTTTTTTTTGTAAAAATATAATAGCGTATGTAAACAAACTGATATAAGCTAAGTGGTGCAGAAATAATCCAATGTCACGGGGTACGAAAAATGTCCTCATGTGCAGTACCCCCTCACTAATCTTGAAGTGTCGATCCTGTAGTTGGAAGATAACACGTGCATCCTACCGAACCTCCTCATCACCAAAGATGTAAGAATCAGCACGAACACCAATTAAACCCACAACCCATGGTACCCAGTTTTGTGCGGAAATATGCCTCGCACGCGAATTCTCCACCTGTGATCACTATATAGTGCAGTGAATCACCTCCGCAATTAAATGCAGTCGCCTCTAAATACCCTCTCCAACCCTCGAAAAACCGTGCAAATGTCAAACTGTCCAACAATGATCTGTCATGAATCTCTCACCCGTCAAAACCCTCCCTAACTCACTCCCTCTGTCATAATGCGTAGAAGAAACTAACTAACGAGTGATGAAAGTCACAAAGAAGGCCCCCTAGGCTACAGTGGTTGTGAATAAAAGGGGTAAACGGCTTCAAATTTGATCCATTCTACGTGTGACCCTGTAGATTCCTAATCATGGTGACAGTAACTATTACAAAAACTAAGTGGTATTATAACACCCCCGTCCCTAAGAGTTGGAAAATCTACCATAAGCCCCAGAATCACGAAGTGGTGATAACTTTGTGTTAGAGTTATGTTTCTACTACGTTTACTGTCGTTTTACGTTATTTCCAGGTAGATTATATGTGAATTAAACTATAATTGTGAAGAAAGAGTAGAGGTTTAGCTTTGAGTGTTAAATTGTAAATTCGGGCATTTCTTGCATTATTTCATGTTACTTTATCACATTTGATCGCACGGGTTTGTTTCCAGCTTTTTTGACAGAAAACGGAGTTTGGGAGATGAAGAGGAGAGGAGAAACGAGCTTGGGAGATTAATTGGGAGCTAAAGTGGTGAACAAATTGTGAAGAAAATGGTGAAAAGACATGGAGAGGGGAGGCAAGTGTCATTTAATCAAGTTTATGTAATGACACTTTAACCCCCCTCCCCATACTTAGCCAAAGTTTGGAGAAAAAGTAGAAGAATCTCAATGTAATGTGCGATCTTAGGCTCAAGACCCCCAGATCGCACGATAAAGAAGGCCAGATCGTGCAATCACCTGGAAAAAATTCACACGGACCTTACACCCTGATCACATTACCAGAAAGTGGTGGTCGTGCGATCTTCTGGGACATAGGCGCATGTTTATTCATTTTGGGCCAAAACTACATCGTTTCGAGTTGATTATTTATATACCTAATTGGGGATTAATGAAGGCACGATTCATTCATTCATTCGACTATCATTGAATGTCCAAGCTACGAAGGAGAGAAACAGGCACGAGAGATATGACGAAGATGAAGAAGACGATCCACCAGTGAAGCTTCTTTGTGTTTGATTTCTTCTACTCTTCTTTATCAATCAATGGAGGAACTCTTTTTTATTTCATGTTTGATTATGAGTAGCTAAACAAGTCGTGCTAGGCATCTCATGTGAGAGCCTAGAGTTCATGTAAAAAAAATTATGTTTCCGGATTTGATCTTTCCATCATGTTTTATTGATCTCATATTTTGAATCAATTCTAGTTGTTTGTTTACATAAGTAATCCTAGTCTACTGACACAATCAGGAAATGAACTAGGATTCAAGAACTAGGGTTTATTCAATAGTTGATTCGTGCTTAAAGTTAGCTTTATTATGAAAGTTTATAATGCAAGTAGAATAACATGATCTAATACTCTAGAAGGGGGGTGTTGAATTGAGTATGGAAACTTCTGCTCAAACCAACCTTTTAAAACTTTAAGCAATTGTGCAGTTGATATCTCAAAGATTTGGAAAAGATTTGAGAAGGTAGAGATATAACTACCACTCACAGAAACTTCAAAGCTTTGAGATTGGAAATCCTTCAAAGCTTTGGAGATGTCTGTTCTTAATTGGAATGAAAAGCAACAAAATAAATAACATGAACACAAGGAGTTTTACAGAGTTCAGTCACAATTGGACCTAGTCTCTGCCTGAGGGATCTGATCCATATTTAGCCCTAGATCTGAAGCCTAAGTAAGCTACCTCACACTTACACAGCTTGTGGTTCGCAACCTATCTAGTTACCAGCTACAACCTGTTGAAACAATAAGAATCTATTGTTGTTCACTTGAACAACTAAACTGCTAAGTTTTGTGAGGTTTTATAAAGATAGAATGAATAATACAATTTAGTACAAGTAGAAGAAATCAGAAAAGATAAGTTGATGAAGCTTGGAAGATTTCTTCAGATTTGATGAATGATCTTCAATTCCTGCAGTGTTAATAGGCTTGATTGGTTGAAGAAACTGTAACTTGATCTGTCTTGTTTTTAACTCTCTTCAATTCCCACGTTGATCAACCTCTCTCTGTGTCTACTCTGTTTGAAATTCAAACTCTAATCTTTTATCAACAGTATGCAACAACTCTAAGAGATTTTAGGAACTGAATTCCTATAAATCATCTCCCCATATATGCTTCTTTCAACAGTTATGCTTGGATAGCTAACTCGTTTGTTTATGAACGTTGGAACAGCCAACAAACCTGCACACACCCAGCAACAAAGATCAAACAACATCTGGAAAAAATAGCAACAAGATCTGATCTGTAACAGACAGACAGTTCATGAAATATGGGCTAATTTTGCCTTAGGTTATATTCAGTTTCTATATCCAACTGAGTAGATATAACTGTAAATCAATATAAAACAAGTAATAAAGAGTTAGAATAACCCAATATCCAGTTTTAAATCCATCTAATCCATCCTGCATACACAGATTAGTTAAGTGAACTTAGCAGTATATAGTCATCAGAAAATCTCAAAGCTTTGGAGCTTTGACTGCTGGTTCACAAGTGTGAGCCTTGATGCTCAAACCTGCAATATGTGTTATTCAATCCAAAACAAGACTCAATAATATTTGCAGAATAATTAGTGAATGATAAATTCACTCTCGAATCCAGTTTAATAAGCCTGCAAACACAAAACAGATAAGCACAATATAATCATATGAACGCTACAGTATCTTAAAGCTTTGAAGCTTTGATAATTTACTATTGTTTCTCAACTTCTAATTGTGGATTTCATCATCAAGGAACAAAAGATCCTCCTAATTTTATGAACTCATTCAATACTCAAGAGCTTTTGATCTATCAATCTCCCCCTTGCTGAAAGACAAAAAAAATATATAATTGATATCCAAGATTTCATGGATTTCCCGCAACTCAAAAACAGCAGTAGGACTAGACAATATAAACAGCACTTAACACTTTGTTTCAACTTATCACAGCACACAAGATCATAAAAACAAAGTAGTTGCATAGAATAAAACAAAATCCAACATCCTACAGGATCCATCCAAGATTATTACATAACTAGAAAACTAGCACATAAACAGATAACCTTCTCCCCCTTATTGACTTTCATCAAAAGAGTAGAATTAATGTAGGATCATGTTCAGAGGGTTTTTTGAAAGAAAATAAAATAAAATACTTCAGGACTTAGAAGAAAAGAGAGAAAGAATCGAAAGAAAAGAAAGAATGGGCTTCAAGGCTTTGAAGTTCCAGCTCCAGCACTTTTCTTTGCAGACTTCTTCCCACTCCGAGCTTTTCCCTTGCCTTTGTCCTCAGCCTCTAATTTCTCTTCCTCAGCTGTTTCAGAAACTGACTCTTATTCAGCTTCAACTAGCTCTTCCATCTGCTCAGCATGTTCATCAACCTCATCACCTTGTTCTTCAACTATCTCAGCTTGAATATCAGCCACCACTTCAGCAATAACTTCATCAACTTTAGCATATTCTTTCTCAGCAGTTTCCTCAACTATTTCCTCACCACCAGCTTCCTCATCAGATTGCTCAAACAAATCTTTAGAAGCAAGAACAATTGGGACTTTATTTTTCTTCTTCTGTTTCTTTAAAGCTTACCCAATGATCTCATCTGAATCAATATTGGTGTCTCTGCTCTCTTAAGATGGTATCTTTTCTAAGTTCAAGCCCTTGATGATCACATCCAGTTTTGTATTCACCAAAACTTTGAACTTCACAAAGTCAGTTGAAAAATCAAATAACCCTTTCCTAAGGTCTTCAATCCCATCTTCCAGAATCTCAACTCTATCCAGAACTTGAGAGAAATCCAAACTACCACTTGCGTTAGATGTTGTAGCTGCTCTAGGTTTGATAAACTCCTTATCCTTCAATTCTTTTGCAGTTAACTCAATATAGAACTTCCATTTCCTATCCCAGTATGAACCACACCAATCCATGCAGTGAAGCCTCATCAACCAACCCAAAACTAGTGGTAATCTTCTCCTCATCCTCCAAGGGTACTCCAAAATGTTTAAAGAACAATGGCAACAAATTGGCATAAGGAAATGAATGATTCCTAGTTCTAGTACCGCTGTACACCATATGTTCCATGACAACAGTAGGCAAATAAATCTCAAAGCCTTGGCATATTAAGTACATCAGTACCAATACCCGATATGTCACCAATTCTTTGGAATGCTCTCTGGGGATACACACCTCATGATAATGGAGAAAATAATTTTGGCTTCACAGTTAAACACATAATGTGTTAACTGCTTTGGTTCAGTTGGGGTTCCTTCCAAGAAAAACATAGCTTTGGATAACTCCAAACACTCTCTCATATATGAATGCTCACTTACTAGGCACTCCCAAAACTTTGGTAAAAACCCTATGGTCTAGCTTCATGTCAATCCCAGTATCCTTAGAGGTCAGGATAAAGTTTTCACTATCATCCAATTCTTGAACCAAATTCAATTAGAAAAGCCTAGTTAACCTAGGATATGCCTCAGAATATGGATTCAACAAATTCCCAACATAAGACTCTCTTAACTTCCTAACGTAGTATATATCCAATTTCTCTAATAAATCAGTACTTATAAGACTACAGTAGGCAATCATTGATGATGCATACACATCCATCCACAAAGCTTTAACTTCAGAATTGATAATCCAAGACTCAGGAAAAAGATGCTTACCAAAACCAGTAGCTTTCTTGGTCTTTACTGCACTAAAGCCACTACTTCAAGACCAGAAAAGATCTATGGTGAACCTGAACCATGGTCGCCAAGAAAGAGATTCAAATATCTCTCATCCCATCCAGCTGATAATATCATATCAGATCCAACCACTGGTACACAAACCAGATCACAGTTGAAGAACTTATGTGCTTTTAATGCTTTTATTTCTCTTGTAGAACCAAAAACTGTGAAGGAAGCTTTACAAGAAGCAGACTGGATCATTGCTATGCAAAGTGAACTCAATGAGTTTGAGAGGAATAAGGTTTGGAACCTGGTTCCTGCACCAACAAACCAGTCTGTCATTGGTACCAGATGGGTATTCAGAAACAAGTTGGATGAAAGTGGCAATGTAATCATAAACAAAGAAAGGTTAGTTTCTCAAGGTTGCAATCAAGAAGAAGGTATAGATTATGAGGAAACTTTTGCTCCAGTTTCCAGGTTAGAAGTTAGAATTTTGCTTGCATTTGCATCCTACAAGAACATGAAGCTATTTCAAATGGATGTAAAGTGTGCTTTCTTGAATGGCTACTTACAAGAAGAAGTTTATGTTGCACAACCACCTGGTTTTGAAAAATGCAATTTTCCAGATCATGTTTACAAACTTGACAAAGCTCTTTATGGTTTGAAACAAGCTCCAAGGGTTTGGTATGATAGATTGTCAAAGTTTTTACTTGAAAATGATTTCAAAAGAGGTTTAGTAGACAAGACTCTTTTCATTAATACTCATGAGAAATATTTACTTGTAGTCCAGATATATGTTGATGATATACTGTTTGGAGCTACTAATGATCAATTATGCAGAGAATTCTCAAGTCTTAATAGCAGGGAATTTGAGATGAGCATGATGGGATAATTAAACTTCTTCCTAGGACTTCAAATACATCAATTGAAGAATGGCATCTTTCTGAATCAAAGCAATTACACAAGAGACTTGCTAAATAAATATAGCATGGCTCAATTCAAGGAAGCCAAGACCCCAATGAACTCTACACTATCCTTAGACAAGGATGAATCTGGTAAGAGTGTCAATGTAAAAGAGTATAGAGGCATGATTGGATCATTACTCTATTTGACAGCAAGCAGACCAGATATTATGTTTAGTGTATGCATGTGTGCTAGATTTCAAGCTGATCCAAAAGAATCACACTTAACTGCTGTGAAGAGAATATTCAGATATCTCAATGGTACCAAAGACTTAGGGCTTTGGTATCCAAGACATTCTAACTTCTCTTTAAGTGGTTTTTCATATGCTGACTTTGCAGGCTACAAGGTTGATAGAAAAAGCACTTCGGGAACCTGTCAATTCATTGGATCATCCTTGATTAGTTGGCATTCCAAGAAATAGAATTCAGTTGCTCTATCAACAGCTGAAGCTGAATATATTGATGCAGGAGCATGTTGCTCACAAGTACTATGGATTGCTCAACAGCTAAGAGACCTTGGATTTGACATCAGAGGCATACCTATTAAGTGTGACAACACTAGTGCAATTTCAATATCAAAGAATCCAGTGCAACACTCAAGAACCAAGCACATTGATGTCACACACCACTTCATCAGAGATCATGCTGAGAAAGGTGATATTGTTCTTGAATTTGTTGCTACTAACATGCAAATTGCAGATATCTTCACCAAACCATTAGCAAATGAAAGGTTCTCAGCTCTAAGATTGGAATTGGGAATGCTAAATAAGACTGCATTGGTTTAGGGGGAGCATAAGGTAAGAAAGGTAAGCTGTATGTGTTTACAAAGGCTTGAACTGAGTTTCAAAGCCTTGAAAATCAGTTCAAAGCTTTAATTTTTTACTTGTTGCAGTGTTACAGTATTTCAAGACCTTGAAAGCCTTTTCAAAGCCTTGAAAATGAATCTGTTAGACTAATAGTCAATAAACTTGGATCATTCTATACTGGGTGATATCTCTGTAGATATTCGCCTAATATAGTCCCTACCCTTTTCAAAAATTTGATTTAGCCAAAAATAGTATTAGTATATTCTATTTTCCAACGGCAGAATTGTTTGAAATTTCTCTAATCTTTGCAAATCTTTTTAGAATCAGAGAGATACTAGTTTTCTTTTGAAACTCAAACTCTTTCAGTATTTATCCTGTTCTCTTCTCCTTCATTCCGTATCATTCAATCTCTCTATTTTCTTCTCCATAACCCTAATGAGCACAAGAAGAGCCTCAGACAAAATTAAGATGGCTGGAGGTTCGAAACCTGTCTCAGAGAAGAAGAGAAAAGCAGCAGTGGAAGAGGTTCAAGAAGTCAGTGGAGACTCTAGCTCCAAAACTCCCAGTGCAGAGGCAGTCCAAGATCTTCCTCCACCAAAAAAGAAGAACAAGAAGGCTACAACCTCCTCTTCAGAAAAGCAGAAGAAGCAAAAGGCTATTACAGAAAAGCAACCAGAAAAAAGAGCCTACCAGTTCAAAGAAGGTGAAGAAGAAAACAACTCTGGCAGAAAAAGGGAAAGGGAAGGTGACAGAAGCACAACCAGAAGGTTAATTGGAGAAGAAATTGCAGATCTATTCTCAAGTCTCAACAAAGAACACAGCTCCAGATGAGACATGGTTTGTCTCAAACATCTATAAAGGTCAGTGGTTAGATGGTTTTGCTTCAATGTCTATTGGTTTATGCATTTTGATTAATAAGTATGTGTTGGAACACATGAAACTCAAGTGCATCTCTATGTTAAAGAAGAGTTCTTTGTGGTGTATGCTGAATCCTAGAGAAATATCCTACCCCAGACTCACCATACTCTATAGAATTATGACATTTTTTCACAGTATAAAGATAACTTGTGAAGTAAGTTCAGATTTTTATATCCCAGCTAAATTTTAAAAACCCATCTTCTCAAATATGTTTGTTCGATTGACAGTTCAATCATAAAAAAATTGGAACTCCAGAATGCTCTTTTTAATTTTTCTATTAACTAAGATAAACACACAAATATTTTGACATCCAACTTGATAGCAGCTTACATATGATATTCGATAGGGGACACTATATTTATACAAGTTTTCAAATGATGTCATGTATACAAGATATTTCTTAACACAATTAAGTGAAACGAGGTGGAGTATGTGGAATACAATTTGGTTCTCCTCGTAGTGCAGTGCAATAGAGAGAAAGTCATCACTTTCAGGGACATGTTCCATCGCTTTAGGTATGCAACAAAGAACTCAATTCGTATCCAATGAAAAATATTGTATTTGTTTGAATATTAAAGAGGAATTCTAGATATGACGAAGATACTTTTTGGTGATATGATTATGTAAGATGCAAATTGGTGAAGTTTTACACTATCGTGTTGAGCGAAATTAGTCTTTTGAAAAAGTAAAATTGCAAAACTTTGGAGCATTAAGAATATTATTTGTTAGAATCAAACTCTACCCATCACTTGTATTCCATGTTCTGGTTGAGTCCTACTAATCTTTGAGGTTTTCAGTTTAAGAAGATGTTAACATCCTCTTCAATGTCCCAAAGACCACATATAGAATAACGCAGATATAAAAAGAACCACATCTATATCAATAATATGTGCATAGTCAAACAAAATTAAAATACAAGTTTTATAATATCAAATTTGAAGCATATTATTATAGAAAATAGAGATTATCAGGGACATATAATGGTTTCTCATCTCTTTCATTCTAAAAAAAAAAAAAAAACAAAAAAACAAAAAAAAAAACAGAAAAAAAAAAAAAAAAAAAAAAAAAACTATATCCCAGTAATACAATCAATATTGCTTTTCGGAGGACAATCTTTGACACGACTATCATTGTTAGGATATTTTTTCTCATCGGCAAATTGATAGAAGTCTTCTTTCGGAATACACCTGCAGATACCATTATCACATATGGATATTTGTCCCTTAGGACACTCATCATAATCACAATCCAAGTTGTGGCGACAAGCAAGTGATCCTGCAATAGTGTATTCACCACTTTAGTATCCTGTTTATATATCAGTATATATGTGCTGTGAATGTTAAGTGATGAAAGAAAATGAGATACTAACCAGACACGTGAAGGAGGAGGATAGTAACAAGCACTACAAGAAAACGTAGTTTTCCCATTATAAAGTACGTGTGCTGAAACCAAACTAACCAAACGATCTACAAAGTTGCTAAAGCTATACCATGCATGTGTTATATATAGTGCATACTTTTGACATTTTTAAAACCATGCATCTTAAAGAAATACTTGTTGTTGGTAATGAAATCTATGTATATATTACGTTAGCAAAAACTTCCATAAATTATACCCATATCATTTAGTCACTTTCTAAAAATGTAATCAATCTATTTAAAAAAAAATCAATTGCATTGTTAGAAAGCTGAGATGCAATTTAAAAAAATATTTATTGAGTTGTAAAAATCTGAGATCTGAATGAAATCTTTGAATATAACGTAAGACTTGATTGTTAATATATTGATAGTTTGATACAATCTAATTATTTTTTCAAAAGTTAGAATCTTTGCCAATCTCAAATTTCAAAAAAAATATATATACTTGCCAATCTCTCTGCCTATATATATCTTCTACATGGCAAACAAATTTTCTCTCGACTCTCTCTCTCTCTCTCGTTTTTTTCTTCTTATTTTTCTTTAGTTTTTTTTTTTTTTTTTTTTTTTTTTTGAGGAACTGACATTGTATTGAAGCCTCAAGTGGGCATAGAACTGGCAATTACATCATTCAAAAGAGAGGAAGCTATCCAATCTGGGGGGTTACCATGCCATACTACATCATCTACTAGATTTTTCCTAGAAGCTGCTAGTTGGTGTGCTATCTTGTTGCTCTCCCTCTTGACGAAAGCAAACTTGCAGATGACCATACTGTTCGAGATGGAGCAAATTTCATCAACTATGTCTTCAACCTCTGTTATGTCCTGGGGTGCATTTCCTGAGCTGCGATTCTGAATTTCTGACACAAAAGTTTTAGCATCACCTTCAACTATGACTTTCGATATCCCCATGGAAACTCCCAATTCCAGACCCACTAGGAAAGCTCTGGTCTCTGCCTCCTTCGCATTTAAACAGTGCTTTGAATTTTTGGAAATCGCTGCTACAAAACTTCCATTTTCATCGCGAATGATTGCCCCTGAGGAACCCTTCCCTGTGCTGATATCCCATCCACCATCAACATTAATTTTGTACATGCCAGAGGGAGGCCTTGCCCAGCTTGTTCCGTGGTTCTCTGGTTGTGATTTCCGTCCCTTTGTCGTCCCTTGAGCCACGTCGTACTCATCAACACGAGCCACAATGTCCTCTGCTGCCACCTCTTTGCTAGCCCCAGTGAAAACCAAATTATTTCGTTCAATCCACAGCGAGTAAATGGCCGTAAGCAAAACTGGTATTTCGTAATCAGATCGAGTATTCATCTGGTTAGCAAACCAATCTGCAAAATTGGAGTTTTCAGTACTAAACAGATTTGAATTGAAAAGTGAACGCCACACCTTCTTTACCTTTGGACATCGCAAGAAAATATGTGTCAAGTTCTCAAATGGATGATCACATTGCTTGCATTTGCTATCGACTTTGATTCCTCTCTGGCACAGCGCACTACAAGTTGGTAGAGCATTCCGATAAGCCCTCCATGCCGTATGAATTACTTTTTTGGGGACTTTAGCTTCCCACAACCTCCGATACAGCCGACCTTCACTTGAAGAATAGTCTGATGGGGCATTAAGCGCTCTCGTACCCACTTCGTAGCCCGAACTTACCGTATATCTTCCATATCCAAGCTGTTACTCCATATCAGTTCATCATTTTTGGGGATTTTTGGAAGACTAATATTCTCAATCGCAGCAATGTCAACTTCCCATAGGGTCTGCTTCATCTTGTCCATGTCCGGAATTCTGTGTTTGGGGGTTTATGAGATCCGACACAGTGAGTGTTTGGTCTTCCGGAAGCACCGTGATAATCTTACCCGAGCTAGAGCCTGGTATCCATTTATCCCTCAAATCAACACTTCTTCCATATCCAATCTTCCATCTCAGCCCCAATTCTAGTATCGAGCGGCCTGCAATAATGCTTCTCCAAGCGTAAGAGGGCGCATTTCACAATTTAACTTTCATAAAATCATCGTTTGGGTAGTACTTGGCTTTGATCACTCGGTTATAAAGAGAATTGCTATCATGTATTAGACGCCATCCTTGTTTTGCTAACATGGCCTGATTGAACTTTCTCAAATCCTTAAACTGCGTCCCCACCTTGTTGCTTTGTTTTCTGCATCTTTTTCCAAGCTAACCAATTGATCCCCTTATCACTAGAGGATTTACCTCCACCAAAATTTCCGGATTAGCATCTCCAACTTGTTGCAAACTCCATCAGGAAGTTTGAAACAAGACATCGCGTAAGTTGGGAGAGCTTGGGCTACAGCCTTAATCATCGTCTCCTTTCCTGCTGCCGATAGGTTTCTCTCCTTCCATCCTTTCAACTTGTTGCACAGCCTCTCTATAATCTTGTTGAAAGTAGTACTCTTGCTTCTCCCCATAGTCGTTGGCAAATCCAAATACTGATCATGTTGGGAACTTTCTGGGATACCTGCTGCATGTAAAACACTGTTTCGGATATTGTCAGAGACATTTGGCGAGAAGACGGCCGCTGACTTTTCAAGATTAATTCTTTGACCAGAAGCTCTTTCGTACTCCTGTAATATCTCCAAAAGAGCTGTAATGTTGTCTCTGTGAACCTGTGCAAAAAACATAGAGTCGTCAGCAAAAAATAAGTGGGAGACCACTGTCGTCCTTTAGAGGTTGTCACTCTCTCTAGCCTCCCTTCTTCAACCGATGCTGTAACTGAGTGGGAAAGCATCTCGCTGCACAAGAGAAATAAGTAAGGGGACAGCGGGAAGCCTTGCCGAAGTCCTCTCTCGGGCTTAATATGGCCGGTGGGGGTTCTATTACGAAGCACTGAGAAAGTGGCCGAAGATACACAGTCCAGCACTAGACTTCTGAACCGAATGCCGAAACCCCATATGGAACATAACTTCCTTCAGAAACTTCCATTCAATCGTGTCATATGCTTTGCTCATGTAGACCTTCAGAGTCAGAAAGCCTTTCTTTCCCTTTTTCCTGGTTTTTGAGTGAGTGGATCACCTCGAAAGCAGTTAATATATTGAATGTAATCAAGCGTCCTGGAACAAAAGCATTTTGATTCTCAGATATTAGACTAGGGAGCATACTTTTCAACCGATTAGCAATACATTTTGCAACGATTTTATAAATAATCGTACATAAACTGATAGGACAAGACTCACCCGGCTTCCTCGGTTGTTTGATCTTGGGAATCAAAGAAACTAAAGTGTGATTGAAGGCTTTGACTGATTAGCCCTCGTTCAAGACTTTAAGAATCTCTACAGTGACTTCTTTCCCTACTACATGCCAGGGTTTCTGAAAAAACCCTGCATTGTACCCATCAAAGCCAGGAGCTTTGTCTAGAGCCATCTGAAATAAAGTTGCCTTAACTTCCTCTTCAGAGAAAACCGCTTCCAGTCTGTCATTGTCGCTATCTGAAATTATCTTGGCCAATGGAGCGAGAAGGGGCGCAATCTCATCCATGGTCGGATTAGTCGATCGGAACAGGTCGGAGAAATAATTCTCCAAAACGGTTCTAACATCATTATCAGAGGTAACATAATTGCCTGAAAAATGTTTCTAGCACGACAAATATCAGCTTCCAATCTGTCATTGTCGCTCATCTTCTATCCCCTGAAAAATGTTTCTAGCACGACAAATAACAGCTTTCAAATGAAAAAATCGAGTGTTTTTATAACCTTGCTTAAGCCATTCAATTATGGATCGTTGTCGCCACATGACCTCCTCTCGCTTCTGAATTACGTTGTATTCTGACGTAATTTCCCTCTTCTCCGCAGTCACATCATGATTTTGAGCCAAGCTATCGAGGAACCGCCCCTCTCTCGTAACCGATTGCTTCTCTTCTTTACTAACCCAAAAGTATCCATGTTCCACCTCGTACAAGACTTGGATAGACTTTCGAGCTTGTCTAGAACCGACCCTTGGTGCGAGTTCCATCCATTAGAAATCATGGATTGAAACCCCTCATGCCTTTCCCACATCAATTCATATTGAAATCTTCTTTTTCGCCTCCATACTGAAATCTGCTGCTGCCATTCAAGAAGGATTGGAACATGATCAGAGTTTGGCCATAAGTGTGTGACCCTTGCCCCTTGAAACAAATCCATCCACTGAATATTAGAAACAACACAGTCCAGTCTTTCACGAATGTTTCCATCATCAATCTGATTGTTACTCCAAGTAAAATTATTACCCTAAAAACCCAAGTCAAGAAGACCTACATCATTGAGAACTTACTTATATTGCTCATGTTTTTCTTTAGGTTGAAGTTTGTTCCTCCATAGGTCGCTTTTTTAATTAAGAAAAATCATGGATTCCGTAACTCCAACGATCTGGCAGTGCAGAGAATCACTGCGACTGATTACTGTAAGTTCACAGAAATAATAGTGGACAAGGGATGGTATTACTTATGAAGTTTCTTTTAATCGGTCCTTTTATTTACATGTTTTCTATATTTCCTTTACCATCCCATATCATAAAGGATATACAGGGTAAAAGATGGCAACTCATTGGAGGTTGTATAATCCCCTGGGATTATACAACCCTCTGTTTAATCTATTTATTGAAGTGGTACAAGCCTTCCTCACTACGTACGAAAGATTTAAACCCCCTTCCTTAATGTACGACAATCCTTAACCTACAGTTAAATTCACATTCATCCTTAACATTCGAATTCTTTCGATCTATCTCGAGCATTCATTCTTCATTCATACATTCATCCCGCTCTCAATCTCTACCATGCCTATGATCCTGAGTCCTATCATGAGATAGAGTGAAGTAAGGTCCGGTACTATACAACAGGAAAACATGGGTTATAAGTAATTTATCTAATTCATAAGATGTAACGTGATCGAATATCATTTTTTTGAACTCTTTTCCTTTCTTTAGCGATGCCCGGACTTCCTTAAAGACATCACTTCCCCACCCCATTTATGTCCCAAAACAAGCCAGCCCAACGCCAAAGGATAAAGGCAGGTGCGCGAACCTTAAAGAAATAGATAAGCTTCATCGGCATAGAATGGTGTCAAGGTGCCGCGTGCTCTATGATGTCTGGTCGTAAACCGAATGAAAGCTTAGATAATTTGTACGGAATGAATCCGTAGATTGGAGTTCCGCTTCTGGTAGGAACTGCTGCTTCTCTTTGCGCAATAAACTAAGGAGTTAAGGGTGCAACTAATAGAAAATTACACGCTAGGGAGAAAGGAATCAAAGATCTTAGCTATAGGGTCAAAGATTACGTAAAAGACGAACATAGGCATTTTATTACCGTTATAGTATAATATAATACGGAGATATAAGACTACATCTTCTCTTTGTACTGGCTACCTCGTGCAATCAACGAGAAATGCTTTAGCCTTAGTAAGCCTCGCCAACTAGCTAATCAGACGCAAGCCCCTCCTCGGGTAACTCCTATTTAAGGCTTCCCTTACCCTATACCGTCAGGCTATAACATGTAATATTCTTATTCTACAAGGCGAGGAGTCTACTTTGTGACATAACAGGCAAGCTTATATTGCGCATTCATGTATACTAGCCATACTCAACTCTATAGAAAGGGATCACTGGATCGGGGTTATCCACCTCTCTATAGGAATCTTCCATAGGTAACTTGATTTAATATGTATTCCCGAGAGAACAAGGCATGCCATTCCCTATGGACTAAGCTAAGAAAGAGAAGAAGTGGATTCATAGTCGTTTGAAGACACTCTCCTGTCATATATCTAACCTATCCTAATTGTGTTGATTACGACACAGATCTGTCTATCGTAGAAGAATTCCCTTTTCGTGCCAGTTGATGATGTAATTATGGCGAGAGTGGTCGAGTTGTCAAAAGGGCCATTCCTTAGGGAGATAGGCGGCCAATGCAAGCTATTTTATGACTTTCCTCAGTAAGGGAGATAGAAAAATCTATTGGTCGAGAGCATTATATAAATTTAAATAGAAGGAATACTTTGAAGAAGCTTCTTCTATATAGTAATTGACTGAATGAATGGGTAAAGAAACTAGAGTTTGTTTGGAGCCAGCCTTTGTTTCTTAGGTGTTCGTTTACCAACAAAGAGATCTATAAGACGCCTTCTTTAAAGAGTTAGTTGTTCCAGTAATGGGAAGGATGGGGAATACCTCCATTAAGGATGGAATGTATGTTGCTTCTTAATCAAAGAATATTCAACTAAAGAGAAGATTAATGAAAGTGATAATGAGTATGGTGAATAAACGGGGAGAACTTCTTGATAGTACTCTGCCTGTTCCATGTAAAAGGAATGCCTTCTTGGTACTTTACTTGCATTGAATGAGGGAGGATTACCGGGCCGGGGGGTATCTACCGAAGTAGACTCAACTCTTGTTTCAGTGAAGAATCGCCCTACCGGGTAATTAGACACTTGGTGGCTAGGGCTGCTTTGGTTAAATAGCACTTAGCGACTTCCCTTTATTTCTTGGTTGTAGGATCAGAAAGCGAAGAGAAGATGTAGTAGAATGAGAATGATGCAAATGCCAACCTCCTCTCTTAGGATAGAGCGGCGGCTAATAAAAGTTAAGGGAGAGGATAAGATGACTAATGGGAAGGGTGCTGGCTGCTTCCTCTCCTTCTAGACTAGTACTAGGATGAAGGGGGAAGAATAAAATCCCAATTTAAAATGCCAAGACCGAGCTAAAGAGACACTACTCATGAATGACGCATCTAGGCTTCTCGCTTGATATAAAGAGAGAGAACGTAGAGGCGGAGCTTCCATTCCGGGGAATTTGCGGGTTTCAGAACCAATTAACCAATATCCTTCAACTCACCTAGGAAATATGATGCACGGAAAAAAAAAATCTTATTTGGGCAGGCTGCTACCGAGGAGCAAGCCAAGAAGTGTCCATAGTTATCTGGAAAAAGCGAACATCTACTCAATTCATCTCAAGCTATTTCTTTTGTCGTTCACGATTGATGTTGAAATCAGTCGAGTCGTGAGGCACTGGGGCTCTCAGAACATCCTTAAGAGCTTGCACCAACTTTAATCATTCATTCATTGGAGACTTTCCTGGTCCTTACTGTCGTTTATAGTCTCATAAGCGGTTTGGCGTTGGCTTTCCTTTACCCTTGATATCTTTCTCTTTCGGTCAAGATCCATTTATACTCCTACTCAGGCTAGAAAAAGTGGGAGTAGGGAGTGAGTCTTTTTTACTTTCGAGTCAGATTCGTTTATGAAGGAAGTCAAGTTTTAGTGAGATGCGGGAGGGGATTCTTTCGTAGTTGGGTGCCTTCGTTTCTTAGCGCATCGGTAGCTAAATAGGCGAGCTTCCATTTACGATGGCTTTGTAACTTAAGTTCCCATTTTCCTCCGATCCTTTTACTCACCTAGCAAGATGATTTCCACTGACCCAATTCTTGTATCAGGTTTGTTTCCGTCGAATGCTTTGGGGGGAATTTCCTGCGAAATGGCAACCCAGTTTTCAGAAACATTTTTTCTTACCAGTGTATTGGTCCAAAGGATTACGCTTATGAACTCCGATGCTTCCTCTAAAGGGTAGCAATACTTCGTCCCCCATCTCTATGCTGTCAGCGCCCTTCCTTTTAACCAGCACGGTCCACTAATCTTGTCCCTTCAACGAGAATTGTTGTAGTGATTCATCCAGCATCTACTATTATATGATAGACGGGTTTCGTTCGAATACTAGTTGTAGTAATTCATTACCCGAAAGAGAATATTCTTCCCCTTGCCCAAACCTTCTTCTAAGCCTTAGAAGCTTCCCACCCTACCCAGGTAAGTCGAACTACAATCCTAGACTGAAAAGAAGCGATCAACAAGACTAGGAGTGTGAGAAACGGAATTTGAATCGGATAAGTGTTTTTGAAATGAAGAAAATTCCGTTTTTCATTTTGTTATTCAATTTATGGATCATTTTCTGAATAATTAACTATCGCACCGGAGAAGCTTAAGGGGGAAGAAGAAATCGGATATATAAATAGGTGTTCAACACGTTAGCTAGTTATTCTTCTGATCGATTGAAAAGGCTTTGTACACACAAGAAAAGCTAATCCGCCCACGGTAAGAGACGGATAAGGAATCCGTTTATCGCGTTTATCGGCCGGTAAGTAGTTCAATCAGGAGAGTTCCCTCTTTTCCAATAGAAATTTATTTGTTTGATCACACACCTTCTGATGCGCAAAGGAAACCTTGTCTACTCTATAAGCTTTCTATGACAAGAATAGCTATGCGGTTGGAGGCCTACGTGTTCCTAACAAGATTCTCAAGGAATAGCGTAATTAAAGCAATTATCATCTCCAGTAATCTAATTGACGAAGTAGCGCTAAGAGGAAGTAAGAGATTCCGCAAGGGATCGCTAGCAGGAGGTCACGACCCCAGCCAAAGAAAGAAGAAGATGTAATAACAAATTAGTAAGTAAGAGTAGACCCTTTTGCCGGAGTTGTGAGAAGACTTGCTCGCATCTAATAGGACAGATGTAATTGGGAAGAAGCATAGCAAATTTCCAGAGAAAGAGTCGTCATCGGTACTAATATAATAAAAGAAAAATGGATGAAACCGTAGCTCAATCAAGTAGTAAGAGAGTTCGAGTTGAAGAAGAAGTTGCTTTCCCCGGGAGTACGACCATTAGACTTCTCAATGGCTCTGCTGACCCTAAGGTGCAGTTTGGTGGGTATTGCTTCTCATTTTTTGTATATCTATTTACTTCATCTCTTTCATGTGCATGATGTATACGCATTTGATCATTTATTGGATTTATTTTTCAATTTGCTTTAGCTTGCGAGCCAACTGCAGTTCAGCCACAGTTTCTTAATTGCGTATTTGTAATTTCTAAATAGTAGTTTCAGTTTAGTCCGGCAGGTACTTGAATTGGTGGATCGTTACCATCTTAAAATCCGATTTGAAATCCTGAATATCTTCCATGCATGGGCTTCTCATTTGTTCAAATCAAGATTAGCTTTGGTAGATAAGGAATTGCCGGTTGCAACCTTTGTGGAGGAAGTGATAGTGTCACAACCACCCCAAGTTAAATAATGTTGAATCTTTTTGCATTTTAATGTAAGCATATTTAATAGTTTTTTTTAGGTTGGTATTCAATAGTTAGTTATATGATTTTCTTTTTTGAAAAAAGAAGTTATACGAATTTTTGTGATTTACAAAATAATAAAAAGAAAACAATAATTGAATTCAATCTTCACTACATTTTATATTTCTTATTGTTATAGATTTGTCAAATCTATGCTTTATAATAGAATATAAATACATAGTTATTTGCGAACATCCGCTTTATTAACATCAATGTCTATTGATATCAATTTTTATTAGTTATCACAAATAGAATTGTTAACTCTCAATTAAATTTTTCCGGTGTTTTATAATTCCTGTTTTATATTAATTTTCAAGGACAGATTGGTTTATACTTTATGTTACTCGTACTATCAATAAAACTAACCAAACTAGATGATAAATTGTAAAGGAATATTTATAAGAAAAAAAAAACATTGTGTGAAAATTAGATCGATGGAGTGATTGGATACGTACATCATAAGAAACTTGAACTGGAGAGATATGGGAATCATATCTTTAAGGGATAGGCTGATATAAACATACATAGATCTAAACACATAATTAAAACAAATGATTTATGTGTTACCTCTTTGCCTATGCTCCTACGCAGCGGATGATGAAGATATTTGTTGTTGCTTGCATTCACGTACCATCGTCGTGCTCTCAACAGACTGGCTCGAATCACTACGACGAAAGCTCTTGTTCACACCACGTTTCACCAATGGAAGCTAGTTAGAGAGAGAGAGACTAGGGTTGCAAAAACTGTCTTTGATCAGAACATGATCTCTACATAGTTTTCTGCTTTTTAATATGTAGGAGGCTGCCTCCTTAAATAGACAAAAGTTCTAGCCAGTTTGCAACTAACCCCTTAGGATTTGTGCCTTATTGCAGTTAACCCCCTTTGGGTTTGTGTCCAATTACATGTCCACCCCACATGGGCGCAACACGTGATTTTCTAACGTCTTTCACTCGCACAGTGGGGCTGCACATAGTTCATCTAGTCTCTCACAATCTCCAACTGTACCATATACAAAGTATTTTGTTTCCATGGCGAGTGACTACTGAGAGTACCTACATTTCGGTAGATCCATACTCTAAACTCATACGAGATGAATTAGCCGCAGGCACACTCAACCATTTCAGAAAAACAATGAAATATTATAACTCTCGTATCCCCCAGATTCGTTCGACTTGTCATCTCGTGGACCATGAACACCTGCCTAGTCCCATAGGTCGTGCTTCCAATGAGTACACATCTCTTTTATTATATACATATCCAGCATGACCCCAATGGATCTTGTAGGTGGGCAAATGAAAATAACAAAGAGTAATGCAATGAGAATCTTTCTTTTATCCATGTGTCACTTAGCCTTAGCTGCTTTCCTAGTAGTGTCCAGGAGGCCGAATCATGCATAGCCGTAAGGTGTCACGCCAAAGTAGCACCACCAACCTGTCTTCCACGACACATATAAAAGTACTAAGGGTATACTGTTTCAATCATATTTGTATGATCGACGAGGCTCACACAGTGAGTAATCTCAGGAACTAGTTTCACCACCTCATGTGACCCATTAGCACGCGTTATTTTGGGAAAATATGCACCATAGTGTTTGAACTCCGATCAGAGCGCATGTCTTATCTCATAAGGACCACCATGCAGATTTAGTCTAGTATGCCTTTTGGCTACTAACATGAGTACTGAAATGTCACACACTTGCGCACATAAATCAGTTTTCACATCTTGCTTTTTCTACACAGACTATACATGGTTTGGGGTATCAACCATGTTCGGATGGCACATATACTAATCTCACCTTGGAATCTATCCAATGTGAAAATTGAATCCTTTTGACAAACGTCTTGCTCTACTGATATATTTCTAGCTCGTATAATAGTCCTTTTGCCTCATATGATAGGCATCGCGCTCATATCATAGGCTTCTAGCTCTTACCGGAAATTTGTCCCATCTTTTGCTCACCTAAACTATCTAGGTTATCGCAAAGGCGGTATATCGTGTGAGAGAGCCGACCTCTTGTCAGCGTGACATGCTCTATGCTAGTACAGAGAAATTTAACATTATCAAAATGTAGCTTAATCAAACAAATCCAATTAAAATCCAATCATCAATGTCTCAATCACTTCATCAGTCTGAAATCTCGAAACTTCTCGCCATTTACTTAGTCCCATATTCCTAACATGACCAATATAAACATTCCTAAATAAGGGCTTCTTATAGGATCAGCTAACATCTAACTCGTACGAATATGTTATAAAGCAACATCTTCCTTAGCTACCACTTCCCTGATGAAGTGATACTTTATCTCTATGTTTTAGCCTTACTGTGATACTTTGGATCCTTAGCACAAGCTATGGCCGCCATATTTTCATAGCGTAGGGTTATTGGCATTGGTTTGTCAACCGCTTTTAAACTGACCAGAAACCTCTTTAACCAAACAGTCTCATGCGCTGCTACGGAGCAGGTAACGTATTATGCTTTAATGGTTGATAAGGCAGTGCAAGTCTGCTTTCCACTGTGCCACGTGATGGCTCATCCACCTAGCATGAAGACGTAGTATGAGGTTGATTTGTGTACGTCTAGGTCCCCATCCCAGTCAGCGTGTAACACCCGTAAATTTATAGGGGGTCAAACAACAATAAATTAAAAGTTTGGGTTAGTTGTAAAAATTTCTTTCTCAGTTGTGTTATGGAGTAGTTTTAAGTATTGGGGCAAGAATTTCAATTTCAGAGAAATTAATTTCCCCATAATTCTAATTTTACCAAAACTTTGAAAAAACTACATTTACAACCCCCTATGAATGAAGTTCCACTTGGCTCACATCTTGACACCTCATCCCCATGAGGTGGCACCTCCCTGTCCACAAGAAGAATATGGAAACATTTATTCTTCCAAGTTCTTTGATTTTCTTCATCATCATCATCCTTCACCATCATCATCCCATGAACTACCACCACCATCACCACGACAACACCGCCATCCCTCCATCGCTCCATGAACTGCTACGACTGGAATAACCCCTCGGTCTAAGGATCAAAATACCCCAACCCATTCGGGATTCATCAAGAGGTAAGAGAAAAATTTTGGATTGAATTCATGAACCCTAGAACCATTAATCTGTCAAATTCTCCTTCACTGTAGCAAAGCACCCGAGATGGAGGGTGGAATCATGTTCCTGAGACTCAGGAAAACACAACGGACCTAGTAAGAGCTCCTAAGCCTAGGTTTTTGATGGAGGTTGCACAGCGTAAATATAATTAAAATTTCCTGATCAAAGCCCTCCGCGAATTGCAGGCTAAACTCTCATAACGTGATAAAGGAGACAATGTGTACCTTGTGGTTTTGTGTGATCAAAATGAATTATAGCGTCCTTGTATCTACCGGTATCCACACCTTGGGATTGAGGACTGGGATCTTCTCCACGTCTTGTTCTAGCAACGTCGAAGAAGGAATCAAGCAATCACGCAAAACGGAGCAGGGGGCGAGTGATTCGGTCGTGCCCTTGGTGCCGTCAGGTCGGGGGGTTCGGACAACTCTTGGTTCTCTCTCTCCTTGCTCTGTTATTTCACACAATGACAACTCTTGTGAAATTATAGATCTATGACTCCCCCTTTATAGTTAATAACTCCTTATTGACTACAAACTTTCCCCAATACTAACCCTATCCATACACGTATTAGTCCACTTTGCATCTTAGTCCAACTAACTTTGCATGTGGTTGCGTTTTGATCCTTGATCCATATAGTTGTTAATTAGTCCTACTAATTAACATTTATATCCAGTATAATTCTTTTTGGTGTGTGACACTATAGGTTTCTATTAAGTTGGCAGTAACAATGACAAATACTAAGTGGTGTCTAGCAACACATAAATACTAGCCAACTAATAGAAATAGTCATGATCAGACAAACCTTGTGCCCAATGTTACCGTGTTGTATATGTCCCTTTGTCTCCATATTCGGATTTGACACGAGACATAAATGTCACACTGTATATTCAATCCATAGTTTCTTGATCCTGGAATAGGCTTATCTATACAGATAGCATCAATATCATATATTGATTTATCCGAGTCTGGCCAGACATTCCATAAGAACAACCCCTCGAGTGGTCGTGGATATTTACTCTCATTATGTGGGAGGGACAAATCATATCTACATCACTACCATCTCTCAGCTTGCTTCCTATCATGCCATTTTTCTCTTTATAGTCACCCACTTACAGTGCAACGTTTGATGATATCAAAACATGATATTTCACAACTAGACTATCTAGTTACTTCAACTCTAAGGAACACAACACCATTGTTACTACGAGAAGCACTTGTGACATTCACATAATTCATATGTAGCCTTCTCGTGGTGGGTCAATCCAGTATGCCATTACTCCTAATGCATACCCATGTGTTAGACTTGATATCTTCATATAAATATACCCACATACTAGTCTTCATGCTTAGTGATCGTCCTATTAATCAATACACTAGACTAGGGATATTTAACATAAACAACAATAGTAATCTAAGGACTTCGTTATATTAAATATCTCCATAAATAATAAATGAATGTTCTGGAAAAAGAAATGTCCATACTAAAATAAGATTGCATCTACGACATCTACTCCAACAGTCTCCCACTTGCACTAGAGCCAATCTGGTGTATCTCTTCTTCATATAGATCTACTGTGTCCTTCATGCTTTCGATGAACTAATGGCTTTGTAAGTGGATCTGAAATATTTATTATCTGTTGGAATCTTTCATATCTTCACATCTCCTCTATCGATGATCTGTCGAATGAGATGGAATCTCCTAAGCACGTGTTTGGCTTTTGGGTGGGACCCCGGTTCCTTGGCTTGTGCGATCCCCCAAGTGTTGTCACAATACAACGCAATGGGATTCACTATGCTAGGAACCACACCCAGCTCAGTGATGAACTTCTTAATCCAAACAACTCCCTTTGCTGTGCCTGACGCAGCAATGTACTCAACTTCAGTTTTAAAATCAGCAACTTTCTCTTGCTTGGAACTCATCCAGCTCACAGCTCCTTCATTTAGGAAAAACACATAACTCGACTGCGATTTTTAATCATCCTTGTCCGTTTGGAAGCTCGCATCAGTGTAACCTATTACACTAAGATCTTCCTCCCCTCTATATATCAAGAATTCATCATTAGTTCTTCTCAAGTACTTAAGGATGTTCTTTACATCAATCCAATGACTCTCACCCGGATTAAACTTGTATCTGCTTGTCATATTCAAAGTGTATGAAAAATTTGGTCTAGTACATAATATGGAAAACTTGATAGATCCAATCTTCGAAGTATATGGGCCCTTACTCATGCAGTCCTTCTCAATCTGATTGGACGGACAGTCAGTCTTCGTGAGGTGACTCCATGCGTCATGGGCAAGAACCCTTTCTTCAATTCTTGCATGTTCAATCGTTTCAACACCTTGTCTATATATTTACTTTGACTTAGGAAGAGCAACTTCCTATATCTATCTCTATAGATCTAGATATCGAGTATATAAGATGCACTACACATCCCTTGCCAATCTTTAACAGACTGCAAGATAGGGACATCATTTCCAATGAGTAGTATGTCGTCAAGACCAGAAATAGTCCCCACTAACCTTCTTGTAAACACAAGGTTTATATTCGTTCTTGATGAAGCCAAAATCTTTGAATGCATCATCAAAATGTAGATTCCAACTCCTAGAAGCTTGCTTCAATCCATAAATGGATGGTTGTACCTTACAGACTTTGCTGGCATGCTCTGGATCCTCAAAACCCTCTGGCTGTGTCATGTACCCATCCTCAAGGAGGTTTCCATACAGAAACGCTGTTTTGACATCCATATGCCAAATTTTATAGTCGTGATAAGCTGAAATAGCAAGTAGGATTCGAATGTATTTGGTTATTGCGACTAGAAAAATGTTTCATCATAGTCAATACCATGAATCTGTATATACCCTTCTCCCACCAATCGCCCGTTTTGGAAACTTTATTGTCATGCATGTCGATCTTCTTCTTGAAGCACCCTATGGGTCGAGCCGCTTCAGGTGGTTCCACCAAAGTACATACTTTCTTGGTATACATGGATTCTATTTCGGATCTCACGGCTTCAAGCCATTTCTAAGAGTCCAGCCCCTCTATGGCCTCTCTATAGGTAGTAGGTGCAAGGTTTTGACGCATGTAACGCAACGTAGTAACAATTAATCCTTTTGATTAATTAGTCCTGCTAATTAATATCCATATCTTGTTTAATCCATATGGTGTGTGACCCCATAGGTTTCTACTTACTTGGTAGTAACTATTACTAACATAGAGGGGTGTCTAGCAACACATCTATGTCACCTAACTAATAGAAATAGTCAGTGATCCGACAAACCTTGTGCCCAATGTTACCGCATTGTATTATCCCTTTGTCTCCATATCCGGATTAGAAACGAGACATAATTTTCACACTAGTATATCCAATCCATAGTTTCTCGATCCTAGGAATATGCTTATCCATGCAGATAACATCAATATCCCATATTGATTTATTTGAGTCTGGCCAGACACTCTATAAGCACCATCCCTCGAGTGGCCCGTGGATATTTGCTCCTATTATGTGGGAGGGAAAAATCCTCTCTACATCACTACCATCTCTCAGCTTTCTTCCTATCATGCTCGATGACTATCTTTATAGTTACCCAGTTAAGGCGCAACGTTTGATAATTCCAAAGCATGATATTTCACAACTAGAGTATCTAGTGACTTCAAGTATAAGGATTACAATACCATTAGCACTGAGAAGCACTTCTGACTTTGACATAATCTAATTTAGTCTTATCTCTGTGGCTCAATCCAGTATATAATTACTCCTAATGCACACCCATGTGTTAGACTTGATATCTCCATATCAATCTACCCACATACTACTCTATAGTGATCGTCATGTTAATCAATATATTGGACTAGAGATATTTAAGATAAAGAACACATTGTAATCTAAGGACTTCATTATATTAAATATCTCTATAAATAATAAATGAATATTATAGCCAAACAGTGTTCATACTAAATCTAGATTGCCTCTAGGGTACCTATTCCAATAGTCTCCCACTTGCACTAGAGCCAATCTGGTGCATCTCGTATGCCTATAGATCTAGTGTTCCCTTCATGCTTTCGATGAACGAGCGGCTTCGTGAGTCGATCTGAAATATTATCATCTGTTAAAATCTTGCATATCTTCACATCTCCTCAATCGATGATATCTCGAATGAGATGGAATGTCCTAATTACATGCTTGGACTTCAGGTGTGACCTGGATTCGTAGGCTTGTGCAATTGCCCCAGTGTTATCACAATACAATACAATGGGATCCAGAATGCTAGGAACCACACCAAGCTTAGTGATACACTTCTTTATCCAAACATCCTCCTTTGCTGCGCCTGCCGCATTAATGTACTCAGCTTGAGTTGTAGAATTTGCAACTGTCTCTTGCTTGGAACTTTTCCAGCTCACAACTCCTCCATTCAGGCAAAACACATAGCCTGAATGCGATCTGTAGTCATCCTTGTAGGTTTGGAAGCTCGCGCCAGTTTAGCCAATTACACTGAGTTCTTCCTCACCTCCAAATATCAAGAATGCATCCTTAGTTATTATCAAGTACTTAAGGATGTTCTTGACAACAATCCAATGACTCTCACCCGAATTGGACTGATATCTTCTTGTCATACTCAACGCGTATGACACATCTGGTCTAGTACACAACATGGCGTACATGATAGATCCTATGGCCGATGCATAATGAACCCTACTCATGTTGTCCTTCTAAATCTCATTGGAGGGACAGTTAGCCTTCGAAAGGGTGAATCCATGTGACATGGGCAAGAATCCTTTCTTTGATTCATGCATGTTGAACCGTTTCAACACCTTGTCTATACATGTACTTTGACTTTGGCCGAGCAGCTTCCTAGATCTATCCCTATAGATCTTGATACCAAGTATATAAGATGCATCCCCTAATTCCTTCATTGAAAAACACTTTCCTAGCCAATCTTTAAAAGATTGCAAGGAAGGAATGTCGTTTCCAGTGAGTATTATGTCATCCACATACAAGACCAGAAACACAACAGAACTCCCACTGAACCTCTTGTAAACACAAGGTTCATCTTCGTTCTTGATGAAG
This sequence comes from Linanthus parryae, assembly GCA_023055425.1. Classification (NCBI taxonomy): domain Eukaryota; kingdom Viridiplantae; phylum Streptophyta; class Magnoliopsida; order Ericales; family Polemoniaceae; genus Linanthus; species Linanthus parryae. The sequence continues at coordinate 49,117,834 of JALGPY010000003.1, read as the reverse complement.
CCAATCTCTTTGACTGCGTCATCAAAACGTTGATTCCAACTCTTAGAAGCTTGATTCAATCCAGAAATGGATCGTTGTAGCTTACATACTTTGTTGGCATGCTCTGGATCCTCAAAACCCTCTGGCTGTTTCATGTACATTTCCTCAAGGAGGTTTCCATACAGAAACACTTTTTTGACATCCATCTTCCAAATCTCATAGTCGTGATAAGCTGCAATAGCAAGTAGGATTCGAATGGATTTGGTCATTGCGACTGGGGAAAATGTTTCATCATAGTCAATACCATGAATCGGTATATACCCTTTTTCCGCCAATCGGCCCTTGTGGGCAACTATATTTCCATCCATGTTGGTCTTCTTCTTGAAGACCCACTTGCACCCTATGGGTCGAGCCCCGTCGGGTGGTTCCACCAAAGTCCATACTTTGTTGATATACATGGTTTCCATTTCGGATCTCATGGCTTCAAGCCACTTCTTTGAGTCTGCCCCTTTCATGGCCTCTCCATAGGTAGTATGCTCATCATCCATGAGTAGTACGTCACCAGGCTCAGTCACGAGAAGTCTATACCTCTCTGGATCCTGATGTACCCTACTCAATCTACGAAGTTCTTATGTTACTTGAACAGGTTACTCCACAACATTTTGTGGTTCCTGCTCATGCTCCATCTTAGGATTAGTGTTTTGTGGTTCTTGAATTTCTTCAAATTCTACAGTCCTCCCACTGGCTTATTTAGAGACGAACTCTCTTTCTAGAAACACACCAGTCATAGAAACAAACACTTTGTTCTCGGTTGGATTGTAGAAATAATATCCTTTAATTTCCTTAGGATATCCCACAAACTTACACTTATCCGCCTTGGGTCCGAGCTTGTCTGCTTGTAAACACTTTACATAGAAGTCGCAACCCCAAATCTTCATAAGCGAAACTGTGGGACGCCTCCCAGTCCATATCTAATATAGTGTCTTCATGACTAAATTTGATGGAACACGGTTAATGGTAAAAGCTGCAATCAATAGAGCATTTTCCCAAAATTTTATCGGAAGATCTACTTGACACATCATAGACCGCACCATGTCCAACACTCTCTAAGATAGTCATCAAACTCTTGACTCAATTATTCTACTCCACGATCCGATCGTAGAGCCTTGATACTCTTTCCAAGTTGCTTCTCTACTTCATTCTTTAATTCTTTGAACAATTCAAAGGATTCAGATTTGGCCTTCATAAGGTATACAAATCCATATCTACGGAAGTCATCAGTAAATGTAATGAAGTAAAGCTAACCACCTCAGGCAGACATGGGAAACGGCCCACACACATCAGTACGTATGAGTGCCAATAATTCACTAGTCCCATCACCTTTCTTATTGAAAGTGGACTTTGTCATTTTTCCTAATAAACAAGATTCACATGTCTCATATGATCCATAATTAAATGAGTCTAGGAATCCATCATTATGGAGTCTAGAGATGCGTTTCTTGTTTATATGGCTCAAACGATAGTTCCATAGATAAGTAGGATTTAAATCATTATTTTTAATCCTCTTGGTATTTATGTTATAGACGAAATTATTTAGATCAAGGATATATAATCCATTAGATAAATGCGCACTATAATAGTGGATACTATCAAAATAAAGGTAACAATATTTGTATTTATTGAAATAGTAAAACATTTCTCGTCCAAAAAATAAATAGAAATAATGTTTCTCCTCATAGTAGGCACATAATAGCGATTGTCTAATTCTACAATAAGTCCAGAAGGCAAAGATAGCTCATAAATGCCTACGGCTAATGCAACAACTCTTGCTCCATTCCCAACGCATAAGTCTATCTCCCATTTAGCCAATCTTGTACTTCTCTTTAGATCCTGCACATTTCAAAAAATGTGAGATCCACGTCCAGTATTCAATACCCAAGATGAAAAGATAGATAAATTAACATCTATAACAAAAATACCTTGTGGTGGTGAAATCACTATTCCAAGCATGTTATCCTCTAGATACTTAAGGCAATTCCTCTTCCAGTGACCGGCCTGACTATAGTAGTGACATACACCCTTAGTGACGCCTACAGCAGGCTTTAAGGAAGCTTCCTTGGATTTTTCAACTTTCTTGCTTTTTCCTTTGGAGGTAGAGGCAACTCGCTTGCCCTTTCTGTTATTGGCCATCATCATGGAATTGCATTTGCCTTTGTTAATGCTCTGTTCAGCGGTCCTAAACATATTGAGCAGGTCTGGCAGAGGTCTGTTGCTCTCAGTCATTTTATAGTTCATGATGAACTGGCTATAACTATCAGGCAACGATTGCAGGATGAGACCAGTGGCCAACTCTTGGCCCGACAGGAAGCCTAACCTCTCGACATTCTCCATGTACCCGATCATGCAAAGTACATGAGCCCGTTTGGGTTCCCCTATGCGAGACTGAACTTGAACAACGCTTTAGAGACTTCATAGCGCTCATTCCTTGCTTTCTCTTTGAAGAGCTGATTCAAATGTACGATCATATCATACGCCTCCATGTTCTCACGTTGCTTCTGAAGCTCAAAGTTCATGGAACAAAGCATGAGGCAAGTTACGTCATTAGAATCATCCACATGTTTCTGATGTGCCACTTCTGTAGCAAGAACGGCATCATCTCCTGGTGGTTATAAAATACGAGTGTCTAAGACGTACAATTTATTTTCTTCCTTGAGAACAATTCTCATGTTTCTGTACCTGTCAAGAAAAATTGTTCCAAATAACTTGTCCTTCTCAAGGACAGATCATAGGGATGAAGTCGATGCTTGTTGATTTTTTTCCATTTGGAATTCTAAAAAATGAGAAATATGCAATTTTAGTATTTTGAACTGTAAGTTCAGCTTGTTTTAAAGGCTTGAAACAGCAACACTATTTCAAGGCCTTGAAACAACTTTCAAATGTTTAAAAATACGCTGCAGTATATGAAATGAACTTAGGGAGAGCTTTTCATTCTAATCTTCCTCCTAATCTCTTGTGCTTGATTATGTCTTATTTGATGAAGAAAGACAAACCATTATGATTCTCAAAGTTGTTGCTAATCTCTTTATTTTACTTAGTTTTTGCAGGGTTAATTAGTTACTTACTTTGCAGGAACTATTTCCTAATATGTGTGTTTGTAGGAAAGGAAATAAAGTTGTCAAATTGATTTTGTGCTTCTGCAATCTTGCATGGACTTTCCTAACACTCTCATATAGAAGATCAAGTCAGTATCCTTGAAGATACTAAGACAATAGACGTTGGGAAGAGTTGTTAGAGAAGTCAAAATATGCTGTTTGATTTTAGGAAAATCTGTTCCAGAAGATCCTACAAATCTGCATTTCAAATTAGCAGCATAAGAGAGGGAATTGTTGAGAGAATTCAAAGAGAACAATTACAAAGACACTCAAACACTCTCAAGGATTGACAAACAACACAGAAGGATATTCATTTTCACTCAATCCACTCATAAGAAGATCACTGCATACTTAACTGCTTCACTAGTTCTCAGTGTTCTTCTTTCTGTACTTAATTTGTATATGGTTTTGATGATACTTCTCTTATCTTATTCTCGTGAGTTTCTCAATTGACAATAGAGAATTCTTGTTGAATCAGTTAGCTAGAGCAGGTACTAGATAGGTTAGTGAGAACCACAAGCTGTAACATAATAAAGGGAATCTATGTGCTTGAGATCCAGGGCTTATCTTTTGATTGATAAGAATTGAGTTGAAAATCCTGCATGGATTAAGGGTGAGTTTGGGAATGCTTCTGCTGCCAGCACAACTTCTTTCAACAGCAGAAGCAGTTTTAGTGTGTTTTGTAAAAATAAAAATTATGTTTTTTCGGACAGTTTCTGCTGTCCCACAATTTTTTTCTGGAAGCAAGGGGAGGAGATGCTTTTCCAGAAATTTCTTTTGATTAATTTACCTACAACCGATTTTAACCTTACAATTTTTTAAAATATCAATAGTTATCTTTACGGAAATGACAGGTGTCATATATTTTTATCATTTTACACTCTCACAGCAGGTCCACAGTTGAATTTACCCAACACAAAATTACTACATCAATATTTCACAGCAGCTTTTACGTAATATATACCAAACAACATTTTATCTAGAATTCGCAGCAGCTTTCTCACAACGGCTTTCTCACAACAGCTTTAAGCCAAGGCACATCATTCCCAAACTAGTCATAAGTCCCTAAGGTAGAGATTTAGGTCCAGGTGGACTGAACTCTATAAATTCTTGTGTCTCTAGCATTTTACTTTCTGTTCCATACTTATCTTATTTATTGCTCAAAACAGATTTTCAGTTCAAGGACTTGAAACACATTTCAACGCTTTGAAAACTATCAGCAAACTTTCTTTTCTCTGTTTTGATTCCAAGGACTTGAAACTCATTTCAAGGCCTTGAAATACTCTATGACTTATACAAAGCTCTTTGAAACCACTCTTTTCGCAAAAGTTTCCATACTCTTTTCAACCCCCCTTATAGAGTATTGATCCTGTGTTACTGCCTACATTACTGTCTTTATATTAGTATCAGGGCTTGTATCACTGCATAGATCTAACCATCTTGTGATCACGATTACTGTAAGTGATGGTGGTTTCTCTCAGTGAAGAGCTGCTAACATACTTCCCTTGTTCTGGGGTGACAAATTTGTGCATTGGAATGCTTTGATGAAAAAGTTCATCATTGATCAAGATATAGAGTTGTGGACCGCATACATTCTACACAAAGAAAGATGGGATTATAACTCCCCAAGCTGAGGATTCACTTTCTACTTCTGAATTAGAAAAAATTTCTAAGAATTACGGAGCTATGAATCTCTAGTATTGTGCTTTGAGTGCAAATGAATTCAACATGATTTCAGGATGCAAAACTTCTAAGGAAATATGGAATAAATTGGTGGTGACCTTTAAAGGAACCAGCCAATTCAAGTAGACAAATATCAATATATTCCTTAGACAGTATGAACTATTTAAATTGAATGGAGATGAGTCCATCAAAGACATGTTCAAGAGGTTTACAAATATTGCAACAATCTGGATTCCTTGGGGAAATAATTCTCCAATGAAGAAAAAGTTAAGAAAATCTTGAGAAGTCTTCTTAAAGCCAAATGGGAACCAAAGACTATTGGCGTTGAAGAAGCTCAAGATCTATCATCTCTTCAACTTGATGAGTTGTAGGGAAAGCTGCTTACACATGAGATCTCCATGAATAAAGTTGATGGAGAACTGCCAGAAAGTGTCAAGAACTTAGCTCTCTAGGCTAAGGAGAGATGATGAAGAAGATTCCTTTTCCCTTATTTCAAAATCCTTGACCAGAGTTCTCTAGATGAAAAAAGAACTTTGGAAACAAAGACTTCAGCAGGGATAAACACAAATCCTCCAATAGTAGAGACTACAAAGGTAAATCTTCTTCTCATGGTAATAATCCTAAAGTAATGAATTGCGTTGAGTGTGGTGATGAAGGACACTTGATTAGAGACTGTCCACACAAGAAAAGCAAACACTTTCAGAAGAAAGACCATGACAGAAGAAAGAAGACTATGATAGCTTCTTGGAGTGATTCTGACACTTCAAGTGATTATGAATATGAGGAAGAACAAGACAACTTATTCCTTATGGCCAAGCATGATGAAAGTTCTGAAAAGAACATTGAGGTAATGGTAAACTATTTAATTACAAAACCAACAGATTTCCTCTCTCATTATCTTAGAACAATGCTTTTAAATGAAGAGGACTATCTGAAAGAAATCATGACTTTGAAAGAAAAGGTTCATGAGAAATCAAAAGAGAATTTGCATCTTGTTTGTCAAAATCAGAATCTTGAAATTTCTCAGAAAAAATCTGACAGAGATTTCAAAACCTTGGAAACCAGTTTCAAAGCCTTGAAAATAACTCAAGTCAAGGAAGTAGTCACAGACAACTCTCTTTTGAGTGACAATATTGTTGCTCTAAGACATCAGTTTGATGAATTTGAGGAACAAATGACTAATTTAGCTCAGAAACTTCAAAAATCTAAGAAAGTTATGACCAAGCTTGGTAGTTTAGAACACAATTTAAACCTGATTCTTGGAGGAAGCTTAAAGTCTGTTCACAAAACTGGTATTGGTTACAATCCCAATCTTCCCAGAAAAAGCAACACCAAATTTGTGAAGGTTGGTAGCAGAACGTCTCGTATGTGCCATTACTGCAAAAAAATTGGTCATGTCAGGATGACTTGTCCCTTTAGAAGAAGAGACCCTTACATAATGAGGAACACTTTTCCAGTTCAACTCAAGGGAAAAGCTAAACATATTTGGGTTCCTAAAGGGGTTAGACCACCTAACATGGTTGACCATGAATAAGAATCTCAATTACACACTTTTTCTAAAAGTTGGGTAAGGAAGTGAATGGTGTTTGCAGGCTGTCACCAAGAGAAAATAAAAGAAATAGATCATGGATAGTGGTTGCTCCAGACACATGAGTGGGAAGAGTTCCTTATTTTATGAATTGAAGGAACATGCAGGAGGAACAATCACACTTGGTGACAAAGAAAAATGCAACATCATTGGTATTGGAAATGTTGATAACAGCTCTGAAAACTCTATCTCAGATGTATATCTAGTAGATGGTCTTAAGTTTAATTTGCTTAGTGTATCACAGTTATGTGACAAATATAATAAGGGCATCTTTGACAAGAAGAAATATGTGGGCAAGATTAAAAATCAGGCAATTGCATTCTCACTGCTCCCACATCAAATAATGTTTACTTTCTAAGTACTAACAAAGTTGCAGGAGAAATTCTGAAGTGTCTCAAGGCCTTGAAAGAAGATTCAAATATTTGGCACGGAAAGCTTGGACACATTAGCTTGCACACTTTGAAAAAATTAGTTTATAAAGACTTGGTAAGAGGTCTGTCTTATATTAAGTTCAAGGATGAAGACGTATGCAAAGTCTGTGCTCAAGAAAAACAGACAAGAAGTTCATTCAAGCCAAATAACTTTGTAAGTACTACTATACCCATTGAATTACTTCATATGGATCTTTGTGGTCCTATGAGAACTCCAACTCCAAAGGGTAAGAAATATATGCTAGTTACTGTAGATGATTTCTCTAGATTTACTTGGGTGATGTTTCTTAGAGATAAATATGAAGATCTAACTGAATTTCCAAAGCTTTGTAAAGAGCTTCAAACCTTGAAAAACCTGCCTATTTCCTCTATCAAAAGTGATCATGGCAGAGAATTTGATCAACTTGAGTTTGCTTTATTTTGTGCTAAGTATGGCATCTCTCACAACTTTTTTGCTCCAAGAACTCCTCAACAGAATGGGCTAACTAGTTGGACCTAGGGTTAAGAAACAGGACGTGAGGTCCGTTATGAGCCAATCACTACACCGAAATATGCGGTGACCGTAATGGCCCCCGTAGGCGGGTTGTCGACTACCTAAGTGACGGTGGTGCGGCCGCTAGTAGGATTCTTAGCTCAGGTGATAACTACTAGCGAATTCTGAGGCGCTCTGGCTCTAACCAAACTGTACAGAAGTCAAACTACCACACCTCGGTGCGACTTTTTTCCCTGTTAGAAGACTATTATTGGTCTCTCCCCAGTTCTTTGTTATCTCAATTGCCATTTCTCAAATTTTTTTTAATTTAATTAGTTTTTAGAATTTTCAGAAATTTTTAATTTTTTTGTCTTTTTAAATTTTTCTATTTTACTAATTATCTACAATGCATGGTCATAAAGAGTGGTGGGTTGACTACAGATTAAGAAAACGTGCAAACTCAAAAAATAAAAATAAAAACGCGAATAAAGATGAAAAAACGTGCATACCTAGTTAATGCAGACAAGACTCCCACCCCACACTAAGAGGTGGCATGCCCTCATGGCACAAACTGATATGGCAGAAAAGTCGGGTCTGAAACCAAATCCGTGGTTCCAGGCATAGTGCTGGTAGAACTGCTGCGGGTACCGGTCGGGTCACAATGAGGCAGAAAAATAAAGCAGATAAATATGAAAAAATCAAGCTAAGTTACGTGCCCGTGATTAGTGCATCTCAGCAAATAACCACCTAAAAGCTACTAGAGGTTCTACCACAGTCGGCACGCAAGCCGAGAAAAACGCAGAAAAATCTCGACCCGGGTACGAGTTCGTGCCTAAAACGCAAAATAAAGCGAAGGAAAGGAATGTGGACCTGATCACCCGGAGCAAGTCTTACGGGTGCAGTTTGCAGTTTCCAGCAAGATAGACCCCGGCCAATTGCCGGAAAAGTTGTCTGAAATATTCGGAACCGATCAAGTTGTAACTCCTCAACCTTACACTTGCTCGTTGTGAATGTTTGAACTTGTCGGGCTTTCTTTTCTTTCATATCCAAAAACCTGCTCCTGTCTGCGTTGCTACACAGTAGCCACGCACACCGTAAAAAATTTACCAAAAATCTCTCAATTTCTGCGTGACTACACCTCGGCCTGCGTGGCTAGGGTTCAACCTACGTGGTTGAGGTTCTTCCTGCATGACTGAGCCCCCTGGCTGCGGGGCTTGGGTTCTTCGTGCGTGGCTGACCTCTCAGCTGCGTGGCTATCTCCCTGGCTGCTTGGCTAGGGTTTCGGCTGCATGGTTGACCTCTCCGCCTGTGTAGCTATCTCCCTGGCTGCGTGGCTTGGGCTCTCAGCTGCGTGGCTATCTCCCTGGCTGCTTGGCTAGGGTTTCGGCTGCATGGCTGACCTCTCCGCCTGTGTAGCTATCTCCCTGGCTGCGTGGCTGGGGTTCTGCCTGCGTGGCTGACCTCTCAGCCTGCGTGGCTAGCTACCTGGCTGTGTGGCTAGGGTATTAGCTGCGTGGCTGACCTCTCAGCATGCGTGGCTAGCTCCCTGGCTGTGTGGCTAGAGTTTGGCTTGCGTGGCTGACCTCTCAGCCTGCATGGATAGCTCCCTGGCTGCGTGGCTAAGGTTTTGGCTGCGTGGCTGACCTCTCAGCCTGTGTTTCTGCACTCCCGGACTGCGTTTCTGCACTCCCGAACTGCATTTCTGCACTATTGGACTGCGTTTTCTGCACTCCCTGACTGCGTTTATGCACTCCTAGAATGCATTTCTGCACTCCTAGAATGCATTTCTGCACTCCACGGCTGCGTGGCTACAAAATTTCCTTCCTATGTCTGCGTGGCTACTGCGTGGCTACCAGCCAGCCACGCAGACAACAGCCTTTTGACCAGTTTTTTCCTACAAATTCTCTTGTTGTCTACACATTCTTGTGTAAATATTAGATCACACTCATCTCATATCTCTTCAATTTAGACAAAAAACAAATAATTTAATATACTCCTAAGTTGGGTTGCCTCCCAACAAGCGCTTGTTTTAAGGTCGACGGACCGACCCAGTTACCTCATGCTTGGTCAAGGGACGTCAAAACAGTCTACCTTGACGACTGCTTCCGTGTCCAAATGTAGCTTAATTCGGTTTCCGCTCACCCTCCAAGTTGTATTGTCTTGCGGATTCTCCAGTTACACTGCATCCCATGACAATATCTCTTTGATGATGAACGGTCCTGACGACTTGGATCTCAATTTTCACGGGAAAAACCTGCTTCCGAGAATCGCAGAGAAGTACTTTCTGCACTATTTGAAACTGCTTTGGCTGCGCTGAACTTTGATGGCTTGGGAGTGGTTTCAGCTCCAGAGTTGGTTGCTCTTTGAGTGATGGGCCAATGCTAATTTTTGCACACCTTCTTTGTCCAGGTGTAAAGTGGTCCAGTGTTCAGCTTGCACGACCCGCTCCTCCCACAACCACTCCTTATTCTCTCTGTCCACTATCTCAATCTCTGCCCATAGCTCGTCCAACTCCTCGTTTTCCGGATCATCATCGAATACCTCCACAGCGAAGCAGTCTTCACGTTCGTAATAAGTTGGAAGCTGGAGAGATTTGAGGACTTTGAATTTCACCTTGTCCTCATTAATCTGCATAGTCATTTCTCCGATCTTTCAGTTTATCATGCCTTTTCCAGTGGCCAGAAATGGTCTGCCTAGAATGAGTGGTACATCTCCCGCCTCCATGTCCAAAACTACGAAATCTGATGGAAAAATTAACTCTCCGACTTTCACCAGAATATCTTCAATGAATCCATATGCTTGTTTTACGGACATGTCCGCCATCTGAAGCGTGATTCTGGTAGGCTTGAGTTCACCGACTTTCAAACTTTTGAAAATCGATAAGGGCATCAGATTGATGCTGGCCCCTACGTCACACAGAGCCTTTCCTGTGTGAGCATTACCTAGGGTCACCGGGATGAAAAAACTTTCAGGGTCCTTCCTCTTCCTCGGTAGCCCATACTTCACATAATTGCCCACTTCTGCTGTAAGATTTATGATCTCGAAATCGCTCATTCGCCTCGTTCCATACATAATGTCTTTGAGGACTTTGGCAAAAGTGGGCATCTTTGCCAACACCTCAGCAAATGGTATGTTGATCTGCAGTTGTTTGAACATCTCGATAAATCTGGCGTAGTCCTTGCTGTCACCCCTTTTACGCGTCTTCAAAGGATATGGTACCTCCTTGGAGACAGGCACTGTTTCAGTTTCCTTCTCATTCTGAACTGCATCCTATTCAACCGAGCACTTCGGCTGGGGGCTGTCAGCTGAATTGTCATCCTGGCCAAAAACTTTGAGTTCGATATTCTTCGACTTTTCTGCACGTGCATGACTAGGGTACGGCGGATCCTGTAGTGCTAATCCACTCCGAGTGGTGATAGCATTGATCTGAGCACGTGGATTGTTAACAGTGGTTTAGGGTAAGTTCCCTGGCTGCCTTTCGGTTTGCTGTTGTGCCAATTGCCCAACCTGCACCTCCAATGTGCGTAGTGCAAATTTTGTTGAGTGAAGGTCGGCTGTCAAAGTGTTGACAGATGTGTTGATCTGTGTGAATCTGGCATTAAAACTGGTGGTCATGCCTTGTAGCACTGCTTTGACTTCGGCTATCTCGCTGCTGGTCTGTGGTGCTGGCGGCGCCTGGTCTGCATGTTCCTTGTGCTGGAGTCCTGGTGTTTAATTTGCAGAATTCGGGTTTCCGCACCGGAACCCGGGATGATCTCTCCTGCCCGGTCTGTACCGGCTCGGATCCCACTGTTGCTGCACATAATTGGCATCCTCATTTTTGTCAGCATTCTCCTATCTAGGGCATGATAGAATACCTGCAGAATCTTCAGGGCCCCAAAACCGTGATTAGGGCACTTCTTTACTAATCTCATTAGCCTGTCCCATGCATCTACCACCGTTTCTCCCATCTTCTGCTTGAATGATAGGATCTCGCTTTGCAATTGGATCACCCGAGAGGCGGGGTAGAATTTTGCCAGAAACTCTGCAACGCATCCTTCCCAATTAGTGATGGACTTGGGCGGTCGGGATTCGAGCCAATCTTTGGCTGCTCCGTACAGGCAATACGGGAACAAGATTAGCTTGAGCTTTTCTCCATCAAATCCCCTGTACTTGACTTTGTTGCAGTAGTCATCGAATTTCCCAAAGTCATTCGGGTCTTCATCGGCTCGGCCATGGAACAGACAGTGAGTTTGGGCAGTCTGGATGGTTGAGGATTTTAGGTCAAAGTGCTCTGCGGTTATCCCAGGCACCACAATAGCTGGATCATGTCCTCCCGCAGGGACCTCAAAATTTTCCACCAACGCCTTTCCAGACCTATTGTACGTCCTCTAGTTGTTCCGGTCAGCGAAACCTGCTGCGATCAGGTTTTCGATGTACCGAGCCATCTGAGCCGGAGTGCGGTGTCCGCCATTCTTCTTTCTAGGTGTCTGCGGTTTCGCTATGTGTGAAGTTTTTCTAGATTTTTGAGTGGCTACACCAATCGGGGGGCAATCTGAGCATTCACTAGAAGTTCCTAAAAATAGAGGTCTCAAGAGCAGTGAGAAAAACGAAAAAAAAAAAAATCAAAGGAAAAAATCTGAAAATTAATCCTGACTACTAAATAAACCGTCCCCGACAACGGCGCCAAAAACTTGATGCGCAAATCACCGTGCTAGTCGCAAGTATAGGAATCAGGTAGTACCGGGTGTATTTCAACTCGGGTTATCGTTCCCACGAGGACTATTACGGGTTTTTCGAGTAATCAGCTTTAACTAACAAAGTCTAAAAGGGATGAGTGATTTGAGATTTTGACTACGAACTAAGTACTAAAAGTAAATACTAGAAACACAAATCTTTTTATGTGAATTTTCTGGATAATTTCGAGTGTTGTAAATCTGGGATTTAAGGTACTAGGTCCCGGGATCCCCTAGAGTCTCTTCAGTTTTTCTTCTTTTTTCGATATAAAAACACACACACCAGTCACTTATCTGTGCCATGTACCAGTTGTGCAGTATCTTTACTTTTCCTACACGTTATCACAATTCTGCATATTTTCGGATCCTGTTAAACTACCTAAATCTGCAGTCTCGTTCTAGGTCTGCTAGGGTTTCTAACCTGTCCTAAAGGACTTGGTCAAAACCTTAACAGTTGGTTTAACGTTTTAAGGCTAGTCTTATCTCCCCTTCCCTGTTGGTCTATCAGGGTAAGGTGCTAATTTTTTTCTTCCTCCTAACCCTAACCAGCCATTTTCACCTACTGGGTCGAGTCTGTAGCAATTCTGGGTGATCAAGCCAAGCATGCATAAACAGTAAAATCAAAGACATAATAACGAATAAAGCTGCTAATATTAAGATCCTAAGATCATGAATCCACAGTCAAAAAAAGAACTATACACTGAGTACAAAACCCTAGGTTCACCGAGAACCTAGGCAAAAAGTTTTTATCCACTAAACGACACCATTAAACGACAATGTTCTAAAATTAAAGAGAGAATTGAGATAAAATGAGTGTCTTGAATTATGGGTCTGCGTTTCCGTACTCGCCGAGGGTACTCTGAATTCTCCTTGGGTGTATTGTGCGTAAAAAACGAGCTCTGGACGTTCCTTTATATAGTTCTGAGAAGCTTCCGGAAAACTGCATGAAACTACGAAACTGCCACTGGCCAAAACCGCCTCAGAATTAGGTGTTGTCGTCGTGGCAAGCAGCTAGCCACCCAGACAGTGACTTTTCCTGCTCCAAAAATCGCTCTCCAACCCCATGCCTGGGTGGCTGACAGCTAGCCATGCAGATATGGGTCTCCGGCTTGGATTTCTGTAATTTTCTCTCTCCTCCTGCTCTCGGCCTGCGTGGCTATTGCGAGGCTGACAGCTAGCCACGCAGGCAGCAACTTCCCATCTTCATTCTGGCCTATTCCCGGACCCTGTCAGCTCGGGCTGCGTTTTTACCCGAAACTTGTCAAAATTACCAAAATTCCCCTGGGTCAAAAGCGCTCTAAATTTTGCTCAATCCCGACTCTGGTCATAGGAACACTGCTGACTGAATTTGGGTGCCAAAATCCAAACTCGACTCCGAAAACCCGGGCCTAGTGACAAAATTACCAAAATACCCCTGGGCCCGAACTGTCCTGGAAATCGTCATGAACATGAAATAGCTGATCACGACCCCGGACACCGGGACCCGAGACTCCTACTTGGGCGTGGCCTGTCTGGGACCCACACTTGGCGGGAGGTCGGTTTTTCGGTCGAACTCTGTTTTAGAATTATGACCTGTTTTCAGAAAGCCCTTGACGTCTTTTTTCTTCTGCCGCTGGTTTCACTTCAAAACTCCAATTAGAACTCAAGATATTGTCAACCGAGTGTATCCCGGCCATCCTCAGCTCTGGCGTTTTTGACTTTCTCGGCTCTCGCCCCTGCAATCCTGCTTCATTCCCCGGCTCCTGCACAAACCATGTCCCTGCGTAGACAACACGAACAAAACCCGTGATCAAATCTCGAAATTCATGAAATAAAGCAGTAATGCATAAAGAAGCTCAACACACTCAATCGTGAATTCCGACGCTAAACAGGGCCGAAACCCGGCTAAAACGCTCAATTATGACACAAATACCCCTCAAATTAGGCTAACCGATAACTCATAGTGAGGAAATATATTATTTCATTTGAAATTTCTTTATAATTCATTCAACAATTAAATATTTGCTAAAAAAGTTCAATGTCAAGCAATTTAAGTATAAAGTAGCAAACATTACATCATTTCCAATACCTATTGTATACGGCATATGTGTAGAACTTATCAAGTGTGGCAATTGTATAGCCTAATATGCTACATAAACGGTTCGGTTCGATTTTTATGGTTTTGAGGTATCTCAAGCCAAAACCGAACCGTATTATACAGTTTGGTATTTTTGCAAATATGGACCGAACCGTAATACCTACCGAACCAAACCGAACCGAAACCGCCAGGTTTGGCTCGGATTGCGGTTTTTCCGGTTTGAACTTGCATCCCTACGTCCAAGCGTATAATGGTCACAAACGAACAGAATGGTGGAATTTGTCTAACCTCCATCCACTAACAGATGTGCAAAATGTATTTAACCATAATAGTGCAGGAGGTATCTGTATTTATTTCATCATAGAGGGGGCGAAAAATGTCTTTATTTATTTGTTTTTATCTTTCTAGTTTCTACAGATTACAGAATAAAACGGCGGGAGATTTGCGGAGAAACATCACAGCGAGCTTTACAGTGCGAGAGCGAAGATGAAGGAGCCGAACTTCCAGGGTCTCTCTGCAATGTCAGTCCCACAACTCCAACGACACAAAGGCAAGAGACAGAAAATTCAGGAGAAGCAAAATCGACTCACTTTTTTTTCTTCCGAGTCTCGGAAACTCGCCAATCTTCTTCTCTTTCTCACCCAATCTCCCGACGGAAATGGATTTTTCCGGCGTCTTCTTCTGAAAAAACCACCTCTTCGTGTTGATTCCTTCACTTTCAAGTGATTTGGGGGGCGAATTAATGGCCCAGATCTCAGCTAAGGAGCTGGATGATGAAATTCGGATTTGATTTCCATCTGATTTTAACCTATTTCTGGGTCGTAGCAGAAAATGGTAAGTCTTGAATGAATTGAATGGTATTTTCATAATGCTCCTTATTATTATCACATGGATCTTTAGTCTTGTTTGGTTTCATTTTGATCTGTAATCCTTGAATAGTCTATTGTTTCTGCAAATTGAACATTTGTGAGGAAGCAATGCTTAGTACAAACATGTCAGTTGAGCAAATGGCTGTAACAGTGATCTATGTTGAAATTTGACCTATCTAATGCGCCCACTGGATTGTTGCCTAGTATATGTGTATAAAATGGGCTACGAGTTCTGGTGTGCTAGTTGGAGTGTCCAAAAATGTTCAAGGAGCTCTAGTGAAGTATTACGAGCACAGTGGCTGTTGGAACGACTTTTTAATATTAGAAAGATGAGCGAGTTGAAAGGAAAAACCGATATAAGATGTAGAGTAATGAGTTTCAAAAAACTTGTGGTGCTCCTCCTAACTAATTGGTTTCTATTGTGGGAAGCCTTCCATCTTCATAGTTAAGCAATTGTCGTATTGAAGGACACAAGCTCAGGCTCCTTATTTCGCTCTACAGCTTGTGTGGCATTTTTTTTCCACTGGAAAGTTTTGTTTGTACAATTCTAAGAGGTGCAAATGAGAGTCTAGAAACTCCAGTTAGTGAATCTTGGAGTGAATTTTAGAAAATTCGTTGTGTCAACTCTACATGTAATTTAGTTTTATTGTTGGATCCTCCTTTCATGTAGTTTTATTCTGGAGGAAATATGTGGCTATTCATTGGTTTAATAGCATTCACCTGCATGCGCAAAGCTAATGAGTAAGGCACTTTTTTTACTTTTTCCGGCTGAAAAAGTTACCTTCAGTTCAATGTAATTGTGATAAGTCGAACACTTGATGGGGAAAATTTATAGGGGAGATAATAGCCGAGACAGCTCTCATTTGCATGGTTAAGAGTTCTGTCCCATTCAAAAGGATTCTCTTTACAACCTTAAGATGCCATGTAATCCTTTATGATGTCCAATAGCATGAAAAAGCCGAGGAACTGTTGTCCAGTTTGTACTAAATAACTCAATTTCACAAGTTTCAAGAAGAGTGCTTCCGTGGAGCAAAAGTGTCGGGGCGATACTTACCCCTTAAAATTTTGAATATTGATTTGAAATTTAGTCGAACGGAGACATTTATTCTTGCAAGAATTCTAAGATACATTTAGGAATTTGTGTGTTAGTGTTGAGAAGTCCCACACCAGACATTCAAGAAGAACAAATAGAATTACTAAGTGTCCTGGGCTACTCCCCTCATTGCCAATTGGTTTTGAGGTGGAACCCCATGGATTCTTACATGGTATCAGAGCCACGGCTCACACACGTGAATGGTCTAACAACCCATGTGCTCACCGCCACACGCAGACAAAAGATCCACGTGTAGGCCAAAGAATGCCACACGTGAGGGGGCCTGTTGAGAGGTCCCCAACCGGACATTCAAGAAGAACAAATAGAATTACTAAGTGTCCTGGGCTACTCCCCTCATTGCCAATTGGTTTTGAGGTGGAACACCATGGATTCTTACAGTTAGTCTTGGTATAACTTTGTTTAGGGAGGGGGCAATAAGGTTTCCAACGGAATGTGTTGTAGAAATGGAATAAAAACTTTGATAAGCATATGTGAATAGTATGCCTCATGTAGAAAGGATATTGGGTTTGCTCGTAACTATGTCTCTGACTCTATACTAGCAAATGATATAATTTATTCAATCTTTTCATACTTTAATGTCTGTCTGAATCTTGAAATGTTACAGGGCACTCCAGTCAACATTATTGCAGGTTCTCATGTCTGGGTCCCGGACCCTGCACTAGCTTGGATTGACGGTCAAGTATTGAAAATCAATGGGGCAGAAGCCGAGATTGCGACTAGCAATGGAAAGAAGGTAGCCCATTATCAGAGAAAACATATGGTGTTACATATTGTATCGAAGTTTTTATTTTATTCTTCCTCTTTCTTCACCAATCACAAGCCCTCAGCTATTCATTTCGAAGTGGATTGTCAACCACGATTATGTTCCTGTTGTTTTTGAGTTTTTATCATACCTGGTCTCATTTCCCAATTGATATCACCTTTCAAGCATAGAACAAACTCACTGTCTCTACTGTAACCTTTACAGTAAAAAACCAATATAGCAAGCATTATTGGTCTATGGCAACTAAGACTAATTCATATTTCATAGTTTCTGCATCCTAACACATTCTTCATACGTTTTAGTTTTCCTCCAGCTTTCTATTGAATATTGGTGAGTCTCGCTTCCGACCTTTACATCAGTTTTGGGGTAGACCACTTTTGTTGCATTACTTGTGAATTACATATTCCAATTTTAATCAGTATTACCTTCAGGCACGTACTCCCTATGTCCAACAAAAAATAGCACTCCTTGGAACATTAATGTTTTTCTTTCTCTGACTGGTTCTTTTTGGAGTACTCTCAAGGAGGCATGCATTGATTGCATCAAAATTTGAGTTTCGAGATTCTATTTACATAAGTATCCCATATTTCTCTTTCCAACATAACTATCATTATCTCTGTTGGACACTGTTGGAAATCTAAAAGTTCCAACAATCAAAAGAAACAATTTCAGGCATCTTCAAATAGAAATGCGAACAACTTTGGTGGGACAGAGGGAGTAACACATTTCTCTTACATTGATGTACATACTGTGAAACAGTGTGATAGATTCTATTTTCCAGCCCCTGAATGATCTTGGAACCTTGTCTTTCCATTAATTTTAGTAAAGCATAAATTATTGGGTCGAGATATAGTTGTCTATTTGAGTTCTTTAGTTATGAATTGTACATGATACTGCACCCAGCATGTATTTAAGATTTTCAATCAAAGCTGTTTCGGACCTTAATTGTTTGTTTATATATGTCGTACTCCGAAACTCAGTTATATGACTTACTGATCAGGTTGTCGCAAAGTTGGCAAAAATATATCCTAAGGATATGGAAGCTCCAGCTGGCGGCGTTGATGATATGACAAAGCTATCTTATCTTCACGAACCTGGAGTACTGCAGAATTTAAGAACTAGATATGAACTCAATGAAATTTATGTAAGGTTTCTGAACTTTCCATTGCAAGAATTCTGGTTCCTTCATACCACTTTTCATTCTGTAACAAATAATATCATGACAGACTTATACTGGAAATATTCTTATTGCGATCAACCCGTTTCAAAGACTGCCTCATATTTATTCTGCTCACATGATGCAACAATACAAAGGAGCCCCTTTTGGCGAACTAAGCCCTCATGTTTTTGCAGTTGCTGATGTATCTTACAGGTGATTTCATTGCCTTCTGAGTCTTCGTTGTTTTTTTCTTATTAAGTCTAATTCACTTACTCTTGCAACACATTTCATGGATATAGGGCAATGATTAACGAGGGAAAGAGTAATTCAATTCTCGTAAGTGGTGAAAGTGGAGCAGGTAAAACTGAGACCACAAAGATGCTTATGCAGTACCTTGCCTATTTGGGTGGCCGGAAAGCTACCGAAGGACGCACTGTTGAACAGCAAGTTCTTGAAGTATGGTTCATTATGTTGCTCTAGCTATTTTCAATGCTGTAAATGATATTTTGCCTATGTTATCTCACAAAATTAACTCAGCTGAATGATTCTGGGTGCAGTCTAATCCAGTTCTTGAAGCTTTTGGCAATGCTAAAACTGTCAGGAATAACAACTCCAGGTAAAGCCCTCTTCTTTAATAAGACCCAATTTCTTATACTTCTTAATTTTGTACAAGTATCTGCACATATTGTAGCATGGCTCGTGTATGTGCCTAATTGTTGCTATGCAGCATCCTTGACATGCTGTTTCTATTCTTTGATCAACTTTTATTCCTCAAAGATGTCACTTTATGTAGCATGTGAAATTTTCCCATTTAATGAAAAGTCGTAAAAATAATAGAAGGGATTATCGTGTGTACTACCAATACCTTTATGTCTGTATAATTTGAAAGGTCCACCTTAGGATGTTTTTGCTCATTGCTTCTACAGTTTTACTGCATACTACTGTTTGTTTCCAGATCCTTGTAGGGAAAGAGCATTTTGTGAATACCCTGTATCATGACACCTGTGACTTCTGTATTCTCATGAAAGATCAAATTGGTTTCCGGTGAATTATAAGAATCTAATACTTGTTTTATCATTATGAGTTTAGAATAGGAAATGGGAATTCATGTACATTGACTATCTACCTTTTTTGTGTGAATCTAAATCTTCAACTGGTGCAGCCGTTTTGGTAAATTTGTTGAGATCCAGTTTGATAAGCAAGGAAGAATATCAGGGGCAGCAATCAGGACTTATCTTTTAGAGCGATCTCGTGTTTGCCAGGTTTCTGATCCTGAACGCAACTACCACTGCTTCTACCTTCTTTGTGCAGCACCTCAAGAGGTTCTCTTCTTCAAAAAAAAACTGAAATGCAATTATATACCAATACATTCTTTTGAGTAAAATAAGCTGACCCCAATCGATCTGTGCTGCCAGGAAATTGAAAAGTACAAGTTAGGACACCCTAAAACATTTCATTATCTTAACCAGTCAAAATGCTTTGAGCTAGTTGGCATTAGTGATGCTCATGACTATCTTGCCACTAGGAGAGCGATGGATGTTGTTGGAATAAGTGGAAAGGAGCAGGTATGTTGTTTGAAAGAGAACACGACTAATGTATAGTAACCTGTTTATGCTGTCTTTGTTACAAACTCTCTCTCTCTCCCAGGAAGCAATTTTCAGAGTTGTTGCTGCTATTCTCCACCTTGGAAATATTGATTTTGCTAAGGGAAAAGAAGTTGATTCTTCGGTTCCAAAAAATGACCAGGCCAAGTTTCATCTTAAAATGACTTCAGAGCTTCTCATGTATGAATAATTTACCACTGATACAATCAGTACTATAGGTTTGTCTTCAAATGCTTGTAAATTTACGTTTATTTAAATTAGGTGTGACCCTGTGGCCTTGGAAGATGCACTATGTAAACGTGTGATGATCACCCCTGAAGAAGTTATAAAGCGCAGTCTTGATCCTGAAAGTGCAGCTACAAGCAGGGATGGTTTGGCTAAGACAATATATTCACGATTATTTGATTGGTAAGGACAGTCTTCAAGCTATTGGTTTCATCATATCAAAGGAAAAGTTCTAGCTATGAGAGAACTATACCTAGAAACTGCATAAGTCCCCTATTTATTTTGTTTGCAGGTTGGTTAGTAAAATCAATGTATCCATTGGTCAAGATCCAAATTCAAGATCTATCATTGGTGTTCTTGACATCTATGGTTTCGAAAGCTTTAAGCATAACAGGTATGTCAACTGAAATGGGGCCACTAAGAAGTAGGATTTTTTCTTTCTTTTAGGGTATATAGCTCAGTTGCCTCTATGCCACATTTGCAACTCTTTGAGCTTGGTTGCTGATTGTGTTCTGCAGTTTCGAACAGTTTTGCATTAACTTCACTAATGAGAAGCTGCAGCAACATTTTAATCAGGTACCCTTTATATCATTTCAGAAAATTTGACTGATATTGTCATTACTTCTCCCAACTTAAAAACACTCGTGACTTTTCAGCATGTCTTCAAGATGGAGCAAGAAGAATATACAAAAGAGGCAATCGACTGGAGCTACATCGAGTTTGTTGATAATCAAGATGTTTTGGATCTTATTGAAAAGGTTTTTCATTGCACTTTCTTCCAAACGTTTATTTTGGTATATCATGGTTATTAAATGCAATATAGAGGATTGTCCATTCTAGCAAACTAAGAATTCATCATTTTAAAACTGCATCAGATTCTTTAATGTGATTAGGACACAATTGTATGAGATGTTCCAAATATTTTCCTAAATATTTTGAAAAGAGATCAATTATTGAAACATTGATCAAGCAATTAAGAAATACATTCTACAGAAGCAATTAAGAAACTACTTGCATGAGAATCGAATAAGAATTCAAAGTTCCAAAGGAAGCAGCAAGGAACATCTGAAACCGATCAATTCTTGAGGCCACAAGTCAATCATGGAGTCAACAAAGATAAAGGCATAACAATACTTAACAAACTTTCACGCACATTTTTCTTTGATATATATTTGTTGAGAAATGTTTTCTCAGCATTTCAGATTATGTTTTGTCAGTCATCGATGAACGTTAATGGAAGTTGGAAACTCAGTCGTTTGTAGAGGTTAAAGGTCGTTGGCTGTCAGTAAATGTTAGAAAAAGAAGACCGCGGTATATATGCTGTAAATTACAGAAATTATTTACTTGAGAATATCAAATTTATTTTATTTTCTCTACTATTTCTTTGCTGATATGATATCAGAGCCATGTTGGGAATGGGATTGAATGCAACACGTCTGGGCTGGGACGAGTTGATACCGAGGAGAGGGACCTTAGTAGATTCTCAAGGATGATGGTTGCGAATTACCGAAGTTATGCCTGTCTGTTTGCAGATTTACCAAGACCAATTAAAGAAGCATTTATCTTTATTTCACATTCACCATGGATGGAATTTCTAGTAGACCATTTCAGATTATTCAGTCAGAAATTTGAAAACCTTTTCCTGGATCAGATGGCAATTGAATCCTCCAGATAACTTCTCGGGTGGGGAATGATTGATTATTTAATTGATCTGATGAGGCTCCTAATGAGCTTTGCGATGCAAAACACTTCGATATCATACCATGGCTGGATTAATCATATAACTGAAAATAGGCAAGGCATATATGTATCTTTCTACAGCCTAAGACTGTGGCGATTGGGTACGGAGTGCCTCATACTCACCAAAAGATTAGTGAAGTGGAAAATTGATTTCTTAATGTACACCAGGAGGACACACCAGTCCATCAGATCACATTTTAGCACAAACACTGATACTGTGGTACGTGACAGCTTGTCAAAATGATATTTTTATTAAATATCCTATTAAACAAAATACACAATTCTCACAAAAATGATAAAATATAAAGTTTTAGCTATAAAAATCCATATTTTCACCAACACCACCACAAACTGGACCAGTTCCGGTTAACCTGTAAAACAGAGGGTTGAGCCAGACAACATCGAACCAGTGGCGTAAAAGATCTAAAATCCACTGAACACTATTGAAGTTATGCTGTGGAACACACACAGTTACATGATTTATCACAACACGGTTATCAAATAGCTAAAAAGCTGTAAATAATATATCAGGACCATACACAGATATACACATAAAATACATGTAACTTAAACTTTGAAATTAGATTTCCCCTACCTCTCATTAATGAGCTAAGCCAAACCCCGTGGGACAAGTCTCCGAGTAACCCATTTTGGAGATGGCCAGTAGCTAAATTAAACCGATGAGATGCTAGAACGATCTCTAAGCGTCCTTATAACTTCAAAAACATTACCAAGTTTCTCCTCTCTGTCTAACCGAACAATTTAGAATTAAGATCTAATTCACTTCTCTACCATCTAACTATCTGAACCTCATCTCTTGGTGGTCAAAAGGAAGTACAAGAAAAGAATTTTCACCCTGTAACAGTCTCTTCCCTGCCGATTTGAACCCATGAGATTTCTATTATGTCCTCATTCTTTCTCTATGGTGATTTGTCCAACTCTCTATGGCTATGAGCGACCATTAACTCTCTAACGTCCCTTCTCTCTCTCTTTTTTTGACTGCTCTCTTTCTAACTCTCCTAGGCTACATTGTTCAACAAATCACTTTTATATGAAAGAAACACTAGAACTCATAAAAGATGGTGAACCTGTGGCTAGTAGCGAGCTAAATATTACAATTAGTCATCAACCAATAAGCTTGTGCTGTACTAGAAAAGCCACGTGAAAACGGGTATGTTTAAACAGTTGTTTTAAAGAAGTGCTGAAGTTCCTTATTAATTAAAAAATCAGCCCGCATAATAATATGATTTGTGCACATATTGCATCTCACAAACAACTACATTATGTTGCTCATCATGGAATTTACGTGTATATAAATTACCCATGGCAGCCATACTTTCACAGGTTAATCTAACTATCTACACAAATCTTTCATTTCACTGTCTTTATTTCTAAATTCACGGAATATGCAAGTCTCATTCACCACCTCATCACTACCGAAATCAAAATTCAACTGCAAAAATAAATGAGTTAAAAGTAGCCAATCACACCCGGTAAAAACACAAGGATATCAGTAATAAAAAAGTTACATATTTAACTTTTCTATTTAAATTCGGGGTCTCACAATCTACCCCACTAAAAAGAAATTTCGTCCCGAAGTTTACTTCACAGCAGACAATTCTCGCTAAAAATGCAAAAATATTCAATTTTTCACCTTTTGGGAAAATATTGGAAAAATTTTCACCTTTTGTCTTTGCATTTACTAATTGTACCTTATCTGACACCAACAACCAAGTCTGTACAGAGTATAGCATAAACTGAACCATTCATTCGATCCTCCTTCGGTTTGTTTGTTCATCACTCATCTTCTTAAATTTGTTACAGATGGTAGCTCCCATTTGATTTCAAAGAAGACTTTGAATCGTGACCACATCTCAAGCATCAAATTCTATTCTGCAAATGGGGATCTCGTGGAGGATTTCTTACTTATTTCATAGCGCTGTTGTCCATTGCACATTCGCCAGATTTTGACTGTCAGACAGTCAAAGAAACGCCTGTAAACACAATTGATTGAAGTTGAATTTAGGAAATCGAGTTGTTAGAGAAAGAAACTCAGGTTTACTGCTAGTGTTGTCAGGTTTTGGAAGCAATTTAACGCATGATAAGAGAGGAAAACAGAGAAACAAGGGGATGAACTAACATTTAGAGTCTTTGAGAAGAGTGTGGCTCATTTTTCTAGTGAATAAAGGTTTGGGCTAACTAATTCCTGGTTGAGTCAATTCTGAATCATTTGAAGGACTATAATTGTGATACCTATCAAAGTTTTGAATTGTGTTTGTGAATCACATTTGGTTGTGATATATAGAAAAGCATAAGTTGTGGATATCTCTGACCACAGATCAAATGGATGTCATGAGCCAGATTTTTTTAATCTTCTCAGTGAACTATCCCTTGGTAGTTAACCAGCTTCCTATATAGCCATCAATTTAGCTGGGCTGTTCAATTTATTATATTGTTTGAGAAACCGTTCTGTTTCTGATTTATTGTTTACACATCATCCTTCTTGCAGAAACCTGGTGGCATTGTTGCTCTTCTAGATGAAGCCTGGTATGATATTGTTACTTGAAGCTCTCAATTCGTATTACTTCTTCATGCTTTCTTCTCTTTTAAAAGTCTTTCATACTTCCGTGGAAGTTTTAGAACAGTTTTATCAACTTTCTTTACCTCATGTCATAGAATGTCTGAAAATCCTTCGATTTATTGATTTGTGAAAGTTTGGTAAGCTTTGTATTCTAATTCAAATGTTAATTTTTCTCTCTTTTTTTTGTCATTATTCGTTTCTATTTCCAGTATGTTCCCAAAGTCGACACATGAAACATTTTCGAACAAGCTCTACCAGACTTTTAAAAATCACAAGCGCTTCGTCAAGCCAAAACTGTCCCGTACAGATTTCACTATTGCACATTATGCTGGAGAGGTATGCTCAATTTTCTACAAGGTTTTTCTACGTTTCTTAACGTTAGGTTGTTTACAAATTCCGTCAATTACAGGTTCAATACCAATCTGATTATTTCTTGGACAAAAACAAGGACTACGTGGTTCCTGAGCATCAAGATCTGTTGGGAGCTTCAAAATGCTCTTTTGTGGCAGGCCTTTTCCCGCCGATCGCTGAAGAGAGTAGCAGCAACAAATCTTCCAAATTTTCCTCCATTGGTTCTCGTTTCAAGGTATATCCTATTCGAAACCTATAACAATGATATTATTCCATAAGATAAACAGCAAAACACCACCTAATCTGCCATAATTTACGGGTATGATTATGAACTAGAGAAAAAATATTATCTCTAATCTAGGAAATAAAATCAAGATATAAAACCTCCTTATTTACAGTATATTGACAGAAGAAACACATGTACTGTAATAAACACTAAGAAATCAGGACATACAAATCCAAGATTCTCTACACTCCCCCTCAAGCTGGGTTGTAGGTATTAATCATCCCCAGCATCGAAGTTAAGTCTCCAAATTTAGTTCGTGGTAGAGCTTTGATGAGGATATCTAATAGTTGGAGATTTGTTGGCGTGTATACAAGACTTACCGTTCCTTCCTCGATCTTTTCATTGATGAATTGGCTATCAATCTCCACATATTTAGTCCTATCGTGGTGAACATGATTTTCTGCGATGCTTAATGCAGCTTGATTATCGCAAGACATGTTCATGCACCTTTCAGTAGGAACTTTCAACTCGATGAGTAATCGTTTCAGCCATATTGTTTCACAAATCCCCTAGCCAATCTCTCAAACCAGGCACTTGGAGATTGCTTGAGACCATACCATGACTTCTTGAGTTTGCACACTCTGTCGGTATTCTCATTTGTTTTGAGACCAGGTGGAATGTCCATGTAAACTTCTTCTTCAAGATTACCATTTAAAAAGGCATTCTTTACGTCTAGCTGTTATAGAGGCCAGTCTACATTGACTGCTAATGATGGCAAGACTTGTATGGTGTTGAGTTTTGCAATTGGTGCGAATGTCTCCTGATAGTCAGTGCAGTCGGACTGTGTAAACCCTTTTGCGACCAGCCTATCTTTGAATCTATCCACACTTCCATCTTACTGGTGTTTTACAAGGAAAATCAACCTACAAGTGGTTTTTTTCTTTTTTTTTTCTTTTGGTAATTCAACAATTTCCCATCTTCCATTCTTTTCTAGAGCTTGAATATTTTCCAAAATGGCTCCCCTCTACTCTGGTACTTTGAGAGCATCTTGAATATTTTTGGGAATTTGTTTACCTGCAAGATTTGTAACAAAGGCTCGAAAAATTGGGACAATCTATCATAAGAGACAAAATTACCAATTGGATGCTGTGTACATTACCCGACTCCTTTTCTCAAAGCAATGGGCTGATCAAGGTCATCTTTGAGTTCTTTACTTGTGTCGAATGGAATAATTTCACTTGAACTTGGACTCAGCTGAAGATTTGTTTGTTTCTCTAACACTTCTTCAGCTGATTTTTTTCCTTGAATAAACAATATATTCACGCACATCTGCAGGTCGCGTGTGAATCGGGCTACTCGGGCTCAGGGAAGGATTTAGGGTATCTAAGATTGAGTTCATAGAATCAATCTTAGGATTAGAAACATTTATTTGAGATGTAGGACATGTTATTTGAGGATCAGGACAAGATTGACGTAGGCCAGGACAAGCATGAGACTCAAAAGGTTCAAACAGGCATATAGTGAAGAGGAAATGATTTCAGGTTCCTGAAATTCTGGTATATAACCTCGCCCTGAATATCGGTTTTGGGATAGTAGAGTTGATGTTCTAGAATGTGACATCCAGGGAACGATATATATATTTTTCACTGGAGAATAACATTTGTATCCCTTTTGATTTGGAGGGTACCGAATGAATATGTACTTTGTTTGATTTTGGGTCAAGCTTGCTCCTATGTTGCAGTTGAATATGAACAAAAGCAGAGCAGCCAAATACTTTTGGAGGGATATTAGTGAGAGACGAGTTAGAGGATATTACCCTATAAGAACTTGACAAGGTGTTTGGAATTTCAAAACTCGAGAAGGCATCCCTATTGATGAGATAGGCGGCTGCAAGAACAGGCTCACACAATTTTTTATTGGAACATTAGTAGAAAACATAAATGAGCGAGCAACTTCTAAAAGATGTCTATTTTTCCTCTCTGCAACCCTTTTTTTTTGGGAATTGTTAACACATGAGCTCTGGTGGATTATACCTTCTTTCAGAAAGTAATCTTCCAGGACAGGTTTGAAATATTCCTTAGCATTGTCAGATCTCAAAATTTGTATTTTTGCTTGGAATTGATTTTGAATCATGTTATGAAAACTTTTGAAAATCTATCCCACTTTTGATTTTTCTTTCATGAGGAATATCCATGTGACTCTAGTGTGATCATCCACAAAAGAAACAAACGATCTTGCTCCTCTAACATTATTGACGCTAGATGGTCCCCAAACATCACTATGAATCAGTGAAAATATATGAGAAGACTTGTATGGTTGATAGTTGTCAAATCTCACAATGAAAACTTGAAAGTTTTATCATTGAACAAAGAAGGGAATTTTTTTTCAAGATAACCGAAATTTGGATGATCTAATCGATAGAGCCATAGCATCATGCTCTATCATTATTAGACTTGGTAACTGTGAAAGAACGTTGGTGAGGCTCATTGTCTAGGAAAACACAACCTGATTTCGAAATTGTTTTCGAGGATAATCAGGAGTTTTTAGAAGGTAAAGTCCCAAACACATCTCAGCACTCCCTATCATTTTCCCAGAATTTAGTTGCTGAAATTCACATCGATCAGGGAAAAATTTGGTAACAGATTTCAGCTCTAGAGTGAGCTGGCTAATTGATAACAGATTGCAGTCTAAATTAGGAACATAATGTACAGACTCCAAGATTAAGTTTTCTGATATTAAGACTGAACTGGTACCAACCACTTTTGCTAGAGATCCATCAGCAATGCGAACAGTAACATTCTTACCCCATCGTCTATATTTATGAAATATAGTCGCATTTATCACTTTTTGCATGAAAAGCATGAAGAACTTTGCATTTTTGTGTGACATAAGAAACAATCCCAATGATAGACTCGGAGAGAGAAAATTGCGCCCATTCAGTTTATGCCCTGTAATGGGAAGGCGAGAGTCACCAGATCCTCCATTTTTACTGGGGATCATAGCTTCATGATTGGAATCACATTTAGGGAGTGCAATTGACTTCTTTGAAGTCATTCCTGACGAGTTTAAGTATTTAGGGTTCTTGATCTGATACCATGAAGTATAGAGAAGAATGTGAATACTATTTCTTCATACTTTAATGTAGGGAAAATACAAGGATATATATACAGCAAAACACAACTATAGAAAACATTATCTGTAATCTACCAGATCCTCCATTTTTACTGGGGATCATAGCTTCATGATTGGAATCACATTTAGGGAGTGCAATTGACTTCTTTGAAGTCATTCCTGACGAGTTTAAGTATTTAGGGTTCTTGATCTGATACCATGAAGTATAGAGAAGAATGTGAATACTATTTCTTCATACTTTAATGTAGGGAAAATACAAGGATATATATACAGCAAAACACAACTATAGAAAACATTATCTGTAATCTACCAGATCCTCCATTTTTACTGGGGATATAGCTTCATGATTGGAATCACATTTAGGGAGTGCAATTGACTTCTTTGAAGTCATTCCTGACGAGTTTAAGTATTTAGGGTTCTTGATCTGATACCATGAAGTATAGAGAAGAATGTGAATACTATTTCTTCATACTTTAATGTAGGGAAAATACAAGGATATATATACAGCAAAACACAACTATAGAAAACATTATCTGTAATCTACCAGATCCTCCATTTTTACTGGGGATCATAGCTTCATGATTGGAATCACATTTAGGGAGTGCAATTGACTTCTTTGAAGTCATTCCTGACGAGTTTAAGTATTTAGGGTTCTTGATCTGATACCATGAAGTATAGAGAAGAATGTGAATACTATTTCTTCATACTTTAATGTAGGGAAAATACAAGGATATATATACAGCAAAACACAACTATAGAAAACATTATCTGTAATCTACCAGATCCTCCATTTTTACTGGGGATCATAGCTTCATGATTGGAATCACATTTAGGGAGTGCAATTGACTTCTTTGAAGTCATTCCTGACGAGTTTAAGTATTTAGGGTTCTTGATCTGATACCATGAAGTATAGAGAAGAATGTGAATACTATTTCTTCATACTTTAATGTAGGGAAAATACAAGGATATATATACAGCAAAACACAACTATAGAAAACATTATCTGTAATCTAGGATATAAAATCAAGATATCAAATCTCCTTATTTACAGTATTTTGACAGAAGCAATATACTGTAAGAAACACTAAGACATCAGGACTGATTAATCCAAGAATCTCTACAGAAATTATTGCCAACGTTGTAATGCATTTGGTGGAATTCGCATGTGACTGTTTCCTCAATGATTTAATATAAGCAATTCGCACTTTTGTCTCAAGTTTGTTTGGGCATCAAATAGACCATTGATGTCAAAACGATGTCTGACGTATCAATGATTGAATTATGCAGCTGCAACTGCAACAATTGATGGAAACTTTAAATGCTACAGAACCTCACTACATAAGATGTGTAAAGCCAAATAATCTTCTGAAGCCTGCAATTTTTGAGAATGCAAATGTCATGCAACAATTGCGTTGTGGTGTAAGTATACTTGGATATCTTCAGTTGTTGCAGAGTCTCTACTTTTTATTTATATGTTATAATTAGCATTATTTTCCCAGGGTGTCCTGGAAGCAATCAGAATAAGTTGTGCTGGCTACCCGACTCGCCGACCGTTCTTTGATTTCGTAAACAGATTCGGACTACTTGCCCCAGAAGTTTTGGACGGACAGTAAGTGATCTTTTTTGCTTGGATTGTAATTTATTGCCATAGAACATTTATAGCTTTCTACTGCTTGGTAATGATTAACTTTGGGAAAATGTAATGTCTTTCTGAACCTGTTGGAAATTGAGCAGCTATGACGAAAAAGTTGCATGCCAAAAGATTCTCGAGAAAAAGGGGCTTAAAGGGTTTCAGGTAAAATAGGATGCTTCTGAAGATGTCCGTGTTAATTATAATACTAAGCATATATTCTTGTCTTTGCTTCTTAAACATGCGCCTATATCCTTAAAATTGTGTATGTAAAAATTGTTCTTCGGTTAATTTTTTTCAAGTGTGTTATTCTTAGCAGAAAATGATTTTCATGTGAGGCAGTGTTTGTGAATATCTCTCCGATTGAATTCTTCTTGGACCATAGAAAAGTTGGTCAAATAAAAACGAAGGAAGCAGATTGGTGACATTTGATAACGTCTGAAATGCTGAATGAAATGAATTATCCTTTACTTCATGAACTTAATGTCTCCAAACGTGAAATTGACTATTGATAGTTTGTAAAGCTCTCTACTGTCCGAGTTTCAATTATATATTCCACAGTAAGCTGCCAAGAAGAAAGAGTCAAGATAGAAAGAACACACCTGAATATTTCAAAAATGATCTCTTAGCAAGATAGAACCCACTTGAATATTTCAAACATGACCTCAACCACTCATGTCCCAAAATCTAAAAATTTAAAACCAAAAAAAATCTATCCAAACACCCACTGGATTGCATGTTTTTTATTTTATTTTATTATTTTCTTTTACCTCTGCTCAGAGTCATTGAAGAAAGAAATGTGCAGTGAATTGGCATTAATGGCTTTGGACTGAGACAAGTTCCTTAAGATACAGTGATTTGTGCCAATGAACCAGAGACAGACATATCCAGTAGGGAATGGCAAACTTTGTCCAGAAACAATCTTACCTAGAGGGGAACAAAAGTTAATACCTAGGCAGCAGTCACTTCTTATAAGACACCATGATCGTGTTGGACACTGCACTCCACGGGCACACCTCAATATGTGACAGACTCACGCCTAACCATGTCCTATGTTCTTAGGGTTATTACTGAACCAGACTCTTGAGGCGAATGTATATCTCTTGATTACACACCATGAGTACGTAAAAGGCTCAACCCTAACCCTTTCCAGCGTCTTAGGGTAGACTTTGCTGTCCTCAATATGTGACAGACTCACCCCTAACCATGTCCTATGTTCTTAGGGTTATTACTGAACCAGACTCTTGAGGCGACTGTATATCTCTTGGATTACACACCATGAGTAAGTAAAAGGCTCAACCCTAACCTTGTCCAGCGGAGTAGGGTAGACTTTGCTGTTGCTGTATATTATGTAGTGGTTTTTGTTCTGTGCTGTAGTCTTCTGTTGGTTTTAAGGTCTTCCATTATAGGTTTAGAATTCCATGCACTGCCGAGTTTTATAATCACTTACTTTCTTCTTGTTCTAAATTAATTTATCTTCACCGAGAAATTTTATCTTATGGCTCAAGAAGTTCTCCTTCTAGTAACATGAAGTTAAAGACCACTTATGGTTTGTACAGATTGGTAAAACGAAGGTATTCCTTAGAGCTGGCCAGATGGCTGAACTGGATGCAAGGAGAGCGGAGGTTCTAGCTACTGCAGCAAAAGCTATTCAACGGCGCATACGAACTCATCACGCTCGCAAACGATTTATAGAATTGCGAAAGGCTTCAATTAGTATTCAGTCTGTGTGTAGAGGTGAACCATCAAAAATTCAGTTTGAGAAATTTTTATAGCTACAGGCTTCCAGTTTCAGTGTGTTTGAAAAGTCTTTACGTCATAATGGCATTCGCCTAAATTAAGTGTCTGGCTATTAGTTCATTCTCTCTTCTGAAATTCCTTGTCACGTGTTAGGTAGACTTGCTTGCAAAATTTATGGGACTAGGAGAGAGGAAGCAGCGGCTTTGAAAATCGAGAAGAACATGCGTAAGCATGTGATGAGAAAAGCGTATCAAAGACTCCATACCGCGGTACTCGTCCTACAAACAGGGTTACGTGCAATGGATGCTCGTAAACGTTTCAGATTCAGGAAGCAAAATAAAGCCGCAGTTTCTATTCAGGTTTGTGCTTTCGTGACATCTTACATCTAGATAGTTTCACTCTTTAAGTTCATGACTCTCTGATGAAAAAAAGTTTTCTGTGCCAGGCTCGATGGCGTTGTCATAGGGATTTCTCACACTACAAAAAGCTTATCAGAGGAGCAGTAGTTTCACAATGCAGGTGGAGGGGAAGGATTGCAAGGAGAGAGCTACGGAAACTCAAAATGGTTAGTCTTGATATGACTTTAAGATTAATTGAAAATACAGTTACGCTTTATCATAGAAATTTAGTGGTACCCATTAATTTCAGTCCCTCTCCAAAAAAAAAAAAAATGAACTGGAATAACTGAAAGAGCGTGTGCTTGAATTTGTTAGATTAGGTACATGGATAAGTTTTCTAGCAGTTCATGTCTTTATCTCTTGTATTTATTTTCTAATTCGTTTTGCTACTCTACGTTCTATTCCTTTAGTCTGAATTGGATCTAAGGCACATTATTTCACAGGAGTGAGGGGGACCTATTCATGAAAGAAATCTAACTTTATAAAGAAAAAATGATAAACTGGACCAATCTTAATGAGAGATGAGTGACAACTGATACCTATGAAAGGTGTGAACCTGGTGTACATTGTCTGATGACGTTTTGAGCTCGTGGATAAGAGGGTGCCAAAGACTTTGGTGAAGAAGCCTCGCCAGTTTCTCTTATATCTTCTTAAATACTCCCCCTTAGCAGTCTATATTTCACAGACGTCTTTTGACAAAGTTTTGGAAATGAGTTTGAGTTAACTTGCAATGTTAACGTTTCTTTCATTCACAACTTTTCCTGGAAATCAAATCTGTTATCAGAATTTAAATTTATGCAAGAGGTTCAAGTTTTTGACAAGGGCGGATAAAAACGAGAAATCCAACAACTCAAAGCAAAATAATGGGACAGTGCAAGTAGAGTAAATGGATATTCACTGCATTTTGATGCCTGATGTGCATGTGTGAAAAGGTAATAGTAAATGTGTGTCTGCCCAGATGACCTTGCTAAGGTTATGCAAACTTTCTGTGCTTACAATCTATACACGGCTGTGCATTTCATCTCATAGTTTATTGCAAAGACCCCATGGTTTTTCCTAGTATGTATGGTATGACATAGTTTCTTCATTTTCTCTTGTACAAATATTACCTATCTTCCACCGTTCTGAATATTGACACCCAAATCAAATCCCTGCAGGCTGCTAGGGAAACAGGTGCACTTCAAGAGGCAAAGAATAAGCTTGAAAAGAATGTTGAAGAGCTTACATGGCGCCTACAACTAGAAAAGCGTCTACGGGTAATTTTTTAATTTTATGAATTTCTTAGGACATTGTTTCTTTGGAAGAGACTGCTCAGTTTGTTATCTATATCGTCCACGGGAAAGTGGTACATAGTATTGGGTGTGCAACATGAAGATTATGCCTCTAATGCAGTCTGGTGGACAGTTAGTCTCGGTCTATAATTACTTCGTTTTACTCCCGGATCATGAAATGAAATTGAGTTTCTTATTCTTCTTGAATAATATGTGCAACATCATGTCAAGATTTTTTTATTTGAATGCAGACTGACCTGGAAGAATCAAAATCACAAGAGATAGCAAAGATGCAGAATTCTCTGCAAGCTATGCAAGCCAAAATTGATGAAGCAAATGCATTGCTTGTCAAGGAACGAGAGGCTGCAAGAAAAGCTATTGAAGAAACACCTCCTGTTGTCAAGGAAACCCAAGTTTTCGTAGAAGATACGAAAAAAATAGAATCTATGACAGAAGAGATCAATAGTTTGAAGGTACTCTTTGCAATTTTATATTTTTTCTAATCTTGATCCCCTATTTAGAGTTTTAGTGTCTTGGTAATCAAGTAAAAGATTATTTTCTTATCTCAACAGTTCTTGTATACCATATAGTTGTAGCAGAAGCAGGAAAGTAATCACTGAGTAGAAAAATTATTGGGTTTAGAAAAGCTGAAAACTTATTTGAAACTAAGAATCCAAGTCTATGAGCTAGTAGAAGTTTCCATCCAATCCTATGAAGTTTTGACAGTTTGACTCAGCAATCTCATCTCACTATATGGATTACCTGGAAAAAGCGTTAGCGTCTGGAATGTGGATATATTCCAACAAGGATAAACTTGTACATCAATTACCGACTAGGCCTTACTTTGTTTATGGAATTATCAATTTGGACCCGGAAATGCTCGATTTTGAGGGTATTCTTGCCATGAGATATGAAATAAACATATAATGGTAATTGATATTTCTTAGTATTTTCTTTCAGAAGATTACATAGTTTGGAATACCATGGCGTCCGTAGATTGCAACAGTAAGGAATGCTGATAGATGATTATAAGGCATTCTGTGGATAAACTCTGTCTGATTTTATATGCTTTGAGAAGAAAGTTCCACCTTTAATTGAACTCTCCTGAATTGAAGCATTAGATTTTGAATTAAAAGGAAAAAAAAAAATATTAAGCTATAGCTTGCAGTATATATCCCGTCCTCTACTAAGTTATTTATGACTTCTCATTTATGTACTTTCAGGCCTTGCTGCAATCTGAAAAGGAAAAGTCTGATGACTTGGGAAAGAAATATTCTGAATCTGAAGAAACTAGTGAAGAGAGACGTAAAAAGTTGGAAGAAACGGAACAACGTGTGCATCAACTCCAGGAATCTTTGAGCAGGTAATTAATATTTGTTTCATGTCAATGAATCTCATCTTTGTCTTCAAATATTGATGTTTTGCTCTCAGGGTAAATTCTTGGTCTCTGCTAGACATTATTCTTCTCGGCTGGCTTTCTATTGTAAACATGACTTCAAACGAAGTTTTGTTTCTCTAAAAGTACTTCTGGACTTATGTTCGTGTTATCTATAATTCAACCATACATCATCCAGGAAGCGTGTATATAGGTCATCACACTTAACATGGAATTCAATGAAGCATGCATGAAACACATGAAAGGAAAACCTGGAGGTCAACAGGATTGCGCTCTTTTAGTCTCTTGATGGAAACATGTCCATCATTAACAGCCCACTTTTTTGTTTTTATGTCATGCGCATTATTATAGTAGTGTCTTTGTAGATTATAAATAAATATATTTATTTTTTCCGTTAATAATTAACATACTTTGGTGCCTCGTTTTTGTGTTCATATTGGAAATATAATGTTACATGAGGCTCCACCTTAGCATTCATACTCTTGTATTTTTTTGGAAGCACAATATTCCTTGTCCAAACTGTGCCCATTGTGGTCCAAAGAACCTGCATTTATGTGTGATTCTTAGTATATAGCTTTGTGTGGCTAAATTTGAATTGCACTCTGTGATGTGCAAACTTCAGAGTTGCAGTATCCCATTTTCTGTTCCAGAGGGATGTTAGAGTATTAATGAATGATTTATCAGATAGGAGTAGTGTAAGGTTAAGGCCAGTTAAGGTTCGTGTTCAAGTGGCTGTCACTTGTTAATCTATGCTCTGATCTTTTTTCCCACTTTAATCATGTCTGTTATTCACAGTGTGCATAAAAACTATAGAGAATTAGAAATTAATCAAGTAATAAACCACACTGGTCAAGGTATTACGATTTGATGTGAACTAATTCATTTTAAAAAAACATGTCTCGTGATGTCTAAAATGGTGTGTGTGCCTCTCAGCTGTTTGGGCATGGCTGTTAGTAGACGTAGTAGCATACAGTTAGAGATCTTACCTAACCTGTCAGGGATGTTCCACACATTAATTCTTTCAATACACTTCCAATAGGATATTAGCTACATAGTTATGCCTGCTGAGTACAGAGAAGACAATGTCTTAAACTGAATCTAATTTGGTAATTTATCGAATGCCAATTAGGGTTGAGGAGAAGCTTACAAATATTGAATCAGAGAATAAGGTGCTTCGTCAACAGGCCCTGTCCATTGCACCAAATAAGTTCCTCTCCGGACGCTCTAGATCACTTCTTCAGGTACTCCCAGAACTATAAACTGATTTTCCATATATCACTGTTTTTACACAATTCATCGAGCTTTTGTTTCTTTATCTATTGGCAGAGGGGTGGTGAGAGCGGACATTTATTTGTTGATCCGAAGACCACTTTGGTAATTTGTCTCTTTGGACTTAAAATGAAGTGTAATGAATATTGTCTTGAACTGTGAATTATTTACTTGCTGTTAAAAATGATTTAGGATCTGCATAGCCCTTCAATGAACCATAGAGATCTTTCGGAGATAGAGGAGATTCCACAGAAATCACTTAACGAGAAACAGCAAGAGAATCACGAGCTTCTTATGCGATGTATTGCTCAACCCCTCGGCTTCTCAGGGAACAGACCTGTCGCTGCTTGCATCATCTACAAATGTCTTCTGCAATGGAGATCTTTTGAAGTGGAACGGACTAGCGTTTTTGACCGGATCATTCAGACCATAGGCCATGCTATTGAGGTTGGAACACTGAATTCATCTATCATTCTTGCTTCTTTTGATTCCATTTTTCAATTAGAAAAAGACCTCTTAAAGAGCATTTTCCGTCTGTGTAGAAAACCCAGGATAATAATGAAGTCTTGTCATATTGGCTATCAAATGCCTCAACACTTCTGCTGTTACTCCAGCGTACATTGAAAGCAAGTGGTGCTGCTGGAATGGCCCCTCCACGTCGCCGGTCATCTTCTGCTACACTGTTTGGTAGAATGACCCAGGTAGCGTGTGACTTGTCTACTGAAATACTAACTTTTTATTCCTTATATTACTAAAATTTTCACAAGAATTGTGATGGTGAAAATACCAATTAAAATAGAATGGGATCAAAATGCAGTTTCTGCATGTGTTGGGGTTATAAAATTGCCCATATTCCTTGTGTTACTAAAGAAGTGAAACGGATTTCCTGTAGAGTTTCCGAGGAGCCCCACCAGGAGTTAATCTTTCCCTCGTAAATGGAGGTCTTGCTGGTGGAGTTGAAACTTTACGCCAAGTTGAAGCCAAGTATCCAGCTTTGCTTTTCAAACAGCAGCTTACAGCATATGTAGAAAAAATTTATGGAATGATTCGGGATAATCTGAAGAAAGAGATTTCTCCTTTGCTTGGACTGTGTATTCAGGTACCTGAATTTATTTACTGACTATATTTTAAAGGAATTCGCATTAAGAAAAAAGGCAAAGTTCACTCTGGTTTATGGCTCTTTGACTCCTTGACATCCACTTCCTAAACAATATTCTAATGTCCTAGGCACCAAGAACTTCTAGGGCAAGCTTAGTTAAGGGCGCATCACGTTCTGTTGCGAGCTCTGCAGCCCAGCAAGCCCTGATTGCTCACTGGCAAGGGATTGTGAAGAGCCTTGGGAGTTTCTTAGACACTTTGAAAAGCAATCATGTATGTAAAACTTAATCTTTCTCTTTGTCATATCGTTCTCTCATCCCTCATTCTAGTTTGGTAGAAGCTGGTCTTCATTACAGACACCATTTATGTATCAGATCTTTAACCAATTTCAGCTCAGAATGTGTGGTCAAGAATGCCCTTTTTGTAGTTGATAGCCTAGATCTCATTTGGGTGTTGCCTGTAATTGCTAATTCTTGACCACTGAACCACCTTTTTGGTTATCGTTTTTCTTCTCTTTTACCTTTCACCTCCCTCAGGTGCCCCCATTTTTGGTTCGGAAGGTGTTCACACAAATATTTTCATTCATCAATGTTCAGCTATTCAACAGGTTGGGTTCTTACAGGCTCTTAGATGCTTATTGCTATAGCAGATCTGAGCTATCTTTAATTGTCTGATTCACTTTTTTCATAATTGCAGTCTTCTATTAAGGCGAGAATGCTGTTCGTTTAGCAATGGAGAATATGTCAAAGCAGGGCTGGCTGAGCTCGAACAATGGTGCCATACCGCTACAGATCAAGTAAATATGATCATTTTTTCTTACTAACCTATCTGATTCTTGGTTTCTCTGGTTCGTTACTAACAAACAAAAAAATACAACTGTCAGTATGCAGGTTCGGCGTGGGATGAACTCAAGCATATAAGACAGGCTATTGGTTTTCTGGTAAACCCTTCTTTCATTATATTCATCTTTGACCCTTGTACCGTCTCACTTCAAGCAGGTAATAATGGAGGAGGTATTCAATGTTTCGTGAATTAGGTAATACATCAAAAGCCAAAGAAGAACCTGGACGAAATAAGCCACGACTTGTGCCCGGTGAGTAATCCTTAGAACAGCTGAATCACTTATTCCTTGGCAACTTTGTAGATGTCAATTCCATAATCATATCTCCTTCTTCAGGTGCTTAGTATACAGCAGCTGTACCGAATCAGTACAATGTACTGGGATGACAAATATGGCACACATAGTGTTTCCACAGATGTAAGCTTTCTTAAGTTGAAATTGGCGACTCAAGAAAGAAAAGAAAAAGATAAATATGATGGGTATTGGTATGTGAATTTTATTGTGTAGGTTATTTCCAGCATGAGGGTGTTGATGACTGAAGATTCGAACAATGCAGTGAGCAATTCTTTTCTTCTGGATGATGATTCAAGGTCATGGTTATACTTGAATAGACAAAAAAACTCTGTTTATCGTGCTGTATTATATTCATATGCATCTCGAAAAATTATACCATGCACTGATGAAAAGCACTCCATACTGCATGCAAACTCTGCCGAATTT
This sequence comes from Linanthus parryae, assembly GCA_023055425.1. Classification (NCBI taxonomy): domain Eukaryota; kingdom Viridiplantae; phylum Streptophyta; class Magnoliopsida; order Ericales; family Polemoniaceae; genus Linanthus; species Linanthus parryae. The sequence goes on along the minus strand of JALGPY010000003.1, from coordinate 49,079,610 downwards.
GACCCCAAAGGTGTTGACGTTTTTTTACGCAGTTTAGCTTATTCAATGCAACTGGAATTAGTTTTCACTTGTGGATTTTATGGAGATATAAAAGTCAGATAATTAATTCGGAAAATGAATAATATGAATTGACTAAATGAGACTCTGGAGAAAAAGCCTAAGTTTATAATATTTTCCCTTCTCTGCTGCCTCCCTTTTTATTTTATTCTCTCTCTTGCTTACTGTCTTTAGGTGATTACTGATTTGTCACTGTTGTTCATGGTTGCAGTATTCCGTTTTCAGTTGACGACATATCGAAGTCAATGGACCAAATAGAAATCACCGACGTTGAACCACCACCTCTAATTCGTGAAAACACTGGTTTTAGCTTCTTGTCGCCACGTGCTGACTAGTTCCCCATGGCTTTCTTACATGATCACCAAGTTGAAGATGCTTTTCGAGAACCAGTTCATGGATAAAGAAACGTACAAGGAACGTCCATTCTCAGAAAATCCTTATGGACATTTTTCTCGAAAGAGGATTCATCACAATATAGCCACAAATTTTTGTTTTCATCACACCTTTTTCCTGGCAGTTGGAAAGCAAGCTGAGAATAGAGAAATGTGATGAGTAGTTAGTGAGGAAAGATAGGAAATTGTTATGTTTTTCACTTTCTTGTTTAGTGGAGAAGGTAGGTTTTTTTTGTAAAATTTCCCAATTCATTGTTCAGTTAGAGACAACAGTCTTGCTTTTATTCGTTGTATTCACATTATAATTCTAGCATTTATGAGAATGTGGCATTTCACTAGTTCATTTCCCAAAATATAACTTTCCATACTCCTTCGGCACCACCATTGTTGCAGTTCGAGTTTACTTCACTCCTCTCTCTCTTCGATTTCGCCCATTCTGGGTTTGTTCTTGAGCTCCTGAGCTCTATCTTGAGCATATTCAGAGCCTTGAACACAAGAAAGAGGGAGAGAGGAAGACGGATTCAAGTCCATTTTCGGCTGTTTTGTTGAACATTCTGCTACTGTTCTGCGTTCTGGGTTTCTGCTGCTGCTGTTGTTACTGATTCTTCCGTTCTTGCTACAGTAGCACCAGTGGCTGTAATTAGTCAAGTTTTTGTAGTCTGAATCAATTTCTCATACAGTTCTTGTAGTTTGACTCAAGTTGAGGAAGATTTGTTGTATCAAAAGTGTTTAATTTGTAGTGTGATTGTTCTTTAGTAAAAGGCGAAAGAACAGTTCGCCTTGCGCTGACCATGCAGCTGCCTCAAATGTGATTATTGAAAACTCATTTCTATTGGTTTCTCTTGAATTCATTTTCATGCTTGGCTAAATCACTTTGTTGGGTTCATCGATGAAGTTAGATGAGTTGTGTATGAAGAATTCAATTGTTCAATGTTTACAAGTTCTTCTCATGGAGAGCTTCAGAAAAACCAAGAATCAGATAAACCAAAAACCAAGAGTCCCAATGTTTCTAAAGCCGTTTTTCGTGCCCCGTTTTTCCAGATTCGGAGTTCTTGGATTGACTCTTGGTACTCTAGGGTTTACATACCTTAGTCATGGTTCGTTTTGGCATTTTCTCTCGGCTCACACCGCCTCCATTTGGCTCGTTTTGTGATCTCATATTTTCGACCTCAATATATCGTAAAACTATATGGTTTCAGTTCTCATTCCAACACGAACTCTCTCGGTTGGACCTTAAGATGTCCTTAAACTATATGGCTTCAGTTATGGGTTCGACTTGATATGTTGTTAAACCATCTCGATTGGACCAGATATGTCGTTAAGTGTCAGATATTGACTTTGACACGTCAGTAAACTTTTTACTGTCGTTTAGATTTTGACCTTGACATGTCACTAAACTGACCTTTCGATTTTGACGTTGACATGTCTATAAACTGTCGTTTAGATTAGGCATCTTTTGTCCTCAACGCCGTTTCTTGGTCCTGTCTCAGTTCTCGGCTAGACTTTTGATTTATGATTTTTTTTACTGTCTTTCTTTCTTTCAAACTCTAGCCATATTCCATATGCCTTAATTTGAGGGGAGGGAATAGTAGGGTGGATGATTAAGTATATGTGTGTGCCACATCAGACATGACAGGTTATATCAAGCACACAGAAATGTGCCACAGCGGACAAGATGGATCACATCATACAGATCTGAGATATATGCCAGTATCAGATTGCCAGATCGTCAGTCTCGGATTGCCGCATCGCCCGGGCCTTCGCAACCACTTTGGCCTTAATTTCGCCTCGGCCTTCGCAACCACTTTGGCCTTCTTCCTCTTGTTTGCACGTTGAATTTGAGGAGGTTAGAGATATTAGTTTAATATCTCAATATTTAGTTTCTTAGTTATTTAGAGTTATTTTTAGTGATGAAGTAATTATGTTATTGCGTTTTCCTTATTTAGGTTATTTGATATCGTTTTCTTATTTGGTTCGGGTTTGCCTATATGAAGGTCACACCATTGTACATATTCAACACACAATAATATATTTCTCCTTCTATATTTCTAACACATCTCAGAACTAAATGCAGACATGAAAAAAATCCAGCAGATGACATACATATTTATACATACACTACATTCTCCCAAAGACTTACTTCAACCAGTCCAAGCATATTCGACAAACTTGGTTTACAAACACAAAAATATCAGGACTGAGAACCGAAAAATATAACCAAAAGAAAAGATAAACAAACACAATCCACTGAGGCAGGAAAGATGGAGAAAGACTGTTCAAGTTTCCCATCGGCTAAATAGGCATGAAAGGCGATTGTAGTCCTTTATTTTTGGCAGATGTATCGAAACATGGGGTCATAACAGCACAACTACGCAAGTCCTTGGGGATAAAAGGCTTTCGATAACTAGGAGGTTCAACCACCTTGGAAATTTTGGTTGCGGGTCTTGTGAAGCCATAAAGTTTCCCTAGAACTGCTGTCATCAAACAAGGAAGGGAGAGTAATAGGATAGCCATGCCCTGGGTGGGAGACTTGGCCATTATTGATAACATGTAGGACCCACAAAGAGATACGATCGACACCTGGGGCCAGGGCTTGAAAGGGAACCTGTGCAAGAGCGATATAGAGGTGATCACAGACGCAAGGAACGCTAGGGAATTGCATACCAGGAAGTAGCTTGATGCCATAGTTTCATGCTTATCCAATTGGAATGGGAAGGTTATGTAGTTCAAAGAAAATCTTTTAAAACTACCAGAAGAAAGTTGCATGTCAAATAAAGCATGATAAGTCACCGATGCTATCATCGTTGCCAGGAGCAACAGGACGTTTGCTGATGTTGTTTCAGATGTTTTGATGATGGTGGAATCAACAACATGGTCGTGGTTTACAACTCCCTTTCTAACATTAAGTGGATTGACTGAGAGATCCTGAGCCCTTAAACCTCCAGAACTATGAAGGATCCCCTTGATTTCAGTCTCAATCTTTGGCGTACAAGGCGCACAATAAAGCATGTCCAGTGGTGTTAAATGAAGTGAGTTCAGGGCGTTGACATCCACCAATTTGCTCCAGAGCAGTTCTTTCAATGTCTGCACAGATTTTGTTATTTTGAAAATTAATAAAGTTTTGATGGAAACCTATAGAAGCTAAGCAAGTAAAAAAGGAAAGTGATCCATTAGTTCACTAGAAATGGAAAGTGATCACAAACAGGGAAGAAAAGGCACTTGCCTGGCGATGTTTTCTGGCAACAGAGAAATGTAGAGCGGTGTTTCCATCAACATCCCTCCAATTAATCACTTGTGATGGTATTTGATGCCTTTCTTCTATCCATTCCAGCAGGTGGCGAACGGTCTTGGGCCTATTGTACTTGACTGCCAAGTGAAGGCACGTCTCGCCAATTTCAGTAATGGCATCTCCAACTTCTAGTGGCGATGATAACAAACTAACAGCTAGTTCTAACAAATCAACCCTCCCGGATTCAACTGCACCACGAAGGATCACATCTCTCCGTCTGTCAACAGATTGACTATGCTGATTATCGTCGTTCGCCATCAATTTATGTGCAGTGAAAAACTATGCCTCCAGCTGGGGAGAGGAACACATCTGGGACACTAGAGGACTTGCATCCAATTAATTTAGTTTCAAACATATTATGCCCCACAAGGAGGAGGGGAAGTTACAGGGTTACAACACTGCACAAGTGGGGGGATTAGATAATGCACTAAAGAAACAAACCGAAATTGCCATCTGTACAAGGTACGTCAATGCTTATTGAATATTTACAAAATGTCAATTCCCAAAAAAGAGGTTTACCTCTTAAGCACTCAACCACTCTATTTCTCAGTTGACAAATCTATATGACAATTTACAGGCATCTGAATAAGCCTCCAATATGTCCGATTCTCTTTCCCTGTGACAAACTAAGTGACATATGGTGACAGATTCTGCACGCTTTGATCTTCCACAGGCATGTTAATTGGCTTTTCATTTCATCAGATATTTTTCATGTCTATATGACCACTGACAGTGGTTTGAGACTCGCAACGAAATAAGTCTTCAAATTTGAAAAGTTCTTCTCTTTTTTCTTTGCAAACTAAGTGTCAATTGATGAAAGATTCTGCAAACTTTTGGCTACAACAAGGAACCTACTTCACTTTTCATTTTATTAATATTCTAACGCATTTAACCCTCCTGGTTTCGATTGCACAACTACGGTTCACATCTAGAATCCAGGTTCTCCCATCCATCTACAGATTGACTATGCTGAATTCCTGATCGTTACCATCCTCCCTCAATTCCTAACAAAATCATTATTGAACTTGAAACATATTTCACACAACACGCTACGAATATTCTGACTTTTGACCCAGTCATCAATCAAAACATGGTCTCTTTGATCAGTTCAACTATTAAGCTAAATAAATAAATAAATAAAAATCAGGAAATAACACGCCGTCAACATCTGTTCAAATAGTTTTTAAGGAATTTTAAATTGCAACATGATCACCGAGTAATTTAAGTCTGGACTTAGTCGGGCTATCGAGATACCATTAATTTGCTAAACTTGTACGATTTCTAATCCAAAAGAAATATTCAAAACGCGTCAAACAATTACATGTACCTGCTGCTGAAGAGATCGAAATCATGCTTTTTGAACATGCCTTAGAATTGAAAAGTCAAAGGCGGTGGGTTAGATTAGGTAACAAAGGTGTGGCGGTGGTACGACTCTCAAAGTTCAACTTGAAAAGTTCAAAGGCGGTGGGATTGATTTTACTCCACGAATGCTCGAAGGTACGACTCTGAAAGATCAACTTGATCAATTAAACACAACTCTTCTGGATTTGCGTAATACTGACAAGAATGTGAATGATGAGGATGCCACACTCCTTTTGATGGTTTCGTTACCCCCGTCATACGAGAACATTGTGTAGTCCTTTATTGTGAATAAGGGCAGTTTGACTCTAGAAGAGGTGATCGGCTCTCCATTATAGGGAATTGCACCATAAGGACGCAAACACAGCTACATAAAACCATGCATCCGGATTGATGACAGACTGGAGGCAATAAGTGTAAGAAGAACAAGAAAAACCCGTTTCCAGATTCTAAGTTACCTAAGATTATCTATGCCTGGTGCAAGGAAAAGGGGCATTGGAAGAGAGATTGATCGAAACAAGGTCAATAGGGACTGAACATATCTGCAACCGTGGTGGAGAAAGGGAATTCGTCCGAGGATGATTTTATTCTGCTCGCGGATATTGTCACGCATCAACTCGATGCTTGGTTTCTTGACTCTGGGGCTTCCTATCACATTTGTTCTAACATGTATCTATTTTCAATCTATAGCCGTGAAGATGGAGGTTCTGTTCATATAGAAAAAGAGCTGTCTATAAGGTAATTGAGAACGGCTCAATTGGATTCAAGAATCATGACGGGAAGACATCACATTGACGGATGTTTGACACGTACTACTTGTCACAAATGATCTGATTTTTTTGAGTCTACTCGGCAATTAGGGCTTTAGTTTCAAAGGCGAAGGTGGAGATCTGTGCATCTACAAAGGTCCAAATGTGTTACTCAAGGGAGGCAAAGGACGGGACTTTCGTACACGTTACATGGTTCGGCGATCACAAGGTCTGTCGAAGTTGTCTCAACCGAGATGCAAGAAGCTGATCAAACCAAGCTATGGCATATGAGGCTCGGTCATATGAGTGAACGTGGAATGCAGGAACTTCAGAAGAAATTCTATCGTGCTGGGAACACTCGAAGAGCTCAGGTTTTTGTGAGCATTGTGTGTATGGGAAGCTACAACATAATATCTTCCCAAAGGAGGTTCATAGAACGAAAGACACTTTGGATTATATCCATTCGGATTGTTGGGGTCCATCTCGAATTGAGGCGATATGCAGTTACATGTATTTTCTTAGTATCATTGAAAAATATTCAAGAATGACTTCGATATTTGTGATGACGCAAAAAATGAAGCCTTTGGAAAATTCAACGAGTGGAAAGTACCAATAGTAAATTAGGTGGGAAAGAAGGTCAAGACGCTGCAGACGGACAACGTCTTGGAGTTTTGTTCATCGTAGTGCGGTGATTTTTGCAGGGATCATGGTATTGCTTGCCATCACATAGTTCGGCACATACCACAGCCTAAAGGTGTAGCCGAAAGGATGAATCATACAATTTTGGCAAAGGCATGGTGTATGCTTCCGAATGCAGGTCTTACTAGGGGTTTCTGGGGAGAGGCAGCTGCTATGTCTGGTTATCTCGTAAATCTGGGCCCACACACAGGGATATGATGCAAGATTTCTATTGAGGTATGGTATGGAAAAGTTGCAGATTACTCGAATATGATGTTGATGATGGAAATCTAGAACCAAAGGAAAAGAAGGGGGTATTTATGGGCTATGGGACATGTGTGAAGGGATATAAGATTTGGTCGGACAACAAGATTATACTTAGCAGATGTGTAGTTTTCTATGAGATTGAGTTCGATGCTAAAATCAAATACCGTGGAGATAGAGGTTGGAGATTAATAGAAGAAGGTGGAGGGAAGTTAGGGTCCTAATGATCCTAAGGACCTGAGCTGCCACCATCACCATCAGAAAAAGAAGAGAAAGAAGAAGAGTCTTATAAGGATGCATCACTACTAGAGGAACCTACGCAACAGTGTATTGTCGAAGGAATATAAAGGAGAGTCATAAATCCTCCATCAAGATACAAAGATGATAGTATGGTGGGTTACACATTGCAGGTAGCCGAGGAGGTGGAGGATGAGGTGTCCACCTATAAAGCTGCAATTTCTACTTCTCAGTCAGCATAATAGATTGCCACAATAGGGGAAGAGATGGAGTATTTTAGCAAGAACTCGACATGTGAGCTTCTATAATTGCCAGAAGGGAGGAAGTTAGTCACTTGCAAGTGGGTTTTCATAAGAAAGGAAGGAATTACCACTTCATAGGGCATCAAGAATAAGACAAGAGTGGTTCCAAGAGAGTTCATTCAGAGAGAGAGGGAGTTGAACAACAAGATATTCTCACCGGTGGTCAGACATACTTCAATCAGGGGGCTACTAGTGCTAGTGACACACCAAGACTTAGAAATTAATTAGCCATATGTAAAAACAACTTTCCTACATGGAGAGTTGGAAGAGGAGATATACACGAGTTCCGTGCGATAACTGGTGTGGGAACCTGATTCAAGGCACTTTCGAATAGTAATTGGCATGTTTAACTGTCTAAAAAATCACATCCAATGTTTCATAAATAGAGAGAGGAAGAAGAAGCTGAAGTCTCTCGAGAAACAAAATACAGAAAATTATTCATCTCCTAGAAAGTGAGCTCATGTACACCATCAGTTTGAATGCGGACCGTCAGTTCAAATTGTAGAATTTCAGACGATGGTATTTACGTGATAAGGCTATGTTGTATGGGTATGATAACAGTAGAGACCTACTGTATTTACAACGAGGGTCATGAAATTTAGTAAATCTCTGTGAGGGTCTATTTAATATGGAAAGGAAAAACCAAACAGATTGAGTAAAACAGGGCAAAATTAGCGACTTTATTGCAAATATAACCTTAATGCAGCAGCAAAAGCAGCAACAACAACAACAAATTTACAAAACCAATAACAAACTAGCAACAACCACACACCTTTTCCAAGATACATCGACCAAACATCTCCAGTTGTTGAAAACCTTCAAAGGTTTGACAGATAGAGAAAAAGACTAAGCTCTCTGTAATTAAAGAACACGAAACAAAATGAAACAACTATTATGGTTTTCATTAAAGAAGAAGAGATATATACACAAATGATGACCGTTCAGATAATAGAAATAAGGCACTTATAGTTTATATATCAATGCAAAGTAATCATTTTGGATTTATAGAAAACATATTTGGCTTCATCATTTGGGCTAGTCATTGGGCTTTAAAACAATACTCCTTTTTAGCTTCATGATCCATACGATTAATACCTCCCCTCAAACTTATGGGGGCGATTGCACCATAAGTTTGGATTTGAGTTCCAAGACCTGTGGAGTAGTCAAACCTTTAGTGAAGATATCAACGAGTTGTCTATACTTGACACGTAAGAAATAATGAGTTGATTTCGTAAAACTTGCTCCCTAACATAGTGATAGTTTATTTCAATATGTTTTCTTCGGGATTGAGAATTGGGTTGCTTGTCATTGCAATAGCAGCTTTACTATCGCACCATATTTCTGGTGCTTGATGTAAAGAAACTCTCAAATCTCAAAAAAGAAATTTAAACCAAGTGAGATCTGCAGCTGTAACTGCAAGAGCACATTACTCAGCTTCAGCTCTGAACCGATAAACAGTGGACAACTTTTTAGCAGCCCAGTGGACCACATTGGGCCAAATAAAATTTACAAAGCTGGTTGTGCTACATCTATCTGTTGGGTTACCGACACGATCAGAGTCATTATAGGCTTGTAAACGTAAGTAACCAGATTGATAATATAAATCATGATATTTAGTCCCTTGTAATTAACGTAAAACTCTTTTATCACAAATTAAATGAAGATTAGTTGGAGCATGTATAAATTGGCATAGATGATTAACTGCAAGAACAATGTCTGGTCTAGAAAAGGTTAAGTATTGTAGGGCTCCTACAAGAGACCTAAAGGTGGTAGGGTTGGAGAGAGGTTGGAGAGAGGAGTGCCATCTAGAAAGTGATATTTCCCTCCAATGGCTATGGTGTACGATATGGCTTGCAAGTAGTCATATTAAAACCATGCAATAAATCATTGACATACTTAGACTGATGAATAAATAAACCTGAAGCAGTGTTATTAATTTCTAGGCCAAGAAAATAAGTCAATCTTCCTAAATTGGTCATTTGAAATTCAAAATTTAAAGATGTTAAAGAGAAGAAATAAAAATTGTATCATTACTTGTCACAATCATTTCATTTACATAAAGTAAAAGAAGAGTAACCTGGGAATTGTGATGTCGAGTGAATAAATTTGAATCAGCAATTGAAGCATTAAAGCATAGAGAAAGTCAAAAAAAAAAGTACATATCTCAAACCAGGCTCTAGGAGCCTGTTTGAGACCATAAACTGATTTATTTAATTTGCAAACAAAATGTGGGACATTGGGATCAATAAACCCTTTGTGGCTAAGAAATGTAAAATCTTTCTTTGAGAAAACCATGTTTCTTTGCATCCAGATGTTGTAAGGGCCATTTAAAAGAAGCAGCCAATGCCAAAATAGTCCCAACAATAGCATGTTTTATAGCAGGGCTAAATGTTTCATCAAAATCAATGGCAGGAATTTGGTGGAACCTCTTGCAACACGTCTTGCTTTATATCTAGCCACAAATCCATTTGGGTTTAATTTGGTTCTATACACCCATTTGGTGCACACACTGTTGGCATTGGGCGGTTTTGGAACCAATTTTCAAGCTTTTTGCTGTGTGAGGCTAAGAAACTCACCAGTCTTGGAATTTTTCCACTGTGAGTACTTCTTAACCTCAATGAAGGGTCAGATAAAGGTAATGTTGAATAAAGTTGTGCAAAAAGAGATTTAGATTCATGATCCGATGTAACAGCAGTACTAGCATAATGTGCACAACAGTTAGCTGGTGAGGTTGTTTTGGGGATGGGGGGGGGGGGGGTGGATTCGATATACAAGAAGAAGGCGCAAAATCCAATATATTTGTTTTTTGAAAATGTCAGATTTTCTCCTAGTTTGCATTGAGTGGCCTGGAGGTGCAATGATTTCTGTTGTCACTTATGGTGCCCTGCCTAAACTATCTGGCTGTATCTGTTCTTGAGGCATCGATTCTTGAGTTATGGGCTTAGAGGTAGTAGGGTGCAACACAGAAAAACTTGAGAGAACTGTACTCTTTGTAGCACCACTTGTGACATTTTCATCATGTCCTGAAGATGGGAACCGAAAAGGATGAGTGAAGGTAGAAAAATAATATGATGCAGAAGGAGCAACAGATGGGACACAATTATCATGATGCTTGGGGTAAGGAAAGACAGATTCATCAAATACAACACCTTTTGAGAGATAAAACTTTTGGTGGTTTTGACAAAAACACATGTAGCCTTTATAACTTGCAACATATCCAAGAAAAACACACTCTTTGGTTTTAAGTTCTAATTTAGATGTCGTATATGGTCTTAAACAAGGATAACAAGCACGTCCAAATATTCTTAGATGAACATAACTTGGTTTCTGTTTTGAATAAAAGCTCCCATGGCGATTAACAATTACTGGTTTTAGAAGGCACGCGGTTAATAAGAAAACCTAGAGCAGTAAAAGAATGGTACCGAAAGTATTTAGGAAAATAAGTTTGTTGCATCAAAGTAATAGCAGTATCAACTAAGTGTTTATGTTTCCTTTCAGAGAAGCCATTTTTTTGTGGAATGTGAGGGCACGACATCTCATGAGTAATACCATTTTGAGCAAGAAAATATTGAAACACAAAAGACATGTTTTGACCCCCTCCATCATGTTGGATGGTGGGAAATCAAACACAGCGGATAAAATAAAAACATTTGCCGAAAACCCACCAAGGGCCCATGTGAATGAGCAAATCTGATGATAATGGGTTTACCACAGTTGCACTGACCAGTGACGATCACTAGCGTAGAAAGGATGTGGCGCATCTACGATATTCACATGAACGGATCTGCAATGGACTCCCTCTTCGACTGTACTAGCTTGCTGAAGGAAGACGGACGCCAAAGTGGGATGGACTTGGAAGGCTGCTCAATCCCTAGTTTTTGTATCTCATACAAATATTGCTAAAAGCATCAATTACCCCAGGCCATGCTGAATGTTATTTGTAGGGATGATAGAGTTTAGCTTGCCCTCTAACCCTAACAGTTAGTATTAGTTTACATTCAAGTATGAAAACCACCATTGCTCTTTAGTCCAACTAATGAGCACTTAAATCTAGTTTAATCATTTCTTGTGTGTGACCCTATGGGATCCTAAGTATGTTGGTAGTAAAAATTACAAAAATTGGGCGGTAACTAACAATTCATCAATGCTACCCAAGTAATAGGAATGTCGTGATTTGACTAGCTTCTATGACCAATGTTACCGTATCGTATAATCCCTTCGTCCATATATCCAAATAAGACACAAGGCATGAATTGTCACCCTTATCCAATCTATAGTTTCTCAATTCTCTGAGCAGAATTAGATAGAAAATGATATAAATATATCATATTGATTCATTTGACCATGACCATGCATTTTCCTAATTCACGCATTGAGTGGCCATGGATATTGTGATGCAGGAGAGACAAATCATATCTACATCACTCACACCTCTCAGCATGTTTAATAACATGTCCAATTATCGACTTTATAATCACCTTGTTACAATGTGATGTTTGGCGATATTAAAATATGTACTCCAAATTTAGATAATGTAGTGACTTCAAGTCATAGGATCACAACACCATTATCACTATGAGAAACATGTGTGACATTTGTATAACACCAATATAGTGTTCTCATGGTGGATCAATCCAGTACGTCTATCTCCTAGTGCGTACCCATTTGTTAGACTTGATATCTCATATCAATTCATCCACATACTAGTCGCAATGCATTAATTATAGTCATCCTAATTAGCAATAATTCTAGACTAGGGATATTTAAGAATACAACATTTATTCGAAGGACTAAATTATGTCAACATACCCCCATATAGATAACATAATGAATAGAAAGCCTTTATAAATGTCACGATAAATAGATTGCCTCTGGACATACTTCAACAACAACGATCTTCATCCGCTGCTAGTCATCCGGAAAGTGGTAAACGCGTGAATCTCGCACTTTTAATTATGCGTTTAGATATATATGCCTCCATAAGTTCTTAGAAATCTAATCAATGTTCCTAACTGTTAGGTTTTGACGCAGGTTATGCAGTTGAATAACAAAATTAATCCTGCTCAAATCCCACCAAGGATCACATGTGAAGCATCATAACATGATGAAGAAAGAAAGGTTACGTAAGCCATAGCAGGCTGGTGACGATCACATAAAAAGAATAATACCTTTGTCTCTACGGTATCCGCACGAATAGACCTCAACCGGGCTTATTCTCCAATGGAGCTAGCAATATGAGAAGAAGGATGAACTTGGACATGCACGGGCTGGATCACATCCATCAGCGCGTCAAAGAGAGGAAACGGGTTCTCCATGCCGTGGGCACAAGAGGGGTGGAGGCAATGGTGGCCGACGGCTCCATGGGAGGGGCAGCTAGGGGTTGGCCGAACCCCTATGGGAAGAAAAACTCATTTTCTTCCTTTTCTCTCTAGCTCTCTAGTAAACTGTGTTGTGTAAGATTCATTTATGAAGCACAAATTTCCTTACCCTATAAATCCTATTTATAGCTGGAGAAATTAACCTTTTCCCATAAATCCACAAATGTGAGACTACTTACATTTGTAGCCCACAATTGCTCCTTAGTCCAACTAATGAGCACAATTTACGCTTTAGTCCAATTAATTCTTTATTGCTATTTAGTCCAACTAATTAGCAATAATACCAGCTTGATTTATTATTGTGTGTGACCCTGTAGGTTCCTAATTACGTTGGCATTAATAATAATTATTACAAACATTGAGCGGTATCTAGCAATACATCAATGCTCCGAAGTAATAGGAATGTCAGTGATCTAAGTAACATCTGTGACCAATGTTACCGTGTTGTATAATCCCTTTGTCTCATCTATCCTGATTGGACACAAGACATGGAGTGTCACACTTGTATATCCAATCCATAGTTTCTCGATCTGTGATTAGACTTAGATAAACAAATAACATCAATATCCCATATTGATTTATTTGAGCATGGCCATGGATTTTTCTAAGTCTCACTCATCGAGTGGACATGGATATTTACTCTCGTTATGTGGGAGGGACAAATCCTATCTATATCACTACGATCTCTCAGCTTGCTTCATATCATGTCTTATTAAAGCCTTTATAGTTACCCAGTTACGGTGTAACGTTTGACGATATCAAAACATGATAATTCACAACTAGAGTATCTAGTGACTTCGAGTCTAAGGATCACAACACCATTGTCACTATGAGAAGCGCTTGTGACATTCACATAACTCCCATGTAGCCTTCTCATGGTGGGTCAATCCAGTACGCCATTACTCCTAATGTGTACCCATGTGTTAGACTTGATATCCCCATATCAATCTACCCACATACTAGTCTCGATGTAATACAGTCGTCCTATTAACTGTAGTATTCGACTAGGGATATTTAAGAATATAACCTTTATATTCTAATGACTTCATTCATGTTAGCATATCTCCATATCGATGACATAATGAATAGTAAGTCCATTAAATGTCACAATAAATTGATTGCCTCTAGGGCACAATTCCAACAGTCTCCCACTTGCACTAGAGTCAATCTGCCGCAGCAAATGCCTTTTGATTACTGCAGCCCTCACGCTTTCACTGCGTAATAGGTAAGAGAGACTTTCACTGGTACTTCGCAAATATTCACATCTCCTCTATCGACAATCGAATGAGATCGAATATTCTGAGAATTTGCATCTAATGCGACAATACACTCAGTCCTCTGTGATAGAATCGGCAACTGATTCTTGCCTAGAACCTTTCCAGCTCACAACCCCTCAACTAAGGCAAAACACAAAACTTTACTATGATCTGGATTTATCCTTGTTGGAGTGGAAGTTCTTATTATTGTAACTCCTTACAGTGAACCCTTCCTATCCTCCGTATATCAAGAATTCATCTGTAGTTCTTCTCAAGTACATAAGGGTTTCCTTGATCAAAATCCAATGACTCTCATCTGGATACAACTGGTATCTTCATGTCATTCTTCAAATGACATGTCTGGACCTAGCACACAACGTGGCGTATCCTATGAATCATATTCATACGGTCCTTCCCCAATCTAATTGAGAGGACAATTAGTCTTCCAAAGACTAATTCCATGTGACATAGGTAAGAATCCATATTCTCGCATGTTGAACCATTTCAACACCTTTGTCATTATATGCACTTTTGAACCATTTCAACTATCTTAGTCTATCTCCATAGATCTTTATAGGTTTCTTCGCATAAGTCATGTCATTGAAAATCGATTCCCTATCCAATATTTACCAGATTGCAGAGTAGGGACATCATTCCTAACGAATAGTATGTCTCTACATACATGACCAGAAATATTGCTATGCTCCCACTAACCTTCTTGTAAACACAAGATTTATCTTCATTCTTGATGGAATCAAAAAATTTGATTGCATGACTGAGTCGAAGATCATAACTCCAAGAAGCTCGATTCAATCCGCAGACAGATTTCCGTAAGCAAGATCCGAATGTATTATGCATCGTAACTGGGAAAATATTTCGTCATAGTCCATACTATGAACTCACAGGAAACCTTTAGCCACCACCCGTCCCTTAAAATTAAGCGTATTACCATCCATGTTAGTTTTCCATAAAACCCACTTGCACCATGTGGGTCATACCCTTTTAGGTGGTTCCAACAAAACCCATAATTTGTTGGTATACATGGATTCCATTTCATATCTTATGGCCTTAAGCCATTCTTGAGAGTCTGGCCCACTCGTGGCCTCCTCATAGGTTGTAGGCTCATCTTCATGAGCTATATATCACAGGGTTACGAGAAATTCATATTTCTCTAGCCCCTTGACATATCCTACCTAACCTACGAGGTTCTTGTGCTACTTGAGCTGGTTGCTCCAAAACGCCTTGTGATCCTACTCATGTTCCGTCAAAGGATGAATGTGTTGTTGTGGTTCTTGAACTCTTTCAAGTTCTACTATCCTCCAACTGTTTCTTTTAGAGACAATTCTCCTTTTAGAAACACAGTGGTTCGAGCAACAAATGATTTGTCCTCGATTGAATTGTAGAAATAATATTCTTTCAAATATTATACAAAATACATTTATCTGAATCGGGTCTAAGTTTATCTGTAAATGCTTTACATAAACATCACAATCCCAAAATATTTATGAAATACTAGGACACCTCCTAGTCCATATCACATATGATGTATTCATAACTGTTTTGATGAAACAAGGTTATTGGGCGAAATTTCTATAAGCAGAGCATAGCCCCAAAACTAAAATGGAAGTTTTGTTTGACATATCATAACCGAACCGTGTCCAACAAGGTCCGATTTCTCCCAATAGACACACCATTCCATAATGGTGTTCTTGGTGGAGTAAGTTTGGATCATATCCAACACTCTTTTAGATACTTGTCAAAATCTTGACTTAAGCATCCTCATCCACGATCTAACCGTAGAGTCTTGATACTCTTGCCAAGCTTGTTGTCTACTTCATTCCAAATTTCCTTGAACTTTTCAAAGGATTCTGATTAGTTCTTCATAAGACCCAAATCCATATCTGCTGAATAAGTAAATATAATGAAGTACCAAAACCATCTCTAGCACTTGTGGTTAGTGGTACACATACATCAGTATGTATGAGTCCAAAAGATCATATCTTGGCCCAACAAACAAGTCTCACATCTCACATATGATTCATAATCAAATGAGTCCAGAAATCCATTCATATGGAGTCTAGAAATGCGTTCACATTCACGTGAGCTAAACCACAATGCCAAAGTTATATCTGTAAATGTATAACTGAAATTATCATGATCAAGGATATACAATCTATTAGACAAATTAGCCTTACAATAATGCATTTTATTAAAATAAATAGAACAACATTTGTCCATTATTTTAATAGGATAATCTTTTCTTGTCCAAACAAGAAATTGTGATAATGTTTCTACACATAGCAGGGACATAATCGTACTTGTCTAACTCATAGATAATTCCAAAAGGTGGAGGTAATTTCCTACGGCTAATTCAGCAACCCTTGCTTCATTGCCCCACATGTAGGTGTATCTCTTCCTTATCCAACTGTCTTCTTCTCCTGAGATCCTGCACAATTCTATAAATGTAAGATCCTCATCTAGTATCAAATGCCTATGATGATGATATAGACACATTGGGCTTTTATAACAAAGATATCTTAAATTGGAAATCATAATTCCCCTTTTCTTCCATGTACTTTGGGCAGTTCCTCTTCCACTACACTACCCTTTGGCTAGCAATTTGTTCAGTGGCTCTCAATCATATTGAGAAAATCGTCTTTGAACAAAACTATAATTGCATCCAATGCAATTCTTGGTCGAATAACTCCTTATTCTTTATCTATCTTATATATAAATCCCATCTTCCAAGCTTTCAATTTTATTAAAATAGCTTAGTTGTGTTTGATACCTTGCTTCAGCAATCACACATTACTAGCTTGTGTCGTCGCGTCACATCTTGATGAATCAAGTCACCTTGCTTTGGCAAGTCCGAACTTGATTACATCTTGATCACGACGAGTGCTAAGCAAGATAAGGTAAAATGCAAATGGAGCAACACTTCAAACCTTTCATGTATAGCCGGCTCTTGAAAAGAACCTATTTAAATGTATGATCATACGCCTCTATGTTCGCATGTTGCTTCAAAAGCTCAGAGTTCATGGTAGCTAACATGATACAAGTCACATCCAAAGAACCATTATTTGATGTTCCTTCCATTAGGTTTTAGTGTATTTTGGTAGTTGGTGGAAGGAAATTTTATGCTCTAGGATATACAACAATTTCCTTTTATTTGAGAACAATTCTCAATTTTATACCAGTTTATAAAACAGATTCCAGACAATTTGTCCTTCTCATGAACATAGCGATAAAGTCGAGTTTCTTTGTTTAATGCCATAGGTATTCAACACAAAATGATTATACAAAATATTTGTGACGTTTTAACTATATTCAACAAGTGCTTCAATTATTAAATATAGCTCCCACTATTTTTCTCGGATTAATATCCCTCACCATTAATGCGGAAAATATTGCATACTTTCTAGTGGGTCAAGATCCATATTTCTAGCTCCTCTTGAGACTGCTTGGGCACGTCACCCAAGAATTGGTTATTTAGGTAGGAACCATTCCAATTGCATCCCATACAACTCTTGGTCCAATTAGGCGAATAACTCATTGTTCTTTATCCTTAGATAACGCCTAATTGTCATGCCTCTAGGCTCATCAATCCAATTGATATTACGCAGTTGCATCCACCCTCTTGCTTTAACAAACACACATTACTTGCTTGTGTCGTCCGCAACACATCATGGTGAATTAAAACGCCTTGCTTTGGCAAGCCCATATTTAATTGACCTTGATCAAGAAGGGTGTTTAGGCAAGAGAAGGCAAAACACAATATTTCTTTGAGGGATTTATTAGTCATTATTCGTTTGGTTGATCCCATCAACATGATCTACTTATTTGGATTGGGCAGTCCACAATAAGATCAAACTTGTTTATTATTATTATTATTATTATTATCTTGTTAACGTTTTGCTAGTATTGCCATACACACAAAAATAAATAACAAGACATAAATAATAAACATCCACAAAAGGAAAAATAACGTGGCATGGATATGGCCCCTAGACTAAGATATTACCAAGCCATTGATAATATCTATATGCCCTAAAGTGACAAGCTCATGTCTATGTGCTCCACCATAGTCGCGCGCCTAGGATAGATGTCCTCATCGTCTTTGTGGCCTTTTGGTCCTCGGGTCTTCTTCTCCATGCTCTTGGCTATCATCTAAATATTCTAATTCTATCCTAACATCTAGAAAATAAATAAATAAAACCTCACATGTTGAGGAGATGATCATCTCGCAGGCCGTAAAATTAACTAACTATTACATTAATTTGATCAGCTCGCAGGCCGTAAACCAAACCACAAACAAACACAAACATCCACAACCCAGGCCACATCCATCCACCATGCAACAAAGCACATAATACAATTAAAACCAATTTTAACGCGCTTGTTCAATTTTAATTAATTAAATTGGGACACTAGGGGTAAAATAGTCAAAACGGTTGCGCTAGTCCAACTGGCCGAACCAAGATGACCCGCCAAAGCGGGCCCACCCGGTCAGACCAGCCCGCCCGGTCAAACCGGTTGGCTGGCCAAACCGGCAAGGCCGGTTGGCATGGTCGGCGCACCAAAGGGAGGGGCGGGTCTTTTAGGCCGAACCCCTATGTGGATTAAAAACAATTTTTCTCCTTCCCTTCATGCCCAAACCCCAATGTGGGACAAAAACACATTTTCTCCCCACATTGTGCCCAAACCCTAGCTTTATGTCACCAATTTGTACATCATATGTACATGAAAAACAAAAATTTTCACATCATATGTAAAATTAGCTGATTTCCTCATGAATCATGGCGTATCAAAATACGCATATTAATTTTATTACAGTTTATGGTCAAACAGACAGAAACAGTCAAAATTGACAAAATTAGTATATCAAATATAGACCCAAAAATTCATTATTTTCACATCATATGTAAAATAATCGAATCTCTACATGAATCAAATTCATGGCGTATCATAATACGCATATTTGTTTTTCTACATTTCCGGTCGATCTGACAGAACGACGTAAAACTAATAAAACGAATAACCACATAAAATCATGTTATGCGCTATCGACCTGTGGCTTTGATACCACTGTTGGGTTTTGACGCAGGTTAAGCATCGGAATAACAAAACTAATCCTGCTCAAATCCCACCAAGGATCACATGTGAAGCATCATAACATGATGAAAGAAAGAAAGGTTACCTCAGCCATACCAGGCTAGTGACGATCATATACAAAGAATAGTATCTTTGTATGTAGGGTATCCACACAAATAGACCTCAACCGGGCTTCTTCTCCAATGATGCTAGCAATCGGAGAAGAAGGATGAACTTGGACATGCACGGGCTCGATCAAATCCATCAACGCGTCAAACGGAGGAAACGACATCTCCATGCCGTGGGCATAAGAGGGGTGGCGGCAACGGTGGCTGACGGCTCCATGGGAGGGGCCGCTAGGGCTTGGCCGAACCCCTATGGGAAGAAAAACTCATTTTCTTCCTTTACTCTCTAGCTCTCTAGTAAACTGTGTTGTGTAGGATTCATTTATTAAACACAAATTTCCTTAGCCTATAAATCCTATTTATAGTTAGAGAAATTCACCTTTGCCTAAAAATCTACCAATGTGGGACTAGTTACACTCTAGCCCACAATTGCTCCTTAGTCCAACTAATGAGCATAATTTACGGTTTAGTCCAATTAATTCATTATTACTATTTAGTCCAACTAATTAGCAATAATCCTATTATTGTGTGTGATCCTGTAGGTTCCTAATTATGTTTGCAGTAAGAATAATTATTACAAACATTGAGCGGTATCTAGCAATACATCAATGCTCCCAAGTAATATGAATGTCAGTGATCTGAGTAACCTCTGTGACCAATGTTACCGTGTTGTATAATCCCTTTGTCTCATCTATCCTTGTATATCCAATCCATAGTTTCTCGATCTGTGAGTAGACTTAGATAAACAAATAACATAAATATCCCATATTGATATATTTGAGCATGGCCATGGACTTTCTAAGTCTCACTCATCGAGTGGCCATGGATATTTACTCCCGTTATGTGGGAGGGACAAATCCTCTCTATATCACTACGATCTCTCAGCTTGCTTCATATCATGTCTAATTGAAGCTTTTATAGTTACTCAGTTATGGTGTAACGTTAGACGATATTAAAACATGATAATTCACAACTAGAGTATCTAGTGACTTCGAGTCTGAGGATCACAACACCATTGTCACTATGAGAAGCGCTTGTGACATTCACATAACTCCCATGTAGCCTTCTCATGGTGGGTCAATCCAGTACGCCATTACTCCTTATGTGTACCCATGTGTTAGACTTGATATCCCCATATCAATCTACCCACATACTAGTCTCGATGTAATACAATCGTCCTACTAACTGTAATACTCGACTAGGGATATATATTTAAGAATATAACCTTATATTTCTAAGGACTTCATTCATGTTAGCATATCTCCATATCGATGACATAATGAATAGTGAGTCCATTAAATGTCACAATAAATTGATTGACTCTAGGGCACAATTCCAACACTAACATTTTCCCAACTTGTAACCTACAATTAGGAAAAACAGAAGCAAGATCTGATTTATGAAATAAAGGAAAGATCCAAGTAAATCTTGAGAAATCATCAATGAAGAGCACATGTAATATCTATAGCCATTGTAACTTTTGACACTAGAGAGGCCCCATACATAGTGTGAAGTAAGTGTAGTGGAGCAGCAGACCTAGAAGTAGACAACTTAAAGGGTAACTTTGATATTTTATAAGCTAAACAGAACTGACAAGTTGAAGGAAATGGTTTTTCAGAAACAGAAACAAGAATAACTTTTTGCAAAACATTATCTGGAGGATGACCAAGTGCCAAAGAGGATAAGTGATAAGCAGCAAAAGTAGGAACTGGAATGGCAGTGATAGTGGCGTACAACTACATGACACAAACATATGGCAGTGATAGTGGCGTATGAATTAAATTTTTAATAACAATTTGCACAGTTTTTGTTTTTGCTTCATATTTTTTCTTTTGCTTTGGTTACTTGACACTTAGCTATATGCACCAGCATTTACATTCTTTTCTGTACCTCAACGACATCTCTAACTACCCAAACAATCAACCAACATACAACTCTAGGCTTGCTTAGTACCGAAGATGTGCTGCTCAACCCACATGTGCTGCTCAACCGGAACCTAGCTGCTGCTTTAGGTGGCTTTGGCCCTTCTCAACCTAAATAGAAAAGCTCAAGGGGTGATCCTTTCGCTAACACATAAAACATGACCACCAGCTCCTCCCACAACCGGTGTCGGATAAATCTAACAACATATATATGTACATCAATTTTCTGCGGAGGGTTAATGCCCTCAATATATATTTGTCCATGCATTAATGAAAATGCAAAATTAAACTGGCGGGTGTTATTTGGAAGATCTCAGACGGCGATGTTTAGTAGCTTTGTAGAACAAGGGGATCACTTTGGCCAGAAGCCAGCATGCAAGCACGGCGAGTACCATGACTGTCACCATTAGCCAAACGAACCAGTAACTGGATATCTCTGTGTAGTAGTAGTCTGTACTGCTGTAAGCAGCGAGATAGAATTCGGGAACCTTGACTTGGAGATGGAAAGCATAGCTGAGAAAGAATGCTGCCAGTCCAAGCAAAGGCAAGACCAGGTAACAAAGTGGCCAACCCTTAACAATCCTGCACAAGCCAACCACTGTAATAATCATACTGACTGTAAAAGTGAGTGTCATGAACACGATGTTGAAGAATCCATCTGGCAGGCGATCTGGGTGGACAAGCATCAATCTTGCACGTATGATATGAAAGTGGTGGTCGGGGGCAGTAGTATACGTGTTGCTGTTCAGGTTAAACATACTAGTGTAAATAGAACCTGCCAGAAAAACTGACACTGCGAGCACCACCCCTAAAGAGTTCAGGAAGAGACTTTTGTTCTCGTCTGTGGTTACAACAGCAGTTGAGGCCATAGAGCCTGGGTTGATCAGCAAAATAACATCGTGATCAAGCCCTTCAGGATTACTATCATACATGTCCTTCACAGTGAGCCCCTCCCCATTCCTGGTGTTGAGGTTTACCGAAGGACATTGCTGATAATTATCCTCTAGTAACCACCGCATGATCTGAAATTTTCAGCAGCGATCAAGTTATTAATCGATCGGTAACAAGCTAGTCTAAGCTAATAATAGACTTTACTGAAAATCATTAAACTAAGGTACACCGCGTACAACCACGAACAGATTCAGAAAGTAAAAAACTGCAATGAAAACATGGAAAGCTAGAAAATCATAATTTTCTTGCGATTTGGGAGGTGCACCACAGTACAGTAAGTGAAACTTCATTTTCATTGATCAAGAACAATGAAAGGAAACAGTCTTTCCACCCTGCAAAACCAGAAACAAATTCCTTGAAAAGTTCTTAATGAATCGATTGATTCCTTGAAAAGTCTAAACGGTTTATACTGACCACAAACAAGTTGATACACACAGCACAATGATTCATTGAAAAGTTCCTAATGAATCCAACGCATATATATATATACACTTCATGAATAAATTATTGGCATATCAAAAATTATTGATACCAACCTGGTTCTTTTTGTAGGCAGTTGCAACGTGCAGAACACAATCACCGTTTCGGTCCCTCTGCTGGAGAAGAATGATTGCTTTTCCTTGTTTGACGGCCTCATCTAGTATGGCCTTGAAAGCATCTTCTCGATCATCTGTGAGTACAGCAAGGAGGAGAGCAGTCTGCTTCAAGTGGTTTTTCACCATGATCAAATCTGGACACTCCTCCAGAATTCTCATCGTCTGCCATAGCTTCCCTTCAATCACAGAATCGTGGAGGGCACTATTCTTTAAGGGACTGCAGTTCCCAGAGTCAGCCCCCACATGAACCTTTTCCAGCACCACATGAACTTCTTCCAGTTCAATCAAGCCAGAATGGTTCTCAGATAAACCATTGTTGTCATGATCGTTCACCCTCAAGTTCTCTTCCATTGGCGACCTCTAATGGCCTCTCTCTCACACTCCCTCTACGTCTTCCCCTCTCTAGACACTTAGTAATTAGGTTAGTTTAACATGTTTGATTGTCAACACATATTCTTAAGCTGTAAACTAAAATTTACGAGTCAGTGGTGAATGGTGAGGGAACAAATTTGAACTTGCATAGAGAATGTAGTAAATAACAAGTTAAATTTAGATATTTTCCTCTCTCTTTACATTAGTTATCTCACAGTTTGTTCGTTCACATTGTGCATATCACCTGTTCATTAATCGATCATTTTGACTTCAATTTTTCAACATTAAGCAACAGTTGACTTCTCAAATGTATGGATTGACATTTTCAAGAGCCCTAATAAGGTGACATAAGGATTTATATTCCCATTCATACGTTATCTACGTGGATGTCCACCTTAACCGATTTCGATACATAGACCTTGGGGTCTTCTTTATATACATATAGGAATTACTGAGAAAATGAATTGGCTCAAGAAGTCTTGCCTGGCCGATCAAAAAAAGCTTGTACAAATAACCGATGCAAGTGTACACACATTTATCATTCTTTTACTTTCCTTAGGAAAGCTTGCTAATTTCCATAAACTTGATCCCACTCATAAACCCTAATTCGGGCCTTTATGATAGCCTTTGTTTTCTTATTTAACTACGTTAATTTATCTTATATATCTATAACCCTGCTAGTTATATGTCAAATATATTTCAGCGAAACATATACATCAAATCAACAAACAGTTTCTCAATATTTCTACTTTCCCTGAGTAGAAGCTTGCTAAATTCCATAAACCACGTACATCAGACTCATGAAGCCTCCTTCGGAACCCTATCACTATAACCTCAATCTATTAACTTTACCAAGGGCTGAGCTAGAAACAACATTGGTGTTTTGAGTAAAGATAGTAAAGAAGAAAGACTGATCAGGATTAGACTAGAACATATTCTAATACTACCTAAGTAAAAAAAATGATGAGTTTATTTTTCTATTATCTTCCGTGCCTTTCCAAAGAGTGTATTGAGGATGTTCACAAGTACATTAATCTCTCCTTTACTTGATCTGCTAAATTAACAATATTAATCTCAGTTCTAAACGTTATTAAGAATGTAGGATAAGAAGATGGTACCAATACAATCTATTATTAATTTGTTAGTTTATAGATGAATTCTATGGCTAGCTTTTGCTCCGAAATGGGGAAAGAAAACTAAATATCGTGGGAAGAGTTCAACTCCTGTACGTGGAATCATCAGGTATCTCACGCGGTTGTGTGACCAGAGAAGCAACAAATAAAATTAATGTACCACTAGCCATCACAAAAGTCCATTATTTATTGTTTGATAAACATTAAGAACATAGCAAAGTTGAACTCAATTTGATTTCTAACTCTTTTTGCTCGGTATCTTCCGGAGTATTTCATACATAAGATCACGTCCATTGTTCCAAGGTTAAACTGAATGAAGTAGGCTTTGAAAGTAACTCTCATGATCTTAACCTTCATTATTCTTTTTAGAATGGTTACCAAGTAAGTTCTTTTTCTATTGGTGTTTAGATATGTACAAATATACTAGAGCTTAGTTAAAGACTTAACTTCCTAGCAAACGCTCATGGTATGAATGAGAAGATGCCCCGTAATCAAATAATGTATACACATTTGTATTATTTATGAGAAAAGTTTAAGAGGTCAGCGAATGGTACTTTATCGCTCATTCTCGCATCTTGGTTGCTTCTGCATAGTGTTGATGTGGTCTATCAATCTTAAGTCTTATAGTTTGACCTACTGATTATTTTGCAATTCAAGCATTCAATAAGTAAAATGAATTCTATGATGACAAGTTATGAGTATTATTTCCACAAAACACTTCACATTGGATTGAAGATCGATCACACACAAAAAAAGAGTAATAAGCTATAATTCAGTTCATGGATAAATCGGGTAAACCATACCCACGATAAAAAAATTTACGTTCAAATATAAAAACATTGAAGTTCCGAAAGAACAATGTTTCATCGAAACAACTAGGAGCATCAAATGCCTCAGAACAGTATAGGAAAATTAATTTCGTATGAAAGAAACGAAATTCTTACTAATTGCTTGCATAGTTGTCAAAGTTTGGTATGTATCAATAGTAGGTTTTCCGTATCGTGTATTGTATCGTATCGCGTATCGGAAAGATATGCATACCGTTCTTAAAACAACTTAAAAGTCTATAGTGACCCTTATAGTAGACAGTTTATTGGTTGCATCTAGCATTTACTTTACAGTATGTCTTTAATACATATAAAAGTTGATCAAGAAGTCTAGCAAGCATGTGTTAACATTTTGTGTATGCAACTAGATTATAGAGTCCAATTATGAGGAGATGATAATATAATATATACATATATTAAGAATCGTTAATATATTTTAGACTCGTGTCAAATAATGATCAATCACATATTCACATTACATTGATGAAATCTTCTCTTTATGTGGCCTAAACCCATAATCAGAAGCTCATTTGATAAAGACTTGCAGCTTTGCTTCCCATGTTTGGATTCTTTCTCTTTTGAGATTAATTGCAAGTATTTCTTACAAAGCCTCTTTGCAAGAATGCTGGTCTATAATTAATGAAATGCCTTCAAAAGAAAAGGAGAAAATGTGTATCCAAGGTTTCACCTGTCAACTGTGTTGGGAAATTTGGAAAGCAAGATGTGATTGGCTGTTTAGAAAAATTAAATGGAATCCTCATCAGGTCATTCAGATGGTTGTAGCAAAGTTTTATGAGTTTTGGGATAGGTATCATGAGGTGGAGAAGCGAAAAGATAATCCTACTGTTCAAAACTTTTGAACTCTGTAATTTTGATGTTGTTCACAAGTTTTTACAGATGCAGCCACATACAAGAGTAAGGGTAGAGGAAGCTATGATATCATCTTAAAAAATGGCCAAGATTGTGTTATTCAAAGTTGGACTAATTAAATGTGATCCTCACTGCAGTAATACACTCATTTTGGAAGCCTTGGGAGTTACAAGTGCTCTCCTTTTTAGCTCAATCAGATGGACTTCAAAGCATCATTATCTACTCAGATTTAAATCAGTGATCGATGCTATCAATTTTGCAAAAGAATTATTTGCAGCAGTTATTGCTTCTG
Source organism: Linanthus parryae (assembly GCA_023055425.1). Lineage (NCBI taxonomy): Eukaryota > Viridiplantae > Streptophyta > Magnoliopsida > Ericales > Polemoniaceae > Linanthus > Linanthus parryae. The sequence continues at coordinate 49,053,470 of JALGPY010000003.1, read as the reverse complement.
TAACAGATGACAGTTGTAGATAGTGTATTTTGGGCAGATCCATTATTGTCCACGTGACAGCCAACCAACATAACCGACTGTGCTCCGTATAAACCTAATCACTGCTCATACTTATCCATTTGGGGGCTGTGAGACAGGGTGATGCAAGAGCAGATGAACCAGATGAGGCCGAGCTGTCAGACGCGACTAATCTGGCACTTCACTATCACGACATGGAACACAAGCGCAAGAGAGGGGCAAAATGGTCACACGCCACACTGTTTTGGGCGTAACTTGAGCTACAGATATCAGAATGACTATTACAGCATGTTTCGGGAAAGCTCTCGGCGAGACGGACACGGTTGACTATTACAGCATGTTTCCGGAAAGCTCTCGACAAAACGAGGATTGACCAATCAACTGAAGCTTTGAAGACAAATTTTGCTATTTTTTGCAGTTTTTCCTTTTTCGTATTTTGACTACTTTATTTAGCCCGATTTGGGTCAAACTATCATTTACGCAGTATTTTCAATAAGGCCAACAGTTTTGGGCCGGTTTTGTAATTTTGCCATTTTTGGCAAAATTAGGTTTTCAGCTATAATACCCGGCTTGTTGGTAATTGGAGAGCAGTTTTTTGATTATTGAAGAATAGAGAACTCTAGAGAGCTTCGTGCTCTAGTTCTTTACCCTTTTCTGTGTTGATTCCGCTGTGATCCCACGCTCGGTGAATAACCCGGCGTCAGATTGGTATCAGAGCAAGTTCGACTTGGATCATCATCGACGATGGCTCGTGGTCGTACTCGTGGTCGTGGGCAGGATCCGGATGAGGAAGCCCCCCAGAGAAAACGAAACCTTGAGGACTTGATGATGATAGAAGATCTGCAGCGGCAGAACCAGGTTCAGCAGCAGCGGATCGAAGAGCTTACACGCGCCTGGCGGCGCAAGATCTGGATGATCAGGAAGACTTAGAAGACGACTCAGTGATGTCCCTCGAGAACCCGTACCATTGCAAACCACGAGTTCGGGGGTATCGTGGTCGTGATGATCATCGCAGCGGTCTAGGCTTCAACGTCGAGATCCCTAGCTATTCCAGTACCCTTCAAGCCGATGGATTCATCGATTGGCTGAACGAGGTGGATCGGATCTTTGAGTACAAGGAGGTTTCTGAACGCGAGAAGGTGAAGTTGGTCGCGATCAAGCTCAAGGGTCGAGCTTCAGCATGGTGGGAGCAGTTGCGACGTTCTTGTGAGAAACAGGGAAAACCGAAGATTGCTGAATGGGAAAAGATGAAGAAGAATGTGAGGGCCCACTTTATTCCTTTTGGCTATAGCCAAACCCTATATCAGCGTCTCCAAACGTTGAAACAGGGTGCCAAATCTGTGGAAGATTACACTGAGGAGTTCTACCAATTGATCTCTCCGAAAAAGAGGAGCAGCTAGTAGCGCGGTACTTTTCAGGCTTGCGTCAATCGCTGCAGGACGTTCTGTGCCTTCAAAATTTCTGGTCGGTCTCGGAAGCTTACCAAAGGGCTATTTCTGTGGAGAAACAATAGAGCGGGAAACCTGCATCAAGAACCGATCAAACCAATCAATCGACTCGATCTCAGGAGTCCCGACCAGCCACCCAGGCGGCAGCGGGTGCATCGAGTAGCTGCTTGAAGTGCTACATGTGTGGCGAACCAGGGCACAGGGTTACATAGTGCAAGAAGCCGGCTGTGCAGAAGCCAAAGTGTCTATTCATCAAAGAGGGTGCAACTATCGAGGTCGACGAAGTTGGATACCAAGGAGACCCCGTATATAACGATTACGAAGATGTGCTTTATGGGGATGGTCATGAGAACCTGATCGTCCGTAAAAAATTACTAACTCCCAAGGGCGACTCGGAGGATGATTGGTTGAGCACCAATATATTTCACACCACCTGCACGATTGGGAAGAAGGTTTGCAAGATGATCGTAGACGGAGGTAGTTGCGACAACATAGTCTTTGAAGAAGCTGCCAAGAAGTTGCGGTTGAAGACGGAGCAACATCCTGCGTATTACAAGCAGTTATGGTTACTCAAAGGTTCTGAGGTAACAGTTGATAAAAGATGTCTCGTTTCTTTTTCAATTGGTAATAAGTATCATGATAGTCATTGGTGTGATGTGGTAAAGATGGATGCATGCCATGTTTTGTTGGGTCGTCCATGGCAGTATGATTGGCGTGTTTTCCATGATGGGTACAAGAACACCCATCCGTTTGTTATGAAGGGGAATAAAATCGTACTAGCACCGCGACGGGAGGGTCCCACTCCATCCCCAATCGCGCCAGCTAATCTGCTTTCTCGATCCCAGTTCTTTGGAGAGATTCAGCGGGAAAAGTTTATTTATGCTTTGATACCTTCTGATAATAGTTCCAGTAATGAGGAATCTGAATTACCCCCTGAGGTGCAGCAGGTTTTGGATGAGTTCTCCTACTTGGTGCCAGAGGACCTTTCTCCTGGTTTGCCACAAATGAGAGATATCAAGTATCAGATAGACCTAGTTCCAGGTTCTAGTATGCCAAACAGACCTGCCTATCGTCTCAGTCCTAAGGAAGAAGAAGAGTTACATAGGCAGGTGGTTGAATTACTTGAGAGGGGTTACATCAGTGAGAATGTGATTCCTTGCGCAGTGCCCGCTTTGTTCGTTCCAAAGAAGGATTTCTCTTGGCGCATGTGTGTTGACAGCAGAGCCATTAATCGGATCACCGTGTACAGGTTTCCCATTCCGCGGCTTGATGATATGCTAAATAAACCGTCCGGCTCTCAGGTCTTCAAAAAAATTGACCTTAAGAGTGGATTCCATCATATTCGAATCAAGCAGGGGGACGAGTGGAAGACCGCGTTTAAGACACAACATGGGTTGTACGATTGGATGGTGATGCCTTTCCGTCTCTCCAAAGCACCCAATACCTTCATGTGGTTCATGCATCAGGTTCTCAGGCCTTTTATGGGGAAGTTTGTTGCTGTTTATTTCGATGAAATTCTTATAACAGCCCCACATGGGGTATCCACTTTGATCAATTGCGAGCTATCTTTAAAGCATTGAAGGCGGAGAGTTTGTTCATTAACAGGAAGAAGTGTTTCTTTTTCACTACTTCTGTGAAATTTTTGGGTTTCATAGTGTCTACTAATGGTGTACATGCAGATCCTTCGAAGATTGAGGCAACTGTGGACTGGCGCAGGCCTAAGTCACTGCACGCCGTGCGCAGTTTCCATGGGTTGGCATCTTTTTAGCGCAGATTTATCAGGAATTTCAGCACTTTGGTGGCTCCCATCACTGAGTGTCTAAAAGGGCGTGATTTCAAGTGGACAGAGGAAGAAGAGGCCAGTTTCAATCAGGTCAAGAAGATGATGACAAAGGCACCAGTTCTGGCACTACCTGATTTTGACAAGATGTTCAAGGTTAACTGTGATGCCTCAGGTTTCTGCATTGGCGGTGTTCTAAGTCAGTCAGGGCGTCCGATTGCGTTTTTCATTGAGAAGCTGTCTGGGGCCAGGAAGAATTACTCGACGTATGATCTGGAGTTCTACGCCATTTTTCAGATATTGAAGCATTGACGTCATTACTTAGTGCAGAAGGAGTTCGTCTTGTTCACCAATCATGAAGCGTTGAAGTGCATCAATGGGCAGCACAAGTTGAGTCGACGACATGCCATGTGGGACGCCTATTTGCAGGAATTTACTTTTGCATTAAAGCACCAGGCAGGAAGTTTGAACCGGGTAGCCGATGCTTTGAGTCGTTGTAATATGCTTCTTACCTCCATGAGCAACCAGGTTCCTAGATTTGAAGCATTTGCAGAGATGTATGAGGCTGACCCTTCCTTTGGGAAGATCGTTGCTGAGGTAATTTCTGGTCAGCGCCATGATTTTGTTTTGTATAATGGCTATCTGTTTCGGGGACGGCGTTTGTGCGTTCCAGATTGTTCTTTGCTGCAGCAAATTATTAGGGAGCTCCACCAGGAAGGGCACTTTGGCCGAGACAAGACATTTTCCCTTGTGTCTGCTGATTTTTATTGGCCAAAATTGAGTGCTGATGTGGAGCACTATGTGGACCGATGCTATGTGTGTCAGCGTTCGAAGGGAGTTCTCACTACTGCAGGTCTTTACGCTCCTCTACCTGTCCCTGAGGCGCAATAGTTTGATGTTAGTATGGATTTTGTGCTTGGCTTACCCCGCACCCAGAGAGCGGCAGATTGTTTCCTTATTGTTGTTGACGGGTTTTCCAAGATGGCGCATTTTGTACCATGTAGGAAGACAATGGATGCCGTGCGGATAGCCCACCTTTATTTCAGAGTAATTTTGAAGCTGCATGGGGTACCACGGTCCATCACCTCAAATATTGACACGAAGTTCATGAGTCAATTCTGGAAGCGTTTGGGAGAAGTTGGGCAATCAGTTGAACTTTAGCAGTGCGCATCACCCGCAGACCGATGGACAGACGGAGGTAGTAAATAGCAGCCTGGGGAATCTTCTCAGGTGTTTGGCAGGTTCCAAGCCCAAGCAGTGGGATTTGGCGCTTTCTCAAGCGGAGTTTGCGTATAACAGATCAATGAACCGGACTACGGGAACGAGTCCCTTCCAGATTGTCTATTGTCAGAATCCGTCAGGGGTTCTAGACTTGGTTCCCTTTTTGCATGTGGGACGTGTTCATCCTAAGGCTGAGGAGATGGCAGATAATTTGAAGGACATTCAAGACCAAGCCTCCAAAATGTTCAATCGTTTCCAAATCCCTTCAACCTGAGGAGACGGACACAATTGTTTCCAAATCCCTTCAACCTGAATCCGCCTACCCAGCCTCCAAAATGTTCAATCGTTTTTTAGGGCTCTGCCCCATCACGCAAGATTTCAGCTTCAAAAATGAGGATTGACCAGTCAACGGAAGCTTTGAAGATAAATTTTGCTATTTCTGGCAGTTTTTCCTACTTCGTATTTTGACTACTTTATTTAGCCCGATTTGGGTCAAACTATCATTTATGCAGTATTTTTAATATGGCCAACAGTTTTGGGTCAGTTTTGTACTTTTGCCATTTTTGGCAAAATTATGTTTTTAGCTATAATACCCGGCTTGTGGGTAGTTGGAGAGCAGTTTTTGATTATTGAAGAATACAGAACTCTAGAGAGCTTCGTGCCCTAGTTGTTTACCCATTTCTATGTTGATTCCACTGTGATCCCACGCTCGGTGAATAACCTGGCGTCACAGGACCACCCGCGATATCTACCACAACAATAAGCTGCTTTCTTCAAATGTTTCTTCTTGTTTTTCATTTTTATTCCCAGATGTACTAATGAGCTTGCGCGTAATGCTGCTGCTCAATCTGGTATGTACTCTAATACGTACCAGTATTGTATCAGTAGCTTGAGAGGTTATGAATCTCTAACGGTAGCTTGACAGGTTACGAAAAAATTTATGAATGAAACTAAAACAATAAAACTAAAATAAACCGAACAAAACAAATCTTATTCCATGATGAATATTACAAATAATTACAGTGCCTAAATATAAAAACACTAACCCTAGCTAGACAACTTGACCTAATGGGCTCGGCTTAATCTACTAACTAAATAAATAAATATCTAATTAAACTAATTAAATAAATAAACTAACTAGCAATCATAATAATAATAATAATAATAATAATAATTAAGTAAATAATAATAATAATAATAATAATAATAATAATAATAATAATACGTGAAGATGAAGATACGGTTAACCCGTATCAACTCCCCCGCCCTCGAAAAACACCTTGTCTGGCCTCAAGGTGGATGAGCTGAAAATATGCACGACGTCTTGTATCTCTTGCACACGTTTGCCCGGATCAATTGGACAGAGGATGACCTTTGGAACAGTACTTTGGAAGCCAAATATTGACGAATTGAGGGAGAAAACGGCCTCGTAGGGTCGAAAAACCCTAGAGTAGACCCCCTAGCTCCAAAAAATGGCATCGCAGCTAAAAAATAAGCTAATAAGAGGTAGGTGGCTCACTTGGAGCCAAGGAGGAGCCGACAGCTCAATAGGATCCGTAAGGAAGCCATCAATTAATGTAAAAGCACGAGGCTGAGACGGAGCCGTTTTCATGCTCTCGACTAAGTCAATCCTACAAGGAGCCGAGCCAAATCCTTCGGCTAATTCAAGCTGATACCCACATGTTTGTAACCCGATGGCTTCTTAGGGTTGTTCCAAGTTCGGCAAACCCAGATCTGGTCTTGGAGACGCCGCAAAACTATTTGTCAACCACGGAATGAGCACTTGGTTGTGAACGTCGGTCGGAAGATGGTTGTTGTGGTGGTGAAGCGCGGCCGGAATGTGGACGCTTGAGGCCTTCAACGGCCGGGTTGATTTGGACGCCCTCTGCTCCTAGTGATGGTCGGACAGTGACTAGAGCGGCGGAATTTCACCATAGGGTGGTTGTAGGCCGCTGTTGGTTGGAAGGGACGCCGGCGGAGGCGGTGTTGCTTGCGGGTTCTGGTTCAACGGTGAAGGCGGCGACTGGGGTGGCGTTTTCTCGGTGGTTGGGGAGTCCGACGGCTGTGGGTTTGTTGGCAGCAGATTGGGGATGTGGTGAGGTTGTTGCACCGTTTCCACGAAGGCGGTGAGTGAAAATAATTTCGGCTATGGAAAAATCACGGCCTGGACTGGTCGTTCATTGTCATCCTTTTTCGCTTCCTCCGGTTCTTGGGGCTCTTCGTCGATCAGTGCGTCTGGCTGCTTGGATTCTTGCACCTGATGTGGCTGAACTTGGTGCTGCTACTTCTATTTTTCTTCGAGCCGCACCGTTTCCCGGAGCTGAGATAGTTGCTTCAGGATATCAGCGATGGTCGTATTGATGTCAACAGATAGTTGCTGAAACGAGTTTGACATGATTTCACTAGCTGAATGGTGAAAATCAATGAAAGCACAAGATCATACGTACCAGTATCGTACCAATAGCTTGAGAGGCTACGAATCTCGACCAGTAGCTTGAGAGGCTACGAAAAAAATTGTAAGTTCAATTCAGTTTCAAGACTTGAAATAGCTAGTCTATTTGAAGGCCATGATATAGCTTTCAAAGCCTTGAACTGGCTATGATTCATATGCATGAACTTAGGGGGCTTTTCTGATCTTGATTCAACTCGTAAACCCATGTGCTTAATTAGTTGATACTTGATGATGAAATACAAAGTAGTTTCACACTTTTTACAGTATCTAATCCATCTGTTTGACTCGGTTTTGCAGGGACATTTTGTTTCCTATTTTACAGGATTTATTTCCTAACCTAAGTTTTGCATGAAGGAAATTATGTGATGATTTCATTCTGTGATCAATCCAGCCGTGTTTGGAAGTTTCCCAACTGATGTTTATACAATATCAGATACGTATCTTTGAATATATAAATCAAATATGCGTTGGAGAAGCTGTTAGAGAAGTCAAAGCTGAAGCTACAAAATAGGGAAGTTTGTTATGAAAAGATCCTGAAGATCTGCATTTCAAATTGCTCTATAAAAGAGGGAAAATTAAAGCTATGCAACAGGAAAATTTGCAGAGACACTCAAAATCACCCAATGATTTAAAAACAGCAAAGAAGAAGATTCATTTCTCTCAATCCAAGCATCTGAAGAACACTGCATACTCACTGCAGATTCAGTTCTAGTGTTCTTCTCTTCTGAACTTCATCTGTATATCATTTTGATAATACTTCTAGTTCTTATTCTTAAGGATTGTTCAAGGTGAAAAATAGAGAATTATTATTTAATCAGATAGCTAGAGTAGGTACTAGACATGTTAGTGAGAACCACAAGCTGTAACAGAGTAAGGCATCTCTCTAGGCTTGAGATCTAGGGCTTAGCTGTTGATTAATAGGAATTGAGTTGAAAATCCTACAGGGAGAAGATCACTGAGGTAGAGATGTAGGTCCAATTGGACTGAACTCTATATATCTTGTGTCTTTTGCATTTACTTTTGAGTTCTATACTTATTCTTTTGCAATGTTCAAAACAGTTTCATTTCAAGGGTTTGAAACTCATTTCAAGGCCTTAAATCTCCATACAAATCTTTTGAAACCACTCTTCTTGCAAGTTTAGCAAAATTTGGCATACTCTATTCAACCCCCCCTCTAGAGTATTGATCCTGTATTTCTGCCTACTGTACACCCCTTCAATTGGTATCAGAGCTTGTATCACTGCATAGATTTAACCATCTTGTGATTATGAGTACTGTAGGTGATGGTGGTTTCTCTCAGGGAAGATCTGCTAACACACCTGCTCTCTTCTGTGGAGGCAATTTTGTATACTGGAAAGCTTTGATGAAAATGTTTATCATTGATCAAGATATAGAACTATGGACTATCAGTCAGAATGGTCCTCACACTTTCTACACAGAGAAAGATGGGATTCGAACTCCCAAATCTGTAGACACTCTCTCCTCTTCTGAGTTAGAACAATTTTCCAAAAATTATGAAGTTATGAATCTCTTATATTGTGCTTTAGGTGCAGATGAGTTTAATAGGATCTCAGGTTGCAAGACTGCCAAGGAGATCTGGGATAAGCTTGTTGTGACCGTTGAAGGAACCAGCCAAGTCAAGCAAACCAAGATCAACATACATCTCAGGCAATATGAGCTATTCAAGATGAATGGAGATGAGTCAATCAGAGACATGTTCAAAAAATTCACTGACATTGTCAACAATCTTGATTCATTGGGAAAACAAATTTCCAATGAAGAAAAGGTTAGAAAGATTCTGAGAAGTCTTCCAAAGGCAAAATGGGAACCAAAGACTATTGCTATTGAGGAAGCTCGAGATCTCTCATTACTTCAACTTGATGACCTACAAGGGAAACTCCTTACACATGAAATATCCATGAATGAAGCTGATGGAGAATTACCAGAAGGTGTCAGGAACCTAGCTCTCAAGGCAAAGGAGAATGAGCCATCTCAAAGCCTTGAAACTGAAGATGATGATGAAGATCCATTTGCTTTGATTTCCAGAGCCTGGACCAGAATTATTAAAATGAATAAGAACTTTGGAAATAAGGAATTCAGCAGAGATATACACAGATCCTCAAGTAGCAAAGACTACATAGGTAAATCTTCTTCACATAGTAATAAGCCTAAAGTCATTATTTGCTTTGAGTGGGTGATGCAGGACACTTGATTAGAGACTGTCAACAAAAAAAGAGCAAGAAATTTCAGAAGAAAGATCATGATACAAGAAAGAAAGCTATGAAAGCTCTGAATCTGAAGAAGAACATGCAAACCTATTCTTTATGGCCCAGCATGATGAAAGTTCTTAAAAGAACATTGAGGTAATGGTATATTGCTTGATTTCGAAGCCCTCTCTGAGTATCTTAGAATAATGCCTTTAAATGAAGAGGACTATCTGAAAGAGATTAGAGTTTTGAAAGAAAAAGTTCATGAGCAAGCAAAAGAAAACTCGCATCTTGTTTTCCTAAGTCAGAACCTTAAAATTTCTTTGAAGAAAACTGACAGTGATTTCAAGGCCTTGAAAACCAGTTTCAAAGCCTTGAAAACACAAGTCAATGAAGTAGTCAATGAAAATCTCTTCTGAGTGACACTATTGTTAATTTTAGACATCAAGATGAATTAGATAAACAAAATATTACTCAAACTGAGAAACTTCAAGAATCTGAATTAGTCAAAACAAAACTTGCAGGCTCAGAACACATCTTGAACTTGATTCTTCGAGGTAGCTTAAAGTCTGTTCATAAAACCGGTATTGGATACAATCCAAATTTTCCTAAGAAAAACAATACCAGATTTGTGAAAGCTGGAAGCAGAACTACTTCTAAATGCCATTACTACAATAAGATTGGTCATTTTAAGATGACTTGTCCTTTTAGAAGAAGAGACCCTCACATAATGAGGAATACTTTTCCACTTCAACTCAAAGACAAGTTAGACAGATTTGGGTTCCTAAAGGGGTTAGACCACCCAACATGGTTGACCCTGAATATGAATCTAAATTCCACACTTGGTCTAACAGCTGGGTAAGTCAGTGAATGGTGTTTGCAGGTTGTCACTAAGACCAAAGAACAGAAATGGTTTATGGACAGTGGTTGCTCAAGACACATGAGTGGAAATAGATCTTTGTTTTATGAATTGAAGGAGCAATATGAAGGATCAATTACAATTGGTGACAAAGGTAAATGCATCATTCTTTGTATTGGTAAAGTTGGTACAGATTCTGAAATTCCAATTCTGATGTATATCTAGTTGATGGTTTGAAATTTAACCAGCTTAGTGTATCTCAGCTTTGTGATAATGGTAACAAGGTTATCTTAGACAAAGAGAAATTTGTGGTGCAAAATGAGAAATCTGGAAATTGTATCCTCAATGCCTCTAGTTCAAACAATGTCTATACTTTTCAAACTAACAAAGTTGCAAAATAAAACTTCAAGTGTCTCAAGGCCTTGAAAGAAGATTCAAAACTTTTGTACAGAAAGTTGGGACACATTAGTTTGCATACCTTGAACAAAATAGTTTCTAAGAACTTAGTAAGATGTCTTCCCTCTATCAAGTTCAAAGATGAAGAAGTATGCAAGACATGTGAACAAGGAAATCAGACTAGAAGCTCATCCAAACCAAAGAACTTTGTAAGTACTACTAGACCCATTGAATTACTACATATGGATCTCTGTGGTCCTATGAGAACTCCAACTCCAAAGGGTAAGAAGTACATGCTTGTTAGTAGATGATTTTTCTAGATATACTTGGGTTATGTTTCTTAGAGAAAAATCTGAAGCTCTCACTGAAGTTTTCAAAGCTTTGTAGAGAACTTCAAACCTTGAAAAACCTACCTATTGCTTCAATCTGAAGTGACTATGGTATAGAGTTTGATCAATTTGAGTTTGATGTATTTTGTTCTAAGCATGGAATCACTCACAACTTTTATGCTCCTAGAACTCCTCAACAGAATGGAGTTATTGAGAGAAAGAACCGGACTCTTGAAGACATGTCAAGAACAATGCTTCGGGAAAACAGATTGCCAAAGTATTATTGGGCAGAAAATGTGAATACATCAAACTATATTCTTAACAGGTTCTTGATCAGACCTATTCTGAAGAAGACTCCTTATGAGTTGTTCAAAGGAAGAAAGCAAAATATCTCTTACTTCAAGCCATTTGGTTGTACTTGTTTTGTCCACAATAATGGTAAGGACAATCTTCGTAAGTTTGATGCAAGAAGTGATGAAGGTATTTTTCTTGGTTATTCACGGACAAGCAAAGCCTATAGAGTTTAGAATAAGAGAACCAAGCTTGTTGAAGAAAGTATTCATGTTATATTTAATGAAAGCTATGATTGTTCTTTGAGTGATGGTTTTGCAGATCTTAATCTGAACAAGCATGATTCAGATGCCGAAGAAGAATTCTCAAAAGGATCCAAGGAAATGTCACTGGAACAAAGAAGGCATTTTCAAGGCCTTGAAACTATGGTACAAAGCCTTGAAACAAAATCTACAGAGAAGACAACAGAACAAGCTACTACTTCAAGTTCTTAGAGACTTGAAAACCAGATTGGAGAGCCTGAACCTTGGACACCAAGGAAGAGATTTAAATATCTCTCATCTCATCCTGTTGATAACATTATTTCTGATCTAACCACTGGTACTTAAACCAGATCACAGTTGAAGAATCTTTGTACGTTTAATGCTTTTATTTCTCTTGTAGAACCTAAGACTCTGAAGGAAGCATTACAATAAGAAGACTAGATTATAGCAATGCAAACTGAACTCAATGAGTTTGAAAGGAACAAGGTTTGGAATCCGATTCCTCCACCAAGACATCAGTCTGTCATTGGCACCAGATGGGTATTCAGAAACAAGTTAGATGAGAATGGAAAGGTAATCAGGAACAAAGCTAGATTGGTAGCTCAAGGCTACAATCAAGAGGAAGGTATTGACTATGACAAAACTTTTGCTCCTGTTGCCAGGTTAGAAGCAATTAGAATTCTACTTGCATTTGCATCTCACAAGAACATGAAACTCTTTCAAATGGATGTGAAGTGTGCATTTTTAAATGGATATTTACAAGAAGAATTATATTTTGCTCAACCTCCAGTTTTTGAAAGTGACAAGTTTCCAGATCATGTTTACACTTGACAAGGCTCTTTATGGTTTGAAACAAGCTCCAAGGACTTGGTATGAAAGATTGTCAAAGTTTCTACTTGAAAATGATTTCAAAAGAGGATTAGTAGATAAGACCCTTTTCAAAAAGAATCGTGAGAAATACATGCTAGTAGTTCAGATTTATGTTGACGATATTCTGTTTGGAGCTACTAATGATCTTCTTTGCAAGGAATTCTCTAGTCTTACGAGCATGGAAATCAAAATGAGCTTGATGGAAGAATTTAAATTATTTCTTGGACTTCAAATTCATCATATGAAGAAAGGCATATTCCTACATCAAAGCAAGTACACCAGAGATTTGCTAAACAAATATAATATGTCTCAATCCAAATAGATCAAGACCCCCCATGAGAACTACATTGTCTTTAGACAAAGATGAATCTAGTAAGAGTGTGAATGTTAAAGAGTATAGAGGTATGATTGGATCATTACTCTATCTCATAGCTAGTAGACCAGATATCATGTTTAGTGTGTGCATGAGTGCTAGATTTCAAGCTGACCCTAAAGAATCACACTTTACTGCAGTTAAGAGAATATTTAGATATCTCAATGGTACCAAAGACATAGGGATTTAGTATCCTAAACAATCTAAATCCTCTTTGTGTGGCTATTCAGATGCTGACTTTGCAGGATATAAAGTTGATAGAAAGAGTACATCAGGATGCTGTCAATTTCTTGGATCATCTTTAATAAGCTGGCATTCAAAGAAGCAAAACTCAATTGCACTATCAACAGCAGAAGTTGAATACATAGCACCTGAAGATTGTTGTTCACAAGTGTTATGGATAGCACAACATATGAGAGACCTTGGATTTGATTTCAGAGATATACATATCAAGTGTGAGAACACAAGTGCAATATCAATAACAAAGAATCCAGTTCAGCATTCAAGAACAAAGCATATTGATGTTAGACATCACTTCATCAGAGATCATGTTGAAAAAGGTGATACTGTTCTTGACTTTGTTTCTACTAACTTGCAATTTGCAGATATCTTCACTAAACCATTGCCTGATGAAAGATCCTTAGCCTTAAGATGTAATTGGGCATGCTAAATAAAGAAGCATTGGTTTAGGCGGAGAATCGGGTATGTATTATGTGTTTCAAAGGTTTGAACTAATTTTCAAAGCCTTTAAAATCTTTTCAAAGCTTTGATTATATGTGCTTTAAACCATACAACTTTTCAAGGCCTTGAAATCTATTCCAAAGCCTTGAAAATAAGATTGCATGCTAGTTAGTCAATAATTTTGGATCTTTCAGTGTTGGGTGTTATCTTTGTAGATAATTGCTCAATACTGGCCCTCAATTTTTCAAATACTCATTTGCAACAAAAATAGTATTTTTTAATTTATTTCCAACGGCACACACTAAATTTGAATCTTCTTGATTCAGCAGATCTTCAAAGATTAGGAAGAATATTTAGTTTCCTTTTCAAACTGAAACTCTTTACTATTTATCTTCTTCCTTCTTTCTCTCCTTCGTATATATCCTACCTCTATCTTCTTCTCCCCAAACCCTAATGAGAACTAGGAGAGCCTCTAACAGAATCAATATGGCTGGTGGTTCAAAGGCTGGAACAGAGAAGAAAAGAAAGGCCACTGTGGAAGAGGTTCAGACCATCAGTGGAGATTCAAGTTCAAAGACTGCTACAACAGAATACTTGGAACATCCTCCTCCCAAGAAGAAGGACAAGAAAGATCAGACACCAGTGTCCAGGAAGAAGAAGAAGACAGTGGAGTCTGCTCAAGAAAAAACAGAAAGGAATCCGTATTGGTAGCCCTAAGAAGGTGAAGAAGAATGATGACAAATCAGACAAGGTAAAAGGAAAAGAGAAGATCTACATTCCAGAATCGGATTCAGATACAGCCTCAAGTTCATATAAAACCTATCATATATCAAGAAAGGGCATAAAGAAGAAAGAACTTCAAGAAGCTGAGTCAGACTCTAGCATGGAATTTGGAAGAGAAGATCATAAGAAAAATTCTTCAATGATTCAGAAAAGGTCTTTTGTAAAGAAGAAAATGAAGCATGTAAGGAAGGCATTAGAAGCGTTAACCTTCATATTCAACAGTGTGATCAAGACCATAAGCTCATTCATTGATGAAGGTGATGTGGCTCAACAAGAAAAGAATAGGTTGATGATGGTGAGGGAAATAGTCAGGAAGAAGAAGCAGAGCAGCAAGGAGATGAAGACTCAAACCCTTAACTCTTGCCTACTCTTTCTTCTCCTTTTCAAAGCCTTGAAATCCTTTTCATAGTCTTGAAAATTTTATCTTTTCAAAACTGTCTTTTAAAATTTTTTCCAAAAACTCTGATCCAACATATTCTCATTATTTTTTGATGAAAGTCAAAAAGGGGGAGAAATGTAGGGCTTTATTTGGTTTGGTTTTGGGTTCAATAGAATTATCTGAACTTTAATGTTATTTTCAGCAAGTTAATAATTTGGATTTATTTTGGATATCATGTGCTATATTTTACTGTACTATATGCTAATGAGTATTTTTTGCAGAAACATAGTATCAAAAAGATTGTGGTTTTGTCTTTCAACTAGGGGGATATTGTAAGTTCAATTCAGTTTCAAGACTAGCTATTTCAAGGCCTTGAAACAGCTTTTAGAGCCTTGAACTAGCTATGCTTCATATGCATGAACTTAGGGGGCGTTTTTGATCTTGATTCAACTCCTAAACCCGTGTGCTTGATTATTTGATAATTTATGATGAAAGACAAAGTAGTTTGACATTTTTTACAGTATCTAATCCATCTATTTTGACTCAGTTTTGCAGGGAATTTTTTTTTCCTATTTTACAGGATTTATTTACTAACCTAAGTTTTGCAGGAAGGGAAATTATGTGATGATTTGACCCCGCTATGTTTGGAAGTTTCCCAACTGATGTTTATACAATATCAGATCATTATCATTAAAGATAATAATCAACTATCCGTTGGAGTAGCTGTTAGAGAAGTCAAAGCTGAAGCTACAAAATAGGGAAGTTTGTTATGAGAAGATCTCGAAGATCTGCATTTCGAACTGTTCTATAAAAGAGGGAAAGCTGAAGCTATGCAACGGGACAATTGGCAGAGACACTCAAAATCACTCAAGGATTGACAAACAACAAAGAAGCAGATGTACTTCTCTCAATCCAAGCATCTGAAGAACACTGCATACTCACTGCAGATTCAGTTCTAGTGTTCTTCTCTTTTGAACTTCATTTGTATATCATTTTGATAATACTTCTAGTTCTTATTCTCAAGGATTTTTCAAGGTGAACAATATATAATTATTAGTTAATCAGATAGCTAGTGCAGGTACTAGATAGGTTAGTGAGAACCACAAGCTGTAATAGAGTACGACATCTCGTGCTTAAGATCTACGACTTAGCTGTTGATTAATAAGAATTGAGTTGAAAATCCTGCAGGGAAGAGATCCCTGAGGTAGAGACGTAAGTCCAAGCAAACTGAACTCTATATATCTTGTGTCTCTCGCATTTACTTTTCAGTTCTATACTTAGTCTTTTGAAGCATTAAAAACAGTTTTATTTCAAGGGTTTGAAACTCATTTCAAGGCCTTGAATCTCTTTACTAATCTTTTGAAACCATTCTTCTTGCAAGTTTGGAAAAAGTTGGCATACTCTATTCAACCCCCCCCCCTTATAGAGTATTGATCATGTATTTCTACGTACTGTACAACCCTTCAAAAGCTATGAACGAAACTAAAACAGTAAAACTGATGTTAAGGAGGTGCCCTGAAAGTCAAAGGCAATTATAGAAACAAATTTCACTTGGCTTCAGTTGAAAATTCAAAAGTGGCAAAAGGAAGGAAACAACTTGGGTGGCAATGCTTTTACTTCCAAGTTTGTTTTGGAAAGCTTTGGGACGGTGGGTGCACATGCCCATGTCTATCACTATATGAAGACCTCTTTGGGGTCCTAGTTTGTATGCAATACAAGTTGTAATTGTTCCTCTTAAGTGAATAAAGAGTGCTTTTACGCCGTGGAGGTAGTTAGCAAATATTTTGCTAGCGAACCACGTAAAATACTCGTGTTCTTATTTTATTCGTTCTTCGTTCGTGAGGTGGGTTGTCATATCAAACTGGTAACAGAGCCAAGGTTGACGGTGTTTCAAGATCAAGATCAAGGCGGAGCAAAGCTAGGGTCTCACAGCTTGGTGAAATCAAAGCTAGGGTTTTGCAATCTAGGTGGAGCACGCGACTAGGGTTCAAGATCCACCAAGAACGATGTCCGGATCGATGTTGAAGATCAACAGGTTCACAGGAGGGAACAACTTCAGTGTGTGGAAGATAAAGATGGAGGATTTGCTCAAATCGCAAGGCTTGTGGGCACCTTTGACCGCGGACAAGGGAGGCATGAAAGTTGCATCATCGAAGTTCAAGGTGTTGGATGAGAAGGCACACGCAACGATTATGTTGTGCTTATCGGATGACGTGATCGTCGAGGTTGCAGATCAGAAGCAAGCAGCAAGTCTTTGGCTCAAGTTGGAGAGTCTCTACATGACGAAGAGTCTCACTAGCAAGTTGATGCTAAAGCAAAGGCTCTTTCCTTTGCGGATGCTCGAAGGTACGATTCTCAAGGACCATCTTGATCAATTAAATACAATTCTTTTAGACTTGCGTAATATTGGCGAGAAGGTGGGCGATGTGGATGCCGCACTCTTGTTATTGATCTCGTTACCTCCATCATAAGATAACTTCTTTCAGTCGTTCATAGTGAACAAGGATGACTTATCCCTAGAGGAGGTCAGATCGGCGCTCCATGCTAGGGAACTGCACCATAAGGGTGCAGGCATAGGTACATTGGACCATGCTTCCGGACTGATGGAAACGAGAGGAAGCAAGAAGGGTATGAAGAACAAGAAGAAACAGTTCTCAGGTTCTAAGTTACCCAAGGATGTTTGTGCCTTTTGCAAAGAAAAGGGGCACTGGAAGAGGGATTGCCCGAAACGAGGTCAATAGGGGCAGAATGGATCTGCAGCCGTAGCTAACAAGGTAACTCATCCGAGGATGATTACGTTCTAATGGCGGATGTTGTCACACACTCTCAAGATGCGTGGGTCCTTGATTCCGGAGCTTCCTATCATATTTTCTCTAACAGGGAGCTATTCTCGACGTACGACCAAACGAATGGAGGGTCTGTCTACATGGAAAACGGAGCCATCTGTAATGTGATTAGGAGCGACTCAGTTAGATTGAAAACGAATGAAGGGAAGTTATTTACCTTGGAGCAGGTCAGACATGTACCACTTATTAAGAAGAATCTGATCTCCTTGAGTCTACTCGACAGCAAGGGATACAGTTTCAAAGGTGAAGGTGGAGATCTACAAGTCTGCAAGGGTTCTAAGGTGATTATCAGGGGTGTCAAGAGTGGGACTTTGTACATGTTGCAAGGTTCAACGATCACAGGTTCTGCTGGAGTTGTCTCAGTCGAGATTAAGGAAGCTGATCTAACTAAGCTGTGGCATATGAGGCTCGGTCATATGAGTGAACGTTGAATGCATGAACTTCACAAGAAAGGCTATCTCACCGGGCATGCGCCCAAGAGCCTAGGGTTTTGTGAGCACTGAGTTTATGGGAAGCTACAGCGTAGCAAGTTCCCTAAGGCAGTTCATAGAACGAAAGGTACTCTTGATTATATCCATTCGGATTGCTGGGGTCCATCTCGAGTCGAGGCGATTGGAGGGTACAGGTATTTCCTAAGCATCATAGACGACTACTCCAGGATGACTTGGATATTCGTGATGAAGAACAAGAGTGAAGCCTTTGCAAGATTCAAGGAGTGGAAGACACTAGTAGAGAATCAGGTGGGAAAGAAGGTGATGAGGTTGCGCACGGACAACGCTAAGAGTTCTGTTCATCAGAGTTTGATGGATTCTGCAAGGATCAGGGAATAGCACGCCATCGCACCGTTCGACACACACCGCAGCAAAACGGTGTAGCCGAGAGAATGAATCAGACACTTTTAGCAAAAGCAAGGTACATGCTTTCGAATGCAGGTCTTTCTAGAGGTTTATGGGGAGAGGCAGTTTCCATGGCATGTATCTCATAAATCGGAGCCCGCACACAGGTATAGGATGCAAGATTCCTATGGAAGTCTGGTCCGGTAATGCAGTGGATTACTCGGATTTGAGAGTTTTAGGTTGTGTTGACTATTATCACGTTGATGATGGCAAACTAGAACCAAGAGCTAAGAAGGGAGTATTCATGGGTTTCGGAACAGGTGTGAAGGGATACAAGATATGGGCAGAGAACAAGATTATACTTAGCAGAAGTGTAGTCTTTGATGAGACTCATATGTTGAAGAAGTCCGTGGAGGTGGAGCTTGGAGGTGCAAAGAAGAAGGTGGAGGGAGAGTCGGATCCTACTGATCCTAAGGATTCCGAAAACCCTACACCGCCGCCAGAAGCTGAAGAGGAAGAAGCAGAAGAATCTGATAGTGAGGATGCGTCTACATCAGAGGAACCAGTTCATCAAAGTATTGCTGAAAGGAAGACCAAGGAGAGTCATAAAGCCTCCGGCGAGATACAAAGATGATGGTATGGTGGGATATGCATTTTAGGTAGCGGAAGAGGTAGAGGACGAGCCATCCTCCTACAAGGCTGCTATATCTAGTTCTGTGTCAGCACAATGGATTGCCGCGATGGGAGAAGAGATGGAGTCTCTTAGCAAGAACTCGACTTGGGAGCTTTCTAAATTGCCAGCGGGAAGAAAGATAGTCAGTTGCAAGTGGGTTTTCAGAAGAAAGGAAGGAACTGCATCTGGAGAGGGCATCAAGTATAAGGCAAGGCTAGTTGCAAGAGGGTTCAGTCAGAAAGAGGGAGTTGACTACAACGAGATCTTCTCACCGGGGGTCAGACATACTTCTATTCGGGTGCTACTAGCAATGGTGGCACACCACGACCTAGAGCTTGAGCAATTGGATGTCAAAACAGCTTTTCTACATGGAGAGTTGGAAGAGGAGATATACATGAGCCAACCGGAAGGGTTCCAAGTTCCTGTAAGAGAGAACCATGTGTGCAAGCTGAAGAGATCTCTCGACGGACTTAAGCAGTCACCGAGGCAATGGTACAAGAGGTTCGACAGCTTCATGTTGAAGATTGGTTACCACAAGTGCGAGTATGATTGTTGCGTGTATCACAAAGAGTTGCATGGTGGATCACGTATTTACCTATTTCTATATGTGGATGATATTCTGATTGCAACTCGAAATATCAAGGAAATTAGAGAACTGAAGAGGTCCCTTAGCGCGGAATTCGAGATGAAGGATCTGGGAGCTGCTCGGAAGATTTTAGGATTTGAGATCTATAGAGACAGGAAGAAGAAGAAGCTTTTCTTGTCACAGCAGGGATACATCAAGAAGGTCTTGGCAAGATTCGGGATGTTATCAGCTAAAGCTATAGATACTCCTATGGCAACTAATAGCAATCTAGGAATGTACACCGTTCAGACCGAGGAGGAGAAGGAGTACATGTCCAAGGTTCCATATGCTATCGCAGTTGGAAGTCTCGTGTATGCTATGGTCTGTACTCGACCGTACATAGCATTCGCTGTTAGTGTGGCTAGTCGTTTTATGGCTCATTCGGGTAGGGACCATTGACAGGCGGTGAAGCGCATATTCAGGTACCTTAAGGGTACGTCAGACATTGGCCTATGCTATGGGGCTAGTGAAGACATCTTGGTAGCTGGTTTATCGGATGCGGAATATGCATGGGATATTGACAGTAGAAGATCAATGACAGGCTATGTATTTGCTCTGGGAGCATCTGTTGTGAGGTTGAAGGCTACGCTACAGCCGACGGTGACTTTGTCCACCACGGAGGCAGAGTATATGGCTCTAACGGAAGCAGCAAAGGAGGCAATTTGGCTTAAGGGAATGGTCAATGATCTAGGGCTACTTCAAGATCAGGCGATAGTCTACTGTGATAGATTGAGTGCGATTTGCTTAACTAAGGACCAGGTTCATCATGAAAGGACCAAGCATATCGACGTCAGGTATCATTTTCTGAGAAACGAGAGCAGGATCAAGGTGAAGAAGGTGGGGACAGCTGACAACCCCGCGGATATGTTCACAAAGCCAGTTCCGGAGAGCAAGTTCCAGCATTGTCCGGAATTTCTCAACATCTTGAGCCAGTGAGGCCCTTCGGGGCATGTCGGACCCGGTGGGGGTCCAATGGGTCTCTGTGACTAGAGACATTTGGTGCGAAGAAGACGTAGCTTTATTTACGAGAAGAGGAGCAGCTGCTGTTGACGAGAGAATTCAAGGCAAGGTGGAGATTTCTTAAGGAGGTGCCTTGAAAGCCAAAGGCAATTATAGAAACAAATTTGGCTCGGCTTGAGTTGAAAAGTCAAAAGTGGCAAAAGGAAGGAAACAACTTGGGCGGCAATGCTTTTGCTTCCAAGTTTGTTTTGGAAAGCTTTGGGACAGTGGGAGCACATGCCCATGTCTATCACTATATAAAGACCTCTTTTGGGTCCTAGTTTGTATGCAATACAAGTTGTAATTGTTCCTCTTAAGTGAATAAAGAGTGCTTTTCGCGGTGAAGGTAGTTAGCAAATATTTTGCTAGCAAACCACGTAAAATACTCGTGGTCTTCTTTTATTCGTTCATCGTTCGTGAGGTGGTTAGTCATAACAACTGAAGTAAACTGAATAAAACAATTCTTATTCCATGATGAATATTACGAACTATTACAACGCTTAAATAGAAAAACACTAACCCTAGCTAGACAACTTGACCTAGTGGGCTCGGCCCGATCTACTAAATAAATAAATAAATATCTAATTAAACTAATTAAATAAATAAACTAAGTAGCAATCATAATAATAATTAAGTAAATAAATAATAATATGTGACGATGAAGATACGGTTAACCCGTATCATACTCCTAGATGTATTGCACTTTGTCCTTTCTAGCCGTGATGGTCTTTTTTATGAAACGTTTAGTTTATTCTAAAGAAAGGTGACTTAGAAGAATTGAGTGAATTATCAGTTATATGTAGGGTATATCTAGGTGGTATCGTTTGAGTAGTTCAATATTCTTGCTTGTGCATAGAAAAAGCACCCAATTAAATGGAACCTAAAACTAGAATAGTAAAGTTAGGGATCTCTAATCATTGCTCACTGCGAACACAACCGTATTCCACTAGATTCATGTAAATAAAATAAATTTTCTTCTATTTGGCATTTTCTTCTTCATTGTTTCTTTTCTGAAGACTAGATCAGTTATCACGAATTCATGACAGGTGAGTTCTTTGACTCGCAAGATTGAGGCAAACCTGGAGAACTAGCCCAATTTCAACAATCCGTGTAATACAAATTTCTTATATCAATATGTTCTAACAAACCTAGACCAATTTTAGTTCTCAAACGTATCATGCGATACGTGATACGTATCGTATCGCATGTGTATCGCTAGATACAATTTGATACACTTTCATTAACGATAAAGCAAACGATACGCAACATTAATCACATGTATGGTATCGTACGATATGTATCGAGTATCGCCCGATACTGACAACAGAGATAGCTTGCCGCTGACTCTATGTTTGAGGTCTCATATGTGAGCTTCATACCTAAGCCATAAATCACGTTGAGCTTCAAGAAACCTTTTGCAAATGAATGGTGGGCCTACTAACCATTCTCCTTGGTGATAGTAATCTTCGTCAGGGAAACGATTGGTTGTAAGCAATTCACATTGCCTTCAATGAATTCTTGCATATCTTTGTCAATCGGGTAAGGCTTCTAAGATACAATGAGATTGCAAGGGTATTAAGGAATGGGTTTGCGTCCACATCTTCATGCATTCAGCTACTACAATTTCACGGAGCATAGGTAACGTCTCTCCATGGATTCATCTTGGTGTGTGATAGGATGATTAAATCTTGGAACGCGTCGAATATACGGGTCCTTCCTAGTTTAGCCATCTTTAATGTGAGGGTAAATGGTCTACTAGTCTCTATTTTATCGATTGGAAGTCACAACCATGAGAAATATTAGTAAAAATTATAAGCTTAATTACTTAATGCATACCCCCAGTATACCTAAACTAACACTTTGCAACCTCCAATTTTAGAATAGGCTTAATATACCCCTCATTTGCAAAAAATCATACTTATTGAAACTGGTAAAAAGATTCCGTCCAATACTTAACGGAATATTACGTTAGTTGACAAAAAAATTCTTTTCATTGGGGGTAAATCCGTCTACCCCTGAAGATATGAACACCACTGTAATCCAGGCGCTGGAAACCCAGATTCCGGCAGTAGAAAACCCAGATGCCGGCAACGAACTTGTTAGAATTTGTGACCAAGATTCAAAACCTAATAACAGCGGACAATGGGTTGATGAGTAATTGATTGCAATTGATGAACAGAAGAGATAAATAAGAGAGACAGAATTGAGGGGAGGAGATTTTGTTATACATAACGGTCCAATTAAATTACAATTCTGGGTTTATGTCCAGATTGGGGAAGAACAGCTTGAAGGTTGTTGAAGATAACGACCTAACTACACTTCCCACTTCCGAATTCAGCCATTCGCAATCAACATCACAGATCAAATACTGCTTCACCGGAATAGAGAGATAGGGGGAAGCGGAGAAACGGGAGTATGAGGGAGAGGCAGAGAGTTGGGTCGGGTTGGAGGCCATCAACGCGAGGCGATGTGGTTTTCCATTGGGCTTAAGGTCGGCTGTAGCTCGGTCCTCACTAAGCCGAGATGGAGCTAGAGGATGAGAAAGAGAGGACGGGATGAGAGACAAGAGATGAGACGTGAGAGATTCCAGGGAGAAAGATTTGGGGGATAGGATATGGATGGAGAATTGGAAACTGACCTTCTTCTCTTTTTTTTTTGGCGTGATTTCGATTTTCTTCTTCTTCTTTTTTCTTTAATTTCGATCTTCTTCTTCAAATCTCCTTCAACCTTATCTTTTATTTTTTTTGAAATATTCAACCTTATCGAGGATTTTTTTTTTTTCATTTTTTTTGTAATGTAAATTTATTTATTATGTATTGACAAATATACCCTTTCTTAGTGGATGGTGATTGGAAGGATTATTTTACCAGTTTCAACAAGTATGATTTTTTGCAAATGGGGGGTGTATTAAGCCTATTCTAAAACTGGAGGTTGCAAAGTGTTAGTTTAGATATACTGGGGGTATGCATTAAGTAATTAAGCCAAAATTATAAGGTTCCCACACAATCCAAAAAAGATACGTTAAAGAACGAATTTCCAAAATTATAGTCACCATACACTACAACAAATCTGACATGTTAGATGAACTTTAAGACGACAATTTGTTTATCGTCGTTTAAAGCATCATTAAAAGAGTGTTTTTCTGCTCGTCGTGCGCCACCAGTTTGACGATTGTATTTTATTTCGTGTCTCGAGAATTGACTATCTTTCGAAAAATCCAAATTATGTACGAACGAAAACGGTTTTGGTCAAAGATCTAGACAAAGAGAACAATAATTTTTTTGGCGAAAACTGAAAATTTGGCTGAACTTGAGGGGGAGAACATAAAACTTCAACAAAAATTGGAGCCAAGAACAAATAATAACAAGTTTTCACTTTACCAAAAACACAACATTCACCAGCTTCCATCGATTTCACACAGTTAACAAACCCTTCCCATCTTCCCCTTTATATTGCAACCTCGGCATCCATAACAACTCCCACTACTAAAAAATGGTTGGTTACGACGGCAGAACTCGTGTTAGAAGAGGAAACACGTCGTTAGAATGGAAAGACGACGTCTGCTCGTCGTTGCATAGTCGGAATAAGTCTGTCGTAGTTCGCCAAATGACGGAAACCAATCGTTGTCTTTTCTTAATGAAAGACGACGATTTTGCTCTTCGTCTGTTACTTTTGCCGACGGTTCTGGTCTTCGTTTTTTTCGAAACGACGATCATTTTCATCTTTTTGGTCCTTTGGCCCATTTTGTAACTTGTTTGGCTCATTTATTTTCGTTGTAGTTTATATGGATGACGATCGATCGATGGAGGAGAGGGGGAGTTGGTTGACGATGCTTAGTTAATTGGTAGTGTGCTTTGTTATTTTGCCTCCAAGTTTTGGTGAAATTTCATTTTCTTTCTCAAAAGTTTAGCCAAATTTTCAATTAATCGCCAAAGTCCAAAATTTCAGCCCAAATTTCTATTCCCGCCAATATATTCATTGCTTTTGTTTGTCACATCTGTTTACGGCAACGTAGTCTGTCACCCATAATTGTGCATTTCTGATGGCTGGTCGTTTCTCCCCACTGACTAAAAAACTTCTTTCAAATTTTTAAAGGAGGACGAAGCAGAAGACAAACGTAAAAAAATAGTATTTTTCCTGCTAACAACCAGAAATCTAATAGTTTTCCTGAAACTGGTTGTTGAAAGCCAGAATTGTTGTAGTGGACATTTTGACCTTCCTAGAGCGTTCTGGAACGTTCTGGCCAAACTTTGCAAGCTGTGTGGAGCAAATGAAGCCTCATGGAGATTAGTTGTTCTCCAATACATGTGAAGTTCTCGATTGTTCTCCAATACATTTTTACCGAACAAACTATTTATCAACATATTGCCACCGATAGTAATTTGAAATTGTTCATGCCCAACTTGCTATGTAGCATAGTAATTTATTATCCTAGGTCAGTATGTGCTGCAAAAAAAAATTACAATTCCACAAACGTGAAAATCAAATTGCTCCAACAGACTATATACATATGATTTACGATACGTTTACACAAAAGGCTTACTTCAAATACTCGGATCTTATTTTACAAATGTAAAACTAAAATTAGAGCACACTGGAAAAAGGAAGGGGTAACCAAAAAGTAAGAAAATTACAAATAAGACTCCAAAGCGGCAGGACAGAGAAATACTCTTCCGGTTTCCCATCAGCTGATTCGGCATCCTGGGGACTTTTGCAAAAGCTGTGGAAGGTGAGTTTCTTAACAGCACACGTAGTTGGGAACACGAAGTTTACGATAATTAGAAGGCTCTACCACCTGAGAAAGTTCCATTGGTCTTCTTGCAAAGCCATAAAGTTTGCCTAGAACTGCTGTTATCAAACAGGGAAGGGAGAATAATAGAATAGCCATACCTTGGGTGGTGGACTTGACCATTACTGATAATATGTAGGAACCACATAGAGAGACGATTGAAACTTGGGGCCAGGGCTTGAAAGGGAATCTATGCAAGAGCGATATAGAGGTGATCACAGAAGTAAGGAATGCCAAGGAATTGCAGACCAGAAAGTAGCTTGATAGTAGAGTTTCTTGCTTATCCAATTGGAATGGGAGGGTTATGTAGTTGAAAGAATATCTTTTCGAGCTACTGGATGAAAGTTGCATGTCAAATAAAGCATGATAAGTCACTGACGCTATCATCGTCGCCAAGAGTAGCACTACGTTCGCTGATGTTGTTTCGGATGTTTTGATAACCGTGGAATCAACATGGCTGTCACTGACAAGTGCCTGTCTGACATTAAGTGGATTGACTGAGAGATCTTGTGCCCTTAACCCTCCAGCACTGTGAAGGATCCCCTTGATTTCAGTCTCAATCTTCGGCGTACAAGGTGCACAATAAAGCATGTCCAGTGGTGTTAAATGAAGCGAGTTCAGGGCATTGACATCAACTAATTTGCTCCGGAGCAGCTCTTTCAATGTCTGTACAGAGATTTTAATTTTCCAAGTTTAGAAAGGCCAATGATGTTGGTTTTTTTGAAAACTGGAAATTGAGTTCAGAAAGTAGAAATAGGTGAAAAGAAATGAATTAGTTCACCTGAACCAATCAAAGTCAAACCACACAGATGCACACACACACACACACAAAAAAAAAAAAAAAAAAAAAAGTAAAGGTGCATGCTTGCCTGGCGATGTTTTCTGGCAACGGAGAAATGTAAAGCGGTGTTGCCGTCAACATCTCTCCAATTAATCAGTTGTGCTGGTGATTGATACTTTCCTTCTATCCATTCCAGCAGGCGGCGGACAGTTTTGGGCTTATTGTACTTGGTTGCTAAGTGAAGGCACGTCTCGCCTATTTCGGTAATAGCACCTCCGGCATCCTGTGGCGATGATAATGAACTCAGAGCTATATCTAACAGGTCAACTCTCCCGGATTCGATTGCACCGTGAAGGTTCACTTCTCTCCGCCCATCAACAGGTTGACTTTGGTGATCATGGTCGTTATCCATCAATTCCTGCAAAGTATGTAAATGAATACCTTTGGTTGCTGAGATGCAAACCTTTGATACTTGAGTACTTCTATCTAATCAATTCTTGGACCAAGGTTCACGTCTACTCCTTTTCTTAGGGCATGTTTGCTGACCATTTAAAAAAAAAACAGTTAAAAAAATCAAAAAATAGTTTGGCATTTGCTGAAAAATACTGTTTAAAATTAAAACCACATTTAGCAGTAGTTTCAAATTTCTGTCCTAATTTACTATAAATTCAATTTATTCATACAACAAACGACATATAGTTGTTATTTAATACATTCTATGAAGGCGGGAATATGTTTAACCACTAAAAAGTACAGGATACCAACCTGTTTTTGTTTTAAGAAGAGCAGAAACAAGAATTTCCAAAATGTTTCTTGAAAAAACACTGTTTTTCAACACCTTTGTTTAAAATCAGAAACAACAAACATACACTTATTCTAAGAAAGATTTAGTCAACTCCTGAATTTAAAAAATATTTCGTTTAAATAAAAATGTAGGTTGACTCCACAAATCTTCTGACTTTTGACCCAATCTCATTCATATCAATATGGTCTCTTTGCTCTCTTAAATCATGATGAAGGTAGATAAAAAGTTAGGCAAAGATACACCAGTGTAAACCACCGTTTGGACCTTAATACTTTGGCAGGCTAGTTTTCAGCTTAACGACTTTTCTAGTGCTAATTGGTCGCCCGGTACTTTATGTCTGAATTCGATGATCTACTTGAGTTTTCTTGCACCGGTACTTTATGTCTGAAGTTCAATGATCAACTTTCATTTTCCTGCCGCTACTCCACCCACCAACTCCACCACTTTGTTGTTACAATTTCATATTAAAAAACATGTTTTGCGTGGGACATGAACCCCTAACCTCAAATTCCAAACAGTATCGGCTGAGACACATCCACGATTTAGGTCTCCGACTGCTATGTAATAATCTTCATCTCAATGTTGTTCTTCCCCAATTCAATGCATATACGTAGCATATTATTATAAATATCACCAGTAGCTTCCCTCAACCATGTTTCAGGGAGTCAAAGGAAAGGGATCAAATACATAACATATTGTCAAACGCTCAATCGTCATTATTTGATTATTCGTTCAACCCTCCCTCTCGATCTCGTAACATTTAGTGCAAGTGTTTGTTCCTTAAGCTCAAAATTCCTAATGGTTCCCAACTTCTATAGTTTACTGAAATTGTTTTTTCTAACAAATACTGCCTTCCTGGTTTTTCCAAACTAATATCAAGTATTCAAAAGTCAAAATTGTTTATTGGCTCTATTTTAATTCCTTTGTCAAAATCAATGGCTCGACGGATAAGGCTGATTCTCCATCAATTGCATTCGTCTTGCGTCTATTAGAAGAGTTCAACCTTTTTAAGATATATTGTGCATAGCTTAGAAGGTGTATTTTTAATTTTTGTATATCAATCGCAATCATTCCAAGTTTAATACAAATCATAACACAGCCTCCCCAAAAGTCCCCTTACACCATGTCTTCATCATTTTCTAGTTTAAATAATGTTCAGTCGTAAGGGTTGACGGGGACACAAGCGTAGACTTCTCCTATTTTAAAGTTCATTCTTCTTCTTTTAGCTTTTGAAATAAGGTAGAAAATTTTAAGTTAATCAACCAGACTAGAAAACTATAACTCTCTACCAGGAAGGCTATTCTCCTGGAGTCAAATTACATGGCCCTCCAGCAACACCCCTTAAAAGACCCGTTAGGGTTCTTGAAGATGAACACAGAGAGAAGATGAAGAGAGAGGCGGAAGAGAAACCTCTAGATATTATTTACAACTCAATTGAAAACCTAATACAGAAGGAGAGTATTTATACTACCAATCTAACGGCTGGATTGAGATGAGTACAATCCAACGGTAACAATAAAACGTTCATAAGGAAACAGGCTTTGACTAAGGTCCAACTGCAGAAGCTAAGATTGGGCTTATAATAGGCCTGTTACAATAAAATCACAGAAATAGACGAGGCCCAATGACTGAGAGGTCCAATAGCTCTTTTACGCCCCCCCCCCCCTTAAACGAACATTGGATGCGCCATGAGTTTAGCCTTTAATGCTTCATAGTGAGGAGCTGGAAGAGGCTTGGTGAATAAGTCCGCGAGCTGATCTGCACTTGAAACGAAGGAAACAATGAGTTATTTGTTGATGGCCTTTTCACGCACGTAGTGGTAATCAATCTCAATATGTTTCGTACGTGCGTGAAATAGGGGATTCGCGGTCATAGCAAGAGCAGATTTGTTATCCGTAAATAATAAAGGAGGAGAAGAAATTTTGAGATGTAAATCAAAAAATAGTAATTTAAACCAAGATAAGTCAGCTGCGGCTGTGG
This sequence comes from Linanthus parryae, assembly GCA_023055425.1. Taxonomy (NCBI): domain Eukaryota; kingdom Viridiplantae; phylum Streptophyta; class Magnoliopsida; order Ericales; family Polemoniaceae; genus Linanthus; species Linanthus parryae. Next base: position 49,024,786 of record JALGPY010000003.1, on the reverse strand, counting down.
CGAGAGCCCGGTATTCAGCTTCGGTAGAAGACCGGGCCACGGGAGGCTTTTTTTTTTAAGCCCAGTGAACGGGGTTAGGCCCAATAAAAACAGCAATACCAGTAGTACTCCGGCGATCAGATGGGTTACCAGCCCAATCTGCGTCGGAACAAAACATGTAAAGGAGTAGGAGAAGCATGATAAAATAACCCTTGAGATCTCGTTCCTTGGAGATAATGAAGGATTCGTTTCGCACCGCTGAAGTGAACATCAGTGGGATTATACATAAATTGACATAAGTGGTTTACCGCAAAAGCAATATCGGCTCGAGTAAATGTGAGATATTGCAGGCCCCCAAGAAGCTGTCGAAAAATGGTGGGCTCAGGCAGAGGTGTGCCTTGAGTTAAGTGATATTTAACCCCAACAGCTAAGGGTGTGGGGCAGGCCTTGCAATTAGTCATATTGAATTTTGATAATAAGTCAGCAATGTATTTTTCTTGTGTAATGGAGAGGCCCTTTGAAGTTCTGAAAATTTGAATGCCCAAAAAATATGTAAGCGGGCCCAAATCAGTCATTTGGAATTCATGCCCCAACTGAGTAATAAGAGTAGATATATAGGTAGTATCACTACCAGTGATAATAATGTTGTCAACTTATAGTAAAACAACAGTCATTTTGTCATTGTTGTGACGAATAAACATCGAAGAATCTGAGAAAGTAGAGACAAATCCCAAAGATCGTAAATGTGTAGCAAAACGTTCAAAAAAGCCCTAGGGGCCTGTTTTAAACCGTATATAGATTTGTGTAGAAGACATACATGTTTAGGAAATTTGGGATCAATAAAACCCGTTGGTTGCTTCATATAAACAATTTCACGGAGATAACCGTGTAAAAAAACTTTTTTAACATCTAATTGACTAAGGGGCCAGTCATAAGTAGTAGCAAGAGCCAAGATGGATCGAACAGTGGCACTAAAAGTGTCGTCGTAATCAATGCCCTGAGTTTGATGAAACCCCTTAGCCACAAGACGGGCTTTGTACCGAGAAATAGTACCGTTGGGGTTAAATTTTGTTTTAAAAAACCCATTTGTTCCCAATCACATTAGTGTTGGGTGGTAAAGGAACCAAAGTCCAAGTTTTCTGGTGTACAAGACTAGAAAATTCATCAAGCATAGCTGAACGCCACTGGGAATATTTGTTTGCCTCTGAGAAAGAAGTAGTCTCAGAGAGTGAAGTGTGTGTGTGCAAAGCTGTAAAACCAGAAGTAGGAAAATTAACCTTCTTTTTGATAATACCCGATTTGCTTCGGGTTTGCATTGTATGACCACTGGAAAAAGGTGGTGGGGGTGGAGGGGAAATCATCGCTGGGTTGCTGGAATCTGCCCCGCCAACACTGGTGGAAGGTAGAGGAGTCCCAGAAAAATGTGTAGTATCTGTGGTAGTATATGGAGTAGTATATGTGCTGGGTCCTAAACCTTCACCAGGTGGGTGCAGATTACCACCAGAACCCTCAGAAAGTATTGGAGTCACACATGGAGTGTGTGACGGAGCAATTGAGGGAACAGTGCTCAAATCAGGGACAAGATGTGGACCTGAAACAGAAGATGAAGAATGTGAGAGAGGAGTACAGTCAGGAGTGTAGATACTGCTTTCTGACATGACAGATCTTGGCCACGTGGCAGCCATCCAGCACACCATATTGTGCTCCATACACACTGGATCACCAGCCGAGCTGATCCATGTGGGGGCTGCGAGACAGAGCCCTCGCATACCACTGCACGGGACTTGTAGGGACTTAGTGGTTTGGAGGCTAGAGTAAGCCCTGTCGCGTGCGAGCCAAGCCCGCACGCGACCTTTAGTAACTGTTTTGAGAGATTTATGGCACGAGCTCCATAAACCCGGTCAATCCGGTCAAACCCGGTCAACCTCGTAACGGTTCCGGTATTCGCGCACCACGTGCTCTAACGGTCCCTATATACTCGGACGAACGTGCCGTTATGGTTAAGCTAATTAAGCCGCCATCAATGGGCGCATTAACCACACTACAACGGTCACGTTCTCCAGTATATATAGATCGTCAACCTTTCCATACAAAGGAGAACACACTTGCCATACGCGGAAGCTCTGCCAAACCTCTGTCTCTCTCTCAGACATTGCTACTGACTTACTCTCTCCCTACACACAACCCCACTCTTCCTGTGCGATCCTTGATCCACTACACACGGTGCACACAGAGGTCTCCCCGCGCGGAATCTCTTGTGCACATTTTGGTGAACCCGACGTGAACTTACCAACAAAAGCAACCATGTCTCAGGAGGATGATGTCAGCAACCGATCGCCTTCCACCGAAACTCCCTCAGGAGACGAGACCCGCCGTACTCCAACAACTCCCGGCGAGGCACCGACGTTAGAGTCTTTGGATGCCACTGTCCAAAGTCAGGCGAAAGCTCTCAAGGCTCAATCTGCGCAATTAGAACAAATCTTGGCCGTTCTGGGTACCCTTGCGCCAAATCCTCCACCAGCCACCGCTATCTCTCAGGGAGGAGGAACCCCTACCGCTCCAGGATTGGGAGTGTCAGCCACACCTCCCAACCCTCATCTGCAGACTCCACCATCAGCTACGCAGCTGCCTTCGGTTCAAGGATCAACGGCACAGATGCTGCCTCCTGCTGCTCACGCTCCTCAGCCGTCGGCTTTGGCGTCCAACCCAACTCTGCAGTACCCTTTGCCTCCCCCAACGATGATCTGGGGAAATGCGGGTAGTCAATATGCTCCCAATCCTCCGGCGGCGTATGTGTCACCACCACCCACGGCAACCCCTCCGTCAACTACCGAGGGGAGCATTCCAGAATGCATGACGTCTTTGCAGAAACGCGTGGACACTATCCTGGCTCATCAGTCATTCGCGGATACCATTATCCCGAAGTTGGACAATGATCCACCCATTCCACGAGAGATCTATCTCATGCCTAACCCCGCGGGGTACAAGGCTCCTAAATGGGATAAGTTCGAGGATGTCAACGGAAACGCTCACGAGCATGTCATGCGTTTCATTGATGTCATGGGTCCATACGGAGCCGATCCTAAACTGCTGATGCGAGAATTCCCAAAATCTCTTGGGAACGTAGCATACAAATGGTACCGAACATTGGAGGCCGGATCCGTGAAGACTTGGGACGATATGGTCCAGAAGTTCTATACCAAGTTCTTCCAGATGGAGGAAAAGGTGACGATGATCCATCTCTCGCGGATGTACCAGAAGCGCGAAGAGGACGGAATCACCTTCATTAAGAAATTCAGGGCGAAATCCTTGGAGTGCAAAGATCCAATGCCCGAAAGCCGTCTCGTAGAGATATGCCTGCAATGCATGCGAGATGAATACAAAGGTATGCTCATCAATCTGCAAACACCTACGTTTTCGAAGCTAATCGAATGCACGAAGAACATCGAGCCCATAGTCGAGAGACAGAAAAAGAAGAGCGCTCCAGAGCGACCTGCGAGCGGCACCACTTACAAGATTGGAAGGTTTAGCTACAAGCGGGGACGCGAAGCTGAGGTCAATACAGTTTCGCCCCAGAAACAAGCGAAGGTTGCGAACTTCGATGTACCGCCTCTGCCATGCTCGGTAGAGGAAGCAAGTGACCTCTGCAGACAGTGGCGCAAGGACGGCGTCCTGCCACCGCTCGAGAAAACACCCTCCAAGGAGATGGTGAGGGACCCTAAGTGGTGTGAGTACCACGGCAAGGTCATGCATCCCACCGCCGAGTGCAAGAAACTCAGGTTCGCGTTCGATCAGAAGATGAAGAACGGCGAGCTCATCGTCAGCGACCACCGGAAGGACGTGCGCAACAACCCGCTGCCCGCGCATGCGGAACCGGGCTCGAAGGGCAAAGAGGTCGCTATGATCTCGATCGTCGACTTGGAAGAAGTCGCAGAGGATGGCCTGCCCATCGTTGCCGAGGTCCATGAAGACGAAGACTATAGCATGGACACAGAGGATGAACGTGCCGACCGCATGAAAGGGTCGCATGGCTTCAACAAATTCTTCGATGAAATGAATTTCTCCGAGAAGTGCCGGACTGATATGACAAAAGCGATTTTGAGAATAGCAGAGGACTACGAGGAGGACCTCAAAGTCTCCAACGGGAAAGTTATCAGAGCATCCCGCTCTATGGAAAAGATTATGACCTTTTCTGCCAGCGACAAAAAAACGGATGCGAGTCACCAGAGACCTCTGTACGTGACCGCCATCATCAATGGCGTCGAGTTCAAACGAGCGTTTGTCGATGGAGGAGCAGCGGTCAACGTCGTTCCGCTCCACACACTGAGGCTAGCAGGGATTCCCGAACATAAGGTAGTCAGACGTCCATCTCCGCTGGTGGGATTCGGAAGCGACTCTAGAATGACAATCGGATGGATCCGCCTGGGCGTTCAGATTGGCAAAATCAAGTGCTCAGCAAAGTTCTATGTCATAGACACGAACACCACGTACCACATGATTGTAGGTCGAGCCTGGATTCATCGCTTCGACGCAGTCCCTTCGACGGCTCACCAGGTTATGAAAGCCATCTGGAACGACAGAATAGTCGAGATACCGGCTTCAACAAACCCGTTCAACTTGGACGAAGCACATCTCAGTGAGGCGGTATGGTTCACTGAAATGGCAGATGAGCAAACACCCGGACCATTCAACCCTACTCCTTTGCCTCTCTGGGAGGACATCAAGGACCAATCGCCTGCAGGGGTAATGGTGACGAGGGAAGATGACAAGGAAAAACCGCCTGCACGCGAAGAGGCGCCGCGTATCGCATATCATCGGAAGAACGTGTACACTCTGAAGAGGATCGCAAAGCATGACCCCGAGGGCAAGGAGATAGAGAGCTTCTACGCCAATGGGAAGAAATGCTACCGCATATGAAGGTGCGCGGGGATGTCCTCACGCGGGCATGGGGATATCCCTGGGCAAATCAATCAAATCGAGCAAATTGCGCTGACAGAAGAGCCAACACAAGGCACTCTAGACGAGAAACTCAAAGAAGCGCCTGAATGCATGGAAGACAGGCCAAGACCGCAAAAGCAAGAGCTAAAGGAAGTGTTCCTCAGCCCGAATGAGGAAAAGAAAAGGCCAGTCTTCCTGAGCGCGGATCTCACAAGCGAAGAAGAACAAGGGCTGCTACAGCTCCTAACTGAATACAAGGATGTGTTCGCATGGGAATATGATGAAATGCCAGGTCTGGATACAAGCATCACCATGCACCGTTTAGATATCATTCCCGGGTCTAAACCGGTCAAGCAGAGCTCGAGGAGCTTCAGGCCGAAGCTTAACGTCAAGATCAAGCAGGAGATTGTCAAACTCCTAGATGCCAAGTTCATAGAGCCGAATCATCATCCCACATGGCTGGCCAACATCGTGCCAGTGGTGAAGAAGAACGGACAGCTCCGCATCTGCGTGGACTTCCGAGATCTCAACCGCTTCTGCCCTAAGGACGATTTCCCACTGCCCAACATCGATTTGCTCATCGATTCAACAGCAGGCCATCGCATGTTCAGTTTCATGGACGGTTTCAGCGGGTACAATCAAATCAAGATGGATCCCGAAGATGCGCGCAAAACTGCATTCATCACTCCTGTAGGGGTATTCAACTACACAGTGATGCCGTTCGGCCTTAAGAACGCGGGCGCGACCTATCAGCGAGCCATGATGGCTCTATTTCACGACATGATGCACAAAGAGGTGGAATTCTACGTGGATGACCTGGTGGTTAAATCCAAGCACGAAGCAGACCACCTCGCCGACCTGCGAAAGGTGTTCAATAGATGCAGGAGCTTTCAATTGAAAATGAACCCCATGAAATGCGCATTTGGGGTAACCTCGGGGAAGTTCTTGGGATGCGTAGTCCATCGCCAAGGGATCGAACCTGACCCTGCGAAAGTATCGGCCATAACTGGCATGACGCCGCCCCATAATCAGAGTGCATTGAAGACATTTTTAGGAAAGCTATCCTATCTGCGGAGATTCATCCCAGCAATTGCCGAAATCACATGCTGTTTCAGCACTCTTCTCAAGAAGGACGCCGCGTACAACTGGGCTCCGGAGCACGAAACCGCATTCGAAAAGCTGAAGGATTTGCTTACGTCCTCAAAGATAATGATCGCGCCTCAACTGGGATCACCGCTTCTGCTATACCTGACATCTACAAGGAGATCTATAGGAGCGCTCTTGGCTCAAGAGTATGAAGGCCAAGAGAGGCCTATCTACTACATCTCCCGCATCGTGCAGCCTGCTGAATCGAGGTACACAGACATCGAACGTCATTGCCTTGCCTTATTCTTTGTGATAGAAAAGTTGAGGCACTATTTTGCATCACACAATGTAGTAGTGGTCACCAAGAGCGACCCCATAAGATACTTGCTAACTCACACTACTCCGGGAGGAAGGCTGGCAAAATGGTACATGACCATTTCCCAACACGATATCACATGTGTGCGACCACGAGCGATCAAGTCGCAAGCGGTAGCAGATCTGTTGGCACAGTTCCCCGATAACAGCCATGAGCCCGTGATCGAAGAAGAGCTCGAAGGCCCTGAGATCTACGCAATCGACGTGCCCTATTGGACTCTCCACTTCGACGGTTCGTCAACCCGGAAAGGCGGAGGCATTGGGATAGTCTTGACAAAGCCAGATGGGGAAGTCATACAGATGTCCGCAAAGCTCAACTTCGCAGTCACAAACAACGAAGCGGAATACGAGGCTCTCATTGTGGGGCTCCGTGCGGCGAAAGCTTTGGAAGTAAGCAACTTAACAGTCATGGGAGATTCCAAGCTGATTGTTAAGCAAGCCTCGGGCGAATATGGTTTGAAGGAGATCAACCTCCTGTCTTATCGCACCGTAGTACAGAAGCTGATGCAACAATTCTGCGATGTGAAGTACGAGCACAAGCCCCGAGCAGACAACAGGCACGCAGACGCCTTAGCAACTCTGGAGTCTAAGGTCAGCATAGACAAGTGCCCCGCAAGGATTTCCATCGAAGTGCGAACATCGTCAGCATTGACAGAAGATGCGTGCGACGACGAACACATGGATGACGCAGACTGGCGAAAACCAATCTTGCAAGCTATTGCGAAGGGCACTAGCAACGAAAGCTGGGCACTCACAAAAGGATACTGCATCCACGACAACACCCTTTACTACAAGGGTCCTGGGGGAATACTCATGCGATGTGTCTCCGAGCAAGAGGGACAACAGCTGTTAGAAAAGATTCACCAACACGCTTGCGGAGAAAGCGAGGTGTCAATCTACAGAAAGGCTCAGAGATATGGCATTCATTGGCCACACATGTCGACAGCTGCAGCCCTGATACAAGGGAAGTGCGAAAGTTGCGCACTAATCAAAGATTCTCTACTCGTCGCCTTAATCGACGACGACACAGACTGGAGGAAGCCACTGTTCGATTTCCTCACCCAGGGCACCGTGCCCGAATCGAGAAAGGAAGCCGAAAAATTGAAAAGGAAAGCGTCTCGATATGTGGTACAGGAAAACCTACTTTGGCGAAAAGGCCATGAGGGCAACTTGCTGCGATGTCTAGACGACAGAGAAGCACAAGAAGTCATGGACCTTTCTCATCAGGTGGAACATCAAGGAGGTGCGAAATTATGCAGACAGCTCCTCTCAATCGGATATTTCTGGCCCACGATGGAGGTCGATTGCCGTACCAAAGTGCGACGCTGCCAGGAATGCCAATTCAAAGGGAACCTAGTGCACGCTCCTGCTGTGGATCTACATGCACTAGGGACGCCATGGCCATTTCACACATGGGCTCTGGACTTCATCGGTCCCATCCGACCGACGTCGCACGGGAATCATTTCATTCTCACCGCAACTGAGCTGTTCACCAAGTGGGTGGAAGCAATACCACTAAAGACGGCAAATGCGCTGGCTGTGGTCAACTTTATACAAGAAAGCATCGTATGCAGGTTCGGAATCCCAAACACCATTCTTTCAGATAACGGTACTCCTTTTGTTAATCGCCAGGTAGCTGCGAAATTAGCGGAGTACAATATTAGGCAGATATGTTCTACCCCTTACTACCCAAAGGGAAACGGACAAGCCGAAGCGACTAACAAGACGCTGTTGAGAATATTGAGCAAGATGGTCGCAGATGACCACAAGAAGTGGTCCGACTCTCTAAGCATAGCTTTGTGGGCCTACAGAACTTCTCCAAGGACACCCACAGGGGCCTCGCCATTTCTACTGTGTTATGGGGCCGAAGCTGTAGTACCTGCGGAGGTTAGAGTCAATTCGGCAAGACTGGCCTTCCATGCACTCTATGAAAATCAACGCGATCATGACTTAGTCTTGCTGGAAGAAAAGCGAGAACAAGCCAAAAAGACTAAAAAGCGGTACCAAGAAAGAATCGCTCGCGCCTACAACAAGACAGTCCAGCGAAGGGATTTCGCAGTCGGAGACTTGGTCTTGCGCGCATCTGACCACTGTATGCGAGAAGCAACTCACCCAAAGTTCGCAGCTAATTGGGAAGGACCCTTCGAAGTCACAGAAGTCTTCGATAATGGCTACTGCATCATACGAAGGTTGCACGGCACAACCTCAACTCCGAGTTCAGTCAACATGCGCTGGATCAAGAAGTACTATCCCTGACTTCTCTCATTTCATACGTTCTATGATAACGTTGTTTAATGTCTCATGTCTACGATTCACGCAATCTCCTCTCCCATATGAGAGGATTGTAATCTCGTCTCTCCCATATGAGAGCATTGTAATAAAAGAATTCTCCCAAATGAGAAGTTCACATTTCTAGCTGTTTATGTTGCTCTATTCAGTTTGTTATTACTTTTAACAATAGTTTATTCGCCGCAATAACAACCAATGCAATGCGATCTTAAGTGATCATCTAAGCCTATCTCTCACGATAGCAGCCAATGCAATGCGATCTTAAGTGATCATCTAAGCCTATCTCTTACGATAGCAGCCAATGCAATGCGATCTTAAGTGATCATCTAAGCCTATCTCTCACGATAGCAGCTAATGCAATGCGATCTTAAGTGATCATCTAAGCCTATCTCTTACGATAGCAGCCAATGCAATGCGATCTTAAATGATCATCTAAGCCTATCTCTTACGATAGCAGCCAATGCAATACGATCTTAATTGATCATCTAAGCCTATCTCTTACGATAGCAGCCAGTGCAATGCGATCTTAAGTGATCATCTAAGCCTATCTCTCACGATAGCAGCCAATACAAATGCGATCTTAATTGATCGTATAAGCCTATCTGTTACGATAGCAGCCTGTACAAATGTGATCTTAATTGATCATATAAGCCTATCTCTTACGATAGCAGCCTGTCTAAGTGCGATCTTAATTGATCACCCAAGCCTATCTGCTACGATAGCAACTTATATGCAAAGTGATTTTAGTTAATCATCTAAGCCTATCTTTTACGATAGCAACTTATATGCAAAGCGATTTTAGTTGATCGTCCAAGCCCATCTGTTACGATGGCAATGCATGCGCAAAATGATCTTATTGGATCTTCTAAGAGTCTATCTGTTGCGATAGCAGTTTATGTGAGAAATGATCTCAATCGATTCTCTAATAAAGCCTATCTGCCATGATAGCAATTCGCACCACTTAACGATCTCAATTGATCTGCTAAAGACTATCTACTACGATAGCAACGTTGTGAAAATGATCTTAAATGATCCGCAAAGGCCAACCAACAAGCCCATCTACCGAGATGGCACAGCTGCGAGGATACGATCTCGAACGATCTAGCGAAACACCCGCGAATCAATATATCGCAGATGCGAAACAATTACATAGCATTATGCAAGGCGAGATATGCCGAAACGCATGCGAAATTGTATTTTGTTGTAAAGAGACAGCAGATAGTACAGAAAGCTATTTATCATTACGAGTCAAATGATTTACAATTTATCTGTCTAGATAGCAGCTTACAAGCGAAAAAGCTCGAATCTAACTACGCAGCCAACATGGCTTACAATACATTCGAAAAGTAACTCGCAAGCATGAAGTTACACATCACGGGAATTCCGACTAGAAAAGGATGAACCCACCGGTATCAACACCGGCTACGCAACGCCCAGATCTGCGGGTGAACATCTGTAGCAGGGGGATCTTGCTCTAAAAGACCCACATGAAGCCATACGCTCAAGATCCCGGTATCCGACAAGACCGTTGTCAGATATGCACCCCATAACATTTGCCCAAGGAGCCACCGGTTCCGGCGATCCACAGGCAAGCAGAAGCTCCAAAGGGCAAGGGCTCCTTGTAGACGGGGATGAACGCGACGGTTCGTCATCCCGAGCTCACAAACGTGAAGGTGACGGATTCTTCTCCGGAGATGCTGAAGAAGAATTCCGCCGTTCATTACGAGACGGTAGCACGGTCACTTCGGCGCTGCACCTCACCACGAGGCGGCCGGAAACATGACCTGCACACATAATACACGAAGAAATTTCTTCGAACACATATGAGATATTATCTGCATCTTCTTTATGATGGTTATAAAGAGCAATAAGCCTCATAAAGTGGATCTTGGAAACTATTCCTATAGCACAAAGCGCAAACTCAGGATTCAAAATTTGAAGTTGCCATGAATCAACGAAAAACAAGCGTTGAAGCCAGCAGTCGTAAGGACTCACGGCAAAGCACATGTTTGGGATGAAGAACCCAAATAGCAAAGACAGGGTTTATATAGACCCTGTACAGACTCTTCGGTTGCCTAAGATGAGTCAGCAAAATTCAAAAAGAGGGTAAGTTCAATCACTTACGCCTTGAAAAGCGGTAACAATCAATTACCCTACTAAAGGCTACGACGATTCAGTTGCGTATCCTAATAAATGACGGATAGTCATGATTCGGATGGACTTCCCAACGGAAGCGTGCTTGTCTGCCGAGAAATTAGCGCGAAAATCAAGCAGAGAATCAATTGCTGATGTCATAATTGGATATGCACAGAAATATCCAATCAAATCCCGGAAAAGGGCAAAACGGGAAAATTCATTGTTCTTGTTAAAAAAAAAAGGGGGAGAAACCCTAGCAGCATTACATTAATGTTCAAGACATTACATTAATGTTCTGGCCATTTTCCTGCTATTTTTTTGCAAAATTTGAAAATCAAAGCAAATTCTTGATTAAGGAGTCTTGGGGCTCGAACTGCTCGCTCAGCTTCTCCACTTGTTTCACTTCTTGCTTCAGTAGCTCGTACCTAGCATTCATCTCATGATACAGCTTCAGAGCTTCATCAACCTTTTGCTTCTGCTGCTCCACCTTCTGCATCTCAGCTGCGAGATTCTGGTGACCGAGTTTCAAAGTTATGGCTGCGCGAATCAGCGTGACTCTGTCCTTAAGAAACTTGAAGCCCATTCTACCTTGGACTTTGGTCACGAGATTTTGGCACATGCCACATAGCAATTCAGCACTCTGGACCGAAATTGGTCGCAGGTGTAGCCGCAGACAACTGCTCCAATATCCAAATGGCTTCAGTAAGGAACAGCCTCCTGTCAAAAGGCCCAATCTCCAGAGATCTCACAAATGATCGGGGATAGGTCAGACGCATTCGAACCACCCAGTCTACATCGGTTTGCTTCAAACCTGAGGAGATGTCAAAAATAGGTTATGATGTCAAAACTTGCAAGCGAATAATGCGACGTGCGAACAGTAAAGCTCTACTTACCAGTTCCTTCCAGAATCTCATGAAGGGAAGGAATGCGGTCTGCCGGGTTGTTCGAAGATTGTCCTCGCTCCAAAGCTCTCCTATCAGCTGCGAGCTCCAATCTCTCGTAGTCGGGAGGAAGAGTGTAGGCCGCACCAGCTGCGACTGCATTCCCAACCTGCGAGCCCCAAATGCTCCACGCAGGAATAGGTGACTCGGACTCAGTCGTCGCCGGAGGCGAAGGGACAGCCGAAGTCGCTTGGCGAAGGACGCTCTCAGATGCGAGAACATCAGCAGCACTGGTCCTTCCTACCTCAGCACTAGCATGGACATCTTCATCCATCAACACAGTGTCAGCTCCAGCATCGTCGGAAAGCTCGATGATGTCCTCAAGAGGCTCACCCGTGTGGTCAGCAGCTGCGACGGGCTTCTCGGTATGGGAGCTCGGAATTGGAACATAGGACGCAGAAGGCTGACTTCTCTGCTCCAACTTTGGTTCTTCAGCATAACCTGCGACATTAAATGCGATGACATGAGGTAACTTGCGTTATAAGTTATTTTGCTATCTTTGCTAAAGCTAAGAGAAAGCACCTCCACGCGAAGGTGGGATTGAGGTATCCTCATCATACACTAGGGACATGGAACCATGCCCTATCAGTGTGTCCTCACTAAGCAAGTCTTTAAGAGAAGCGTGACCTGGGATGCGAATAAACCAGTCATGATTCTGCCTTAAGTTGCTAAGAGCCTAGTACGTGCGAATCACTCAAATAGTTACCTGAGGGTTCTCCGCATTTGCCTACTAACCAACGGCGAATGTCAGCCTTTGACACACCGTGCTTTAACGCACCCACAATAACATCTCTATAAGTCACTGCGAGATTGAAGATCTCACCTTTATCGCCACCTGCGATCTCTTCGAAGTCTGCTTGGACTTGCTCCAAGGCCGCTGCATCCTCTCCGGGAACCTCATCTTCCTCTTCCGCATGAGGAGGCACTTCTTCGGGAAGCTCGTCTTCCTCGCCAACTGGACGCACTAAGTCGTCAACATGCTGCTCTTCAAGGCTCCGCTGTTTCACACGCTCGAGCTCCTCTTCCTCTCGCCGCCTTCTTCTTTCAGCAGCTTCCGCGGCTGTCTTACGGGACTCAGCAAGAACGTCCTCGCTTATGGGCTCATCTGAAATGCCAGAATGGGCATCTCTCTTTTGTCTCTTGGCCACAAGGCCACCAATGGTTTCATCATCATCATCTGCGAATACCCAATTGGTTTAAAGAAAAGAAGTGCAAAGAAGTTACGATAACGGGAAAAGAAATGCGACGGAGGTACCTCCTGATTCTTCCTCATGCATCACAACTGTTACTTCTTCTTCATCACTCGCTTGGGGCTCCCCCCTCTCTTCTTCTTCCTCTTGATTGAATGGAACAAAGGTCTCAACTGCGAGATCTTTCCGCACTCTGCTGGGCATGCGACCTTTGCCTTTGTCCTTGATAGAAAGGGACCTCACTGGGGGAGAAGCTGGGGCATTCCTAGGGGAAGAAATCGTAATTCCCTTTTGCCTAGGTCTCTTCACTCTTGGCGCCGCAGTCGCTGGAGGAGACGGGTCATCTCCAGGAGGAGACGGAGCCGGAGGATTGTCTATCAGCGAGTCAGCAAAAGCATTCATGACCGCGCGAATCTTCATTTCGAGCTCAGGTTCCATCCTCCACGATAGCCGGAACGACAGCCCTTCTCTCCTGGTGGCAACGATGGCGTTGACCAATGACTTGGAGCGATCGCCAGATGCGAATCGCCGCACATGACACTACAACCGCACAGAGTAAAGATGTCAGCATAAGGAAATCGAGAAGCTTAATGCATGTGGAGAAACCGCTTACCTCCGCAAATGCCTTGCTATATCTGGCGACATGCGTATCGCCCTTCTTAATTGCGGCAACTTGCTCCTTCAGAATGACATCAGGGCACAAATGGTTCTCCCGATCCCACAGTGAGTAACAACCATACTCAGACTCGCTCAGACTGCAAGTAGGGCGAAACGGAAAGGAGTTCCTTTTGATCAAGGGAGATCTACCTGGCTGCGCGGCCGACTCCGTCTCAATCCACGTTTGCTGGGCAACCCAGTATGCGAGCCAGTTCTGGGAACAACCACCCTCGCGGGTTCCCGCAGGCTGCTCAAAAGGAAGGTTGTTCATGAAAACCGTCTTGCACTCCTTTGTTAGCAAGCGCTTGTAGCATCCTCTGACAATGGACTGGGGCCAGATTGATGGGGCCACCGCATCGAAACCAAACTGAGGAGAAACTCGAGTGGGGTCAACGTCCACGGTAAGCTTTTCATACCTCGGTGCGAGCTCACGAATATGCTCTGCGAGGGCCGGAAGGGAACCTCGCAGACACCAGCAAAAGAACTCTCGGTAACGCTCATGGAAATGAGGTCTCCCTTCAAAGAGAAGCTCTTCTGAAACAACCATACCTTTAGAGGGGTACAGCTTTGGGAACCATCGCACATTCTCAATGCGCGTGGCATAGGGCCTGGCAGTAAACTCCTTCCGTTTGTCGCATATCAAACTCCAAACGCACTTGGGGTTGCCTGTTCCGAACCATCTCGCAGCTCTCCCGCTGTTGCGTGCTTCTGTCTCGCCTGGGGGACACCACTTATCAAGTTGGAGAGCAGTTGGAGCATAAGACGGCCAGCGCTCGAATACCCACATTGTCAAAAAGGAAATATTGACAAAAGTCAGTACATCGAGGCGGCCACGCGACTCCCTCATAGCCAGAACCAGCTGATCAAGCCTATAGTACAGCGTGCCCAAGACCAAGGGTCCGAGTGCAACCCTCTGGCCAAGAGCGAGCCTCACAGCAAGTGGCAACACATGGTAGAAGACTCCGTCATGGGGGTGACCATCAATCAAGTACCTCGACAGCCAGGCACAGAGAAAAGCACAAAGGGTCAAGTGATAACCCTTGCCCTCTACGTAATTCTCGGCCTCTGGATCTTCACCCAGGAGTTTCTTAGTAATGCTGCTGTTCGCATAATCTCGAAAGAAGTACTGCAACCATTTGTTCCAGGTATTCTTCGCGGATGTATCAACCAGCTGCCAGTTAGGAAGAGGCTTCGTAGTGGTCCACCGAGTGGAGATTTTCTTCACCTCTACTAGGCATTCCTCCATCTGCGTGTACAAGGCAATCTCCGCAGATGTCCTCAAGGGACTCAGAGGGTCCACCTCGCCCATGGGGGAAAGCTCGTACAGCATTTGAACGTCCTCGAGTGTCGGGGCAGCCTCGAACTCGGCAAAATGGAACGTATGAGTCGCAGGCGAGTAACGGGACAGAAGGTCTAGAAGCATTGACTGATCCAACTTCACGGCAGCACCCTTCATAGCACGGATAGCAAAGTATACGCCGGCTTCATTAAGAGTCTCGGCGTGATGATCCAACACGTGGTTAATCCACTCATCCATATAGTCCAATTTCTGGACGAACGCCTGAGTAGAAATCGCAGTATATGGGAAGTGCCCGTTCTCGATCCCCAATCGAACTACATCCTCGGAACCAACCAACTCGAGCAAGGCTGAGTTAACTGGGCGAGTCAGCGTCAGCAATCGCTCCACTGGAACAGGATCAGGCATTCTCTTCGCCTTTACCCTCGCATGGTAGAAATCTTTGCCGCCTAAAAAGGGGGCTTTTCGCCACAAGGCCTGCGGAAGGTCGGGTATCTCTTCATCTTCCCTCACGGGTCTGGTTACTCTTGTCTTGGCCATTCCTGTGGAAGAGCAAGAAAAAAGGGGGGAGAAATACCACACTTCAGTTTAAATTTTGGAATTCAAGATCTATGCAAAGGAAGACGAACAGTTCCGGTATCGATTTCAGAAATTGGGGAGTTGCAAGATCCAATATTGTTGAAAGATTAAAACGAAGCAGGTTCAAAGATCAAAGCCTCTTCACAAATTTCATGGGTTTACATATTGTGCTCCATACACACTGGATCACCAGCCGAGCTGATCCATGTGGGGGCTGCGAGACAGAGCCCTCGCATACCACTGCACGGGACTTGTAGGGACTTAGTGGTTTGGAGGCTAGAGTAAGCCCTGTCGCGTGCGAGCCAAGCCCGCACGCGACCTTTAGTAACTGTTTTGAGAGATTTATGGCACGAGCTCCATAAACCCGGTCAATCCGGTCAAACCCGGTCAACCTCGTAACGGTTCCGGTATTCGCGCACCACGTGCTCTAACGGTCCCTATATACTCGGACGAACGTGCCGTTATGGTTAAGCTAATTAAGCCGCCATCAATGGGCGCATTAACCACACTACAACGGTCACGTTCTCCAGTATATATAGATCGTCAACCTTTCCATACAAAGGAGAACACACTTGCCATACGCGGAAGCTCTGCCAAACCTCTGTCTCTCTCTCAGACATTGCTACTGACTTACTCTCTCCCTACACACAACCCCACTCTTCCTGTGCGATCCTTGATCCACTAAACACGGTGCACACGGAGGTCTCCCCGCCGGAATCTCTTGTGCACAAGGAGTAACAGTAGTAGAGTAAGGAAATTTATATTCATCAAAGATAACATCACGACTAATATAAAAACGTCAAGAAGTGTGATCATAACAAAGATATCCTTTTTATCCATCAGCATAGCTAAGAAAAGTACAAAGAGTAGATTTGGGATCAAGTTTAGAAGAGATATAAGGTCTAAGATTAGGAAAGCAAGAACACCCAAATATTTTCAAGTAAGAGTAATCTGGTATTTGTTTAAATAAAATCTCATAAGGTGACATGTTGTGAGTGTTTCTGCTAGGTAATCTATTAATAAGGTAAGTGGTCGTGGCAACAGCATGAAACCAGAAATTTTTTGGTAATGAAGCGTTATGAAGCATAATAACAGCAGTTTCTATAATGTGTCGGTGTTTGCGTTCAGAAACCCCGTTTTGTTGGGGTGTATGAGGGCAGGATTTTTGATGTTGAATCCCATGTTTAGATAAAAATTGTTGAAAAATAAAAGATGTGTATTCACTGCCCCCATCAAATCGTAGAATTTTAATAGCATACCCAAGTAATTTTTCAATAAAGGTTTTAAATTTAACCAAAGAAGCAGAAACTTCAAATTTAAGTTTTAAAGGAAATAACCAGGTGTACCTAGACAAATCATCAATAAATAACACATAATAACGATAACCATTTAAAGAAGTAGTAGAAGCAGGACCCCAAACGTCACTGTGTAGCAAATGAAGGGGTGCAGTCACAGTTGAAGTATAAACTGAATAAGGCAGTCTACACATTTTGCCACACAAACAAGATTCACACATATATTTAGTGTCTTTAACAGAAGAAAAAGAAGAACAGTTTAAACAACGTGATAACACATCCTTAGACGGATGACCCAAACGGTTATGCCAAAGACCAGACTGAACCCGTTGACCCAAGAAGGCTTGAGGACCAGGCGAAGAAGAGACAGAAGACATAGGGTAAAGACCGTTTTTACTGGGGCCCTGAAAAAGGGTTTGACCAGTATCAATATAAACAATAGAGAAGGAATTTTTGTCAAACAAAAATTTAACGTTGTTATCAGAACACGATTTATGAACAGAAAGCAAATTAACTGAAAGATTTGGGACGTGTAAGGTGTGTGGAAGTATAAAAGTAGTAAGAGCAGTGGTTAAGTAAGCAGTACCGGAGTGGTGTATGGGCAGAAAGTAGCCGTTACCGACGGTGACCTGGTCAGAACCAGTATAGGGCTCTGTGAGAGAAAGATTCCGGACCTCTGCTGTCATGTGGTTGGACGCACCCGTGTCCATGAGCCATACTTCAGAGGGAATGGACTGCTGAGAGTTGGAGGTGGCTACCATAGCAGCTAATTACTCAGGTGGTGGCGTCCTTGAAAGGAATAATCCATGCGGTGCCAACAATCAAGAGCTGAGTGGAAGTCATTTCCACACATCTGGCAAGTGACTGGAGCGGAGCGACCAGACCCGGATCTTCCTCTTTGAGAACCCGAACGACCAGACCTGCCTCGTCCGGATCCATACCCGTATCCGGAACCAGATCCGGATCCATAACCGGAACCCGAACCCGATCCATATCCAGACCCGTATCCATTTCTAGACCCGTATCCGGAGCCCAAACCGTACCCGGATCCGCCAAATTGACCCCCTCTTGAAAATTCGAACCGGCAACGGGAACCGAACCGGCCACCACCCCGGTTAGGATTAGGGTTACGAGCTCCACCTCGGCCGCCATCACGAGGACTAGGGTTGTGGCCGGAGAAGAAAGCAGCAGGGGACGGATCTGGATCAAGGGACTGATTTGTGCGCATCTGTTCATCAGCTTTGAGAAGGACATGTAGTTCGGCAAAGGATATGGGGTTTGAGTGTAAGTGGAGTGAAGAGCGAAAAGGGTTGAATTCAGGGGGTAGGCCGTTGAGAGCATACAAAAGCATATCTTCATCGTCGATGTGAACGGATGAGACAGCTAGCTGATTTCTGATGGTAGTGAGCTTTTGCATGTACAAATCTATAGAATCGGATCCTTTTTGATGGTTTGGAGAGAGGATTTGAGGTGAATGATGTTAGATCGGGTCAAAGAGGCATACCGCTGCTCAAGGATCAACCAAGCAGATCGAGAAGTCGGAGAGCCAATCACCTGTGTAAGAGCCTCAGTAGATAGAGAGGCGTTGAGGATGGTCATAACCGCTTGGTCCTGAAGAACCCATGCCGTGTAAGCCGGATTTGGAACAAATTAGGAGCCGCCGGCTGTAGGGAGAAGAAACTTCGGTGGACATGGTGTAGATCCGTTGATGAAGCCAAAGAGGCTGTGTGTACGGAAGATCGAAGGGATCTGGTGTCGCCTGTGTACGAGGGAATCCTTGGAGGAAGATTCAATGTACACCAAGAGTAGGGGATAAGAGGAACACAGGAAGAGTAGAGTTGTGTGTAGGGAGAGAGTAAGGCAATGGCAATTGTATGAGAGAGAGGGATAGAATTTTGGCAGAGCTTCCGCGTAGTTCAGGTGGTTCGTCCTCTGTAAGGAAGAGTTAACGATCCTATATATAACAGAGAATATGACCGTTGTAGTGGGTTAATGCGCCCATTAATGGCGGCTTAATTACCTTAACCACAATGGCACATTCGTCCGTATATATAGGGAACGTTACTCACTTCGTCCGCGTATACCGGAACTGTTATGAGGTTGACCGGGTTTATGGAGCTCGTGCCATAAATCTCTCAAAGCAGTTACTAAAGGTCGAGCGCAAGCTTGGTTGTCGCTTGCGCGCGACAGGACTTACTCTAGCCTCCAAACCACTAAGTCCCTACAAGTCCCGTGTTGGTATGCGAGTGCCCTGTCTCGCAGCCTCCAAGTGGATCAGCGCAGGTGGTGATCCTGTGTGTGTGGAGAACAACTAGGTGCGTTGGATGATCGCCACGTGGCTAAGATCTGTCTGTCTAAAAAGCACTATCTACATTAGCCCCCTTTTTGCGCGTGGAGACGCCTAGCCGGATAGGCTTCAATGCGCAAAAACCAGTGCACGCGTCGTCGCCACGCACCAATTCAAATACACGCAAAATCAGCCCCTGTGCATGCCATTATGACCTAGGATCCCTAGAGTCGTGCCGTTTGTTCTATTAGGGTTTTAGGCGTGACGTCAGCATCGTCCTGTGATTGCGCGATTCGACAGTGACGGTTGCGATTCGACCACTGAAAGGACGCCGACTCTTCAGTGTTTTTGAATAAATACTCCATGCTCTCCATTGTTGCAAAATATCACTTCTCTCTCTCTCTAAAGTGAATGTTACCTGAGATCCTTCAAGATCAGATACAGATAATCAACCATCAGTTCTTCCTTTCCCATCTTCTCCTTCAACTTGCTTCATCAAAACAAGGTTGGCTTTGCTCAATTTCATTAATGTATTCAACATCCTTTGAACTTTCTTGGATCTGCAAACCCATAACTATTTGGAGTACGCCATTTATTGAAAACTGCGAAAGGGGTTCTTCTTAAACCCTAAAAGATTGAATCACCAGATTGAAACGATTTTCAAACAATAAACTTCTGAAATTCTGAGATAAATTTCTTCAATTCTGAGGTTCTAATCCCAGAACTAACCCAGAACTGTTCATCTTATTCTGATTTCAAAACAACCCAGAATTGCTTCCTGAATCTGAACTGAAAGTGGGTATATTTCCCCCCCCCCTTTTTCTTGCTTTTCTGCAGAAATGGCCAAGACAAAAGGTTCCAAACCTGTTAAAGAACCCGAAGAAATTCCTGATCTTCCTAAAACCCTGTGGAGGAAAGCCCCTATATAGGTGGGAAAGACTCTTATCATGCTAGGGTTAAGGTAAAGAATCTACCGGCTCCCGCCCCCTCTGGAGACTTACTAACATTGACCCCCCTTACCACTCCAGCCATGTTGGAGTAATTGATTCCAAAGATGTGGTAAGATTAGGAGTTGAAAATGGGTTCTTCCCCCATACTGAAATTTCTACCCAGGCCTTCGTACAAAAGATGGATTTGATGGATGAGTGGATTGACCATGTACTGACTCAACATGCTATCACACTAGACGATGCTGGGATTTATTTCGCCGTTAGGGCTATGAAGGGTGCTGCCGTGAAGCTGGATCAGACCATGCTTCTAAACCTTCTTTCTCGCTACTCACCTGCGACCCATACCTTCCATTTTGCTGAATTTGAGGCTGCCCCCACTTTGGAAGATGTCCAAATTCTATATGACCTTTCCCCCATGGGCGAAGTGGATCCCTTGAGTGCTTTGAAACCTGGTCCAGAACTTACTCTATATGCGCAGATGGAGGAATGTTTGACCGAGGTGAAGAAGATTTCTACTCGGTGGACATCTGCGAAAGTACTTCCTGAATGGCAGCTAGTTGAGACCTCTGCGAAGAACACTTGGGGAAAATGGATGCAATACTTCTTTCGCAACTATGCGAATAGTAAGATCACCAAGGAAATTATGGACAATGATCCCGAAGCGAAGAATTACATAGAGGGGAAGGGGTATCATCTGACCTTGTGCGGCCTTCTCTGTGCCTGGTTATCGAGGTATTTGATCGACGGTCATCCTCATGATGGGGTCTTTAATCATGTTCTCCCCCTTACTGTTAAGTTGGCCCTTGGCCCGAAGTCGCACTTGGACCTCTAGTACTAGGCACCATATATCATCGATTGGACCAGTTGGTGGTCGCGATCAAGGAGTCACGTGGGCGCCTTGATGTTTTGACTTTTATCAACATTTCATTTCTTACCATGTGGGTTTTTGAAAGATGGCCCTCTTATGCTCCTGTTCCTTCTAGGCCCATTACGTAGTGCGTTCCAGGTGCGGAGAATGCACTTCCTAGTGGGAGAGTTGCTCGATGGTACAAAACCAATCTTCCCAAGTCTACATGGAGTCTGATATGCGATGATCGGAGAAAGTTTACAGCTAGGACTTACGCCACACGCATTGAAAATGTGCGATGGTTTCCGAAGTTGTACCCTAATAGAGCTGGTTCCTACTCAGAAGAACTCCTTGTCAAAGGACATGATCGCTACCGCGAATTCTTCTGCTGGTGCTTGAGAGGTTCCCTTCCTGCCCTTGCCGAAAATGTTTCTGAGCTTACTCCGAGGTATGAGCAGATCACAGTCGACGTTGACCCAACTCACATCTCTCCTCAGTTTGTTTTTGATGCAGTGGTGCCTTCCATTTGGCCTAAGTCAATCACAAGGGGTTGCTACAAGCGTCTGCTGGTGACTAAGTGTAAAACGATCCTTCTGAGCAACTTGACTTTCGTCCAACCTTCGGGGAGTCGTGTAGGTCGCCTTAGCAAGAATTGGATTGCCTACTGGACTGCTCAGCATGCCAGATTTGAGACACACTCGACGCCTCGTCCCAGTAAAGCTCCTGCGATCAAAAGGAATGCCTTTCCATTCCGCCCCAATTGCAGCTTGGATGATTCCCAATATGGTTTTTATTCCTTGCTTGATACTGACAATCACTTGTGCCCAGCCACTATTCTTGAGGAGAAGATGACTGCTGTTAGGGAGGGAATTTCGCATGTAATCAAGTATAGCGAAGACTTTGCCAAGGTAAACAACTTTTCTTTATGCTTGAAAGACTTCTTTCTTTGGCGCGTTAAACATACTCCTCATTTTCTCTTTTAGTGTTACCTGAGGAGGTTCGCATCTGGAGAGCGCTCTGCATCACTGGTCAACTCTATTGTTGCAGCAAAAAGGCAAGACAAGAAAATTCCGGTGGTAATGGAACTGGCTCCCCAGATAGAGGCTCGGATACGCGAGGAAATGGACGTGTTTGCCCGCTCGCTGATAGACAATGATGATGAGGTGGATGCAGAGGTTGCCCCAAAGGCCAAAAAGCAAAAGCAGAAGGGCATTGTGATTTTTTCCCCTCCTAGAAATTCTCCAAATCTGTCTCCTACAAAGTCTCTTGCATCCAAGGACAAAGGCAAAGGCCGCATGCCGGGCAAGGCACATAAAGAGCTCGCGTTTGAGACCTTAATCCCTTTTGGTCAGGAAGAAGAGGAAGAGGAGGACGAAGAAAGAGAAGTGATAGAAGAAGATGGTGAAGAAGAGGAAAGAGAAGAAAGTGAAAGAGAAGAGGAAGAAAGAGACGAGATAAGAGGAGAGACTTCAGAAGGTATCTTGAATGAACTTGTCTCCCTCACACTTTAGATTTTGCAATGATCGTTGATCAATTTTCTTTAGCAGATGATGACACAGAGACCATCAGTGGCCTTCTGGCCACGGAAAATAAAAAGACCAAAGGTTCTCGCTCTGACATTTCTAGAGAGACTATAGACGAAGATATCATTGCTGAGTCTAAGAAAATGGCTGCTGAGGCAGAAGAGAGAAGGAGAAAGCTCGAGGAAGATGACATCGAGCTCATGAAAAGGATAAGTCTGGAAGAACAGCATGTGGATAACGCAGACGTGGCTGCCTTGGAACATGCTCAAGAGGACTTTGAGGAGATCGCAGGCGGCAAGGAAGGTGAGATTTTTAACCTTGCTGTGACTTACCAAGAAGTAATTATTGGTGCATTAAAGCATGACTTATCAAAAGATGATATTCGTCGATGTCTAGTAGGAAAGTGTGGCGAACCCTCAGGTTATCATTCAAACAATGTTTGCAAACCAGGCTTGGTAACCCACTCCCTATTGTAACGATTTTATTCGCACCACCAGGTCACGCTCACCTTAAAGATGTGCTAAATGAAGATACTCTAGTAGGATATGGTGTTGCATCTTTAACATATGATGACGGAGCTGCGATCCCACCAAAGTGTGGAGGTGCTCGCTTTTGATCTATCAGAATAAAAATATCATTTATAACGCAAGTTTACCTCAACATTTTCCGGTCTTGTATCGCATGTGATGCTGTCATCGCACAGGGCTCTGCTGATAATGTGTCAGCTGCCAGAGAGATGATCGGCGAGGCAGGAGTTGACAACCCTGATGAGGACATGCTAGAGCAGAGGAGTCAGTTCCCTGCATCTTATGCCCCAGAGCGAAGCTCGCATGTTGAGAAACCTATCGCAGCCTCTGAGTATGCAGGAGAACCTCTGGAGGACATTATCGAGGTATCCGATGATGTCGAAGCTGACACTGGGTTAGGGGAAGAAGGTGCTGAAGTTGAGGAGATGGAAACGGAGGATGCTGGAGCTGAAGTTCATGAAAATGAACAGGTCATGGAAGACATAGCATCGCATGAAAATGTCGATGTTCAAATGGATGCTCCCGAGCCACAAGGACCTTTTGCGGCTGAAGAAGTTCCTAAGCAAGCAGAAACCACAACCGCTGATGAAATTATTCCACATACTTCTTCAAGTGCTGCCATTCCTGTGAATGCCTTTGAGCCTCCACAGGATCCCACTGTCCCTTCCACTGAGGTAGAACTTTTACAAGTCCCCCTTGCATGGAGTTTTTGGGGTCAGAAGTGGGAGCTGCCCTCGCAATTGCCGCAACTTATACTATCCCTGCCAACTATTATGAGCGCGAAGTTGCAGATGACAGGCAAGCAATGCAGCAAGGTGATGCTTCTGCTTTTCTAGTGATGCGCATTCCCTCTTTGCGTGAAATCCTGGAAGGGACATGTATGTTATCATATGTCGCATTCTACACTTTTGTTTAGCTATTTTACACTTCTAAACTCATCATTCTCTGCCAGGGATGAGGCAACCCGATGTGGATTGGCTCATAAGGATGTGCCTTTCATATCCATGGTCATTTGCAAGAACTCTGGAGCTGGAGCCTTTTGACAGAAGACTTTTCTTAACTGAAGCCATCTGGATTTTGGAGCAACTGTCTGCGGCTACCCCCACAACCATTTCACCTGATTGCGCACGGTTTCTTTATGGCACATGCAGGGGTCTTCAGGCTAAAGCTCAAGGCGGATTGGACTTCGGTTTTCTTCTCAACAAAGTCACCCAAATCCTAGCGTCTGTGAGCCTGAAATATGGCTACCACAACCTCGCATCTGAAAGACGGAAGTTAGAGGAACAAAGGCAGAAAGCTGAAGAAGCTGCCACTCTCTTCCATGCGATGAAGGCTAAATATGAAAAATTGAAGCAAGAAGTGAATCAAGCAAAAGAGACATCACTCCTGTTTTCTCCAGAAGATCCTCTAATAAAGGATTTATTTTAGAGAAAGAACATTATTGTAATGTTTTATTTTAGAGAAAGAACATTATTGTAATGTTAGTGTTTCTCCCCCTTTTTTTCAAACATTTGGAGCTTCATGTCCTATTTGGCCCTTCTGAGGATTTCGCCCTTCGTATCTTAATGCATATCAATTATGACGTCATATGCTGACCTAATACCCTTGTTTTTCGCGCTAATAATTTATTGGATAAGCACGATTTCCCTGGAAGCCACATCCTTATCATGACCTTCCGTCATTAATTAGGGCGTGCTACCGAATCGTCATAGCCTTTAGTAGGGTAATTGTTTTTTACCCATTTTTGAGACGTAATGATTCTTACCCGTTTCCAAAGATTTGCTGACTCATCCATAGAACTGAAAAGTCCCTTATGGAGTATATATAAACCTTGTCTCTTGCTATTTGGGTTCTTCATCCCAAAATGTGGCTTACCATGAGTCCTTACGACTGCTGGCATCGGTGTTTGTTGGTTCCTGTCAATTCCAGGTTGTGAAACCTGAGTTTATGCCTTGTGCTATAGAAATAGCTCCCGAGAAATTCTTTGGAAAGCCCATCAATCCCCCTAATCTTCTTGAAGAAGAATTGCCTAAGGTTTGATGCTTTTGCAAAGATTCCTCTTTGTCTATTATGTTTGCAGGTCGTATCTCCGGTGACCTTCCGGCGAGGCACGGTTCTGTACTGATCTCACTACTGAATCGTAATGAATGGTGTGTTTCTCCCCTAGCTTTCCTGGAGGAGAACTATTTGCCACCATTGTTTTGAACAAGGTGCGACGAGCTACTCTGCTCGTCTTTTTGCACAATAAGCTTCCTGCCCCATGAGCTGTTCTCCCATTTGTTCTTCACGTCCGCAGCCGTCAGGGCATGAAGTTCATCTGGCATCTCACTTGGGCAGAAGATCAAATAGGAGCCCTGTTCTGATCTAGGAAGTCAACGATAGTGTCCCGTCACATAGCTCTTTTTAGGACCCGTAGGCCGTTCATTTTAAAGTAGGAATTTTTCCTTAGTGTAAGCTTTTGCTTATAAGCTGCTATCTAGACAGATAAATTGTAAGTCATTTTGACTATTAATGAAATACGCTTTGTCATTTGCTATTTTTGTTCGATACAACAAATTGGAATTTCGCATGCGTGTTTGCTATATGACGAAACAAGTTATATTTCCTTCGTGTTTTGCATTCGGATATTGTCTGAATAATTCGCCATCTTAAACCGACAAGCTTTGCATCGCACAAGGAGTTGTTGCTATTGCTGGCTATCTAGGCAAATAGGCTTGTAGATCAATTAAGATCATGATTCAATATTGCCGCTATCTAGGCAGATAGGCTTTGCTCGCCCAAGGGCGTCGTTACTATCGCTTCTATCTAGGCAGATAGGCTTTTAGATCGCTTAAGATCATATTTCAACATTGCTGCTATCTCGACAGATAGGCTTTGGATCGCATGGGATCGTATATTATTGCTGCTATCTAGGCAGATATGCTTTTGTCATAAGTAAGCAGACAAGTAAGTAAAACGATAGAGACAATCAAGATAATAAAATTCTTCTCATATGGGAGAATTCTTTTTATTAAAAGCACCCTCATATGGGAGGAACATGACTACAAATTCCTCATATGGGAGGAAACAACGCATGAGTCCATGGGAAGACTAGACATGAAATCCAACATATATTTGAAGTCAAACATAAAGAGATAGGCTAAGGATAATACTTTTTAATCTATCGCATATTGATCGGGCTTGAGGTTGTTACGGTCCCATGAAGTCTCTATATTGTGCAGTAACCGCTGTCAAAAACTTCTTTAACTTCAAACGGCCCTTCCCAGTTAGCTGCAAACTTTGGATGATCTGCTTCCCGCATGCAATGATCTGAATCTCGCAAAAACAAGTCACCAACCGCAAAGTACCGGTGTTAAACTGTTTTATTGTGCGCGCGAGCAATTCTCTCCTTATATCTCTTGTTAGCCCTCTTAGCTTGTTCGCGCTTCTCTTCCAACAAAATCAGGTCATGATCCCGTTGATTTTCATACAAGGCATGGAAGGATATCCTTGCAGAGTTGACCTTTACTTCTGCTGGTACGACTACTTCAGCTCCATAGCATAGAAGGAACGGGGAAACTCCTGTGGGGGTCCTTGGTGAAGTGTGATATGCCCACAAAGCCAAATTTAAAGAATTGGCCCACTTCTTGTAATCATCTGCGACCATCTTACTTAAAATCCTTAGCAGCGTCTTGTTGGTTGCTTCTGCTTGACCATTCCCTTTTGGATAGTAAGGAGTGGAACAGACTTGCCTTATGTTGTATTCTGCCAGTTTCGCAGCCACCTGGCGATTTACAAAAGGGGTGCCATTATCTGAGAGGATTGTGTTGATTCCGAACCGGTATATGATGTTTTCTTGAACAAGATTGACCACTGCGAGCGCATTTGCTGTTTTGAGCGGTACTGCCTCCACCCACTTGGTAAACAACTCGGTTGCAGTCAAGATGAACTGGTTCCCATTCGAGGCCGGTCGAATGGGGCCGATAAAATCTAGAGCCCAAGTATGAAATGGCCATGATTTTCCTAGTGCATGTTGATCTACAGCAGGAGAATGCACGAGGTTGCCCTTAAAATGACATTCCTGACATCTTTTTACCTTGGTGCGGCAATCTGCTTCCATCGTTGGCCAAAAATAACCAACTGTGAGGAGTTGTCTGCATATTTTTGCACCCCCTGATGCTCCACTTGGTGAGATAAATCCATCACCTCTTGTGCTTCTTGGCTATCTAGGCATCTAAGTAGATTACCCTCATGGCCCCTTCGCCAGAGTATGTTTTCCTGCACCACATATCGGGCCACTTTTCTTTTAAGTTTCTCGGCTTCCTTTCTTTGATCGGGCTCGATTCCTTCTGTCAGAAAGTCAAAGAGTGGCTTCCTCCAATCTGCGTCATCATCAAGCAGATTAATTTCTGAAGAGTCTTTGATTAATGTGCAGCTTTCACAATTTCCTTGAATGATTGCAGCAGCTGCGGACATATCTGGCCAATTAATCCCATATCTTTGGGCTTTTCGGCAAATCGACAGTTCACTTTCCCCGCAAGAGTGTTGATGAGTCTTTTCCAATAATGCCTGTCCCTTCTGCTGCGAGACTCACCGCATGAGTATTCCTCCCGGACCTTTGTAGTAAAGGGAGTTGTCGTGTATGCAGTACCCTTTAGTGGATGCCCAATTTTCTTTGCTTGTGC
This sequence comes from Linanthus parryae, assembly GCA_023055425.1. Lineage (NCBI taxonomy): Eukaryota > Viridiplantae > Streptophyta > Magnoliopsida > Ericales > Polemoniaceae > Linanthus > Linanthus parryae. The sequence continues at coordinate 48,997,226 of JALGPY010000003.1, read as the reverse complement.
CCTCAGCAATTGCACGCAGTATCGATTTTCTCCAATCTTCGTCGTCTATGGATTCATCCTCGCATGCCTCCTCTGTCAAGGCCGGTGTCGTTCGGACTTCGATTGAGATTCTCGCAGGGAATTTTTCCGTACTAACCTTAGATCCCAAAGTGGCTAAAGCATCGGCATGCCGATTATCAGTCCTAGGCGTGTGCTCGTACTTGACATCACAAAATTGATGTACCAGCTTTTTCACCAAGGTCCGATACGGTAATAGATTTACCTCCTTCAACCCATACTCGCCTGAAGCTTGTTTGACAATTAACTTAGAATCCCCCATAACCGTCAGATTGCTCACTTCCAGTGCCCTGGCCGCACGAAGTCCCGCGATGAGAGCCTCATACTCCGCTTCATTTTTGGTTACGGGGAAATCTAATTTGGTGGACATTTGGATGACTTCCCCATCTGGTTTAGTCAAAACAATTCCAATTCCGCCACCCTTCCTTGTGGATGATCCATCAAAGTAAAGCTTCCAATATGGCGACTCGACTGCATAAATTTCAGGCCCCTCTAGTTCCTCCTCGATCATGGGTTCATAGCTACTATCCGGGAACTGTGCCAAAAGGTCTGCCACTGCTTGCGATTTGATTGCTCGCGGTCGAATGCACGTAATATCATATTGCGAGATGGTCATGTACCATTTTGCCAACCTTCCACAAGGAGAAGTGTGACTCAAGAGATACCTTATGGGGTCGCTCTTTGTAACCACCACAACTTTGTGCGAGGCGAAATAATGCCTTAACTTTTCTATCACAAAGAATAAAGCAAGACAATGGCGTTCAATATATGTGTACCTTGACTCGACCGGCTGTACTATGCGAGAGATATAATAGATCGGCCTTTCTTGCCCTTCATATTCTTGAGCTAAAAGTGCCCCTATAGATTTCTTCGTCGACGTCAGGTACAACAAAAGCGGCGATCCAAGCTGTGGTGCAATCATTACCCTTGGTGATGTCAGCAGGTCTTTCAGCCTCCCAAATGCGGCTTCATGCTCCTCCGTCCAATTGTATACAGCATTCTTTTTGAGGAGATCGCCAAAGCAAAAAGTTATTCTGCAATTGCCGGAATGAATCTCCGCAGGTAAGATAATTTCCCTAGGAACGTCTTCAGAGTGCTCTGATTATGCGGCGCCTTCATGCTGGTGATAACCGATACTTTTGCGGGGTCATGCTCGATTCCTTGGCGATGTATTACGCATCCCAAAAACATTACCGAAGTTACTTCGAACGCGCATTTCATGGGTTTCATCTTCAGTTGGAAACTCCTGCATCTTTCGAACACTTTCCGCAGGTCCCCCAGATGGTCCACTTCTTCTTTGGACTTGAAAACCAGATCATCAACATATAATTCTACTTCCTGATGCATCATGTCATGAAATAGAGCCATCATTGCTCGCTGGTAAGTCGCGCCCGCATTTTTGAGTCCAAAGGGCATAACTGTATAGTTAAAGACCCCAACTGGTGTAATGAACGCAGTTTTTCGTGCATACTCGGGATCCATCTTGATCTGGTTATACCCACGGAAGTCATCCATGAAACTGAACATCTGGTGCCCCGCAGTAGAATCGATGAGCAAATCGATGTTGGGCAATGGGAAATCGTCCTTTGGGCAGAAACGATTGAGATCCCTGAAGTCTGCACAGATGCGAAGTTGCCCATTCTTCTTTACCACCGGCACGATGTTTTCCAACCACGTAGGATGATGATTCGGCTCAATAAACTTAGCAGTCAATAAATTGACAATTTCTTGCTTGATCTTCACATTTATTTCTGGCTTGAAACTCCTCGCACTTTGCTTCACCGGTTTAGATCCCGGGATAACATCCAATCTGTGCATAGTCACGCTTGTGTCCAGACCAGGCATCTCATCATACTCCCAAGAAAACACATCCTTATATTCAGTCAGTAATTGAAGCAACCTTGTTTCCTCATCGCTTGTGAGGTCTGCGCTCAGAAAAACAGGCCTCTTCTTCTCTTCGCTTGGGCTCAGGAACACTTCTTTCAGTTCCTACTTCTGGGGCCTAGGCTTGTCTTCCATGCACTTAGGTGCTTCTTTCAATTTATCCTCCAAAACTTCTAACTTCGGCTTGTCCACCTCGGGGCCTTGTTCAATTTGACTGATTTGCCCAGGGATATCCCCATGCTCAGATGGGGGTACCCCCGCGCACCTTCATATGCGGTAGCATTTCTTTCCGTTGGAGTAGAAGCTCTATATCTCCTTGCCCTCATGGTCATGTTTTACCACCCTTTTCAAAGTGTACACATTCTTTCTCTGGTAGGCGACTTGCGATGCCTCTTCGCGTGTGGACACCCTTTCCTTGTCATCCTCTCTCGTCACCATTACTCATGCTGGTGACTGGTCCTTGATTTCCTCCCATCGAGGCAAAGGAGTCGGATTAAATGGCCCTGACATTTGCTCATCCGCCATTTCAGTAAACCATACTGCTTCAGTGAGATGCGCTTCATTCAAATTAAAAGGATTTACCAAAGCTGGTATCTCTACCACTCTGCCATTCCAAATGGCCTTCATCACTTGGTGGGCTGTTGAGGGAACCACATCGAAGCGGTGAGTCCAGGCTCGCCCTATGATCATGTGATACGTGGTATTTGCATCAATGACATAGAACTTGGCCGAACACTTGATCTTTCCTATCTGGATACCCAGACGAATCCAACCTATCGTCATCCTGGAATCACTTCCAAATCCCATTAGTGGGGACAGGCGCCTGACAATCTTCTTCTCTGGGCTTCCTGCCAATTTTAGAGTATTGAGCGAAAACACATTGACGGCTGCTCCTCCATCGGCAAATGCCCTCTTGAATTCGACGTCGTTGATCACCATTGTTACATACAAGGGCTTCTAATGACTCGAATCCGTCTTTTTGTCACTTGTGGAGAAAGTCATAACCTATTCCGTAGAGCGAGACTCCCTCACAACTTTTCCATTGGAGACTACGATGTCTTCTTCGAAGTCTTCTGCTACCCTCAGAATCGCTTTTGTCATCTCTTTCCGGCATTTCTCCGAAAAGTTCATCTCATCAAAGAATTTTATGAACCCGTGCGACCCCTTCATCCTGTCAGCACGCTCATCCTCAGTGTCCACGCTGTAATCTTCCTCGTCATGGACTTCAGCAATGATGGGCAGACCATCTTCCGCAATATCTTCAAGGTCCATGATTGCAATCATGGCTACCTCTTTGTCTTTTGACTCTTGCTCCGCATGGGCCGGCAGCGGGTTGTTGCGCACGTCCTGCCTCTGATCACAAACAATCAACTCCCCTTCTTTCATTTTTCGACTCACAAGATGCCTAAGCTTCCTGCAGTCAGATGTGGGGTGCATAATCTTTCCGTGGCACTCACACCATTTCGGGTCCCTCATCATCTCCTTCGAGGGTATTCTTTCGAGTGGAGGCAGAACCCCGTCTTTACGCCATTGTTTGCATAAATCAATCACTTCCTCTAATGAACATGGTAGAGGCGGCGCATCTGAAGTTGCAACCCCAGGTTGCTTGTGTGGCGAAACTGTGTTGACCTCAGCTTCGCGTCCCATCTTGTAGTTAAACCTCCCAATCTTGAAAGTGGGTCCCCCTGGAGATCGTTCAGGGGCGTGCTTCTTCTTTTGCCTTTCCACTATAGGCTCTATGTTCTTTGTACAGTCAATCAACTCCGAAAAAATAGGAGTTTGTAAGTTGATTAGCATACCTTTGTACTCATCTCGCATGCCTTGCAGGCATATCTCCACGAGCCTGCCCTCGAGCACTTCATCTCTGCACTCTAGTGATTTAGCTCTGAACTTCTTGATGAAGATGACACCATCCTCATCGCGTTTCTGATACATACGGGAGAGATGTATCGTCGTAACCTTCTCCTCCATCTGGAAGAATTTTGTGTAGAAATTCTGAACCATGTCGTCCCACGTCTTGAGAGACCCGGCCTCCAAAGTTCTATACCATTTGTAGGCCACGTTCCCTAAAGATTTGGGGAACTCGCGCATCAGCAAATTGGGGTCAGCCCCATATGGTCCCATTACGTCGATAAAACGCATGACGTGCTCGTGAGCATTCCCATTAACATCTTCGAACTTGTCCCACTTAGGGGTCTTATACCCTGCGGGATTAGGCATCAGGTAGATCTCGCGCGGGATAGGTGGGGCATTGTCGACCTTCGGAATGATAGTGTCTGCAAAAGGTTGATTGGCCTATGCACCGCTGCAACGACGTCATACATTCTGGTGCACTTCCTCCCGCGGCAAGAGGAAGAGTTGTAGCCGGCGGAGAAAAATATGCCCCGGTTGGGCTAGGGGTGTAAGCCGCGTTGGTTAGCGGTGTCGGCGGAGGAAGCAAGGGATACTGTGAAGAGATATTAGAGGCAACAGTTGGTGGTTGGGGAATATGTGAGGTAAGGGACGGTATTTAGACCTTTTGTCCCTGGACAGAGGGCGGTTGCACCATTGCTGGTGGGGTTTGCAAATTTGGATTGGGTGGTATATGTATCACCTCTATCCCCTGGGTAGTAGAGATTCCTCCTCCCTGAGAGACAGCAGCTCCCGATGCCGAATTCGGGGCAAGAGTTCCCAAAATGGCCATTATCTGATCCATCTGTGCAGATTGAGCCTGGAGAGCCTTCGCTTGATTCTGGATGGTGGCATTCAAAGTCTCCAAGGTCGGAGTTCCACCAGTTGCCGCGGAATTGTGACGGGTCTCCTCTCCCGAGGTTGTCTCAGTCGAGGGAGATCGGTTGCTGACATCTTCGTCGCGAGACATGGCTGCTTGCAGTGGTAAGTTTCACGTCGGGTTCACAAATGTGTACGAGGGAATCCTTGGAGGAAGATTCAATGTACACCAAGAGCAGGGGATAAGAGGAACACAAGAAGAGTAGAGTTGTGTGTAGGGAGAGAGTAAGGCAATGGCAAATGTATGAGAGAGAGAGAGAGACAGAATTTTTGGCAGAGCTTCCGCGTAATTCATGTGGTTCGTCCTCTTTAAGGAAGAGTTAACGATCCTATATATAACGGAGAATATGACCATTGTAGTGGGTTAATGCGCCCATTAATGGCGGCTTAATTACATTAACCACAACGGCACGTTCGTCCGTATATATAGGGAACGTTACGCACTTCGTCCGCGTATACCGGAACCGTTATGAGGTTGACCGAGTTTATGGAGATCGTGCCATAAATTTCTCAAAGCAGTTACTAAAGGTCGCGCGCGGGCTTGGTTGTCGCTCACGCGCGACGTGACTTACTCTAGCCTCCAAACCACTAAGTCCCTACAAGTCCCGTGTCGGTATGCGAGGGCCCTGTCTCGCAGCCCCTACGTGGATCAGCGCAGGTGGTGATCCTGTGTGTGTGGAGCACAGCTAGGTGTGCAGGATGATCGCCACGTGGCTAAGATCTGTCTGTCTAAAAAGCACTGTCTACATCGCCATAGAACAAAATTTGTGCCATCAAGCTTGAAGGGTTGAAGATTATGTATGTTGGAGAGGAGATATAGGGGTGTATTTGAGGTACTAGTGGTGGTAGAGAGCATGATTAAGGCTCTGATACCATAAAAGACTCGTTAGGGTTCTTGAAGATGAACACAGAGAGAAGATGAAGAGAGAGGCGGAAGAGAAACCTCTAGATATTATTTACAACTCAATCGAAAAACTAATACAGAAGGAGAGTATTTATGTTGGAGGCTAAACTTGATTTAGCCTAATTTATATTTGAGGCCCACAAATATTAAATAATTAAGTCTTGAAGCACAATAATTATTATATTAGTTAGGGAGGCTAGTAGAATTATTAGCCTCATAAGTTAGTATGGTGGTAGAAAAATCTAGAACAATGTTGTAATGTGTATCACTAGAATAGTCCTACAAAATATCTATAGGATGTTTCTAGGTGGAAAGATTACTAGATGATGTAATCTAGAATCCTCCAAGACTCCCTATAAATATGGAGTTGTACTCTAGCATCAAGTAAGTCTTCCATCAAGTAAGTCCTAGTAAGTCTCTCCAATGAAGACTTCTATTAAGTCTTCTATGTGATGTACTAGTGTGTACCTAGTTGTTGTCCTCCACCACAATTTGTATCAAGAAAAATCAATAGAAGTTCTTCTTCACTCATTGTCCAACTCTCTAAGTGTTTCATACTTCCCTCTTCCACCAAACTAACCCACCAACACTTAGCCTACTAACCTCTTCCTTAAGCCAACAAAGTGGTATCATAGCTTCTTCCATCCAACAAAGTGGTATCAGAGCCAAGTCGATCGCAACATGGCGAATGTTTATGTCCAATTGCCTCGCCTCACCAAGGAGAACTATTTTACATGGGCATTGCGCATGAAGGCTATTCTAGGCGCACATGGTGCTTGGGATATTGTGGAGAAAGGATACGAAGAGCTTGAGGGAGACTTGAGTCCAACTCAAAGAGAGGGATTAGAAGAGGTACGTAAAAAAAGATAAAAAAGCTCTTGCCCTCATCCATTCTTCCTTAGATGACAACATGCTTGAGAAGATATTTTTTGCAACCACCTCCAAGAAAGCTTGGGAGATTCTCCAAAACTCTCAAACGGGTGGGGAGAGATTCAAGAAGTTGCAACTCCAAATTCTTAGAGGTGAGTTTGAATCTCTCCATATGTATGATTCGGAAACAATTTCGAATTATTTCTCTAGAGTTTTGGCTATCTCTAACCAAATGAAGAGATATGGAGATGAAAATTTGAATGATACTTACATTGTTGAGAAAATATTGCGCTATTTGTCTTGTGATTTTGAGCATGTTGTCGTAGCTATTGAAGAATGTAGAGATGTTACCAAGTTTTCGATTGATGAACTTATGGGCTTGCTACAAGCTCATGAGGAAAGAATGAAGAGGAGGAAACAAGAAGAGTCCATGGTGCTACAAAGCAACCTAAGTTGGAGAAGAAACTATGTCAATGAGGATCGGCTACGAGGACGTGGACATGGGAGAAATCAAGGGGGAGGAAGAGACACGAGAGGATTTTACAATCCACCTTATCAAGAAGAAATTGGCCAAAGTTCCCACTCACCAAGGGAAGGTGGAAGGCAAAGGTATGAAAAATCTCATGTGTTATGTCACAAATGTTATGATTTTGGGCATTACGCTTCCGAATGTAAGACTAAGACTAACTATGTGCAAGACAAAGTGGATTTTGTTGAAAGTTGTCAAGGGGAAGATCATATGTTGTTGATGGCTCACCAAGAGCATGTTGTTGAAGTTGAGGAGATTACAAAATCTCCAAGTGAATCATGGAAGAAACTTGACCCCATTGTGTCAAGTAAATATACGATCTTTCCCACCAACAAGGACGAGATTGAGGAGCACCAATACCAAGAAAACCTTAACTTAGAAGAGAAGGAAGGTAGCATCGAGAAGGAAGAGGTTGCGACGCATGAAGTACAACATGAGCGCGTCAAGGAAGACATAGAAGAAGAGGCGGCATTACATATTCAAGATGAAGAAGGCCATCAAGACGATGTAGGACACATAGTGAAGAAAGTTCAAGAAGATAGTCAACAAGATGTGCAACAAGAATTCAAGTCATTCCATGAGACGCACGGTGATGAAGTGAGAAGTCACTCTTTCCAATTTGAATTGGAGAATTCTACATTCGACACGGGGATGGATAAATATGAAGAAATTCTTTGATGCAAATGAGGGAGTTCGGGTGAATGAGAAGAAGTCACAAATGGAGACAAGACATCATAACCACTTCAAGACGTTGTCCAAGAAGGTCAAGAAGAAGTATCAAATCTCAAAGAAGAAGAGGTTTAAGATTCTCACATCTATGGAGATAGCTTTGAAGACCACCGCTATTGATGGAGATGGAGCGGACAACAAGCTTCAAATTTTACCCCTCAATTGTGAAAAGCTAAATCAAGTTTAAGAGGGGGTGTTGGAGGCTAAACTTGATTTAGCCTAATTTATATTTGAGGCCCACAAATATTAAATAATTAAGTCTTGAAGCACAATAATTATTATATTAGTTAGGGAGGCTAGTAGAATTATTAGCCTCATAAGTTAGTATGGTGGTAGAAAAATCTAGAACAATGTTGTAATGTGTATCACTAGAATAGTCCTACAAAATATCTATAGGATGTTTCTAGGTGGAAAGATTACTAGATGATGTAATCTAGAATCCTCCAAGACTCCCTATAAATATGGAGTTGTACTCTAGCATCAAGTAAGTCTTCCATCAAGTAAGTCCTAGTAAGTGTCCTAGTAAGTCTCTCCAATGAAGACTTCTATTAAGTCTTCTATGTGATGTACTAGTGTGTACCTAGTTGTTGTCCTCCACCACAATTTGTATCAAGAAAAATCAATAGAAGTTCTTCTTCACTCATTGTCCAACTCTCTAAGTGTTTCATACTTCCCTCTTCCACCAAACTAACCCACCAACACTTAGCCTACTAACCTCTTCCTTAAGCCAACAAAGTGGTATCAGAGCTTCTTCCATCCAACAATTTATACTACCAATCTAACGGCTGAATTGAGATGAGTACAATCCAACGGTAACAATAAAACGTTCATAAGGAAACAGGCTTTGACTAAGGTCCAACTGCAGAAGCTAAGATTGGGCTTATAATAGGCCTGTTACAATAAAATCACTGAAATAGACGAGGCCCAATGACTGAGAGGTACAATAGCTCTTTTACCCCTTATGTTGTGGCTGATGACAGCTTCAATCTCTTTGGAATCAGGAAAAGTAGCAATGTGGGGTGTATCTAGGGTGTTCTAATCTAGCTAGCAGACCCTCCAAGGTCTTTTTTTATTGTAAACCCCAGAGCCAGCTGAGTAGCTGGGACTATAGTAAACAATCCATTGCAATCAGAGCCAATATTATCAAAAGTTTCATGCTGTCATCCCGGTGTATACAATGCAATCTTTCCTTTTGCATGCCACAACCCTCAAAGAAATTAATAGTATTTGCAGACACTTATTGTGAAAAGGCTTACTCTGGGGAAATGCTGCATAACATAAAAATGAAAACTGTAGCTTAACAAAACTTGGGAGGTTTAGGACTAAAAAATGCTAAGTCCTTAAACATAGCCCTACTTGCAAACCTTTACTGGATACTTGATCAAGTCTAGTCCTAATTAAGAATTTTTAAATCTTATTAGATGAAATAGTAACATAAGGGTTTTAGATATAGATAGACAGAAAGAGAACGACTAGTTGTATAAATAAGGTTTGGCGGGAAAGTTTGTTAGATGTGCAGGTCTGCATGTGTGTTCATGTATAAGTGTGTGGAATCTCCAATTAGTTGTTAATGGGAACAATTATTTTGTTTCTATGCTTCTTGTTATGATCTGGACCTAGCTTAGAACGATGATAATAACGATGAAACAAGAACAGAAGTATTAACGTGGTTCACTAGTTATTAGCTAGTTACCTCCACGACCCAAAATCCCGATTTTATTAGAGAGAAACTCACCCGGTACAACCCGATAACGCACACGTACACTAAGAAAAACAGCACTAAACAACTACGATATTTAATACGCTCACCCCCGTGTGTACCCTCTGTGTGTGTTATGCATAACAAACCAAACACCTTCTTAAATAGTGCAGTTGGGCAGTGGATTTAATGCCAACCCACACCACCGGCCCAAATTCTTTCCAAATATGTTTTTGACTTTCCTTTGTTGCCTTTGGCCAACTTTGTTTCCTAATGAGTTGGCTTTTGACTTTTTCTTTGCTTGCCGCCCAATTAATTCAAGAAACCAGCAAATCTCCACATTGTCTTGAACCATCTCAGCAACCAGAACCAGATGTTTCTCTCCAATAATCAACCCGAAACATTTCGCAGCTGCATACGAAACCCTCACGTCACAAGTTGCTCCAACTTCGCCAAGTTCCTGCAACGAGTGCCCCCAACGATGCTCCAACTCCCGTCTAGTTCCTGCAATCAAAGCCTATCGATGCTCCAACTGCGGCCGAGTTCCTGCAATCGAAACCCATGTTTGTTGTTCCAACTCCCACTGAGCTCCTACAACAAATTCGTTTGTTGTTCCGACTCCCACCGAGTCCCTACAACAAATTCGTTTGTTGTTCCGACTCCCACCGAGTCCCTACAACAAACCCCCCCCCCCCCCAACATGATTCTCCAACTCCCACCGAATTCGTGCAACGTTTTGCGAAATTGCTCCAATTCCCACCGAATTCCTGCATTATCGCCCCCTTGCGCGCCTCATACGCGCCCCCTTGCACGTCTCACACGTGTCGTGTCCCTCGTCAGAGACTCCCCCATGCCAAATCCTCCTCCTCGTCAATAGCACGTATTCCATTCAATCATAACTGTATGCTTTAGCGCACTCAGATTGACGTCGTTCTTCAGGCTAATGGCCTCTATGAGAAACTGAACTCGCCTCATCCTCCGATGACTGTGCACTCTGATTCTGGTTCTACGATTCCAAATACAGCTTATGCGGTATGGATTCGTACTGATCGCCATCTCAAAACATGTCTTATTATTTCTTCCATATCTCCTGTTCTTCATCTTATCCTACATTTGGCAACCGCATTTGAGATCTGACAAACGCTTGGTCAACTATTTACCTCTCTATCTCGTTCGCACATACATCAGCTTAAGCTTCAGCGAAAAGGATCTAAGAGAATGAGTGAGTATCTTGACCATGTCAAACATCCTGTTGATCAAACTTCTTCAAGTTCAAGAGCATGTCACCGATGAGGACATGATTATGTATATCCTCAAGGGTGACCTCCGATATATGATACGGTGAAATCCAATGTGCACATGTGTGCTTCTACCTCTCGTCTCACTATGGATGAGTTATCTGCTTTTTTGCATTTTGAATATTTACATATTTCTAGGCCCAAATCAGCTAGTACTAATGTTGGAAGTTCATCTCTCTTTGAGGCTTTATGTTATCTGCATATCATGTGTATAACAATCAAGGTCGTGGAAATTCTATTCGGGGAGGATGTTTGATACGATAAATTGTAGGGTAAAAGACACTGACCACCCCTGAGTTTAGGGAAAATTCCACTCCGCTACCCTGGGTTTTGGATAAAGACACTCCGCACCCAAATAACGGAATATTCCGTGGACAGTTTGCACCCTTCTGTCATGTTCCGTTAGATAAGTGGTATATTGAATTTTTCGGACCATACTACCCCTGTACATTTTCTGAATTTTTTTTTGTCCATGTTTATCAACAAGAAGACCAGCCAAGAACATGAAAAACACCAAAACAATTCCAATAAATTAGAATACTCATTCAATAACACCAATCAAAGATCCACACAGTCCTTCTCACTCACACTGTCAAAGTAATTCTACAATCAAAACCACCATCAGCCTTAACCAACACCATCAACACCACCAGAAAAAAAAAAATGCAAGCTTAACATTGCAGTATGAAAAAAACAGATCTAGAATAATAATAAATTCAGACTTTTAACCATAAAATACAAAAACAGATATTGAATCTTTATACCCTTCGGTTTATCCACCAAAGGCTTTTCTTTAGGACTTTTGGTGTTGGAGTTTGATTTGGGTGATACTTCTGATTCCACCTGAGAAGGAGAAGCTTTCTTTGAACGAGTCGAAGGAGACTTTGCACTGGATAATGGGGTACTTTGTACATCCAATTTGTTAACTTCTGGTGAACTATCTTTCTTGGAACCAGAACCACTGGGAGACCCCTATGCAACTTCTTCTTCTTGCCTTATCTTCAATTCTCTCATCTCTCCTCCCACCAGATGCCTCAACAACTCATCTCCATCAGACCCATAACTAGACCTAGAAGTGGACTGATCAGAACTCTGCATTTCATAAACATTATCATATAGTTGTTCAATTGAGGGTTCCACCACACCATCAAAATAGCCTTTTTCAACAGATCTTGAATCAACACCATGTTAACAAAAAAAATAAAAAATAACAGATCCACAGAGGAAGAAGAAGGAGAGAGAGAGAGAGAGATTTACTTGGATTCGTCCTCCACCGGATCGGAAGAGCCTCGCCGCCGCGCCTTCAACCTGCTGATAAGAAGATCAGGAGCTCCACCCCTCTCCACGTCATCAACCTCTACGAGATTGCCGCCATCGTCTCCTTCATCTACCTCCTAGGGTTCTTCGTCGGCTTCGTCCAGTCCGTTATCAATCGGAAGAAGACGACGTCGCCGTCGCATCTCCTAAAGCTAAGGCGATTGCCGCCGTCGATCCACTCGTCCCGGTGTTTCAATCGGAAGAAGACGAGGAGGTGCCATGTGATTCATTTCCCAGGGACTGTGAGAGATTAGAGAGAAGTGAGAGAGAAAGAAGTGAGATTAGAGAGAAGTGGCGAGAATTTTTCATGTCTGTTACTTAAGGAGTGGTGGTGAGAGTTGAGAAAGTAGGGGGAAGAGATAGGAGAATTAGGGTTAGAAATGGGGGAAGGAGAGGGATTAAGATATATATAGGTTGTAATTTTATAATATTTCAGGGGTAAAATAGTCTTTTACCCACACAGTTAGTCAAACGTTACCCTCCATCCAAAAAAAAGGTGCGGAGTGTCTTTATCCAAAACCCAGGGTAGCGGAGTGGTATTTTTCCTAAACTCAGGGGTGGTCAGTGTCTTTTACCCTAAATTGTATCGATAAGTAAAATAAATACGAAAAACTGATAAAGTAAAAGGGATAGGCTGATTTCTTTTTTGATTGATAAACTGAGAGAGATTACACTGCTTAAATAAATAAACTAGGAACCCTAACCCTAACCTAACGGGCCTACTCTACGGACTGGATTAATTATTTAATAACATAATTAAATAACTAATCATTAATTAACTAATATCTAAACAAATATTACTGATATGGCTACCCGTATCAACTCCCCCACGCTTGAAGACCACCTTGCTCTGAAGGTGGATGTTGAAAAGTCCGCAATATTCTTGCCCGGATCAAATTGACGACGGAAGAATTTGAAAACCCAAATGTGGAGCCCAATTTTAGAAATTGTAGGCTGACCCAAAATTTTGTGGTAACCCAAACATGAATTAGGCGTAATTTCATAATCAAGCCCACGTGAAAAATTAAACGCATGTCCAGTAGTTGTCTTGGCCCAAAGCACAAAATGAGCCCAATTATTTGTTGGAGGCCAAATGTTGATAAACAAGTCCCGGCATGATGCCCTAAGCAGCGGCTGAGGAAGATGACCCTTACGCGTTGGTGGCGTTGGCGAATCTGGCGCGCGTGGAGGCGGAAAATTGCTAGTGGATGAGAATGGCGATGGAAATTAATAGAGTACCGGAACGAAACACGCTGGAACAGGCCGGATCGTGTCGATATTTCGCGCCGGTACGAATCAACAGCAGTTCTGTGCCGTTTTGCCTTTGAAACGGACCGTTCCAGCCCTTCCGGAACGGAACAGAATCAACAACTATGTCTCTCTCTTTCGGGCTGATAAACTTGCTCTTCGTGGGTCTAAAATTGGCCTAACTGGTCTACGGTCCACAACCGACGTTCTGGGTTGCTGTTGGGTTTGTAACCATGGACCAATTTATTTGGCGGGTGGGTTCCAGTCCGGGTCTGACCGATTTGGTTACGGGTCGGTTCCGGTACCCGACCCATTGACAGGTCTAGCCCAACCGGCCACCATAACAGCAAACAGCAAAGCGGCCACAGGGTTGGTGAGAACTGAGAAGTATCAGAATTCTTTTGTATCAGAATACGTCAGCTGTCGACGCCAATTCGGATGTGAAAATTGCTGGAGCCGTCATGGTGAGTCTCACTCCTCAATTGGATCTCTACTTCGCCTGTCCCATTGTCTCAGATCTATCTCATGCCACTACTGTTTTCACTCTGATCTGTGCGATGATTGCAGGAAAAGGAAGCCAAGAAGGAAGCATTTCGGAAGTACCTTGAATCCAGCGGCGTAGTTGATTTCTTGACCAAAGGTATCGCTTTCAGAGTCCGTTTCCTTACTTTGCCCAATTGGGTTTTCTCTTCCTCGTTCGAATTTAGTGTTTTACAGTGGTTAGTTAGCTCTTTCTATTGTGTTTGTTTATTGCTGCAGGTCTTGTTTCACTATATGAGCAAAATGACAAACCTTCTTCTGCTATCGAGTGAGTTCTTTCTATCTTCACAGTTTACCTTCTGGTATATAAATATGTCTAAATATCTGGTTGCTGTATGTATATATCTTGACAATTTATCATATTAGACTAAACAGTAAGGATTTGAATAATAACTCAACAATTGGGGAGAGTTTGAAAGATACATTGCAATTTTCCACCTTGCAGTTTCCCATTTGAGTGTTACATTGGCTGAGTTTATAGAAATCCGGAATCCTTGCAGATTGGATCAGGTTGATCCATTGATTGAAAATAATTCAAAATATGTTTTGATTATATTAGTATACTATGTATTGAGTATTAACATTACTCATCTCAGAATCTATTCTATAAAATAGAACGGTTGACTTTTTCTCAGCCGTTAGATTAAATTAACCCCAACCTTTGGATCTTACCCACTTATAGTTAGAATTCCTAAGAATTAGGAGATGGGAACAGTTACATTAATCTCTTGACAGTTACAATTGTAAATCAACAAACATTTGAACAAACATTTGCACGTTGCTCTAACTTTTAGGAGCTTCTCAACTAATCTAACCCCCTTACTTACAAGGAAATTTCAAATATAGTTTGTGTTCGCCCCCTTTTACTTTTGTAGTTTTTTTTTTAGAAGAACTTTTGTAGTTTTTTAGTATGTTGTCTTCAAATTTTTTTTTGTTAAAGTTCTTATTTTATTTCATGAACAGTTTAATTAACGTTTGTTCGTGTTTGTTTGGGATAGTGCCCTCGGGCACGGGTAATGCTCTAGTACTTATACAAGCTAACGTTTTCAATCAATTAAATTGTAGAAAATAATATAAGAATCATAATTATAAGTATAAAGAGATCAACGGAGAATATCAGATCCAGTGGATTGACAATTCTCAATCATAATCCGATGCAACCCTACGGATCGGACTCAATCTGATCCGTGAGACACTGATCGGACCGCATTGCAGATTGACGGATTTTTGTGTACCCCTAAACATGGGGTAACATTACTTGGTCAAGAAAATCTTTTTAGGGCTTAGTCTCCTTATCTTCTAACCGGGTTTGTTGGCAAGCTGATATTAGCCCACTGCAGCTTATGATTTCAGAAAACCTTATAATTTCTCTCTTCGCTAGTATCACATCATGGCTTTTCTAAAAAAAAAAAGTATCACATCATGGCCACATGCAGTTTGTTTGAACTGACGATTAATAAATATGTCATGAACAGAGTCATCGTGTTAGCTGATCTAATAATATTACTTATTGCTTTTTCTTTGACAGGTTTATCCAACAAAAGTTAGGCGGGCCAACTATATCGGAATATGAAAGGGTACAGGCTGAAAAGTCAGACATACAGAAAAGATATGACGAACTTCTGGTTGCCCACCAAGATAAGTGTCGAGAGGTAACCCCATGCGCACTTTATTATGTGGTTGTGTTATGTTAATAACAGAAAAGTTGAGTGCACAACTAGATGTAGATGAGACACAGTATCTTGACCTGCTGACTTTACCTGATGACATGACCGCTTAATATAATTTTCCCATTTTCTCTTTCGGACAAAAAGTCATATCGGCCCCTAAAGTTCCAAAGAGAGGGTAAAATGAAATGAATACAAGTGTAAATGTCTTATCACAAGCAGCTTTACATATCTTTCATGTTGACCTGTTGTAAGCTAATAGAGTGACAGTCTCATACTCTCATTTGCATCAGTCGAAGAGTATTGTAAGAGGAGCTACGTTACCCGGACTCGTCTAAATCGCCGCCGTACCCGTGTCGATACAATCAGACATAGGTGTGGGTATGGAATGTGTGGCGGGTGTGGCAGAATCTCACCGGACGCTTTGACTACGTTGACCTCTCAGTTCCGACAAAAACCCGGTCGCTATCTAACAATAGGTTTAGTTTTGGGCTTACTCAAAACATTCGGCTGGGCCACGGGTTAATTATATTTCAGCAGGCCTTCAAAAGAAGAATAATCCTTAGTACATAATTTCAATATAGTTCCTTGTAGTTTAGCTATATAACAGTTAAATACACAAAAACTTGCCTAAACAAATAGCAATTCTTTATTTTCTGCATTCTCATGTATGACAATTTATAAGTATATTAAGAAACAATTACTTTCAACCATATCCCCACACCCGTGTCTAGATGTTGGGTACTTTTTAGCCGAGTCCACGTATCCTATTTTTGAGCAAGTTTGCGAATCCGATCTATGGATCCATATCAGATCCGATACCCGCACCCGAGTACGTGTAACATAGAAGAGGAGAACGGGTCCAGGCTAGCAGCAGAGATAGATTCAATTGTGGAAATCAGTATTAAGTGGGATGTACGATAAGTAGATACTTCGGCATAGTTTCATTTGTGGCATTTCATAGCATTGGATGGGAAATAGGAATCTGGGCTGGATGGATCAGTGAATTGATGTCATCCATACCTTCTATTCAACAGGTACAGTCAAATATCTCAAAGCGTCCCTTTATGGGACTTTATCTACTCTCACCCTGCCTTTTGATCCGTAGGTACCAGGAATGCACTTTTTCTCAATCTTTGGCCTTACGGCACTAGTAATAATGAGAGCCAGTAAAAATCGTAAAATTTAGAAGCAGGCATGACTAGCCTTTTTCTCTTTATGCCGAGTGTATGCTGAATTTATTGGAAAGTTACAAAACGAGTACTAGATTTGGTGGATATGATTTTTTTTTTTAGAAATGATATGATTTTATCAGGTAGTATCATTTTGAAGCTTCTGAAAGTTTATTTAAAGCAGGAGCCTGTCTTTACTAAATGTCCCCAACCTGCAACAGTTGCTGTAGTTTCGCCTTGGACACCCATTTGAGTGAAAGCTTAATAAGTGGAGTATCAAGTAACATACTACTGTTAAATATTTTAACTGAACGGAGATCTGTTTAATTAATGTATAAGTTCAAAATACCAGTATGATAGTGTACAATTAATACCATTAGTGTATGCTATAGGATTAGCCCCTGATCGTTTGTCTCTCTTTTGAGGTTTAATCATTGAATATATATGTTTGTGAAATATAGCCTCAAGAAGGAGAGCTGAGAATAAAAGTCCAAGATCACCCATCAACAATCATGGCATTCGATCAAAAACCCTTCTTTTGGGTTTTGTCATTTTCTTCCTCTTTGACACCTCAGTCTCTGCCATTTCGGTTTCCGATGACCCTTCAAGAGTATATGAAATATTACCCAAATTCGGCTTCCCATTCAGCCTCTTGCTGTCACATCTTATTCCCTCTCCTACGGGGGAGACTTTGTCTTCAAACTCGACAACCTTCTACGTCCAGTTCAGTATCTTGGTTTATTACGGGAAACAGATCACAGGAAAGCTCAAATACGGTTCAATCACCAACCTCAATGGGATTCCGGTCAATAGCGTGGTGTTCCTTTGGTTCAATCAAAAGTGGAAGCTGCTAGTCAGCCTCCCAGTCGGGTCGGATGCTATCGAAACACTCTAGGACAGAGCAATAACATTGAAATGATATTTACAGAGAAATGAAAGCCTATGATGCTTTATGCTGCGCATACCCGGATATGGTAAAAAGTATTAACGTGGAGGAATGATGGGTGGTATGGAAAACATATATTATGTATATATGATGATGTTATAGTCTCCTGAAACTCTGGGGGTAATGTAATTTGAACTCTTGTTATCAAGTGCAATAAACTGTTTTTTTTGGTTTAAAGAAAAAGCAAAACTATCAAAGTTCCAGAGGGGAACATAACCCCCCGGACCATGAAAATCTGTACAGATCAATTCACCACTTCTGGATTGCAGATGAAGGCCATCTGGTTTAGGGGAGAGAGAGACGCGGCCACCACGAAGAGTATAGTTGTCAGAGTGGGCAAGCCTGTAATTTTAGTAACACAATCATGGGCTTAAAACATTTGATCGTCGATTTGACACGTCCCTAATAATTTAACCATACTCCATAATTTCTTAAGAAATTCGTCTACTTGACCAATGGTCAAGATTTGTACTCCACGAACATGTCCGTATTATTGTGAAACTGCCCAAGTGTTCTTTATTACTTCTCGTTGTGTCTTTTTATCATCTTTATCTTGTTTTGCAGCTTGAGGAACTGAAGAAATTACATGCTGCTGCATCCATTAATGCTGAGCACCCTCAAAGTGATGGAAGAAGTGTAGAAAATAGTGGTAAAAAAATCTAAAAATGTGTTCCTTTTATAGTTAATGAACTCCTGTAAATGTTGTGATATTGTCCTTTTTGTATATTTTGTTCGTTGGCCTATTAATGAAGACACAAGACATCATAGCATGTGTACAGAATTCAATGTTGGTAACCTTATCATTCACAATGTTGCTTCTGGTGTCTGTTTGGTTTGGTAGGAAGTAGTATGCATTGTATATGAAAATTCCACACGCCTTTCAGTAAAGACGACATGCCTGTTATACCATATGAATTGAAGATTGGAAGTGTTTAAATTGTGATTCTTGTGAAGTTGGAATTTCTTTGACCTCTTTGAAGGATAAACACATTAATTTATATCCATTGTTGACAGCCAGCGTAAAACTTTGCAACTAATAATGAACATGCTAAATGTCATCAGAAGCTATATATTTCTTAGTTCTCCGTTGTTAACAATGACATTGCTACTACTTGTTGTCTTGTATTTACTGCATTTATCAATATCTGATAAATTAGTTAAGAGGCTTTTAGGCTTTTACTGAATGGAGTGTGTGTATGTCGAAACCAGGTGCACACAGTTGATACTCGACAGGACGGTTAAAAGGAAGAAGCACTTTCCACCATAGTCCACTGTTCAACTAGAAGTATGGATCTCTTCCCTTTTGTCTTTTTCTGGTGATTTCTAATTTACATTGCTGTGCAGGAAAACCTAATTGTGTTTCAGTGAAATATCTATAAAGTTTAAACATTAATATAGAATGAACAACATGCTGATTCTACACGATAAGAGCACCAGTATCTTACATTCTATATGTACTTGCTTGAGAGTCAATGGATACGAATATGAGGAATTACAATGACAGACAGTAAGTAGGATGTTACCGAAACGAATTACTAAAGTTTCCCAACAAAATAAGTCAATGCAAGTGCGACACTTTTAACAGTTTCAATTAGCCACTTAGATAGCATTTTGTGCTGCTTGGGTCGATTGACAATTTGCTGCTTGATTCTTTGTCTAAGTTTGTACTTGTAGTCGTCACTTCCTTGCGACGCCGTGTAGGTTATTAGTATGATCTATCAGTTCCGTTGTAAACTCTGTTTCATCTTTGTTACCATTTTGCTTAACCTATAAAAGGAAGGACATAAAAGAATTATCACAGAACTAACTAGTTAACTGCAAGTCTGCAAGTCTGAGGGTGAGTATGGCGTCGAACGTGAAACATCCATATTCTGCAACAATTGGTTACCTGCCAGTTCTTATTTTATGGAAACAAAGTTGGAATCTTCTTCTACTGAAACTTGAAGTCTGTTTATTTAAAATTAGATCAACTATGAAAAAGTACGAGCTTGATATTAAAACTACCAGTACAGAGGTTCGCAACCATTGCTGGCGATTATCATCTATGGACCATTGTTCTGTCTACCTGCTACTGTGGCAGTCTAAATTACTCGTATATCGTGAGTTATCTTCCTTGAAGGCTTTTAATGTTTATCTTCCATGATAATTTGAGCTAGTGAATTCAAGCACAATGAACCCATCACCATGTTCTGCAAGGCAACTTCATCAAAAAAAAAAAAAAAAAAAGAAAAAAAATGTTCTGCAAAGCAACCACAATTTAAGAAAACTGAAACCTACCAAATAACAGGGTTCCAAAACCCTATGTCAGTAAAGCAGCAATATTTTTACTTTCCACTGAAGTTGGAAGATAATGTATCAAACCCATGAAAGAGCATCCCATAAACTATAATGACCAGTTGACTTTAGTAATATGAAACGTTATTAAGTGAGTTTGCCTACTCATATAACCTTGATATCCTCACCTTGTTGCGCTATGTTTGTCTTAAGTCTGTCGCCTTGAACTCAGATGAATTTTTTATGCTAAAGTAGGGATTTCACAGAATTTGCTTGCCGAATCTTGAACTTATATTGATTGTTCCATTGTTGACAGGTTTGATGAAGAGACCTAGACCAAGACTGGAGTTGTGTGTTGTTTGTTGGATTTGCATTGTAGAGAATTGTGTGCTACTACAATAGTAGCTCACCCAGTTTCAAATGAAGATTGTTGGTTAAAGCCATAATGGCGTGCCAAAAGTATATCACTGTTATTGTATTGTATTTTATTTACTCCTTAGTCGACTGAAGAAAATCAACATTGATAGAAGTTCTGATGTGGTTGTGTTTTTTTAGAGAAATTTACATTTCTTTGCGATTGTTGGCTGAATAATTATATGACAACATATTAATAGGATCTTCTTCCCCAAAAACTTTATTTTCAAACTTGATATTTTCCTTGTTAAATCACACAACACCTTAGTTCAACATTGGAGGTCTCTTCACCAAGGAATGCAGAAGTGGCGACGATTCAAGTACTCAATCGATGGCTTAGCTGCTACCAAGTTCGTTCTCTCTATCAAGGAATATTTGGAACTTTCGTACAGTCTTCTCAAGAGATGGACAACTCCCACAGGGAAATTTGAAGAACCTTTGCCCACTTAGGCTCTCCACACAGAGCTCTATACCATACTTTGCTTACGGATGGTGCATTACATACCATTTGCTTACCCTTAACTTCCCAACTGATTGGACAAAATGTTGTCCTGCAGTTGCATGATCTCCCTACTAAGGGCATCTTTTCAGGATGAGGCCACCTCATCCAATCCAGGCAACCCTAGAGCTTCTGCAGTCTCATTTCGAGGACAATCCTAGCAAAACCAGCCCGGGAAGAAGCTTGTTATTGCCCCTAGCCTCGAGCTCCACTCTTCCCCCCTTTGTACAATTGTTGTGTTAATTTTTTTCCCTGGTTGTTATTTTCTTTTTGACGGTGTATGTCCACCAAACATCTTTGTATATGAATTTGTTATTACGTGATTAATGATAAACTCATATAATTTCATCTGATTTAAGCTCATCCAAATACACCCTATGTATGTGAACAAGTCAGGTGTGACGCCTAAATTGGGGCTGGAAGGATAAACTCTTGTTGTAATTATATTGGTAAAAGATATTTCACCTCTTAAGTTTGATGAAAAGACAATTTTACCCTTTCTAGTTTGGGAAATGTTACTTTCACAACTTCAGTGTGCCCAATTTCAGGACATCCCTTTAGTGTGTCAAATTTTTGGGCACCTGCACTCCATAATTGTGAACACTTTGCACTCTATAATTGTAGTCTTGGGATGTGGTCTTGGGAAAATTTTCCTTTTTAGAGTATATAATGACACAATAAAGGGGTACAACCGTACAAGTGTCCTAGAGTTTGGCACAAAAAGGGTAAAGTTTTCTTTTTCCAAACAAAATGGGATAAAACAGTTTTGTGCCAAACTAGAGGCCTACTTATATTAACCCAAAACGAATCCTCCGAAGACTGAAGCAAACATGAGCAAGGAAGCAGAGTACCATTCCAAGGATTTCGACTGGGAACAACTCAGGCAAGAGATTGAAAGTGAACCCTCTCTGAGATATCACTTGCTGAAACCAGACGAAGAAAACAGCTCTATCAATACCTCGTCTTGTCAATCTGGGCCACCTCACTCACAAGAATCAGAGTCATGGAACCAGTTCCACGCTCGTCACTCCACCGGAAAGTTTTTCAAGGTTAATGCCTCTCCCTCTCTCTACTCACTGATAGAATTGTTTATGCATACACGGAACACTTTGCTTCGTGGGAATTTCATCACTGTGTGGTCTTTGATTTGAATTTTATGCCCTAGCTTTCGCTGATAGCTCCAGTACTATAAAAGTTGGATTGTTTTTTTTCAATACATGTTTAATTGTTTTGGTCGTTTGTCAAACCCTAGTTGAATTCTTTAATACATTTACTTGAGCTTGGTTCCTGTTAATGCAAGAAAAATGAAAAAGAAGGTACATGTGATGTAGCCTTTAGCCCAAATGCATCAAGTTCGTTTTATTTCTATAATATTTTGATGGTGGTCAAAGTTGTCTCAAGTAAGTAGTTTGCTCATGTTGGCCTTCTGCATTGGGTAAATGGGTTCAGCTTGGCTATGCTTGATTATGATCACGAAGTTTGGTTAGAAATTTGGATATCGAATCAATGAAAATGAACAACACGGTCAGTCCCAATGACTAAACTGTGCAAGTAATAGCTGCAGAATTGTACTCTAGACCCCATCAAAGTGGATAGGGCACAATCACTCACAGATCTGAAATAAAAGAATAAAGCTTGTAGTGATGTTCTCAAATCTTGGTTTTTGATGTTCCGTGACATTCAGAAACCTCTAAAATATATGCTCATGATCTTCAATCAAGAGGCGGATCTATTCTTACTGTCTCGGACATGAGCTCTAGAGGGTGTGCGAGGCCGAAGATCACATAATTGCATCAAAAACCTATTCCATGATGTATGAACAAGAATGTTGTCCCTCTCTTGGCAAAATAAGTTTATTTATAGGCATCATTATACCGCAACTTTTAAGTCTAATTGACCTCCCCATACCAATTATATTTAGATTTTTTCCTACAAACAGTTACTTTTTCGTTGTTGGCTTGTTCAAGGAAGTTAGAGAAGACAATTTGAGGACTCGCAGGAACTATGAAACAAGATATGATGAACTTGGGTTAACTCTTCGATTTGATGTTTTGACTTTTAACTCTATGAATGCTCCATTATAATAAGAGAGTTCAACTCGCGTTGTGGGTTTGTAGCATTTTGAACTTTGAGTCTCATTTATCTTCTACGATTTCACCCTCCAAATCTAAATCAATTGTCTCTAAAGGTCATAATTAAATAAGCCAACATATAGTTTGGAACTTCTCTAAGTTCGTCTCATACCTCGAGGGCTTGTTTATTTTCTCTCTTGGCCACATGGTTGGACTTATTGTGAGGCAGAGTAAGTTAGCCTGGTGTTTGGTGCAAAAAATGGACTACGAATTGCTAAGCCCGGGCCCACTACCAAGCCCCCGAAGTAGGGCTATGAATACCTAGTAGGAGCAAGTATTAACAAGCCTGAGTAACTTAATGACAACATTATCCCTGCTTTGGTTGTTTGGTTTGCTAAATTGGAATATTTTTTAATTTGTCAATGGCAAATTGGTCATTTTAGGGTTTAGTCATCCTCCAATCCTGTCACCAATCAAACAAAACACTATCTTATATCTTATCCTGCACTATTAGTCCCAGCACTATCCATCCCGCCATTGGGGATCCCATCACTGTGAATCCGATATTCATAAGCCGAAAAACAAACAAGGTTCCCTCTGGAGTTCTCTGGTACGATCTAATCAATTTCATCATTGCTACATGCTTGAGGAGGGGCGACATCCAGCAAAGATAGGTAGAAAGTAGAAATTTTATGGATTCTTATTTCCTAGTATGTGGTTATGTGGATCATTTGGATTATGAAATTGCAGGATTTTGAAAATGATGGTCATTACCCCATCTCAATGGCTTAACTATAAAGATGTGGTACCAATGATGATTTTGGAAGTGAAGGACTATTCGGCTTATGACATATCAATGCGCAGTTTCTTAGGCTTATTGTTGCAAGTTGTATGGTTGATTGTTTACTATGGGGGACAGACATTATCGTACTCCCTCCGCTGCTTTATGTGTCCTGCTTTTTTAACCAAGGTTACAAAGCATTTTGAGGAGGTTATTTGATTATACAAACAATGCAAGAATGAGTGGATATTTTTGTAATGTTGTAGAGCTACAATCACTCTACAATATTATATTTTTTTTATAAGTTCTAGCATGGTTTGGCTAGTCAATAACCTCCTTAGACACATAAAAGCAGTCGGAGGGAGTCTTTGGTTATGACATTTCAATCCATAGTAAATAGGCAGCATTCCTCATTGATGCTGTTAATGACAAACTTTACCGACCATATAAACGGAGTAAAGAATCCAGTGAAAGAACTAATATACTGAGGAAAAAGAGTTATAGGGAGGGTAAATTGGTAAAATTTGGCTATCGCACGTTCTTAACAAGATATTTTACATGGTTAATTTGAAAGTAGGAGAAAAGGTTTCTATGCTGTTAAAGTCTTGAATTATTTCTTAATAATTTAATGACTCAACGCTTTGAAAGGTTTATTTGAAAAGTGTGTCACATTCAAATAGCTTAATTCACTTCATACTCGTCTTATAATGTTGGGTTTGATTCCTCTCATCTCTATTTGCATTCCTCTATTTATTTTCGATATAGTTGTTTCTATATTCTACAAAGGTTAGATTGGGCACTTCTAGTCATATCAAGAAAATTCTCTAGTATTCCTAGTGTAGCGTCTAGTGTGTATACAGTACATGCCGCTACAAGTTCCTGGTCTGGTTCCAGACTTCCTGACAGGCATGCACCATCAGTGGTGGAACCAGGAAGAGGGGAGCACAATTTAGAAATGTTCGAGTATATATTCCCACTAAGCTAATAAATTATGATACTCATCTAAAGAAAACAAGATACTCAAAAAGATAATGCCAGGCGGGAGGAGATTTCAATTATTAGAAAGTTGTTTATTATTTCTAGGAGCACAATCTTAAAATAGCAGCTAAAAAGGGCAAGGTATTTGCAGTTAGGGGGCATACATATTGACACGGGCTACTTTGTAGGGGGCACAATTTAAAATATCACCCAAGATGGGGAGGTATTTGCATTTATGGGAAGCTTTGGGTGGGTGGGTGGGTGGGGGGGGGGGGGGGGGTTGGAAGTGACCCCCTTGCCCCCAAGAGGCTCCGTCCCTGTGCACCATAGTGTATGATGTAATCCTGTTCAATTCCTGAACTTGAGTCTCCTCTAGATCAAGTTGACTTAATCTTTCTAATACAAAAATCTAGTTTTCCTTCAAATTCATTTTGTCATGAGCATGTATAGTCTGTGTGAGCAGATTTGATATTTAAACGCTATTGTTAATTTTGTTTCTCTCCTTCGTGAATGCATCTCTATGGTTCTCATATATGTTTGTAACCTCCATTTATTTTCCGCTTGTCTGCTACTTATATAAAGAAAGAAGTTTTTGGCACTTGCAATCATGAAATTTTATCAATCATTGCAGGAGAGACGATATTTATTGAAGGAATTTCCTGAACTATTGTCTTGTGATGAACATTCCAAGGTTTTGGAGATTGGTTGTGGTAATGGCAGTACCATCTTGCCGATATTACGGTAATTTCTGCTAGTTCTTATGTTCAAGCTAAACTCCCTATTAGTCAGTCGTGAATTTACTATCAAGACAGTGCATTGCTGAACATACTCTCGAATTATTACCTTGGAACTATGGCAATGAACCATATAAATCATCGTATTTTTTCGAAAACTTATTAGCAAAAAATTGAAATATAAGTTCAGGAAGCTCCATCTATAAGCAACTTCAAGTAGAACTCTCCAATAGAAGACCTTATTAAATGTGTAGTTTTACTTACCCCCTTGTTCCTAGTGTTGTTTTCCAACTTGAGTCCTCGGTATCTTTCTTCAGCTTAGTTCGTTTTCATTTCATACTTTAATCCTGATGAAAACTGCTGGGAAATTGAGGCAGTCCAAATGACTGTGCTTACGAAGTCCAATTTTTTAGGATGCAACTTTCATGCAGCACCCTATGATTTGCTCTGGTATTAGTTGATTTGAATAAATTTGTAAATAAGGAAGTGACAGCTTTGAAAATATGGATACAGATACTGATAAGCGGTTGTTTGATTTGCTCTTTGTAGTTTCTGAAATTCCTATGATATTACGTAATTCAGTTACGTTCTGATTCCAGGGTTCTAAATGGTTTTTACAATGTTCGCCCAGACTTTTTCTAACATTCTGATTTTAGGGGAAAAGAGACGATCGTTGTATATGCTTGCGATTGTAGCATTGAAGCTCTTAAAAGGGCTGAAGAAATAATAGGCGCAGCTAATTTGGTCTCGGTAAAGCACCGCTTTCATCCATTCGCTTGTGATTTTTCTATCAGTGATTTTCCAAAGTGGTTGTTCTGCGACAATTGCAGGGATGTAAATCAAAACAAGCTGGATATTCAGATCTCAGGTTGTTATACAATTCAGTGTTATTCAGGTTGCTTAAGTTTTGTACAATTTATTATGTCGAAAGCAATCACTTATTTGCTGCTGTTCAGATTTCAAAGATGAGAAGTGGGATGGCTTAAATGGCTTGCCTCTTCTGAAGGAGTCTGAATGTTGCCTTGGTGGGGTGGAATTCATTACCTTGGTACGTGGCTAATCTTCATGAAGTGGATGGGTAGATTGCTTTTAATACAAGCTCTTCGATCAGCTTGCATTTTGTTGGATTTTAGTTTCTTGCTTCTGTGTGCGCGTATGAATGAGGTCATCTGTTACTGCAACATCTGATAGTGGACCTATCTGAACTTTAGTCTAGCTGCTAGGTTTGATTTAGAAGTGCAAAGTTGGGAGACTCGCAAATCCAGTGATTTCTGGAATTTCGCTGTGAACATTACCACTTAATGAACGCAAATCTAAATATCTGAAACCCGTTATTACTTCTGAAACAGTGTCGTGTTCTGAATTTCGATCATTGTGTGCGAGACTAAAAAGTGAGGTAGATAAAAACTAAGATTTCAACTGAAGACCCACTAGATATGCAAAAGAGGTCTTAATCACATGACGTTTTCTTGATAGGTGATCTTATTTTATTATTTTGCTTCTGTCAGATATTCACGCTATCAGCAGTACCCCTCCGCAGGATGCCAAAAGCAATTGCAGCTTGTTTTTCGGTGTTAAAACCCGGAGGTCAAGTTCTATTCAGGGATTATGGTAAATTCTCAATAGAAGATATAATATGTGGAATAAAAATTTCATGCATATGTCTGCACAGTTGACAGTTCCACATAGCGTGGTTGTTTGAAAGGAAAATGTTGCATTTGAAACTTCATGTCGAGTTTGGAGAACAGGAAACCTCTTTTTTTTGTTTTTTGTTTTTTGTTTGTTGGTTTTTTTTTTTTTAATCATGATTCGAATTTCCACCAAGCTAAATTCCTGTTCTTCTTTTGTTTCTGTCTCAAAACTTCTAGTTTGTATTGGGACCTGACTCTATGAGTAAGAGTAATTTGCATAAATGATATTAAAACCAAAGTTGAACGTTTGAATTGAAATCGTTTGGTTGCAATGTTAACTCCTGTTTGATAGGCCATCGGTGATCACCCGTGATCGTCAGTGGCGGTCAGGGGTGATGAGGTCCGATTGCTCATCAGTCTGAGCTAAAAATATTTGATATACTTTAGAGTGCTAAAAGCAACAACAATCTTATGAACTCAGACCATATTAGCTGAGTGAACTTCACTTTTAGCACTTTATCTTCAAGGAGTGTATTTTGTGATATACATCCCATGTATTATTACTCATCAGTCTGAACTTTAAAAGCAACGATAATCTTATGAACTCAGGCCTTTACGATATGACGATGCTCCGATTTGAACCAGACAAGAAAGTAGGATTCAGAGAGTACGTGCGACCAGATGGGACTCGATCTTACTTCTTTTCTTTGGATATTGTGAGGAATCTCTTTGAGCAGGCAGGCTTCACGGAGGTACCACTAATCTGCATCATCTTCGCATCATCTACATGCTTTATGTCATCTGTTATGCCATGTTTGCTGCGAAACAAACACATCTTCTATCGTATGTCCCGTTGATACCATGTAGCTTACCGTTACAGAAGAATGCTTCTTCTCACAGATTGCAACTGTGTACTTGCTGGTTCATGTAAACTGATAGTATTTAATATTACCTTGTGGGCTTTTCAGATTGAGCTTGAATATTGCTGTATCAAGTCGGTCAACCGTCGCAATGGCAAGATCATGAAGAGGGTATGGGTTCACGGGAAGTTTCAGAAGCCGGGGTGAAGCTGATTTTGGAAGTGTTATTTGTACAACAAAGCAATCCTGTTCTTCTCTAAACAAGTAGACGGTATCTCCCATCTGAATGACTTTAGCAAAAAGAAATAGTTGTTGATAGAATAGGGTTTGGTTTGGGTCGTCTATGACGAAATTTCTCCGTTTTTGCAGCAATCTTTCCCGTGTTTGATTTCTGGAAAATAAGTTGATGAAATCTATATATATAATAGCAGATTGAACGTTTGCAAAAACTTCCATATCTGACACCCTTATCTCTTCTCACTTTCTAAAAATGAATTCATCATCTAAAAAAACGGTTGCTTCATGAATTCAATACAAAACAGCAGCATCAAATTTTTTTTTTTTTTAAAGCAGCATATCAAGATTTTTTTTTTTGAGGAAATCAAGATTTTTGTTAGAAGACAGCTGCATCAAGATTTGAATATGGATAACATTTGAATACAAATATTTTAACAAAAAAATCTGTTTTGTTTTGTTTCTTTTTTTGCAAAAAAGAAAAAGATAATGTCAGATTCAAAATTAAAAAAACGTCTGTGTCATCAATTCAAAAAAAACAGCAGCATTTAGATTTTTTTTGGCAAACTTTTTTTGCAGCATTTAGATTTGAATTGGAATAATATTCGAATAAATACATTTGTTAACAAAATAATCTGTTTTTTACTAGATAATGTCAGATTTGAATAAATATAGTTTTTAACAAAATATTGTTTAAAAAATATATTTGAGATTACGATAAGATAACAATTTACTTTTTCAAACTCTTACAGGAAATCATCTCCTGATCAGTCTATTAAACAATCAAAATCCTGTATTATGAGGTCATATCCTTATTTAAAATTTAAATTTTCTATAGTTAAGTATATTCTTATCCCTCACTCTTACTAATACAGTATATATGTAAGACACTACTCACTCCATACTAATTACCGGTAAAGCTACTCCTTTGGGGCTCATCGTTCTGTCATTTGTCTTCTATATTTGCATATCTTATTTTCGGATACTAATCAGCATTTGTTCTTTCCGTTCTCTTCCGTTACACGAGTTTGTATAACTCCTTCTTTGTGCAGGTCAATTTTAATCAGCATTAGTTTCCGTTCTCTTCCATAACATGAGAGTTTTTATAACTCCTCCTTTGTGCAGATCAATTTGATCAATGCATATCAAAGGTGCCAGCATCACTTTTATGATGACGGATAATCAGGCAAATTGTTGGTTAGTAAGACAACAATTTAACACAAATAACATAGGATAATATCATTGTAAATTCTTTTTTATTTTCTCTTACAGGTTATAACATGCGGAGCTCCAAACATCAAAAGAAGATGATGCCAAGAAAAAGTTATTATTCCAAGGAAATGTCAAGTAATTGTTAATCATTTTTTTCTTTTTTAATAACAGTTAATCATTTTTCTTCAGGTATGAGTTATTATTCCAAGGAAAAAAATATTTTTCCCAAAGTCTCATTTGAACGACTTATATTTTTTTCTTCCTTTCTAGCATATGAAGCACACTTTTTCCTATCAATATAGGGAACTGTCTACTTCAACAAAGTATATATATGGTGATTTTACATCATATTTGATGTTTATAAATTTATGTCCCTCATTCATTTTTGCTTTTTGTTTACCTTTTTTCTTTTATGGGGTATTTACCTCCATTTTTGTAGACATTCGATGCCCACTCCGAATTCCGTCTCCCCACTTCATACTTGGGTAAAAATGAATATATTTCGAATGAAGTATAATTTTTCACTTGGTTTTCTCATTTTTGTAGGAAACTGTTGCAGTTTAAATATCTCGCCCGCTGTACTAGAAACTTATTGGTAGTTGTAAATATCAAATTCACTGGTGAAAAGAAAATGTGTTTACTTTTTTGTTGCTTGCTTGCAGCTCATGCCCCGATAAATTGGGCTACACTAGGAGATGAAAGTTCTAACGTAGTAAAAGTAGAATTGTTTGATTTGGTGTTTAGACTTCCAAATAATGTAACAACCTTCTGGTGTTTAAGATAATTTTTGTTGTTCATTTGAATCAAAGTAGTCTTTACATATTGATTTTCATTCCAAAGATATCTTCGAGTAAAGATCTGAGTGGCATATATACTAACCAAATTCAAGTTTCGACATATTAGAGGCATCGCAATCCTTTCAGAACTCTGATGGTATTAAGTATGAGTTTTCAAACATTAAAGCCTGACTTATATACAATTCTTATATGTAAGTCAGTCGACATGTCACAATAGACATGACTATGCTTTTGTGAAATTATGGAGGATGAATCAAAATCTTTCTGAGTAAAATTGGAGGATGAATCAATATCTTCGATATTTTATTTATGTATTATTTTATCTTAATTTTTTATTGATCTTTTGAATTAACCCGCTCTCATGTTGATAAGCGATTTATCATCTCTTATGATAGCTTCAAAAATGAGAAGATCGTCTACCTCAAAAAAGTTAGATGATCGTAAGTATATTTGAAAACTTGGCCTT
Organism: Linanthus parryae; assembly: GCA_023055425.1. NCBI lineage: Eukaryota > Viridiplantae > Streptophyta > Magnoliopsida > Ericales > Polemoniaceae > Linanthus > Linanthus parryae. The sequence continues at coordinate 48,966,645 of JALGPY010000003.1, read as the reverse complement.
CTCAAAATCAAACTAATATTAAATAAAATTTCTGACAGTAAGAACTTTCGTAGTCTTACCATAGAAAATATTAGTTGGTTAGATTATATTTCATTTCAAGGTGATATGAATAATGTTTAGGGCTCAAGTGTATCCCTGACTAGATAAAACATTTTTTAGAGAACTACTAGACAAAACATTAGTTAAGAGGAATTTACCCCAATCTCCATAAATAATTCAAATTCCTTTCAACATTTCTAAATTCTAATGAAATAATCTATCCGGTAATGAGAGCAAGGTTCAACTAAGCTTTCAGTGTAAATTAACAAGTAAATACTTTTTTAGGAAAGAAAAATAGAAGTAATTTTTTATGTTGCTTTTACGATGTGATCCACATTCTCATTTCTAATTAATAAAAAGAAGAGTGACAAGATTAATCCCTCTTAAGTCTAAACTCTCAACCTGTGAAGACTTGGTACTAACAATGACATTGTCACAAGTAAAAATACTGATATTGCGGTGGCTGTAAAAATAATTATCACATGAGAAAATTAGAAGTCCAATTAAATTATTGCTCTACAAACTCTGAACAATCGAATCAATGACTATAAGTTAAGCAAAGAACACACTTCTGATCTTAAATCAACAAATGTTCTAAATGCCAAATATTTCAACATTTCAAAAATTATAATACATAAGTTTTGTTCACAGGTAATGCTTTTTTTATCTTTCTTCGAAAAATAATTTCTGCAAATTTTTATTATACCGTGCATTGCACGGACATTTTAAGGGATATGCGGCGCGATAAATAAGACCCATGAGAACGTCATACAACGGCAAAATAATACAGGGGATCTTACAATACATTACACATGCGGCTATTGCTTACGAATTTGTATAAGACAGTGTAATTTGTTTCCCCATTTTCATTGCTTACAAACTTTTGCCTTTAAATTTTATTTTTCATCTTAAGTAATACGAAGAGGTACTCATATTTTTAGACAGTTTAGACTAACCAAAAAGTTAGAGAAAACATTTTGTATTTTGTGTGAACAACGTCGTCTCTCAACCGACAGCCAAAATCTATTGTCGGTTTCACCTCACCCAATATAGTTATTTTCCAGACACAAGCGTCGAATTTGATCCTTATAATTCATTCTTAAGGAACAAACCCTCTAACAATTATTTTCTTAATCGTGGAGAACATTGATATTAGAAAATAACAAACATATTATTTTAATGAATCTAAATTTTCATTCGACATTAGTTGAAACTAGCAAACCGCCCAAAAACACTTCTACTCATTTCAATATGAGAAATGATATTCTCCTTCTGCATGCCAAACTGACAGTTTCTCCATCAGGGTGCCAAACTTCAGGACAACTACACTATGTAACTATGATGTCGTTAGTCTTAGGTAGGAGTCTTTCAGCAATAGTAGTTTTTGGGATATATATGACATGATCTGTTCACTTATTAGAATGTGGAATGATTTAAGCGTCTTGAAGTTTAACATATTGAAGACAAAGACTCGACAGAAAGGAACTCTAACTCCTCAATCGCGGTGTCAAAGTTTCCTCTCCCAAGTTAGAAGGGATGAAAATGTATATATCTAATATGAGGGTGTTGGAGTGTCTTTTATCTACATTTAAGTTGAATCTTTGATTTTTTACTATAGGCTTTTTCTTATTAATTTCAATATTATTTTTAATTTAATTTAATTTTATCCGTGTAATGCACTCATAACTTTAATTAATTAATAATTATTGTTTTATACTCGTAGCTAAATGTTTGTTTGCCTCACGATTTTGCAAGTCATGCAAGACCTAATCTTTTCGAAATGCTTGAGGATGTATCACAAAATATTATCTTAACTGCTTATGCTGTTAAAGTCCGGAGTTTTGCAGGTAACATTTATTTTCTATGAACCTAATTAATTTTATTTTTTCATGAATTATTATTTTTAAATTACTTTGTTCTTCATGTACGTCTCTTTCTTCTTCGGGAAACAGTAAATTCTACATTAATGTTCCTGATTCTGTAGCAAAAAACATCCGAACATGGTGAGCATATTTGTTATGTCAATTAACTAGCAAAATTTATCTTTCAAATTTACTCTCTTCAAATTATGTCAATTACTTACAGGTATGAAGGAGATTGTTGCATGCAACAAGTGGTGAACTTGAACGGCACGAGCAGACTAGGGGCGCATACTTTAGTTGCTGTCTCCAATGCAAATAGAATTACCATTACTCAATTTCGTGCGTCAACGGAGGTATAATCTTAATACTTAATTTATATTCTATCAAATGTTGTCTTCCAAAAATGTGACCCTAAGAAAAACTTAATTATTTAATGCAGATTAAAGGTGTCTGTATAGTTGCTTATGTTAAAAATGTAGACCAAACAATCATTTGGTTTATCGCATGTAACGTTTGTGGAACAAAAATCTCAAGAGAAGATGGTGATTTCATGTGTCAAATGCAACAATAAAGTAGCCGAGCCTGTGCCACGGTATGTGAGATGAAATAACCCGACTTGAGTTCATATCCATTATCAACATTTATAGATTCATTTTCTCCTTTACTTCATGTCAGATATAGAATGAAGATGACGGTGAATGATTCTAGCGGGGTCTATGGATGTGTTGTTAAATGACAAACAATCTGAATTTATTTTGAGGTGTTCAGCGTTACAGCTTAGGCAGCTAATGCAAGAGGTATTACTTTAGTCTATTTCTCTGGCAGAGTCTTGCATCAACTCCTTTGAAAGATTTCCTTGGGTTTGTGAAGGGCAATGCATATGTGTTTGTTCTTGAAACACCAAAGAATGATGAGCTGATGTCAGTTGCGCCTTACATGTTTATTGGTCGGCTGAATGTCTACACAGGTAAATAAATTACAGTTAGTGTATATATTACAATTGTATTTTGCGTAATTTAACAACTTATATTTGTTACAGGCAAATGATGAATAAAGAAGCTAACAATTTACAAGTTTTGACAACGGGTGGCCAATAGTAGCACTACAAGCAACACCTCCTTCATCTCTAATAAAAAAATTGGTCGACAATTTTCTTGAACTGATATTTAAGATTTTTTCTGTTCATATTTTATTTTTCATGACTGCGTACTTATAATTTAGGACATTATTGTGCTTTTAAAAGCATTTTTCGATTAGTCTCTCCAGTAGTCTATTGTTATAGTTGCAAATATGTTTATTTAGTCATGTACTTTATGCAAGATTTATCATACTTCATGCACGATAACTCATATCACTACATGTATGATAACTCATAAAGTGATTGCCACTTAACTCATGTCTTATTTCTTTCGTATAAATTTTTCCGTGCGATGCACGGATGGTTTGCTAGTGGAATGTAAAGAAATTTATTCTTGTTTTCATCTCTTTAGTTTTGTGTTTCTCACCCCTTTCCCGTTTGACCAAATTTCGAATTCCCTTTTCGATGTGAGCTTCTGAAATCCTGTGTCGTGTGGAGGGAAAGGAATGAATATGCCACTGGTGTGTTTCCCTTTCAGATTTGGCCTTTCGAAAGGTTGAAGGCTGATTAGTGCAGGTTGCTCAAGGATGAATTGAACCTGAGCGGATCCCCTGTGAGCTGTCGGCTACAGTGGATGGTTGAAAGAACCCTCAATTGCGGCTATGGTTAGGGTCAAGCAGCATCCGTGGAATGATTAGGGAATTGATGGAAGAACGGACGGTTGATACCGGAAATTCAAAACATTACTGATGTGCTGATTCTGCCTGTATAGAGAGGCGAGTTATTTGTATTCCTTTCCATCCTGTGTGGGATGTCCCAAAATTATACATATTTAATTATTTATAGAACAAATTTAAAATTTAATATTTTTTCTTTCTAAGTAAAATAAATTAGCTGGGAATTAAATAATAGTTTTGAAATATTAAGAAATTATTTCTGTATTTGAAAATATATCTTTTATGATTATAAGAACTATATATTACATCATTTAATGAGAATTCGAATTGCTAGTATTTTTTATTAGAATAAAAAATATATTCAAATAATACTTGTTTAATTAAATAAATGTGTTTTTTAAGAAATAAATAAATAAATGTGTTGAAGCAATGTTTTAATTATTAAGTGTCCAATTCATTTTTGTAAATTATTTAAATGAAATCGTAATCTTTTGTTTTTCTTGAGAGGATTAATCTTTTGTTTTACCAATTTATGGGATACATTCTTATTTAGAGGGCCGCTATGTTTCACCCTTTTTTCTTCACCCTTCAAGTTCGCCCCTCTACGTGTCAAGATATGATTTTGGTAGCTATTTATTTTAGGGTAAAAGACACTTACCACCCCTGGGTTTAGGGATAAACCCACAGACCACCCCTGGGTTTTGGATAAAGACACTCCGCACCCATTTAACGGAATATTCCGTGGACACTTAGCACCCTTCTGTCTTATTCTGTTAGAAAAATGTGAGATAGACTTTTTCGGACCATAATACCCCTCTGTTTTTTTGGCCTTTATTTCACTTGTTTATCAAGAACATCAAGAACACTAAGAACAAACCCATAAAAATTCCCCCCCAAAAAAGAACTACAACAAGTTGTCAACCACTATCAGCATGAATTCATCTCCTTGGGTATGTCAACTGTAATGATCATCAATCTCTCATATGCCTTACAAACACATCAATGTCAAAAAAATCAGTAAATTCACTACAATGTACCATATTCTGACTAATTTCATTTCAATTTCAATTTCAATAACAACATCAACTACAACAAGTGATTTCAAAACAACAGCTTACCAATTCTGACCAATTTCAGTTCAATAGCAAGAACAACATCAACTTGATTTTAAAACCCATAAACTTGAAATCAGTACTCACCCCCGCTTCGATTTGAACCCTGGATTGAGCCCTAGAAACTTGAAGAAGAAGAAGAAGTAAAGGAAGAAGCTTTTTAAAACCAGTACTCACCACCGCCGTCGGTCTCCTTCATCGCCCTCACCGCCGCCACCTTGGGTCTCGGGTTTGGGAGATCTTCCCGATTTGGTGGGTCGTTCCTCGCCTCACCATCGGAATCGTCCGAAAGAGTGGCGAAGAACGGCGAAACATCGGTTCCGTCGCCAGGTGGAGGGTTCCTTCCAGACCATCACCACATCGTCTTCTGGGTCTTCTTCGTCGCAGTTGAGGAAGGAGCGGAGGAGGTTGGTGAAGAGATAGGGGTGGAAATCGCCGAGCCAGAGGAAAGGCTTCTCCAGAGAGTTGCGCCAATTGGGGAAGAGGACCTGTGCGTCGTCGTCGGAGGCGGCGAGATCGAGGGCTTCGTAGTAGGATTGGAAGTGACGGTGGAGGGTTTCGACAGGGGTGGTGAGGAGATTGGTTGGAGATTGATCGGAGATTGAGCGGCGGAGGAAAGAGTGGGTCTTCGACGCTGAAACCCTCCTCGTCGTTGCTGTCAAGGATAATAAACACCAGGGTTTGTGTTTATTGCTGTCGGAGGATCGCTTGACTGAAATCCTCCTCGTCGCTGCTCAGATCCTTTGGAAACGGCAAGGGTCTTCGGCGTTAACCGATATCCGGCGGCGCAGAGAGGTGGAGGAAGGCCATTTGAAGCTCAACAAGGCACCACCGACGTCGTCCTCTCTTCAGATCCGTCGCCATGGGGAGTTACTGAAATAGAGTGATGAGATGGTGGTGGAGGGGGAAGCTGAAGGAGAAGGAGAAGATGGAAGAGAAGAGAAGAGAACGGTTGCTGTGTTTCACAGCAAGAGGGGGAGAGAGGAAGAGATGGAAGAGAGTGAAGGATTAGGTTATAAATGAAGAAGTGAGTGGTTAGGATAATATATATAGGGGGTAATTTTATAAGATTTCAGGGGTACAATTGTCTTTTCCTTCTTGCTGTTAGGCAACTGTTAGCTTCCATCCAAAAAATGGTGCAAAGTGTCTTTATCCAAAACCCAGGGGTGGTCAGTGGAATTTTCCTTAAACCCAGGGGTGGTCAGTGTCTTTTACCCTTTATTTTAAGATATTTCCATAATCACATCACCAATCAAAAACATCCACATAAGGGTTGAACTTGAAGGGTGAAGTAAAAAGGGTGACATTTAGCATTTCCCTATTATTTACCATTTGAGAATTAGTTTTACATCTTAATTTTGTTTTTCAAAATTTATGAATTTATTTGGGGATTGTGACTTGCTATCAATTAGTAGTTTATTTCCAAAAACAACTAGGGTTTCATAAATTATCTTTGGGAAATTCGATTAGGGATATCGATTCCATCTCACATAGGCCATGTGCATCGTACGGTTGTCGATCGAACTCTCTTTTAATTAGAACTATATGTGTTGTTTGTAGAGCCTGACTTCAAAGAACCAAATGCAGTGTACATAAAGAATTGTCAGCGTATATGCCGCTTTCACGGCGAGAGTTCATGCTTATCCTAATATGCTCCGTTCTTTGTTCGCGTGAGTTTACATTCTTAGTCTCGTGTGCCTATTTCTTTCATGTGACTATTTGTTTCTTTGAAAATAAATGTCATACTTTATTCACTATTTGTTATGCGTGTTGTGCTTGATTTAAATCCTTACTTTACTACTCGTATTTGAACTCAGAAAACTTCTAGTTCAAATGTAACACTAAGTCAATACTCATTAACAAACGTAAAGTGAAAGAACGGCATGTACCGGAACCAGTTGATTGTCACTTGGTTTGGTCTTAGTTGGCTTGGTTTGCCCTTAGTTGGTTTGGATTGATCTTAGTCGGCATGACTCCCCTCCACCTTGTTGGTTAGGGTACCATCTAGTACTATACTTCTGACTTATGCTCTTAAGAGGGTGTCGACACTTATGGTATAGCTTGTCATATTATTTGAACATGGACGGGAAATGTTTTCCATAACGCCTAGTATGATGGGTGAGACTTTCCCTCTCATTATCATCCTATGTTAGGAAATTTTTTCTCCGGGAAAGGTTTTCCCAATCCTCGATCTGGATCTCTGATCCGGGAACTATTTTTGTTTACTCTGGCTTACCCTGGTTGCTTCAAATTAATAATGTGACTAGCTTCTTTGTTTCTAAGTTCGAAAATCGCTATTTGTAAGTCGTGTTCTAATGGACGGGATACCTGTGAAAGATCTTTATTTTAACATTGAATGTTTGAGAGTCTTAATAGTATCTTGGTAAAAAAGCTAGTTATTTGTGAAATCACCTCTTGTACCTGAAACAATCATTTATCAATATCATTGTTGTTTGTGAAATTTTGCGAATTATGATGTTTATACTTATACTATGTTACTATTCTAAAAGCTTCAAACGCGAAACCCCGTAACCTATGTTAGAAACTATATTTTACATGTTAAATTCTTTAATCACTCAGTTTTTCTGATACTCTCACTGCGGTGCCTGTGTTCCCCTTTAATCCACACCGCATGTACATGACTAGTTACATGGGGTAGCGTGCGAATATCACGAGTTCTCTCATGCACAATAGAACTTTGTAATTATCTGGATAGCCAACTTTTGTTTTAAAATATATTTTGTTAGATTTAGCGTCCAGCTTGAAACCATGCAACAATGTTTTTTATGAAATCACCTCTTGTACTTAATTGTATTCTAAAAGTTTCAAACGCAAAACCCCGTAACTTCTTGTACTTAAATCACCTTTTTTTTTAAGAAAGATCAAAAATTCATTAATAGAAACAGTTAGGGAATGAAAGCGCCTAAACATGTCCAGAGGCACACAAAAGCATGAAACAAAGACTAAGGGGCATACCCCTGCCAGAAAAAACATTGTTCACATAGATATCCAAAATACACCATTAACTAGGAAGATTCTTAGCTAAACTAAAAGAGAGACAGGAAAAAGAGTTTCTAAGCTGCATAACATCTTTCATCATCGTCCTACAAGCAGATGGGATTCCTTGAACTTGATCCGGGTTCTGCACCATCTTCTGAAACAAAGAATGTGTAAGGCAGTTAGAAACAACAACTTCACAATGCAGATGATTTTCCTAAATTGCTTGTTCCAGAGCTCTGACTGTGGCCTCAAGAATACTCAAAGGTTTGATAAGAATTGTGGAATGAGTATTATGCTGAACAATGAGTTGATCAACAGAAATCCAGCGAAAGAAAGCTTTGTTCCTTTTCTTGTCTTTTCTAAAGAAGGGAGAAATATGAAGTTTGGTTGAGGAACAACCAGAGACGTTGTTTAAAAAGACAAGTGTATGGTGGGAAACTGAGGTTTCTCTAGTCTTCCAAGCTTGGAGAAAGTCTGAGACAAGAGATTTGGTGTGGAAAACATGTGACTGTCTTGAAAATTTTTTTATTTCTCCAGAGCCAGACACACCAGAAGTTGCAACCTATCCAACTGAAAGTTAAAGAAATGTGCTCAGTTGTGGTAGATGAGAGAACACCACTAATCATTTCCCTTAAAGATGGTTGAGTGGAATTAGAAATTGGAGAGATAGACCGAAGAATTCTCGCAAAGCTATTGTAGACAGTGCGTCTTGAGCAGACTGATCGTCATCCACGTGGCAGTCATCGAGCGTATTTGATGGTACTCTGTGCATATCCTATCATTATCTCTATGATTAGTATATATCCTTATCTTTATGCTCGCACTCACATATATGGGGGGCTGCGAGACAAGGTCGCGTGCGATACTAACCGCACGGGAGTTGTAGGGACTTAGTGGCTTGGAGGTTAGAGTAAGGAACGTCGCGCGAGAGCAACAACCACGCTTGCGCGCGACCCTTGTTTACTGTCTGAGAGATTTAATGACCACGTGTCCCGTAAATGCGGTCGATCGTGTAACGGTCCCTACATATGCGGAAAATCGTGTAACGTGCCCTATATATACGGTCGAACGTGCCGTTACAAGGCGGATATCTAGCCGCCATTCATGGGTGCATTAACCCCTCGTTACGGTCACTCCCCTACTATATATAAGAACGTTAACCTTCTATGGCAACTCTCGGATCTTTTTCTATTCGTTATACTGTCTCTCTCTCAAGAACAGTTAACAAGTGCTTACTCTTCCCCTACACTCACCTGCAATCTCTCTGTGCTTCCTACTCTTGTTCTTATTCTTTGTTACAGGTGTACACTTGGATCTCTTCCCAAGATTTCCTTGTACACATTTTGGTGAACGCGACGTGAACACTACCTTCAAGCTTTTCCAGATCTTTGAAACCATGTATCATGAAGCCAACCCCCGTGAAGGCAACCAGTCTCCTATCGGAGAAGGAGTCCCAAGAGGGGAGACTCCAACCATCACCAACAACACCCATGTTCAAACGCCGCCAACATTTGGAAGTAGTCAGAGCTTGGAGGCGCTGAGTGAAATGATTTAAAGTCAAGCCAGAGCTATGCAAGCCCAGTCTGCCCAGATTCTGGCAATCTTAGGGGGGGGGGGACTTGCACAAAACGCCATCCCAGGGGACGACACATGCGTCGCATAATCCTTCCCAATCGAACCCTTCGTCTTTGATGCAGCCGCCTCTTCCTCAGGGGTCTGCGCCTCAACAACCAAGACTACCATCAGAGCCTCCTCTCGCGTCTGGCTATTAGCCAGAACGTGCGTATGCTGGGAATCCAGTATCATCCCCGGTGGCACCCTTATATGTGACTGGAGTTCAATCCAGTTACACACCTCCACCTCCCTATGATCCAAATATGCCCTACATTCCGGAGCTTGCTGCAAACCCGTCGTCAACCCCAGGAGGAAGCGCACCTGCCAACATTACAGTCTTGGAGCAGCGTTTGGACAACTTCCTGACGAACCAGTGCTTCGCGGACACTATCACTACCAAGGTCGATAGTGCGCCTCCAATTCCCAAGGAGATCTACTTGATGCCCAACCCTGCTGGATACAAGACACCAAAATGGGACAAGTTCGACGAAGTTAGCGGAAATGCGCATGAACATGTCATGCGTTTCGTTGATTTGATGGGTCCACACGGAGTTGATCCGTGTCTGCTAATGCGCGAATTCCCCAAATCCCTGGGGACCGTCGCGTACAAGTGGTATAGAACCCTTGAAGCTGGTTCTATCAAAACCTGGGAAGACATGGTGAAGAAGTTCTACACCCAATTCCTCCAGGTCGAAGAGAATGTCACAACCATACACCTCTATCGCATGCACCAGATGCATGATGAAGAAGGAGTCGCATTAATCAAGAAGTTCAAAACCCGGTCGCTGGAGTGTGTCGATGAAGTGGCTGAGACCCGCCTTGTGGAGATCTGTCTCCAGGGTATGCGCGATGAGTATAAAGGTATGGTAATCAATCTGAACATGCCTACTTTTTCAAATTTGACTGACTGCACCAGGAAAATCGAGCCACTGGTGAAGAAGCAGAAGAAGATAATGATCGCGCACCAAAATGCTCTAACTTAGGGATTGGGAGGTTCAACTACAAACGAGGATGCGAAGCTGAAGTGAACACTCTATCCCCTCAGAAGCAACAACGAGGTTCACCAAGGGAGGCACCTCCATTTCCATGCACGATCGGGGAAATAACAAGTCCGTGCAAGCAATGGCAATAAGATGGGATTCTACCCCTTCTCAAAAAACCACCCACCGGAGAACATCTGAGGAATCCAAAGTGGTGTGAATGCCACGGCCAAGTCATGCACCCAACAAAAGACTACAAGAAGTTGAGGTGGTTAGGTGACAGGAAGATAAAGAAGGGAAAATTGTTCATAGATGAACTCACAAAAGACGTGCACAACAACCCATTTCCATCGCACTCAGAGCCGGAGCCAAAAGGGAAGGAAATAGCAATGATTTCAATCGTTGACCACAAAGAAGTCGTGGATGAAGAAATCCCAGTTGTGGCCGAGATATGCGAAGAAGAGAACTATGGTTTAGACACCGAGGACTCGCGGGCCAAACGACTAAAGGGTTCATACAAGTTCGAGAAGTTCTTCGATGACATGACTTTCTCGACCGCCTGCAGACAAGAGATGACAAAGGAAATTCTAAGGGTAACTGAAGACTATAGGGAGGAACTCATAGTCTCAAATGGAAAGGTCATCAGAGCCGCACGGTCGAGCGGCTTGGTCATGTCGTTCGATGAATCGGACAAAAGGACAGACGCGAACCACCAGAGACCATTGTACGTGACTGCTATTATCAATGGCATCGAGTTCAAGCGAGCCTTTTTCGACGGAGGAGCAGCAATTAACGTTATTCCACTTAGCACTATGGAACTAGCTGGAATCCCAGAAAACAAGATCGTTAAGAGGCCGTCACCTTTTATGGGTTTTGGGAGCGACTCGAGAATGACTCTTGGTTGGATTCTTCTAGGAATCCAGGTTGGCAGGATCAAGTGCTCAGCAAAATTCCACGTAATAAATGCGATCACCACATATCACATGATCATTGGTCGAGCATGGATTCATCGCTTTGATGCCATACCCTCCACGACTCACCAGGTAATGAAAGCCATCTAGAAAGATAGAGTAGTGGAAATACCAGCGTCAGTGACCCCATTCAATTTGGATAATGCACATCTGTCTTAGGCAGTTTGGTTCACGAAGATGGCAGATGAGGAGACTCCAGAACCCTTACCCAAATGGGAGGATATCAAAGACCAGTCACCAGCAGGAGTGATGGTGATGAGAGAAGCAGAAAAGGAGAAGCATCCCGCGCGCGAGGAGTTGTCAAAGACTACCTATGAGAAGAAGAACGTTTATACTCTGAAGAAGGTCGTCAAGCATGATGACGAAGGAAAGGAAGTAGGCAGTTTCTACACCAAAGGGAAGAAGTGCTATCGCATCTGAAGGTGCGTGACGCCGAATTGAATCGAGGCGTTTTATGGGAGCCGCAAGAAGCAACTAAGATGGAAGGAAAATCATGAAAGAACCTCCATAGGGTTCATAGAAAACACAATGTTTTCAGAAATAAACTCAATATTCAATAATCTCCTGAAATTAGTCCACAAGCCGGACTTAAATAGCCAAAAATCATAATTATTCAAAATATGGTAAAAATCCTAGAATTAATGCTAAAAAATAATCCTAACCTAATATAATACTCAGCTAAAAGTATCCACCAAAATTGGGTTCAAATCAAAATCTGAATTAATAAATAAATATTCTGAAAATAGAAATTTGCTGATTTTAACCTTTAAATGGCCGATTTTGACCAAATCAGGGCGGTGCCCGTGATTTATCACGGGTTCTTTTTAGAAGGTCGTTTTCACTCAAAATAATGTATGATTTCGTGCAAATCGGACATCCTTCAATTCTGCCCCTGATTCTGCGTCTGGACCGAAATAGTTTCTCTAAGGCTGACGCGTATCTCCACCAAATCCATCTTGCAACAGTCACCCCCTCTTCAAAAGAACTCGTCCTCGAGTTCAATTTAGGCAAATAAATGAAAGTCTCCTCCAAGAATGGATCGCTATAGAAATATGACAACTTGAACGGACAATTGACATACTTCTCTAATTCAACTTCAACCTTTTCAACTTCAACTTCTTCATCATCTCCATAATTATCGTAAACAGGAGGGATTGTCCCATCCACATCAGGTTCACATGATTTGGAAATACGTTTATAAAAGATTGCATCACGAAAAACGTGCTCAATCTGCAACATACCTGAAAAAGCTAGCTTGTTGATCATGAAACTTGGTCCTCCATAACGCTCGCGGTTGAATGAAATCTCGAACGCGGGCTCCAAGTCATGATCCAAGGCTTGAACTTCCGACACCATCATCATAACCCCTTGGAGGTTTATTTTCCGTTGGGGGGCTTCCTCAACCGGAACCTGCCGGCAGCGGCCAGGTCGTCCACACACCATGGTTATGACAATCTTCTTCCCACGTCGAACTGAGCTCTGATACCAACTGGCGCCGAATTGAATCGAGGCGTTTTATAGGAGCAGCAAGAAGCAACTAAGATGGAAGGAAACTCATGAAAGAACCTCCATAGGGTTCATAGAAAACACAATGTTTTTAGAAATAAACTCAATATTCAATAATCTCTTGAAATAAGTCCACAAGCCGGACTTAAATAGCCAAAAATCATAATTATTTCAAATATGATAAAAATCCTAGAATTAATGCTAAACAATAATCCTAACCTAATAAAATACTCAGCTAAAAATATCCACCAAAATTGGGTTCAAATCAAAATCTTAATTAATAAATGAATATTCTGAAAATCCTAGAATAACTCTAACCTAAAAAAATACTCAGCTAGAAGATTTAACCAAATTGGGTTCAAATCAAAATCCTAACTAATAAATAAATATTCTGAAAAATCTAAAACTGGCAATTTCGACCCTTAAATTGCCGATTTTGAAATAATGTTCTTTATTGAAATAATAAAACCTTCCTTGTCCAAACAAGAAATAGAAATAATTTTTCTGCTCATAGCAGGCACAAAATAACAATTATTTAATTCTAAAACTAATCCTGAAGGTAGAGATAGCTCATATACGCCCACGGCCAATGCAACAACTTTTGCTCCATTCCCAAAGCGCAAGTCTATCTCCCCTTTAGCCAATCTTCTACTTCTTTTAGATCCTGCACATTTCGACAAATGTCCAGTATCCAATACCCATGATGTAGAGATAGTTAAATTGACATCTACAATAAAAATACCTGGTGGTGGTGGAATCACTATTCCAAGCCTTTTGTCATCCATATATTTTGGGCAGTTCCTCCTCCAGTGTCAAGGCTGACTGTAGTAGTGACACTCACCTTTAGTCACACCTTTGTCATGCCACCAAAAGGCTTAAGGACAGGTTCCTTGGACTTGGAAACAGACTTGCCTTTTCCCTTGGAGGATGAGGCAAACCTTCTGCCCTTTCCTCTCTGCACCATCATAATGGCCTTGCCCTTACCCTTGTTGATGCTTTGTTCAGCTGTCCTCAACATATTGAGTAAATCAGGAGGTGGTTTCACGATCTCGTTCATGTTATAGTTCATGATGAATTGTCCATAACTTTCAGGCAACGATTGCAGCACGAGAACGGTGGACAACTCTTGGCCAACCGGGAACCCTAGTCGTGCGAGATTCTCCAAGTACTGATCATACGGAGTACGTGAGGTCCCACAGGGTTTCCTTCAGCCAGATGACATTTGAACAATGCCTTAGAAACTTCATACCTCTCAACCCTTGCCTGCTCTTGGAAGAGTTGCTTCAAGTGTTCGATCATATCGACTACATTCATGTTCTCGTGTTGCTTCTGAAGCTCAGAGGTCATGGTGCATAGCATGAGGCAGGCCGCATCATTAGCGTCATCAACACGCTTCTGATGCGCCTTTAGGGCTGCAGGAGTATTATTTTCTGGACCTGCTGGAACTTGCTCCTCTAATGCGTACAGTTTCTTCTCTTGCTTGAGCACGATTCTCGTGTTTCTGTACCAATCGAGGAAGTTGGTTCCAGAGAGCTTGTCCTTCTCAAGGACAGATCGTAGGGAATGGTGTGAACTCGATAAGTTGTTTTCCATTCGGAATTTTACAAAAGGAAAATACGCAAGTTTTAGTATTTGTGAACTTTTGACTATATTCAATAATGGCTAGTTTATCAAATATAGGTCCCAACCAATGCAGAAAATATCCTTATATTTTCTAGTGGGCCAAGATCCATGTTTCATCTTCCTTTGAGCTTGCTTTGGCAAGTCACCCAAAATTTGACTACTTTAGGTAGGAACAATTCCAATTGCATCCCATGCAACTCTTGATTCAATTGGTCAAATAACTCCTTATTTATTAATCCGCATGGATAATCCCAATTGATTGCCTCTAGGTTTTAATCATAGTAATAATCCAGTTGTGTCCAACCTCTTATTTAAACAATTGCATATTACTTGTGTAGATACTGCTTTCTGAGCTGACAGATCTCGGCCACGTGGCAATCATCTAGCACACCATATTGTGCTCCACACACACAGGATCACCAGACGCGCTGATCCATGTGGGGGCTGCGAGACAGGGCCCTCACATACCACTGCACGGGACTTGTAGGGACTTAGTGGTTTGGAGGCTAGAGTAAGTCCTGTCGCGTGCGAGCCAAGCCCGCACGCGACCTTTAGTAACTGCTTTTGAGAGATTTATGGCACGAGCTCCATAAACCCGGTCAATCCGGTCAAACCCGGTCAACCCCATAACGGTTTCGGTATTCGCGCATAACGTGCTGTAACGGTCCCTATATACGCGGACGAACGTGCCGTTGTGGTTAAGCTAATTAAGCCTCCATTGATGGGCGCATTAACCACACTGCAACGGTCACATTCTCCGTTATATATAGGACGTTAACCCTTCCATACAAGGAAGAACACACCAGACATACGCGGAAGCTCTGCCAAACCCCTGCCTCTCTCTCAGACATTACTATTGCCTTACTCTCTCCCTACGCACAACCCAACTCTTCCTGTGCCATTTCCGATCCCCTACTCTCGGTGTACAAAGAGTGCTCCCCGCCGGATTCTCTTGTGCACATTTTGGTGAACCCGACGTGAACCTACCATCTTAAGAAACCATGTCTCAGGAGGATGATGTCAGTAACAGATCGCCTTCCACGGAGGCCGCCTTAGGAGAGGCGATTCGCCGTACTCCTACAGCTCCCAGTGAAACTCCGACGCTAGAAGCCTTGGACGCCACCATCCAGAGTCAGGCGAAGGCTCTCAAAGCTCAATCTGCTCAGCTGGAACAAATTATTGCTGTCTTGGGGACTCTTGCTCCAAACCCCGCACCAGCCACCGCCGTCTCTCAGGGAGGAGGAGTATCCACCACTCAGGGATTGGGAGTGTCGACCACGCCACCCAACCCCAATCTGCAAACTATACCGACGACTACGCAACTACCCTCAATCCAGGGGTCAACAGCTCAAATGTTGCCTCTCGCTGCTCATACTCCTCAGCCTCCGGCTTTGGTACCTAATCCGGCCTCACAGTATCCCTTTCCTCTCCCAACGGAAATCTGGGGTAACATGAATTCGCAATACGTCCCTAGCCCACCTGCAGCATATGTGTCGCCTCCACCTACGACAACCCCTCCTCCCGCTGCCGAGGGAAGTACCCCGGAGTGTATGACGTCGCTGCAACGGCGCATAGATACCATTATGGCTCACCAATCGTTCGCGGACACCATCATCCCGAAGCTCGACAACGATCCACCTATCCCACGAGAGATCTATCTCATGCCTAACCCTGCTGGGTACAAGGCTCCTAAATGGGACAAGTTTGAGGACGTCAATGGGAACGCCCATGAGCCTGTCATGCGTTTCATCGATGTGATGGGTTCGTATGGAGCTGATCCCAAACTGCTGATGCGCGAGTTCCCGAAGTCCCTGGGGAACGTAGCTTACAAGTGGTATAGGACATTGGAAGCCGGATCCGTGAAGACTTGGGACGATATGGTTCAGAAGTTCTACACCAAGTTCTTCCAGATGGAGGAAAAGGTGACGATGATTCATCTCTCGCGGATGTATCAGAAGCGCGAGGAGGACGGAATAGCCTTCATCAAGAAGTTCAGGGCCAAGTCCTTGGAATGCAAAGATGTGATACTTGAAAGCAGACTCGTAGAGATATGCTTGCAGTGCATGCGAGACGAGTACAAAGGTATGCTTATTAACTTGCAAACGCCTACGTTTTCAAAACTAATCGAATGCACGAAGAACATCGAGCCTATAGTGGAGAGGCAGAAAAAGAGAAACGCCCCTGAGCGACCCTCGGGCGGTACTACTTTCAAGATCGGGAGATTCAGCTATAAGAGGGGACGCGAGGCCGAAGTGAATACGGTCTCACCCCAAAAGCAGGCGAAGATTGTGAACTTTGATGCACCACCTCTGCCATGTTCGGTGGAAGAGGCAAGCGACCTTTGCAGGCAATGGCGTAAGGATGGTGTCCTACCGCCGCTTGAGAAGTCACCCTCCAGGGAGATGGTGAGGGACCCGAAGTGGTGCGAATATCACGGAAAGGTCATGCATCCCACGGCGGACTGCAAGAAGCTTAGAATTGTGTTTAGCCAAAAGATGAAGAACGGCGAACTGATTGTCAGCAATCAAAGGCAGGATGTGCGCAACAATCCACTCCCTGCCCATGCAGAGCAGGAATCGAAAGGCAAAGAGGTTGCTATGATTTCGATTGTGGATCTTGAAGAGGTCGCAGAAGATGGTCTACCCGTCATTGCCGAGATCCAGGATGAGGACTACAGCATAGACACGAAGGACGAACGCGCCGACCGAATGAAAGGGTCGCACGGGTTCAGCAGGTTCTTCGACGAGATGAATTTCTCAGAGAAGTGTCGGACGGAAATGGCAAAGGCGATCCTAAGGATAGCAGAAGATTACGAGTAGGATCTCGTAGTCTCCAATGGGAAAGTCGTTAGGGCGTCTCGCCCTACAGAAAAGGTCATCACCTTTTCCGCAAGAGACAAGAGGACATATGCGAGCCACCAGAGGCCTCTGTATGTGACAGCTATCATCAATGGCGTTGAGTTCAAGAGAGCGTTCGTTGACGGAGGAGCAGCAATTAACGTCGTTTCGCTCCATACATTGAAGCTAGCAGAAATCCCAGATTACAAGATTGTCAAGCGTCCATCCCCGCTTATGGGATTTGGAAGCGACTCCAGAATGACGATAGGATGGATCCGCCTGGGTATCCAGATCGACAAAATCAAGTGCTCAGCGAAATTCTATGTCATAGATGCGAACACTACGTATCACATGATCATATGTCGGCCCTGGATTCATCGCTTTGATGCTGTCCCTTCAACAGCTCACCAAGTAATGAAAGCCATTTGGAATGACGGAATAATGGAAATACCAGCTTCGACGAATCCGTTCAACATGGATGAAGCACATCTCAGTGAGGCGGTGTGGTTCACCGAGATGGCAGATGAGCAAACACCAGGACCATTCAACCCCACTCCGTTGCCCTGATGGGAGGATATCAAAGATCAGTCGCCTGCGGGAGTGATGGTGACAGGAGAGGATGCCAAAGAAAAGCCGCCTGCGCAAGGAGAGGTGCCGCGAATTGCTTATCAGCGAAAGAGTGTGTACACTCTGAAAAGAATAGAAAAACATGACCCTGAAGGCAAGGAGATAGAAAGTTTCTACGCCAACGGGAAGAAATGTTATCGCATATGAAGGTGCGCGGGGGTATCCCCACGCGGGCATGGGGATATCCCTGAGCAAATCAACCAAATTGAGCAAGTTTTGGAGACGGAAAAACCAAAGCCAAGAACTCTAGAAGAGAAACTCAAAGAAGCGCCCGAATGCATGGAAGACAAACCCAGACCGAAAAAGCAGGAGCTAAAGGAGGTATTTCTAAGCCCGAGCGAAGAAAAGAAGAGGCCAGTCTTTCTAAGTGCGGACCTCACAAGCGAAGAGGAGGAAAGATTGCTACAGCTGTTGACCGAGTACAAGGATGTATTCGCATGGGAGTACGATGAAATGCCGGGCCTAGACACGAGCATCACCATGCACCGGTTGGATGTGATTCCGGGAGCCAAGCCGGTAAAGCAGAGCACAAGAAGCTTTAGGCCCGAGCTCAACGTGAAGATTAAGCAGGAGATTGTCAAACTCTTGGATGCCAAATTCATAGAGCCAAATCACCATCCCACATGGCTGGCCAACATCGTGCCAGTGGTAAAGAAGAATGGGCAGCTCCGTATTTGCGTGGACTTCCGGGATCTTAATCGCTTCTGCCCTAAGGACGATTTTCCGCTCCCCAACATTGATTTACTTATCGATTCGACAGCGGGCCATCGCATGTTCAGCTTCATGGACGGCTTTAGTGGGTACAATCAGATCAAGATGGACCCCGAAGATGCACGGAAAACCGCATTCATCACCCTGGTGGGAGTATTCAACTATACGGTGATGCCTTTTGGCCTCAAAAACGCAGGTGCGACCTATCAGCGAGCCATGATGGCTCTGTTCCACGACATGATGCACAAAGAAGTGGAATTCTATGTGGATGACCTAGTTGTCAAATCCAAGCAAGAGGCAGACCATCTGGCGGATTTACGAAAGGTGTTCAACAGATGCAGACGCTTCCAATTGAAGATGAATCCCATGAAGTGCGCATTCGGGGTAACATCAGGGAAATTCTTGGGATGCGTGGTACATCGCCAAGGAATCGAGCCCGACCCTGCGAAAGTATCAGCCATCACTGGCATGACTCCGCCACACAACCAGAGTGCCTTGAAAACCTTCTTGGGAAAGCTATCCTATCTGCGAAGATTCATCCCAGCGATTGCTGAAATCACCTTCTGTTTCAGTGATCTTCTCTAGAAAGATGCTATATACAACTGGACCACAGAGCACGAAGCTGCGTTCGAAAAATTAAAGGAGCTGCTGACATCTTCAAAAGTAATGATCGCACCTCAGCTCGGATCACCACTCTTGTTGCATCTGACGTCAACAAGGAGGTCTATAGGGGCTCTCCTCGCTCAGGAGTATGAGGGTCAAGAAAGGCCCATCTACTACATCTCCCGCATCGTGCAGCCAGCAGAATCAAGGTACACGGACATCGAACGTCATTGCATTGCTTTATTCTTCGTAATAGAGAAGTTGAGACATTATTTTGCTTCGCACAAAGTAGTGGTGGTAACAAAGAACGATCCCATACGATATCTGCCGACTCACACTACTCCTGGAGGAAGATTGGCAAAGTGGTATATGACAATTTCCCAATTTGACATCACATGCGTTCGGCCGCGGGCGATCAAATCGCAGGCGGTAGCGGATTTGCTGGCGCAGCTCCCCGATAACAGTCATGAGCCCGTGATCGAAGAAGAATTGGAGGGACCTAAAATCTACGCAGTTGAGTTGCCTTACTGGACGCTTCATTTCGACGGCTCGTCCACAAGGAAAGGTGGAGGCATTGGGATAGTCTTGACCAAACCAGATGGGGAAGTCATACAGATGTCCGCAAAGCTTGACTTCGCAGTAACCAACAATGAAGCAGAGTATGAAGCTCTCATCGCAGGGCTCCGCGCGGCAAAGGCCTTGGAAGTAAGCAACTTGACAGTTATGGGGGACTCCAAGCTAATCGTCAAGCAAGCCTCGGACGAGTTTGGTTTGAAGGAAATAAACTTATTGCCCAACAGGACCCTAGTGCAGAGATTGGTGCAACAATTCTGTGACGTTAGATACGAGCACAAACCTCGAGCGGACAACAGGCATGCTGATGCTTTAGCTACCTTGGGATCCAAGGTCAGTGCGGACAAATGTCCCGCGAGGATCTTCATTGAAGTGCGAACGTCCTCGGTGTTGACAGAAGATGCGTGCGACGATGAATGCATGAACGATGCGGACTGGAGAAAGTCAATCTTACGCGCCATCGCGGAAGGCACGAGCAGCGAGAACTGGGC
Source organism: Linanthus parryae (assembly GCA_023055425.1). Taxonomy (NCBI): domain Eukaryota; kingdom Viridiplantae; phylum Streptophyta; class Magnoliopsida; order Ericales; family Polemoniaceae; genus Linanthus; species Linanthus parryae. The sequence goes on along the minus strand of JALGPY010000003.1, from coordinate 48,946,341 downwards.
ATCCACAAAGGGCTATTGCATACATGACAACACCCTTTATTACAAGGGCTCTGGCGGAATACTTATGCGATGCGTCTCCGAGCAAGAGGGACAACTGCTATTAGAAAAGATTCACCGGCATGCTTGCGGGGAAAGTGAGGTGTCAATCTATCGGAAAGCTCAGAGGTATGGCATTCATTGGCCGGATATGTCAACGGCCGCAGCATTGATTCAAGGAAAGTGCGAGAGTTGCGCACTGATCAAGGACTCTTTACTCATTGCTCTAACCGACGATGATACGGATTGGAGGAAACCCCTCTTTGATTTTCTTACCCAGGGTACTGTACCTGAGTCGAGAAAAGAAGCCGAGAAACTAAAGAGGAAAGCATCCTGATATGTGGTGCAAGAAAATCTGCTTTGGCGAAGGGGCCATGAAGGCAACTTGCTGCAATGCCTAGACAGCACAGAAGCACAAGAAGTGATGGACCTTTCTCATCAGGTGGAACACCAGGGAGGTGAGAAATTATGTAGACAACTCCTTCCAATTGGATATTTCTGGCCCACTATGGAGGCTGATTGCCGCACCAAAGTAAGACGCTGCCAGCAGTGTCAATTCAAGGGTAATCTAGTGCACGCCCCTGCCGTAGATCTACATGCATTGGGAACACCATGGCCGTTTCACACATGGGCTCTGGATTTCATCGGTCCCATTCGACCGACCTCGCACGGGAATCACTTCATTCTCACCGCGACCGAATTGTTCACCAAATGGGTAGAATCGATACCACTGAAGACAGCAAATGCGTTAGCTGTGGTACATTTCATACAAGAAAGCATCATATGCAGGTTCGGAATTCCCAACACCATCCTTTCGGATAATGGCACTCCTTTTGTCAATCGCCAGTTGGCCGCAAAGCTAGCAGAATACAACATCAGGCAGATATGCTCCACTCCATACTACCCGAAAGGGAATGGGCAGGCAGAAGTAACCAACAAAACGCTATTGAGAATTTTGAGCAAGATGGTCGCAGATGACCACAAGAAGTGGGCTGATTCTTTAAGAATAGCCCTGTGGGCTTATCGGACTACTCCAAGGACACCCACAGGGGTCTCACCGTTCCTTTTGTGCTATGGAGCTGAGCCTGTGGTACCAGCGGAAGTGAAGGTTAACTCCGCAAGGTTGGCTTTTCACGCGTTATATGACAACCAACGCGATCATGACTTAGTCCTGCTAGAAGAAAAGCGGGAGCAAGCCAAAAGGACCAACAAACGTTACCGAGAAAGGATCGCTCGCACATATAACAAAACAGTCCAACGTCGAGATTTCGCAGTTGGAGATTTGGTCTTACGCGCATCTGACCATTGCATGCGAGAGGCAGCTCACCCAAAATTCGCAGCCAATTGGGAAAGACCCTTTGAAGTCACGAAAGTCTTTGACAGTGGCTACTGTAGCATACGGAGGTTACATGGAGCGACCTCAACCCCAAGCTCAGTCAACATGCGCTGGATCAAGAAGTACTATCCTTAACTTCTCTTGTTATACGCGTTATATTACAACGTTTGCTTTATGCCCCGTATTGCCATGATTTGCACATCTTCTCTCCCATATGAGAGAATTGTAATCTCATCTCTCCCATACGAGAGTTTTATAATAAAAGACTTCTCCCAAATGAGAAGAACTTTATGCTTCTAGCTGTTTTTATTGCTCTATTTAGTTCATTATTACTGTTAGTGAAAGTCTATCTGCTATGATAGCAACCCATGCGAATACGATCTTAACTGATCTTTTTAAGCCTATCTGCTATGATAGAAACCCATGCGAATACGATCTTAACCGATCTTTTTAAGCCTATCTGCCACGATAGCAGCCCGTGCGAATACGATCTTAACTGATCTTTTTAAGCCTATCTGCCACGATAGCAGCCCATGCGAATACGATCTTAACTGATCATTTTTAAGCCTATCTGCCACGATAGCAGCCCATGCGAATACGATCTTAACTGATCTTTTAAGCCTATCTGCCACGATAGCAGCCCGTGCGAATACGATCTTAACCGATCTTTTTAAGCCTATCTGCCGCGATAGCAGCCCATGCGAAAACGATCTTAAGTGATCTTTTAAGCCTATCTGTCACGATAGCAGCCCATGCGAATATGATCTTAATTGATCTTTTAAGCCTATCTGCAACGATAGCAGCCTATGCAAACATGATCGCAAATGATCTTTCAAAGCCTATCTGCAACGATAGCAGCACTATGCAAATGCGATCCGAAAATGATTCTTAAGTCTATCTGTCATGATAGCAACGTTATGCAAAATGATCTTAAGTGATCTACAAAAGTCTATCTGACGAGATAGCACCTGCACTTGAATCTAAAGCAAATCACAAGCCTATCCGCCAAGGTAGCACAGCTGCGCAAATACGATCTCGAATGATCTAAAATTATATCTGCGAATCTATCCGGCAGGTAGCAAATCATAAGCGACAATGCAAAGTGTTTATACAGCACTACAGAAGGCGAAATTTGTCAACACGCATGCGAAATCGTAATTTGTTGTAACAAGACAGTAAATCATACAAAGCGATTTATCATTATGAGTCAAAATAACTTACAATTTATCTGTCTAGATAACAGCTTACAAGCGAAAAGCTCAGATCAAGCTAGCTACGCAGCCAACATGGGTTACAATGCATCTAAATAGTAACTCACACACAGAAGTTACTCATCGGGGAAATCCCAACTGGAAAAGGATCGACCTAACGGTCCTAACAGAAGCTATGCGATACGAAGACTTGCGACCAAAGATCTGTAGCAAGTAGGGTGTTCCTGAGAGAAGAACAGCCCACAGCCCGCCATGCCTACCATATCTATGCGACGCTATGTTTGAGATCCCAGGATCTGACAAGGCCACTCTTTGGTCTTACACCCAAGAGACGTGCCTGAGGAACCACCTGTTCCGGCGTATGCAGCTGTGCAAGACAGGGGAGCAGTCATTCATCTGGCAATGGGCTCCTTGTCCACTAGGACGAGCTCTATGGCTCGCCACCCTGAGCTCACGAACATGGTGGCGAATGATCAACCTCCGGGCATGCTGGAGGAGAATCCCGCCGTTCATTACGAGTCGGTAGCAAGGTCAGTACGGCGCTGCACCTCGCCGAGAGGCGGCCGGAAACATGACCTGCAAGCATAATAGACGAAGAATATTCTTCGAACAAACATGAGGTATTATCTGCATCTTCTATATGATAGTTATAAAGATCAATAAGCCTTATAAAGCGGATCTTGGAAACTATTTCCATAGCACAAAGCGCAAACTCAGGTTTCACAATTTGAAGCTGCCATGAATCAATGAAAAACAAGCGTTGAAGCCAGTAGTCGTAATGACTCACGGCAAGCCACATTGTGGGATAAAGAACCCAAATAGCAAAAGGCAGGGTTTATATAGACCTTGTGAAGACTCTTCAGTTACCAAGATGAGTCAGCAGAATTTGAAAAGAGGGTAAGGATCAATCACTTACGCCTTGAAAAGCGGTAACAATCAATTACCCTACTAAAGGCTACGACGATACGGTTGCGTATCCTAATTAATGACGGATAGTCATGATACGGATGGACTTCCCAAGGAAGGCGTGCTTATCTAATGAGCAATTAGCGCGAAAATCAAGGCAGAGTATCAATTGCTGACGTCATAAATTGATATGCGCAGAGATATTCGAGCAAATCCCGAAAAGGGCAAAACGGGCAATTCAATTCCTTTTTTAAAAAAAGGGGGAGAAACCCTAGCAACATTACAGTAGTGTTTCAACTAACTACTTATTTGCTACTCTTTCAAAACAAGCCCTTGATCAAGGAGTCGTTAGGAGTAAACTGGCGGCTCAGATTTTCTACTTGCTCCACTTCTTGTTTCAATTGCTCGCATTTGGCGTTCATCTCATGAAAGAGCTTCACAGCCTCTTCAACCTTTTGTCTTTGTTGCTCTACCTTCTGCTGCTCGGCTGCGAGGTTTTGGTGGCCGCATTTCAAGGTCACGGCCGCGCGAATTAGGGTGACTCTTTTGACAAGAAACCCAAAGCCCAGCTTGCCTTGAACTTTGGCGAGAAGGTTCTGGCACATGCCAAAAAGCAATTCCGCGCTCTGAGGAGAAATGGTCGCAGGTGTGGCCGCGGAAAACAGCTCTAAAATCCAGGTGGCTTCAGTCAGAAACAGCCTTCTATCGAAAGGGCCTATCTCTAGAGACCTCACAAACGATTGGGGATAGGAGAGACGCATGCGAACTAGCCAGTCCATGTCAGCTTGTTTCAACCCTAAAGCAATGTTAAAGTCAAGATTAGACTGACAAACTCGCAAGCAAAGAATGCAAGATGCGAACAGTAAACCACGACATACCGGTTCCTTCAAGGATCTGGCGCAGAGAAGGAATGCGCATTGATGGGGCAGTTGAAGACCGTCCTCGCTCCATCGCCCTTCTATCAGCGGCGAGCTCCAACTCCTCATAGTTGGGGGGAAGAGTATAAGACGCACCAGGTGCGATTGCTGCCCCGACCTGCGAACCCCAAAAGTTCCACGCAGGAAGAGATGTCGCAGGCTCCGTCATTGCCGGAGGCATGGCGGCAGCAGAAGTTGCAGCTTGAGGAGGGATACCTTCAGGTGCGATGGCATCGCCAGCGTTTGTTCTTATTTCCTCAGCACCGGCATGGGCATCTTCCTCCATCAACACGGTGTCAGCTTCGGCATCATCAGAGAGTTCAGTGATGTCTTCGAAGGGCTCTCCTGCATATTCAGCAGCTGCGACGGGCTTCTCAGTATGAGAACTCGGCACCGGGACATAGGATGCAGAAGGTTGATTCCTTTGCTCCAACACGGCCTCGTCAGCATTACCTGCGATACAAAATACGATGGTGTGAGGTAACTTGTATCGTACACTATTTTATTATCTTTGGTAAGCTAAGAGCGAGCACCTCCACACGAAGGTGGGATCGCAGCGTCCTCGTCATATGCTAAGGACGTGGAACCTTGCCCTATTAATGTATCTTCATTAAGCATGTCTTTAAGGTGAGCATGACCTGGGGCGCGGAGAAACCAGTCATGATTATGTTTGGGTTGTTAAGCCAAGTTCACACATATTGCTCAAATGATTACCTGAAGGTTCACCGCACTTGCCTACTAGCCAACGGCGAATGTCAGCTTTTGACACACCGTGCTTTAGCGCACCGAAAATTACATCTCAGTAAGTTACTGCGAGATTAAAAATCTCACCTTCGTTACCGCCTGCGATTTCTTCGAAGTCCGCTTGGGCTTGCTCTAGAGCTGCTGCATCTACTTCTGGAGCCACATCCTGCTCGTCAACTTTAGGAGCCACCTCTTCTGGAAGCGCATCTTCCTCGTCAGTGGGACGCACTAAGTCGTCAACATGTTGTTCTTCTAGGCTCCTCTGCTTCACGCGTTCAAGCTCCTCTTCCTCTCGCTTCCTTCTTCTTTCAGCAGCCTCCGCAGCTGTTCTCCTGGACTCGGCAAGAATGTCCTCGCTTATGGCTTCATCAGAAACGCCAGAATGAGAACCTCTCTTCTGCTTCTTGGCCAAGAGGCCACCGATAGTCTCATCATCATCGTCATCTGCTAAGAAACAATTTGTTCAAATAAAATTGCAAAAGAGTTAAGTTAATGAGAAGTGAAGTACGATTGAGATACCTCCTAAGTCTTCCTCTTGTATCTCATCTCTCTCTCTGTCACCGACATCTTCAATTCTTTCTTCCTCTTCGTCTCCTTCTCCTGTTTCTCTTCTCTCCTCTTCTTCCTCCTGGCCGAACGGAACAAAGGTCTCCACTGCGAGCTCCTTTTGCGCTTTACTGTTCATGCGACCTTTACCTTTATCCCTGGCAGAAAGTGATCTCGCAGGAGGGGAAGCTGGAGCGCTTCTAGGGGAAGAGATTGTAATTCCCCTTTGCCTGGGCCTCTTCGCTCTCGAGGCAGCAGTCGCGGGAGGAGACGGATCATTCCTAGGGGGAGACAAGGCTGGAGTGTTGTCTATCAGCGAATCAGCAAAAGCATTCATGATCTCGCGAATTCTGGTCTCGACCGCGGGATCCATTTTCGATGCCAGCCGAAACGGCTGTCCTTGCCTTCTTGAAGTAACAATGGTGGTAACCAGCGATTTGGAACGTTCACCAGATGCAAACCTCCGCACATGGAACTACAACAGAAAGTGAAGCATGAAGCTTTTTGGCATATTGGAATAAATAAGCTTAGCGCATGCAAGAGAAATTGCTTACCTTAGCAAACGTTTCGCTATATCTGATGACATGCGAATCACCTTTCCTAACCGCAGCGATCTTTTCATCCAGAATGATAGAGGGACACAGATGGTTCTCACGGTCCAGCAATGAATAGCAACCGTATTCAGACTCGTCCAGGCTACAATTGGGACGAAAAGGGAAAGAATTCCTCTTGATCACAGGAGCTCTACTTGGCTGGGGGACCGACTGTGTCTCGAACCTCGTCTGCTGGGCGTTCCAGTAAGCGATCCAGTTTCTGGAATAGCCGCCTTCACGGTTACCTGGAGGGTGCTCGAAGGGAAGATTTCTCATCAAGATTGTTTTACACTCCCTAGACAATAACCGCTTGTAGCAGCCTCTTATGATAGACTGCGGCCAGATTGAGGGTGCCACTGCATCAAAGCCAAACTGGGGAGACACGCGAGTGGGATCGACATCCACGGTAATTCTCTCGTACCTAGGTGCGAGCTCACGTACATGCTCTGCAAGAGCAGGAAGGGAACCTCGCAGACAACAGCAAAAGAATTCGCGATAACGCTCGTGGAAATGCTCCCCGCCCTCGAAAAGGAGCTCTTCTGAGAAAGCAATAGCCTTGGAGGGATACAGTTTTGGGAACCATCGCACATTCTCAACGCGCATGGCGTAAGGCCTAGCTATAATCTCTTCCCGATTGTCGCATATCAGGCTCCAAACGCATTTGGGAAAGTTAGTTCCAAACCACCTCGCAGCCCTGCCACTGTTACGTTCCTCTTCCGTACCTGGGGGACACCATTTGCTGGGCTTGGAAGCGACTGGGGCATAAGAGGGCCATCGCTCGAAGACCCACATTGTCAAGAAAGCAATGTTAATGTAAGTCAGTACATCGATGCGGCCACGCGATTCCTTCTTCGCCACAACCAGCTGATCCAACCTGTAGTACAATGTGCCCAAGACTAAGGGTCCGAGTGCGACCTTCTGACCAAGGGCCAAATTCACAGCAAGAGGCAGAACGTGATAGACTCCATCATGCGGGTGACCATCGATTAAGTACCTCGACAACCAGGCACAGAGGAAGGCGCATAGGGTCAAGTGATAACCCTTGCCATTCACATAGTTCTTAGCCTTCGGGTTTCGACTCAGAAGCTTCTTGGTGATACTGCTGTTCGCATAATCACGGAAAAATATTGGACCCACTTGTTCCAAGTATTCTTCGCAGATGTGTCAACCAACTGCCAGTCAGGAAGGACTTCTGTAGGAGTCCACCGGGTGGAAATTTTCTTCACCTCTGACAAGCACTCCTCCATCTGCTTGTACAGAGCGATCTCCGCATCCGTTCTCAAGGGACTCAAAGGATCCACCTCGCCCACGGGAGACAGATCATACAGCATGTGCACATCTTCGAGCGTGGGAGCAGCCTCGAACTCAGCAAAATGGAACGTGTGAGTCGCAGGCGAGTAACGGGAAAGAAGGTTTAGAAGCATGGACTGATCCAGCTTCACGGCAACACCCTTCATAGCACGAACTGCGAAGTATATTCCGGCATCGTTCAAAGTCACGGCATGATTGGTCAACACATGGTCAATCCACTCATCCATGAAGTCCAATTTTTGAACAAATGCTTGAGTAGAAATCGCAGTGTATGGGAAGTACCCATTTTCGACTCCCAATCGAACCACATCTTCGGAATCGATCAATTCGAGCAACGCCGAGTTAATTGGAGGGGTTAACGTTTGCAATGCTTCACCAGAGACGGCGATTGGCAATTTCTTCGCCTTAACCCTGGCATGATAAAAGTCTTTGCCGCCCAGATAGGGGGCTTTTCGCCATAAAGCCCGTGGAAGATCAGGTATTTCTTCGACCTCCTTAATGGGTTTGGTTCCTTTTGTCTTTGCCATTCTTGCAGAAAAGCAAAAAAAAAAAGGGGGGAGAAATACACAGACTTTAGTTCGAATTTCAAGATTCAGCTCTAAGCACACGGGGGTTTATTGGAAGAAAGATGAACAGTCCAGTGGAAATTTTCAAAGTTAGAAGATTGGAATCGTTTACATTATCAGGAATTTCAGAAACCCTATGTTCAAGATCCTTATCATCTGGGGATTAGATCGAAATTAGATTCAAAGATCGAGAACTTCTTCATAAGTTGCAGTGGATAATATGTTACGGGTTTGCAAGATTCAACGCAGTTCAAAGCATATATAAGTATATCAAACGCAATTGAACAAGGCCAACCTTGTTTTGGTAAAGCTTGCTTGGATGTGCACAATTGAAGAAGACGATTGACAAGAGAATACTGGTGATTGATTATCTGAATCTGCTCTTGAAGGCTTCCAGGTATCAATCACTTTAAGAGAAAGATGTGATGCTTTGCAACAATGGAGAGTACATAATATTTATCCAAAAACAATGAAGGGTTGCGTCCTTTCAATAGTCGAATCGCAACCGTCACCGTCGAATCGCGCAATCACAGGACAAGCTGATGTCACGCCTAAAACCCTAAAGGCCAGACGGCATGACTCTAGGGGTTTTAGGTCATAATGGCACGCACGGGGGCTGAACTTACTCATATTTGAATTGGTGCGTGGCAGCAACGCGTACGTTGATTCCTGCACATGGAAGTCTATCCGGCTATGAGTCTTCACGCGCAGAAAGGGGGCTAATGTAGATACTGCTTTCTGAGCTGACAAATCTTGGCCACGTGGCAATCATCTAGCACACCATATTGTGCTCCACACACACCGGATCACCAGCCGCGCTGATCCATGTGGGGGATGCGAGACAGGGCCCTCGCATACCACTGCACGGTACTTGTAGGGACTTAGTGGTTTGGAGGCTAGAGTAAGTCCTGTCGCGTGCGAGCCAAGCCCGCACGCGACCTTTAGTAACTGCTTTTGAGAGATTTATGGCACGAGCTCCATAAACCCGGTCAAACCCGGTTAACCCCATAACGGTTCCGGTATTCGCGCATAACGTGCTGTAACGGTCCCTATATACGCGGACGAACGTGCCGTTGTGGTTAAGCTAATTAAGCCGCCATTGATGGGCGCATTAACCACACTGCAACGGTCACATTCTCCGTTATATATAGGACGTTAACCCTTCCATACAAGGAAGAACACACCAGACATACGCGGAAGCTCTGCCAAACCCCTGTCTCTCTCTCAGACATTACTACTGTCTTACTCTCTCCCTACGCACAACCCAACTCTTCCTGTGCCATTTCCGATCCCCTACTCTCGGTGTACACAGAGTGCTCCCCGCCGGATTCTCTTGTGCACAACTTGCTTGTACCATCGCATTGCATCATTATGAACCAAGTCGCTTTGCTTTGGCATGCACGAGCTTGATATATCATGATGACAATGGGTGTTTAAATAACGAAAAGGCAAAACACAATATTTGAATTTTGAGGGATTTTAAAATTCAATTTTAATTGTTTTGTTGATCCATATCAACTGATCTATCTATTTTGAGTTTGGGAACAACTCTAAATAATAGATCCCGGTTGTCTAATTATCTTATTATCCTAATTGCATGCATCATCCATACACCAACCACAAAATATAAGACAATAAAATAAACAACTATAAAATAAAATAAAATGTGATATGAATATGGTCTTTTCTAGACTAAGATATTCCCAAGCCAATGGGAATATCCATGAACCCTAAAAAGCAAACACATCTCCATGCGTCTTCATCTTTTGGTTCAACCTTCATAGTCATGTGGAATTCTCCATGCTCCATCTTTTGTGGCTTCCTTTGGCTTCGGGCTTCTTTTCTTCAATCTTGGCTAACAATCTATTCTATCTAGTACTAGCTATCAACTATACTAAATAAAAGAAATATCACAAGTTGAGAAAAAAATTGGCTCTAAGGCCATAAAACCCTAATTAATTATTATATTAAATTGATCAGCTCGCAGGCCTTAAACCAAACCACAAATTTAAACAATCACATCAAACCACATCCTAAGGCCATATCCAATAAGTATACGATTTGCACATAAACAATTAAAATCCAATTTACACGCTTGGTGAATTTTAATTGATTTTAGGATTTCTAGGGTTAAAACGGTCTAAGGGGCCCACCATCTTATGGCCGAACCCCATTGGAGCCGCCCCGGGCCGAGCCTGGGCCGGTTGGCCCAACCCGTGGGGTTGGCCGACCGCTTAGGCCTTCGGCCTAGGTGGCTTGGGCGGCAAGGAAGGGAGAGGGGCGGTCCCTAGGGCCGAACCTCGTTGTTGTTTCCAAAACAACTCCTTCCTTGTTCCTCAAGTCCAAACAATTTCCGAATTTGAAACTAGTTTCCAAATTGGTGCCAAAACCCTAGATCTAAGATCCTAAAATTTCTCAAGCTTTCTTATTTTGTTTGATTATTGACAAATTGCATCATATGCTTGATTTGTCCGTTTTACGCGATAAACAACAAATTTAAAGTGTACAACTATCAAAACGTACCACATGAACCACATCTATGTTCTACGACCTGAGAATCTGATACCACTGTAGGATTTTGTTCATGGATACGCAGCGGAAAGATAAATTATCCATTAAATACCCTCCAAGGATCACAGGAAGAGAATCATAACGATGGTAAAGGAAGAATCATGTTACACACCTTAGAGTTTTTCCTGTGATGACTTGTAACATGAATTATCCATTGTGTCACGTCTCTACGGTTGATCCACGCCTATATTTGAGATCTTGATCTTCCTTCTCCTTTGTGCTAGCTTGGACCGGAGGAAGATGAAGAATAAATCACACAACCGGGTAACAAAGAGGCTTCGACATCCTTGCTTTGGCCGACGGGGACGGGCGGCGCAAGGGGGGTCGGGTTCGGCCCTCCTTGCTGCTTGCTCTCTCCTTTGTTCTCTCCCACTCACTTATGTTATGAGCATTAGTGTGGGAAGGAATCTAAGAGCTTCCTTTATATAGTCCAACGACTCCTTGTTAACTACCTAAAGGTCCTTCCTAATCCAACATTAATTTGGATTAGTCCCTTCATTGCATACTACTCCTACTAAGTTTGCAAGGTGTTGCGAAGTGATCCTTCTAATTAATTAGTCATATTAATTAATTCCCAAATCTAGTTCAACTCTATCTAGCGTGCGACCCCATAGAATCTATCTAGTTGGTAGCAACAATTTGCTAATATGGAGCGGTGTCTAGCAAGACATCCATTCTAGCCAACTAACATAATAGTCATCCGAAAAACCTTGTGCAAGTAATTGTCGCATCCCTTTGTCTCTATATCCGGATTGGAAACGAGACATACAAGTCACACTCGTATATCCAATCCATAGTTTCTCGATCCTAGGAATAGCCTTATTCGTGCAAATAACATCAATATCCCATAATGATTTATTTGAGTCTGGCCAGACATTCCATAAGCACTATCCCTCGAGTGGCCTCGGATATTTGCTCCCGTTATGTGGGAGGGACAAATTCTATCTACGTCTACTACGATTCCTAAGCTTGCTTCTTATTGTATTCGGTACACGCCTTTATAGCTACCCAGTTACGGTGTAGCGTTTGACGCTACCAAAATCACAATAATCCACAACTAGATAATCTATTGACTTCAAGTCTAAGGATGAAAATACCGTTGTCACCACGAGAAGCGCTTGTGACTCCACATAACAAGTATGTAGCCTTCTCGGAGATGGGTCAATCCAGTGCGCCATTACCCTTAATGCATACCCATGCGTTGGATCATGATATCTCCATATCAATCCAACCCCATACTAGTCTATAGATGATTGTCCTATTAATTATTATAATTTACTAGGGATATTTAAGATAAAAAACACGATTGTAAATCTAAGGACTTCATTATATTAAATATCCAATAAATAATAAAATGAATGTTCTAGCCAAAAACAAGTTCATACTAAACTAGATTGCCTCTAGGGCATCTATTCCAACACCTATCTAGTACCTTCTCTGGTAATCTGATTAACTAAGAATCCTCTATTGCTCACTTTGAACAATCCTTGAGAATAAAAACTATAAGTATTATAAAAAAGATATACAACTGAAGTTCAAAAGAGAAGAATACTGGAACTGAATCTGCAGTGAGAATGCTGTGTTCTTCTGATGATTGGATTGAGAGAGATGAATTTTCTTGTTAGTTGCTTGTCAATCCTTGAGTGTTTCTGAGTGTCTCTGCTAATTGTCCCGTTGTAATGCTTCAACTTTCCCTCTTTTTATAGTGTAGTTTGAAATGAAGATGTTAAGGATCTTCTCTTTAACAAACTTCCTATTTTGTAGCTTCAGCTTTGACTTCTCTAACAGCTTCTCCAACAGATAGTTTGATCAATATCTATAAGGATACTGATTTGATATTGTATGAAGAACTGTTAAGAAACTTTCAAACACAGCAGGATTGATCAAAGAATCAATTCATCATCTAAATTCCGTTGCTGCAAAACTCAGGGCAGGAAACAAATCTGAAATATTAGGAAACAAAAATCCCTGCAAAACTGAGTCAAACAGATGGTGTTAGATAATGTAAACTGTGTCAAAGTACTTTCTATTTCATCATCAAGTATCAACTAATCAAGTATAGGGTTTTAGGAGTTGGATTAAGATCAGAAACTCCCACTAAGTTCATGAATGTAAAGCACGTTCAGTTTCAAAGCTTTGGATACTGTTTCAAGGCCTTGAAGTAGACTAGCTATTTCAAGTCTTGAAGCTGGGTTGAACTTACAAAACTGTTTCCAGGAAATCTAATGCATGGAATTTTTTGACTCAGTACCTCTCCACACATACTGGGAAAAAATCTCAGAGATTTATGCAGTAAATTTAATGGGGAATTTATAGATGGAAAATGTTTAAATAAGCAACCTGGAAAGGGTTGCCTGCACTAAAGTGATTCTAGCAGCCCTATTTAGAAAAAAAAAAACCTTTCCATCATTGGCCTTTATTGTTTATCTTTTTACTAACAACTTTAAACAGCGACTCGACCTTGTTATTGAGGATCAAAGGCAATCCCAAATAAGTTCCTATAGAAGGTGTCAGAGGAACCCCTAGCTTGGAGCTCAGCAAGGTCTTTGTATAAAAAGAACAATTTGGACTCACTACCAGGGAGTACTTAGTGTTAATAATAATATATCATGATTGAAGACAGTAGTCACTTAAGATCCTAGAGAGAACATCCCCAGTATCACTGTTAATTTTGAATAAAAGAACAGTTTCATCTGCAAATTGAAGATGTGTGAAACTAGGTCCAAGTGAAGTGTGATGAATGCCTTGTAAGTGTGACTCACTTTGAGCATTACACATGTTAGCAGATAAGGCCTCCACACAGAGGACAAAAACGAAAGGAGACAAAGGTTTTCCTTGTTTCAAACCACATTTAGGCTTAAAGAAATTGGTAAGGGAGCCATTAATGTTAATGCAATAAGCCACAGTGGTGACACATCTCATGATAAGTGTGATAAAATGAGGTGGGAATTGAAAACGGTGGAGGATCTGTTACAAGAATTCCCATCTAATTTTATCAAAAGCTTTAGACATGTCAGGCTTAAACATTCCAAAAGCTAGCTTGTCAAGCATGGTTTGAGTTGAGATGAAATGAGCAATATTTGATGCAATACTGATGTTTTCAGAATGAGCAATGTCTGATGCAATACTGATGATTTTGTATAAGACATTGGTAAGGCTGATTGGTCTATAATCACGTACTATATTTGAATGAGGCATTTTTGGAATTAATGAAATAGAAGTTAGTTTTCTGTAGAATGCGCCCTGAGTTAAGAAAGTATAAAATCGCAATAGTAACATTAGTGGCAATAATGGGCCAGAATTTTTGAAAGGCCCAGATGCTTTAAGAGGCCCCATACTGAAAACTGCAGCTTTAACCTCATCCTCTTTGAAAGGCCTACACAAGAGGGATTTTTGAGTCGGGGATAAAACCTTTTTGATATTACTTATGATTGGAAAGGTTTGGAGGGAACCATGGTGGAGACAAATTAGCACTACTATGGAGGGCTGAGGTTAGCTATAAACTGTTTTAAGGTGATTTGTGAAGGCAGCCTGAATATGCTCATGAGATGTGATAGTAGACCCATCAGAGAGACATATACTCCATATTTGATTCCTACTCCTTCCGATCTTGGTGCTAGCATGGTTTTTTTTTTTGTATTTCTATCACCAACTTCCATCCATTTGCAGTGTGCTCTGTGAGCACACAACAATTCTTGGGCATCACGCAGGATCTCAAATCTACTTTTGGCCCGAAACGAAGAGTTTATGGCATTATCTGGAAATTGAGATTCAAACTTAAGAATGTCATCCCTTGCTTGAGAAATTCATTTGTGAGGGAATCATTGCTTTTTTCCCAGCAGCAGAGGGTTTTGAATGTGATTTGAAGCAACTTTTTCACTTTGAACATTGGAGATCCTATAACGGGAAGGGACCAAATGAATTTAATTAAGTCATGAAGTTAATCATTTCTCACCCACCAAGCTTCAAACCTTAATGGTCGAGAAGTTTTGGCTGCAACTGTGGTATGATTAACCAGGATTGGAGCATGGACAGAGATTGTGATACCCAAATTCATTTGGTAAGCATGAAAAAACAGAGAGATCCATGAGGTAGAGGCCCAGGCTCTGTCAAGCCTCTCAAATGTTGGGTTAAATTCAAACCTGTTGTTTTACCATGTGAACCAAGATCCTTGATTTGGCAACTCAATTAGTCCCCAGTTTGACATATATTCAACCAAAACATTAGCTCCTGGAATGAAGTTAGAATTCAGGGTTAATTATTCATTAGGAGAGAGGACTTGGTTAAAATTATTAGGAATAGATTCCCTAGAGGCAATCTTATTTAGTATGAACATTATTTTTGGCTAGAACATTCATTTTATTAATTATGGAGATATTTAATATAACGAAGTTCTTAGATTGCAATGTGTTGTCTATCTTAAATTTCCCTAGTTCATTATATTGATTAACAGGACGATCACTATAGACTAGTATGTGGGTAGATTGATATTGAGATATCAAGTCTAACACATGGTATGCTTTAGGTGTAATGGCATACTGTATTGACCCACCACGAGAAGGCTACATTAATTATTTTAACTTCACAAGTGCGTCTCGTATTGCTAATGGTATTGTGGTACTTAGACTTGAAGTCACTAGACACTTTAGTTGTGGAATATTATGTTTTGATCTCGTCAAACGTTACGCCGTGAATGGATAGCAATAAAGGCGGTTATCGGACATAATAGAAAGTAAGCTTAGAGGTAGTAGCGATGTAGAGAGGATTTGTCCCTCCTCATAATGGGATTAAATATCCATGGCCACTCGAGGGGTAGTGCTTATGGAATGTCTGGCAAGACTCAGATAAATCAATATGAGATATTGATGTTATCTGCAGGGATAAGCCTACTCCCAGGATCGAGACACTATAGATTGGATATAAGAGTGTGACGTTTTTTTCTCGTGTCCAATCCGGTAATAGAGACAAAGGAATAATAAAATTCGGTAACATTGAGCGCAAGGTTTGTCGGATCACTGGCTATTTTTATTAGTTGGGTGGCACTGATGTGTTGCCAGAAACCGCTCTATGTTAGTGATTGTTACTACCAACTAAGTAGAAACCTATGGGGTCACACACCATATGGACTAAACTGGATGTGGGTATTAATTAGTAAGACTAATTAAGATAAGGATCAATACGCAACCACGAGCAAACTTAGTAGGACTAATTTGCAAAGTGGACTAATCCATGTATGGACATGATTAGTATTAGGGAAAATATGTAGTAAACAAGGATTTGTTAACTATATATAAATGCACTCATACCTTATTATTTTAATAAGAGTGTCATTACTGTGGAAATAAGAAAGCAAGGAGAGAGAGACTTGGGCCGAAACCCTAGCCGTCCGTCCCCCTTTGCACCGTCGGCTAGTACGTGTCGCGCGCCCTTGGGTCCTCATTTTGTGTGCTCTTCTTCTTCCTCTATCCTCATGTTTCTAGAAAAAAGACATGGCAAGGACTCCAGTGCAATCCTAGGTGTAGATACTCATAGAGACGTGGACATCATTCTGTGTATCGGGATCTGTCAAACAAACATGGTACACAACTATTTTTCCCTTACCACGATATGATGGCTTGTCCTGCGATTCATGAGGGTCTTGAACGGAATAATTTAATTGTATTTCCGCTGCGTAATCCGTATCAAAACCCTACAGTGGTATCAGAGTCACAGATCGTAGCGCATAACGTGGTTTTATGTGTTAAATTTTTATCAGTTTTTACACCGTTCTGCCATTTTCGCGTAAAAATGATGTTGGCATAATGATCCAAACCGAATATGATTCATTATAGAATGAGATAATTTTATGTATCGTTATGAAATTAGCAAACTCCGTTCACATATGATGTGCATTTTTTGTGATTTGAAAAACTAGGGTTTGGGCATAATTGGGGAAAAAGGGGGTTTTCTATACAATTGGATAATTTCCCACAAGGAAACAAGAAACTTTCCTATAGGGTCTTGCCAAGGGAGGCCGCCCCCTTCCTTGTGACGTAAGCAACGAGGCCGTGGCCTACACGGCTCGGCCAACCGCCAGTTTGACCGTGCGGGTTGGTCCAACCAAGTTAGGCGCGACCCCGACTGTCCAAAGGGGTTCGGCCAACAGTGATTGGTGCGAATTGGGCCGTTTTGACCGTAGAAAATCCCGAAATCAACTAAAATTGACCTAGCGCGTTAAAATTAGATTTTAACTGTATTATGTTTTTTTCATGGTGATTGGATGTGGCCTTAGATGTGGATGATGTGGATGCTTATTTTTGTGGTTTGGTTTTATTATAATTAATGTAATTAATTAAATTTTACGTTCTGTGTGTCGTCTTCTCCCTCACCTGTGAGGATCCCTCTATTTAGTTTAGATGCTAGCTAGAATTAGATAGATAGAATTTAGTCAAGGCATGGAGAAGAAGAACAAAGACTGAAGAAACCACAAGATGACATTCACAAGCTAGGACGCATGGAATAAAGAAGGAGGCACATTGAGATGAGCTTGCTTTTTTTAGGGCTTATAGATATTCTCATTGGCTTGGGAATATCTTAGTTTTAGGAGGCCACATCCACATCACGTTTATTTATTTGTTTATTTATTTATTTATTATCTTGTTATTTATTTTTGGTGTATGGTTGATGCATGCAAAACGTAACAGATAATAATTTAACACTTGGATCTTTTATTTGGGATTGCCGAATCCAAATAAGTAGATCAGTTGATTAGATCAACAAAAAAAATAAAATTGACAAGGAAATCCATCAACGATAAATATTGCGTTTGGCCTTCTCATTACTTAACGCTCGTCAAAACTATATTATATTAAACTCGCGCTTGCCAAAACAAGGCGATTTGATTCATCATAGGATGACAAGATGGCACAAGCTAGTAATGTGTAATTTTTGAAGTAAGAGGATGAACACAAGTAAGCTATTTCAATAAGATTGAAAGCTTCGAGGCAAGGCAATTGGGATTATCTATGGGATAGATAAATAAGGAGTTATTTGCCAAATTGAAGAGTTTCATAGGATGCAATTGGAAGGTGTTCCTACCTAAATAACTAATTCTTGGGTGACATGCCAAAGCAAGATCAAGAAGAGGTGAAATGGATCTTGGCCCACTAGAAAGTATATGGTATTTTCCGCATTAATGGTGAGGGCTATTAATCCGAGAAAAATAGTGGGAGCTATATTTAACAATCTATCCATTGTTAAATATAGTCATTTGTTCAAAAAAATACTAAAACTTGTATATTTCTCATTTTGTAGAATTCCAAATGACAAACAATCAATCTAAATCGACTCCATCATTGCGGGCTGTCTTTGAGCTGGACAAGCTGTCTGAAATAAATTTTCTGAACTGGTACAGAAACTTGAGAATCGTTCTCAAGAATGAAAAGAAAATGTACATTCTAGAGGAGCCAATTCCAGAACTACCAGAGGCCAATGCTTCTGCCGCTATTAGGAAGGAACATCAGAAGATCGTTAACGATTCTAATGATGTGACTTGCCTAATGCTATGCACCATGACCTCTGAGCTTCAGAAGCAACATGAGAACATGGAGGCGTATGATATGATCATACATTGAGGCAGCTCTTCCCAG
Organism: Linanthus parryae; assembly: GCA_023055425.1. Classification (NCBI taxonomy): domain Eukaryota; kingdom Viridiplantae; phylum Streptophyta; class Magnoliopsida; order Ericales; family Polemoniaceae; genus Linanthus; species Linanthus parryae. Next base: position 48,927,976 of record JALGPY010000003.1, on the reverse strand, counting down.
AGCAGGCCATGCATGAGCGGTATGAAGTATCTAAGGCCTTGTTCAAATGTCATATGTCAGAGGACAACCCGGTGGGGCCTCATTTACTCCGCATTATCGGATACTTGAAGAATCTCACATGTCTAGGGTTTCTAGTAGGTAAAGAGTTGGTCACTGATCTTATCCTGAAATTATTGCGAGATAGTTATGACCAGTTCATCATGAAATATAACATGAATGAGATCAGTAAAACACTGCCAAACTTGTTCAGTATGTTGAGGAAAGCTGAACAAAGCATTAACAAGGGGAAAGGCAAGGCCTTGATGATGGTCAACAAAGGAAAGAGAAAGCGAGTTGCTTCGACCTCCAAAGGTAAAGGCAAGGCAGTAGCGAAACCCAAAGAAGTTTCCTTGAAACCTGTTCGCGGGGTGGTTAAGGCGCATGCCACTATTGTGTTAGACTTTCCACTGGAAGAGGAATTGTACTAAATATCTGGAGGATAAGAAGCTTGGAACAGTGATTCCACCACCACCAGGTATTTTTGTTATAGATGTCAATCTGTTTATCTCTTCATCTTGGGTATTGGATACTGGATATGGATCTCACATATGTCAAAATGTGCAGGATCTAAAGAGAAGCAGACGACTGGCTAAAGGGGAGATAGACTTATGCATTTAAAATGGAGCAAGAGTTGCTGCATTAGCCATAGGCGTTTATGAGTCATCTTTACCTTCAGGACTTATCTTAAAATTAGACAATTGTTATTATGTGCCTGCTATGAGCAGAAACAATACATCTGTTTCTTTTCTATTAATATAAAGGTTAAGTGTTGCTCCGTTTATTTTGATGGTTTGCATAATTTTAATGCTTTATTGCCTAATGGATTATATATCCTTGAACCAGATAATTCCGTCTGTAACATTAATACGATGAGGATTAAAGCTAGTGATTTTTGTTCTACTTATCTGTGGCACTGTAGTTTAGGCCATATAAACGAGAAACACATTTCTAGACTCCATAAGGATGGATTTCTAGAATTATTTGATTATGAATCATATGAGACATGTGAATCTTGTTTATTAGGAAAAATGACAAATTCCCCTTTCAAGAAGAAAGGTGTAAGGACTAGTGAGTTATTGGCACTCGTACATATTGATGTGTGTGGACTGTTTCCCACTCCTGCGAGAGGTCGTTACTTTTATTTCATTACATTTACTGATGACTTCAAGAGATATGAATTTGCATACCTTATGAAGGCCGAATTCGAATCCTTTGAAATGTTCAAAGAATTAAAGAATGAAGTAGAGAAGCAACTTGGAAAGAGTATTAAGGCTTTGCGATCGGATCGTGGAGGATAATACTTAAGCCAAGAGTTTGACAAATATCTTAGAGAGTATGGGATCTTGTCTCAACTCACTCCACTTGGAATGCCACAATGTAACGGCGTGTCAGAGAGGAGAAATCGAACACTGATGGACATGGTTTGACCTATGATGTGTCAAACTGATCTTCGGATATCATTTTAAGGACATGCTCTATTAGGTGCAACTTTCACCCTTAACCGTGTTCCATCCAAATCAGTCATGAAGACTCCATATGAGATATGGACTGGGAGGCGTCCCATAGTGTCTTTTATGAAGATTTGGGACTCCGGTTTCTATATAAAACATATACAAACAGACAAGCTCGGGTCCAAGTCGGATAAGTGTATGTTTGTGGGATATCGTAAGAAAATGAAAGGATATTATTACTACAATCCAGTTGATAACAAAGTGTTTGTTGCTCGTACCGGTGTGTTTCTAGAAAGAGAGTTTGTCTCTAAAGAAGTTGAAAGTTTGTAATGTAAGCAGAATAGCAGGATCTAAATACTCTCGAAGGGGGAGGGGGTTGAATATAATATGCTAACTTTCGCTAAAAACAGTCTTTTAAAACTTGAGTAGAGTATGCAGTTGATATCTCAAAGCTTTGAGAAAGATTTGAGAAACTAGAGATATAACTGCAGAACACAGAGGCTTCAAAGTTTTGAAATTTGGCAATTTCCAAAGCTTTGGAACTTCCTATTTAGACTGTAATGAAAAGATAAATGAAGTAAACAGCAAGAACACAAAGATTTTACAGAGTTCAGTCACAATTGGACCTAGTCTCTGCCTGCGGGATCTTATCCCTCCAGGATTCTAACACAACATCTTATTAATCACCCAGATTCAGCCTTAAATCTCAAGCCTAAGTGAGATACCTTTCAACAACACAACTTGTGGTTCCCAACCTATCTAGTCCCAGCTACAACCTGTTGAAACAATAAGAACTTCTTTGTTGTTCACTTGAACAACTAAAATTCTATTTTTTTGAGGTTTAAGAACACAAAATGATAATACAAGTTTAGTACAAGTGTGAAGAACACAAAATAGAGATAAGCAATAAAGCTTGGAAGTGTTCTTCGATATGTGATGAATGATCTTGCTTCTAGAGAGTCAATGACCTGATGTGTTTGAAGATTTTAATGATCTGATCTCTCCTGTTTGCAGCACTCTTCAAATCTCACGTTCTTTCAATCTCAGTCTATGTGTCTCTTTCAAATTCAAAGCACTGAACTCATTAAATAACAGCCTGCAACAACCTGAGAGATTTTAGGAACCGAATGCCTAAAAATCCTCTTCCCTGATATGTTTCTTTCAAATTCTATACTTGGATAGCTATCTGATTGGTTTATGGACGTTGGAACGCCCAACAACCCTCCATACACTCAACAAACAAGGTCAAACAATATCCAGACAAACTAGCATCAAGATCTGATCACCAATATGCCAACAGTTCATGAGAAAAAAGGGGCTAGGTTTAGTTTGAAAATAAACTCAGCTAATATATCCAATCTGATGAATATATCATCAACACATTATAGAACAAGTATTAATAGACAATAACATATCTATAACAAGTTATGAATTTCAAATAAATAACTGCATACACAGATTTAATAAGATGAACTTAGCATTGAAGAGTACTCAGTGAATCTCAAAGCTTTGAAGCTTTGTCTGCTAGTTCATCAGAATGAACTTTGATTTCCAATCCAATTCAGTCTTGCATATAATGTTAATCCATCCAAAAAAAGATTTACTAATGCCTGCGCAGTGTTATATATAGAGTTGTATAACTCAGTTCATATCAAAATCAAAGACCTGCACAGAACAGTTAGACACATGTATATATATGTATATGCATAGCTACAGTGCCTCAAAGATTTGATGCTTATGTACTTAGAAATATTGCCAATATGTTCAGCCTGTGTTTCTGGCTTTCATCATCAAGGAATCTAAGCTCCTTCTGCATATTCATCCAAATATCAATATCAAAGAGCTTCATATCTATCAATCTCCCCCTTGATGAAATAAAAAATACGTTACTGAAATCCCGATTATGAATAAATTTCCTGCAACTCAAAAACACAAGTGATCCACCAATACGAGTAACTGTATTAATCTGATGATCACATTTAAACATAATATGGAACCTTAACAAAAATCTGCACAACAATAACCAACCAGCATCCTACAAAATCATTCAGCATCCTACTCAAAATTATTGCAAAACTTAACACAAAACACTTAATCTTCTCCCCCTTTTTGACTTCCATCAAAAGAGTAGAAGTAATGTAGCATCTAGTTCAGAGTGTTTTGAAGATAAAAAGTAAATTTAAACAAACTTCAGGACTTGAAAGAAAATAAGACAGAAAAATAAGAAGGGTGGACTTCAAGGCTTTGAAGATTCAGCTTCAGGATCCTTCTTTGTAGACTTCTTGCCAGGCTTAGCTTTTCCTTTTCCCTTTTCCTGAGCTTCTTCCTGTTCTTCTTCAACTGTGTCATCCTCTGAATCTCCTCCAGTCTTAGCTAGTTCATCTTTTTTCTCACCTTGTTTAGCACCTTCTTCACCCTGTGCTTCCTCAGTTTCAGCTTGCATTTTTTCCATCACTTCATCAATAACCTTATTCAAATAATCATCTTCCTTTTGAGCAGTCTCGGAAATTTTTTCCTCATCACAATCCACATCCTCAGATTGATCAAAAAGATCCTTAGAATTAAGAACAATAGGAACTGGTTTCTTCTTCTTCTTCGGGTTCTTGAGAGCTTCTCCAATTACTTCATCAGAATCAATGCTAGTTTCTCTGCTTTCTGAAGATGGTATCTTTTCTAGGTTCAATCCTTTTATAATGATGTCTAGCTTATAGTTCACCAAACCTTTGAACTTGATGAAATCAGTAGACTGGTCAAACAACCCTTATCTCATATCCTCCATTCCATCTTCCAAAACTTCAACCCTATCCATTATTTGAGAGAAATCCAAATTACCAGACACTTTGGGGGTTGTAGTAGCTCTAGGTTCGATAAACTCCTTCTCTTTCAGCTCTTTAGCACTCAATTCAGAATAAAATTTCCACTTTACTTTGACAGTGTGAACTATCCCAATCCTTTGAAGAGATGCCTCATCCACCAACTGAGAAACAGTAGTAATCTTCTCCTCATCCTCCAAAGAGACTCCAAAGTGTTTGAAAAACAAAGGTAAAACATTGGCATACGGCTATGAATGGTTCCTAGTCCTAGTGCCACAGTAAACCATATGCTCCATCACAACAGTAGGTAGATCAACTTCAAACCCTTGACATATTAGATACATCACAATAAACACCTTATTTTTCACCAACTCTCTGTAATAATCCATGGGAACTACACATCGCATAATGAAAGAAAACAAAATTTTAGCTTCACAGGTAAACACAGAGTGTGGTAAATGTTTTGGTTCAGTAGGGGTTCCTTCCAAGAAAAACAAGGCTTTGGCCTTCTCCAAAATCTCCTTCCTATCAGAATGATCGCTAACCCTATACTTTCTAGGCACTCCCAAAACTTTGGCAAAAACCTTGTAATCCAACTTAATATCAACACCAACCACTTTTGATGTGGGAATGTACTTGTCACTATCATCCAATTCTTGAACTAAGTTCAGATAGAAAAGTCTGGTCACCCTAGGGTAAGCCTCAGATGGTGGATTTAACAAACTCCCAACAGATGATTTCTTCAAGTTCTTAATATAGTCTAAGTCCAAAAAATCCAACAATTCAGTACTGATTAGGCTATGTAAAGATTATTTGGATGATGAATACCCATCCATTCATACAGTCTTAACCACTGAATTAACAAACCAAGAATCAGGCAACAAGTTCTTACCAAAATTTTTAGTCTTCTTGATCTTTACAACACTGTGTTTCACTCTTTTCTTCTCTGGAGTTTCTTCACCCTTCTTCTCATTAGTTTTCTTCTCCTTTGATGATGGCACACTCTTCCTTCCACCTTTCTCATCAACCAATTCCTTCTTCTTCTTGCTTGATTCTTCTCCCTGATCCTTACTCCCATGTTCTTTGTTCTTCACCACCTCTCCTGCTGCAGACTCAGTTTCTGACTCAGCCGCTGGTTCTTCTTGAACTTCCTTCCCCTTCTTGAACTTCTTTGAAGGAGGTGAAGTCTCATGGTGTAATACCCCGTCTGGTTAGCAAGGGTAAAACAGTAATTTTTGAAGTTCAATAAGAAATTAATTGAGAAAAATAGGGTTGGATAAATTATTGCAATTTTATAGCTAAGAAATTATGGTAAGATTTTAGAAAACATAACATTAGTAATAGTGAATTAATTTTAGAGGGCTAAAAAGAAATTTTGGTTGCAAAATAATATTCGGGAAATTTATCGAGTTATATTTGTGTAAAATTTTAGGAAAACTATTAAGATAGTATTCGAGAATAAATATGTAACGTCTCGTAAATTTTAGTTGATTTTGGTTAATAACGCGTGTCCGACCACCGCGAAGTAGTGTGAGTAGAATGCACCCAATGCACTACAACCCACTAGCAAATAGTACAACCAACCCACCTTATAACTCCTCATATTCCTCATCTTCACCAGGCAAGTGTTTTCTTCGGGAAGTTTTGTTCACCGCCTTCACATTCCTTTGCCTTCACGGCAAAGGAGTTGGTGCCGCCTCCACATCACCGCCCCATTCTCTCTATTTAAGCACATCCCCTCTCACACCCCGCAACAGCAACCACCACCCTCCATCACAACAACCACCGTCATCTCCACCATCACCACCATAACCACCATCTTCGGCAAAAGAAGAAAACCCACATAGCTTCTATCTGCCTTTCTCTTCTCTCCCTGTCTTTGAGACTCAGCAGCAGCAGAAGAAGCAGCTAGTGGCCGAAGCCACAACCACCACCAGCGCCGAAGCTCCGGCAGCAAGAACCGCCGAGAAACCCACTGCTGGACCTTTTTATCTCTCAAACTCTCAGCTCTCTCTCTCCCCTCCCTGTTACTCTCTGTTTTCGGCGACCAGTAGCAGCAGCAGAAGAAGAGTGGCAGCAGCCACCCCTCCACCGCTGCCACCATTGTTTCCGGCGGCAAGAATTCAAGCAAACCCACTTCACTCTATCTCTCATCCCCGTTGCCTTATATGACCTCTCTGGTCGATCTTGGCACACCCCTGACCTGTATCAGAGCCCAAGGAAGCAGCCCCAGCAGCAGCAGAAGCCTAGCCGCCGCCCGGACCTTCATTTTTGCCGGCCAAACTCCGTCAAGCTCGCCGGAGTGATTCAGAGACCACCCACGCCCGTTAAATGCTTCCAGCAACGTCCTAGGACCCCGACCAGATCATTGGAAGACTCAGAGTCGAACGAGGATGCTCCAGCAGCCGCCACCATCTCCACCTCCGAGCAAGTCGACGTCGAGCTCCGACCCGACTCGTTTCGTAACGGTTTCCGACCATTTTTGGCCTAGGTATGTCCTAAACCTTCTTATTTGGTGATTTAGATAGTCAAAATCAAAAGTTTCTAACTTAAATCCTAGTTAGCTTGATAAAATTGAAGTTGTTGATATAGGGGGGTAAAAGTGTAGTTTACATAAACTGTTATAACATAATATAGGGGGGCTGGTTTTTGTATTTTCAAAAACTAGAAGGTGACTAGAGTATTATAATTAACTGTTTTGGGAATAATTGGGGTGTTTGTTGACTTTTAATATAACTTAGGGTTTATATTTCTTTTACTTAAACTTTCACACTTTTCGCTAAAAATAAAAATGTTGTTTCCGAATTAGAGATAATTTCTAAAAATACTATATTTTGTCCTCTTTTCGGAAATATAATTCGAGTGTTGTGATAATATCTCAATTGTTCGTTAAAAATTAAATTAGAAACGCTTTATTAAAAATAAATAGTCTTTAGTTACGTAGTTTGTAAATTGGTTGTTTAAAACTTATAAAATTGACTTTTCACTAGTTATAAACATTATAGTGTCGTATAGAGATTTTCTTAAAACATAGTAGTCGAAAATATCATTTTTATCGTTAAATTTCGAATTAGTTCTTAAATACAAATACTTGTTAGTTCTCATTTATTTCTTAAAATAATTTTCTAGTTAATTAACCACCTTAAGATAGTAATAATATTAATAGCAATAATAGTGCCAATTAATATTCGTTTAAAAATAGATGTGTTGTTTAACTTCGACGATACGCTAAAATAGTAATAATAATATTTATTTTCATAAACATAAACTAGTTATTTTTTAATATTATATCAAGTCTTTTAATTAGTTGACCACTTTTAATCAATAATATTATTAATAATAATAACAGTGGTTTAAAAACAGACACGTTGTTTCTAAATAATAAAATGATAGGAAATTAACTAGTGGGGTTGGGTTTATCTAAAAGACTAAATAAGTATTCTTGATAGGATTTGTAGCGTTATACTTGAACTTGTGATTGAATAAGAAAATATAATTTATAAGTGACATGTTTGTAGACGACGACAGAGTGCATTTGCAGGAGCTCTTACGTGCTAGTTGCTACGGAAGTAAAGTAAGTGAACATGCCAAGCCTTTCATGCCAAGCTCCTTTCGTGTCACAAGTTGATTTTAATAATTGTCTCGAAAAGTATTTGTTATTTATTTATTTACATGTTTATTTCAGATTTTCTTGCATTTTAAAGAAGTTGTTTTGCTTGATACCGTCACACAAAAGTTAATAATGCCTAATTAACGTAAAGTGGAAAGAGTTGTACGGGGGAAGCGTATTATTGCCGTGTTGACTTCGTTCACTCGGCCTGTGATTAGATTGGTCGTGATGGCTTCGTCCACTCGACCCGTATTATTTTAACCCGTTCGCAACCTGCCGGGTCGCTCCATGTTCTCACCTCTCTGGCCGCGAGGAGTCTTAGAGGGGTGCCGGCACTTAAGGTCATGGATGCTAGTGATAGTATAGTAGATTCTTCCACGTATCAACAAAGTTAATAATACGGTTTCTTTGAGATTTGGATATTGAAGAAAGAGAAGAAGAAAGAGATTGGGACTAATTCTCCCCGTTTGAAATTTGAGAAAGGAAGATCAAAAGAATGAGAATTTATAAGTGTTCTTAATGAATGCACCAGGTTCACTTCTTACAGTTTTACCGTTTTATTTGAGTTCCTGATTTACTCAGCAAAGTTTACATTTTAATGTTTTATTTACTCTATATATTTATTGTGAAAAGAAAGTTATGATTCGTCTTCTGTTTTACGAGCTTGGGTGTCACTTACTCAGTATTTCCATGCTGACTTTGAAAATTGCAGTTCTTGTTTCCTTCCCACCGCAGGTTTAGGAGCTGAAGACTAAGGTGTAGCTGGGTACGAGACTCACTTAGTTGGATTTCACCTTGAGTAGAATCTAGTGTTGTTAGCAAGAATAACGTTGTAGTTTTGAAAATGCTTGTGTAATATCTAGAGACTCATGTAATGTTTAATATTGTGTAATAAATAAAGAAGTTGGGATGTTATGCTTTAAATTTCCGCTGTTACTTTTAGCATCGCCCTCCCGGTCTTGTCCGAGCCGGATAAGGGGGTTGTTTCAGGTGGTATCAGAGCGTTCCTTCAAGCCTAAAACTTGTAGGGTAACTTAAAATGAACATAGGGCAAGATAATTAAATCTGGAAAAGCCGTTGGGGTTATGGGTAGTCTAGGTCCTGATTATCTCCGTCTTCATCCTTTAGTATTGTTTTGCTTGATAGAAATTCATTGTTTGATTGTTGAAAGTTATCACTGTGACAGAAATTGAGAGGTATGGATTAGATTTCAAATTACTGAAGAAGTATTGTGTTATTTGAAGAGACAAGTTAATGCTACTCCTATAATGGGGAAAGAAAATGTGAAATTGAATTGTGTTTGAGAAGATAAGTTAACATTGCGGATAATTATATGATGCGTGTTCTGATATAGATTAATTGTGTGTTTATTCCTAATTGTTTGTGAGATAGATAATTGGGTATGAATTATTGAAGTTAGACTGTGAATGACGTGTTGCTCTAATTGAGATTGCGAAGCTATGTGTAAGATTCCTATGTGTGACTTACTATGTGATATTTGGTGGATTGATACTTGTGCATTATTAAGAAGATATAAACCCTTTAGACTATGGTAAAATGAGAAATGATATGATAAGTAGAAGCATATGAATACGACTGGTATACCATTGCGTTGCTACGCGAAGACGAGACGGCAAGAATGGATGGCTCAGGATAATTACAGTATGGTTCTTCGTTTGGACTACTCAGACAAGTGGGCCAAAGAAGTGGCAGACATGAGCCCAGTGGACTTCACGGGAAAGGAAGATCCCGTTGAACTAATAGACTGGATCATGGGAATGGACAAGATTCAAAGGGACAATAGAATGTCCTGAAGACCGAAGGGTCAAACTGCGTAGTATTTTATTTAAAGGAGTGAAGTGAACCTCTGAAGGAGGACTCACAAGAAACTCTGTTGGCAAGGTCCAACTTTAACAGGGAAGCACTTCAGGTTGCTCTCAGGTCTTGCTTTTACCATGGCCAGGTGAGAGCAAGGAAGTATCAAGAGTTCATGAACTCAAAACAAAACAGAAGCTCGAAGGCAGAGTATTTCAAAAGCTTGTAAGATTTGGGTGATCAACAAATAAACCGAGGAGGAGCCACTTCAGCATAGCTATCACAGGAGTCGTCAGCAGTATGGGAACTAGTAACTTGGGGGATTGATAGAGACGGAATACACGTGAATTACGACGTTCTTAACCATGAACCTTAGCAACCGAATGAGACTATGACCACTTTAGTAGATAGACGAGACTACGAACTCATTTGATGTTATGTGTGTTAGAGAAAATGGATATTTTCTATGAATTGCTGCGTGAAATTACTTGCCTGTTGCGTGATCTTGATTCTGATAGATAATTGCTTGATAAATTGTCTGAGCATCTTGATTAGTTATGCGATTTTAGCTTCGAGGACGAAGCTTCGTTTAAGGGGAGAAGGATGTAATACCCCGTCTGGTTAGAAAGGGTAAAACAGTAATTTTCGAAGTTAAATAAGAAATTAATCGAGAAAAATAGGGTTAGATAAATTATTGCAATTTTATAGCTAAATTATTATGGTAAGATTTTAGAAAACATAACATTAGTAATAGTGAATTAATTTTAGAGGGCTAAAAAGAAATTTTGGTTGCAGAATCATATTCTGGAAATTTATCGAGTTATATTTGTGCAAAATTTTAGGAAAACTATTAAAATAGTATTCGAGAATAAATACATAATGTATCGTAAATTTTAGTTGATTTTGGTTAATAACGCGTGTCCGACCACCGCGAAGTAGTGTGAGTAGAATGCACCCAATGCACTAGAACCCACTAGCAAACAGTACAACCAACCCACCTTATAACTCCTCATATTCCTCATCTTCACCAGGCAAGTGTTTTCTTCGGGAAGTTTTGTTCACCGCCTTCACATTCCTTTGCCTTCACGGAAAAGGAGTTGGTGCCGCCTCCAACACCACCGCCTCCACATCACCGCCCCATTCTCTCTATTTAAGCACATCCCCTCTCACACCCCGCAACAGCAGCCACCACCCTCCATCACAACAACCATTGTCATCTCCACCATCACCACCATAACCACCATCTTCGGAAAAAGATGAAAACCCACATAGCTTCTCTCTGCTTTCTCTTATCTCCCAGTCTTTGAGACTCAGCAGCAGAAGAAGCTAGTGGCCGAAGCCACAGCCACCACCACCACCGAAGCTACGGCAGCAAGAACCGCCGAGATAACCCACTGCTCGACCTTTTTATTTCTCAAACTCTCATCTCTCTCTCTCTCCCCTCCCTCTTACTCACTGTTTTCAGCGACCAGTAGCAGCAGCAGAAGAAGAGTGGCAACAGCCGCCACCCCTCCACCGCTGCAACCATTGTTTCCGGCAGCAAGAAACCGAGCAAACCCACTTCACTCTCTCTCTCATCCCCGTTGCCCTATATGACCTCTCTGGTCAATCTTGGCACACCCCTGACCTGAATCAGAGCCCAAGGAAGCATCCCCAGCAGCAGCGGAAGCCTAGCCGCCGCCCGGACCTCCATATTTGGCGGCCAAACTCCGGCAAGCTCGCCGGAGTGATTCAAAGACAACCCACTCTAGTTAAATGCTTCCAGCAACCTCCTAGGACCCCGACCAGATCATTGGACGACTCAGAGTCGAAAGAGGATGCTCCAGCAGCCGCCACCATCTCCACCTCCGAGCAAGTCGACGTCGAGCTTCGACACGACTCGTTTCGTAACGGTTTCCGACCATTTTTTGCCTAGGTATGTCCTAAACCTTCTTATTTGTTGATTTAGATAGTCAAAATCAAAAGTTTCTAGCTTAGTCCTAGTTAAGTTGTTGATATAGGGGGTAAAAGTGTAGTTTACAAAACTATTATAACATAATATAGGGGGGCTTGTTTTTGTATTTTCAGAAACTAGAAGGTGACTAGAGTACTATAACTTAACTGTTTTTGGAATAATTGGGGTGTTTGTTGACTTTTAATATAACTTAGGGTTTATATGTCTTTTACTAAACTTTCACACTTTTCGCAAAAAATAAAAATGTTGTTCCCGGTTTATAGATAATTTCTAAAAATACTATATTTTGTCCTCTTTTCAGAAATATAATTCGAGTGTCGAGATGATATCTCAATTGTTTGTTAAAAATTAAATTAGAAACGTTTTATTAAAAATAAATAGTGTTAAGTTACGTAGCTTATAAATTGGTTGTCTAAAACTTGTAAAATTGACTTTTCATTAGTTATAAACATTATAGTGTCGTATAGAGATTTTCTTGAAACATAGTAGTCGAAAATATCATTTTTATCGTTAAATTTCGAATTAGTTCTTAAATACAAATACTTGTTAGTTCTCATTTATTTCTTAAAGTAATTTTCTAGTTAATTAACCACCTTTAGATAGTAATAATATTAATAGCAATAATAGTGTCAGTTAATAGTCGTTTAAAAATAGATGTGTTGTTTAACTTCGACGATACGCTAAAATAGTAATAATAATATTTATTTTCATAAAAATAATCTAGTTTTCGTTTTTACTATTATATCAAATCTTTTAATTAGTTAACCACTTTTAATCAATAATAATAACAGTGGTTTAAAAACAGACACGTTGTTTCTAAATAATAAAATGATAGGAAATTAACTAGTGGGGTTGGGTTTATCTAGAAGACTAATTAAGTATTCTTGATAGGATTTGTAGCGTTATACTTGAACTTGTGATTGAATAAGAAAATATAATTTATAAGTGACAGGTTTGTAGACGACGACAGAGTGCATTTGCAGGAGCTCTTACGTGCTAGTTGCTATGAAAGTAAAGTAAGTGAACATGCCAAGCCTTGCGTGCCAAGATCCTTTCATGTCACAAGTTGATTTTAATAGTTTCCTCGAAAAGTATTTGTTATTTATTTATTTACATGTTTATTTCAGATTTTCTTGCATTTTAAAGAAGTTGTTTTTCTTGATACCATCACACAAAATTTAATAATGCGTAATTAACGTAAAGTGGAAAGAGTTGTACGGGAGAAGCGTATTATTGCCGTGTTGACTTCGTTTACTTGGCCTGTGATTAGATTGGTCGTGATGACTTCGTCCACTCGACCCGTATTATTTTAACCCAGTCGCAACCTGCCGGGTCGCTCCATGTACTCACCTCTCTGGCCGCGAGGAGTCTTAGGGGGGTGTCGGCACTTAAGGTCATGGCTTCTAGTGATAGTATAGTAGATTCTTCCCCGTATCAACAAAGTTAATAATACGGTTTCTTTGAGATTTGGATATTTAAGAAAGATAAGAAGAAAGAGATTGGGACTAATTCTCTCCGTTTGAAAGTTGAGAAAGGAAGATCAAAAGAATGAGAATTTATAAGTGTTCTTAATGAATGCACCAGGTTCACTTCTTACAATTTTACCGTTTTATTTGAGTTCCTGATTTGCTCAGCAAAATTTAATTTTTTATGTTTTATTTCCTCTATATATTTATTGTGAAAAGAAAGTTATGCTTCGTCTTCTGTTTTACGAGCTTGGGTGTCACTTTCTCAGTATTTCCATGCTGACTTTGAAAACTTCGGTTCCTTTTTCCTTCCCACCGCAGGTTTAGTAGCTGAAGAATAAGGTGTAGCAGGGTACGAGACTCACTTAGTTGGATTTCACCTTGAGTAGAATCTAGTGTTGTTAGCAAGAATAACGTTGTAGTTTGAAAATGCTTGTGTAATATCTAGAGACTCATGTAATGTTTAATATTGTGTAATAAATAAAGAAGTTGGGATGTTATGCTTTTGATTTCCTCCGTTACTTTTAGCATCGCCCTCCCGGTCTTGTCCGAGCCGGATAAGGGGGTTGTTGCACATGGACAGTGGATGTATCTTCTGAATCTGATCCATGAATGGTGATCTTCCTGTTAGCCTTCCTCTTTATCCTCTTGTTGGAATCCAGACCTTGCTGCTTGATCCTCTCAGACTTGCGCTCCATTGTGGTTAGGATTTGAGAGGGTTTGAGATAGAAAAGGGAGAGATAGAGGTACAAAGAGATAGAAGTTGAGAATGAGAAAATATGATCTTAAGACTTTGAGATTCAAACATATACTACACATAGTGACCAATACTCCCCCTAAACCAATGCATCCTTGTTCAACATACCCAATTCAAGCCTTAGGGATGCAAACCTCTCATCTAGCACAGGTTTAGTGAAAATATCAGCTACTTTCTTAGAAGCAGAAATAAAAGATAGAAAAGCTTTATGTGATTATGTGATGCAAATGCAAGAAGTATTCTGATACCTTCTAACCTTGCAACAGGGGAAAATGTTTCCTCATAGTCAATTCCTTCTTCTTGATTTATCCCTGTGCAACCAGTCTTGCTTTATTTCCACTAGTGTGCCTGGAACATCCACTATCCAAAATCCATTTTTGATCTTTGGTGACATCCTGCAAGATTCAATCAGTGCCTTAACAGGCTATTAGACCAAGTGTAGAATTTGGATTCATACTCTGAATCAACCATGTTAGGTAGTCTAATTCTTTTTGGAACCCAAATATGTTTCAGTTGTCCCTTAAGCTGGTAAGGATAGATGTTCCTCATTATATGAGGTTCTGTCCTTCGAAATGGGCAAGTTAAATTTACATGTCAAATTTTACCACAATAATGACATTTTGGAGAATGTCTGCTTAATGATTTTACAAAAATAGTTTGGTTTCTTTTTGGAAAATTTGGATTATAACCAATTCCACTTTTGTATACAGAATGCCTACTTCCTCCAAGCATAAGATTTAACTGATGTTTCTGATCCAGCAAAGGTTAAAGAATTTTCTTGGACTCTTGAAGCTCACTAGTCAATCAAGTGTTATGTTGTTCTAAATCATCTGAATGACTCTTTAGATCATCATATTTATCAGTTAAAAGAGAGTTTTGATCAACAACTTCTTTGACTTGTGATTTCAAAGATTTGAATCTACTGTCCAAGGCTTTGAAGTCACTATCAACCTTCAACTTATTAGCTTCAAGACTTTTGTTTTGAAAAACCAGATCTAAGTTTTCCTTTGCTTGCTCATGAACTTTTACTTTCAAATAATCAATTTCATTCCTGTAACTTTCCTCATTCAAAAACATGCTTTTCAGGAATTCAGTTAAAACATCAGAAGGACTAGATAAACGATATTTTACCATATCTTCAATTAACTTCTCAGTAGAGTGATCTTCCTGATGTCCAGCCATCTAACAGAGATTGGCTTGCTCTTCATCAGAATCTGAGTCTGAAGAGTCTGAATGACTCCATGAAGCTACCATTGCCTTCTATCCTTTTGTTGTCATTTTTCTTCTCAGGAAATTGCATGCTTTTCTTCTTTTGAGGGCAATTTCTTACCAGATGACCTGCATCTCCACATTCATAGAAATTCATAACTTAAGGTTTATATGAGTGTGAAGTAGATTTACCTTTCTGATCCTTGTTGGTAGAGGTTCTGAATTTTTCTTTGCTGTAGTCCTTGTTTCCAAAGTTTCTCTTCTTTTTCTGGCCAAGGCTTTGGAAATCTAGGCTAAGGCTTCTTCATCATCATCATCATCCTTCTCCTGTTCTAGGCTTTGATATTTTTCATTGTCCTTTTCCTTGAGTGCCTGGTTCTTGATGTTGTCACTCAAGTCATTATCTACTTCCTTCATGGAGATCTCATGAGTGAGAAATTTTTCTTGTAGATCATCAAGTTCCAGAATGCTTAAATCTTGAGCCTCCTCAATTTCAGTTGTCTTAGGCTCCCATTTTGCCTTTGGAAAAATTCTGAGTATCTTCCCGACCTTTTCCCCATTTGAGAAAGCTTTTCCCAAGGATTCCAAGTTGTTCACAATATCTGTAAACCTTTTGAACATATCGTTGATGGATTCATCAGAATTCATCTTAATCAGCTCATACTGTCTTAAAAGGATATTGATCTTTGTCAGCTTGACTTGGCTAGTTCCTTCATGAGTAACAGTTAGCTTATCCCTATCTCTTTTGCATTCTTGCAGTTGGATATCCTGTTAAACTCATCTGCACTAAGAGCACAATATAGTAAGTTCAAAGCTTTATAATTCTTTGATACCTTTTCCAGCTCAGTGACTGAGAGATCTTCATTAGGTTTGACAGTTCTGACTCCAGTGGTAGTAGTATAGAATAAATTTGGGCCACTCACAACAATAGACCATAACTCCGTGTCTTGATCTATGATGAACATTTTCATCAGTGCTTCCAATGCACAAAGTTATCACCACATAATAGTGGAGGCCTATTAGCTGCTCTTCCCTATGAGAATCCTCCATCACCTACATTACTCATTGTCACAAGATTTTTAGATCCTTAAATAGTGACCCAAGCTCTGTTACCAATTAAAAGTTTGTAATGTAAGTAGAGTAGCAGGATCTAAATACTCTAGAAGGGGGGGGTTGAATAGAGTATGCTAACTTCTGCTAAAAAATAGTCTTTTAAAACTTGAGTAGAGTATGCAGTTGATATCTCAAAGCTTTGAAAAAGGTTTCAAAAACTATAGATATAACTGCATAACACAGAGGCTTCAAGTTTTGAGATTTGGCAAACTCCAAAGCTTTGGAACTTCTTGTTTAGACTGTAATGAAAAGATAAATGAAGTAAGCAGCAAGAACACAAAGTTTTTACAGAGTTCAGTCACAATTGGACCTAGTCTCTGCCTGAGGGATCTTATCCCTCCAGGATTCTAACACAACATCTTATTAATCTCCCAGATTTTGCCCTAGATCTCAAGCCTAAGTGAGATACCTTTCACCTACAAAGCTTGTGGTTCCCAACCTATCTAGTTCCAGCTATAACCTGTTGAAATAATAAGAACCACTTTGTTTTTCAATTGAAAAACTAAACTTCTATGGTTGTGAGGCTTAAGAACACAAAATGATAATACAAGTTTAGTACAAGTGTGAAGAAAACAGAATAGAGATAAGCTATAAAGCTTGAAGTGTTCTTCGATCTGTGATGAATGATCTTGCTTCTAGAGAGTCAATGGCCTAATGTGTCTGCATATTTGAATGATCTGATCTCTCCTGTTTGCAGCACTCTTCAAATATCACGTTTTTTCAATCTCAGTCTATGTGTCTCTTTCAAGTTCAAAGCACTGAACTCTTTAAATAACAGCCTGCAACAACCAGAGAGATTTTAGGAACTGAATGCCTAAAATTCCTCTTCCCTTATATGTTTCTTTGAACTGCTATGCTTGGATAGATATCTGATTGGTTTATGGACGTTGGAACGTCCAACAATCCTGCATACACTCAAAAAACAAGATCAAACAATATCCAGACAAACTAGCATCAAGATCTTATCACCAGTATGCCAACAGTTCATGAGAAAAACTGGGCTAGGTTTTGCCTGAAAATAAACTCAGCTAATATATCCAATCTGATGAATATATCATGAACACATTATAAAACAAGTAATAATAGACAATAATAAGTCCATAACAAGTTATGAATCCCAAAGAAATAACTTTCTGACACAGATTTAATCAGATGGACTTAGCAGCGAGGAGTACTCAGTGCATCTCAAAGCTTTGAAGCTTTGTCTGGTAGTTCATCATAATGAACTTTGATTTCCAATCCAATTCAGTCCTGCATATTATGTTAATCCATCCAAAACAAGAATTACTAATGCATGCAAAGTGTTATATATAGATTTGTATAACTCAGTTCATATCAAAATCAAAGACCTGCACAGAACAGTTAGTCACATGTATATATATGTATATGCAGAGCTATAGTGCGTCAAAGCTTTGATGCTTTGGCACTTAGAAATATTTTCAATATGTTCAGCCTGTGTTTCTGGCTTTCATCAACAAGGAATCTAAGCTCCTTCTGCATATTCATCCAAATATCAATATAAAAGAGCTTCAGATCTATCAGAAGCCACTGGGAGGGTTGAAGAGATTCAAGAACCACAACCCATTGATCCTACAATGGAACATGAGCAGGAACCACAAGATGTTGGGAGCAGCCAGCTCAAGTAACACAAGAACTTCGTAGGTCAAGTAGTGTACGTCAGGAGCCAGAGAGGTATGGACTTCTCGTGACTGAGCTCGGTGACGTACTAATCATGGATGATGAGCTTAACACCTATGGAGAGGCCATGAAAGGGCCAGACTCTCAAAAGTGGCTTGAAGCCATGAGATCCGAAACGGAATCCATGTATACCAACAAAGTATGGACTTTAGTGTAACCACCCCAAGGGGCTCAGCCCATAGGGTGCAAGTGGGTTTTCAAGAAGAACACCGACATGGATGGTAATGTGATTGCCTATAAGGGCTGATTGGTGGCAAAGGGATTCAGACAGATTCATGGTATATACTATGATGAAACCTTTTCCCCAGCGCGATGAAAAAATACATTCGAATCTTACTTGCTATTGCATCTTATCATGTCTATGAGATTTGGCTTATTGATGTCAAAACAGTGTTTTTGTATGGAAACCTCCTTGAGGATGTGTACATGACACAACCAGAGGATTTTGAGGATCCAGAGCATGCCAACAAAGTCGGTAAGTTGCAACGGTCCATTTATGGATTGAAGCAAGCTTTTAGGAGTTGGAATCGACGTTTTGATGGCGTGGTGAAAGATCTTGTCTTCATCAAGAACGAAGATGAACCTTGTGTTTACAAGAAGGTTAGTGGGAGCTCTGTTGTGTTTCTGGTATTGTATGTGGAGGACATATTACTCATTGGAAATGACATTTCTATGATGAAATATGTAAAAGATTGGCTAGGGAAGTGTTTCTCAATGAAAGACTTAGGGTCTGCAGAATATATACTTGGTATCAAGATTTATAGGGATAGATATAGAAAGATGCTCGGCCTAAGTCAAAGTACATATACTGACAAGGTGTTGAAACGGTTCAACATGCAAGAATCAAAGAAAGAATTCTTGCCCGTGTAACATGGAGTCACCCTTACGAAGGCTGACTGTCCTTCCAATCAGATTGAGAAGGAACACATGAGTAGGATCTCATACGCGTTGGCTATTGGATATATCATGTACGCCATGTTATGTACTAGACCAGATGTGTAATATGCGTTGAGTATGGCAAGCAGATACCAGTCCAATCCGGTTGAGAGTCACTACATTGCTGTCAAGAATATCCTTAAGTACTTGAGAATAACTAAGGATGAATTCTTGATATATGGAGGGGAGGAAGAGCTAAGTGTAAAGGGTTACATTGATGCAAGCTTCCAAACTGACATGGATGATTTCAGATCGCTGTTTTGGTTTGTGTTTTGCCTCAATGGAGGAGCTGTGAGCTGGAAGAGTTCCAAGCAAGAGACGGTAGCTGATTCGACAACTGAGGGCTGAGTACATTGCTACGTCTGGCGCAGCAAAGGAGGTTGCTTGGATTAGAAAGTTCATCACTTAACTAGGTTTGGTTCCTAGTATTGTGGATCCTATAGACTTGTGTTGTGACAACACTAGGGCGATCGCACAACCCAATGAACCCATGTCACACCTGAAATCCAAGCATGTGCTCAAGAAGTTCCATCTTATTCGAGAGATTGTCGATAGAGGAGATGTGAAGATATGCAAGATTCATACAGATGAGAATCTGTCAGATCCACTTACGTCGCTCGTTCAGCTCAAGCATGAAGGGCACACTAGATCTATATGCATACGAGATGCACCTGATTGGCTTTGGTGCAAGTGGGAGAGTGTTAGGAATAGATGTCTGATAACCCCGTTTACGGTGTTATATTTATAGTTGAAAGCCTACCGTTTTGTGTGCTTTCATGAAAAAATACATGAGAAATAGGCTATGATATTGAAGTGTTTGAGTACTTGATCTAGTTGTGTTTATTTGATTAGTCCGAGCGTTTTCTAGTTTATTTGAGCTATTTCTGTTACTATTTACACCCGGTATGTTAATGTTGTGCTTCTTAGGTGCTGGAAGCTCGGAGCATGACATTGAGGGGAAACGAACTTCTGAAGCGATTCAAGCCCAAGAAAATGGACGAGCATGATGTAGGTGAAGCTGCTGCAATTCATACCCAATTCCCCTACATTACCACTACCTAAACCACCTGCAATTCCACCTATGAGCCACCGAACACCACTTCCATGAATTAACCAGGTCAAACCACCAGTTCCACAAACACAGACCCTAACCAAACATAACCTGCTACTAAAATTACCTCCTCAACCACCATGACAATCCACCATTTACATCATCATTAACCAAACCTCAATAAACCACCTAAACCACCTTAACAATCACAAATTCCTCCGTCAAACACCAGCAGCCGCTGATCCATCTACCATTACAGCACCGTAACTTGCAACCAATCTCAAAACACAACCATTACCACCTATTACTCCAAAATTACTAACCTTGCAACACCAATGCGAACTCACTGCCAACTTCATGAAAGACTACCCAATTTTCCTAACAATCATCACCATTCTTCACCATCATTCCATCAACTTTCATTAAACCATAACCTGCTTCCATAAGAACCAGCAAGGCATTCAACCTTTTCCTTTCCAATACCAACAGAACACCTAACCTACACATCACAGCGACCAATATACTTCCATTACCAACCTCCTTCATAGTAGCCAACACCAATTACTTCATCTCTGCTATATCTTAACCATGACCGAACCAATAACCCACTTGAATTCACATACAATGTCCATTACCTTCAAGAATCCACACCCACCTTCAATTCCTACAATACCAACCTGTTATGCCATCACCTAAACCATCAACACCTCAGACCTGAAATTCACCTAAACCCAGAGCCTAACTAATGCCATTTCCAACCAATACACAATCCTTACAACCATCACCAGGACCTCACTTCACAACATGGCCTTCAACCCAATCCCAATGGACGGACAAAACCCAGCTGCAGAGAAGGCAGCGCAGAGTCCAGAATCGAAGAAGAAAAAGAGCAGAGAGAAGCGCAGAACAGAGAAGAAGAATCAGCGAAGCAAAGGAGAAGAAGGTTGCGACTGTTCCAGGGGTATTTCGTCCGAAATGGTCTACTGTTTTCCAAGCGGCTGATTTATTTGGCTGGGGCAAAGTCCAAATAAAAGAGAAGTTAGGAAGAAAAAGAAGGCAACGTGGTTTTGTTTTCCTAAGCAAGACCTAGGGTTGAGGTGATACTCCCACAATGTTGGAGAGGCAAAAGTGCAAAAAGAGAAAACTTCTCTTAATTGATGTATGGGTCTATTTTGTATAGAAAGGAGGGGCTGTTTAATATCACATTCTATCATTCTACACAACCTGAGAAGAAAGGAGACGACAGAGAAGAGAGGATGAGGACGAAGAAGAAGACAGACGAACCGCCAGATTCTAGTTTGATTTCTTCTTCTCTTTTCATCATGTATATGGAGAAACTCTTTTTGTTTATTTACTTCATGAGTAGCTAGATTTCTTTTCTAGGTTCTATGGAGATGAACCTAGGGTTTATGCACTAAGAAAAATTTCCGGATTTATTTATTGATTCATGTTTCGTTTAATTTAATCGTATTGTTCTTCTTTGATTATCGTATATCTTAATCAATTAGGGCTATTGACACATCTAGGGTGACAAGAACAACTTTGAGGAGATGATAAATAGGTTAGACGGATCGTACCTTAAAGACTATTGACTAGTTAGTTGGGTTGATTGTTCTGAACTTAATACTTAGCGTAGAAAGAGTCGCGAACCGGTTAGGCTAGAATTCTAGGTGGGTGCTTGAGAGAGACTTTACCTAGATACGAACGAGAACAAGAAATTAGCCCCAATCATTGAGAATGAGATGTGAGATGATAGGACTAGTCGTGTGAGGGTAGATTCGATTGTTGAGCGTTAGACTTGGGAATTGGTGGACCGATAGGACCCATTGATTAGCTTAAAGTTAGGCGGTTAGAACCATATTGGTAGACGTCGGTGGACCGACAGGAGTCGTAATCGACTGATAGGTAGAGCGACATTAGACCGAGAGGAGATTGTCAGTGCAATTACCCGGCGCAACTAATTAGATGATAGCGTGTTTCAGTACATTATCCGGAACTGTCTAAAACCCTAAGGGATCCATAGATCCCCTAGTTGTTCTCCATTTTTATCAGAAAAATACAAAAATACTAGTTTAGTTTGTTATTTCAATTTAGTCACTTGTTTGAGGGTGACGACTCTTTTAATCACAAATTCTTCCTCCCTGTTACAGTACTCTAAATTAATCGACTAACTAAACAATCTCAAGCTTGTCCTCGCGGGATCGATAACTCGGGGTTGAAATACCACCCTATATTACTTCACTGTGCACTTGCGCATATGCGTTAGTAAATCGCGCGTCAATGCCCTAGAGGCAATCTTATTTAGTATGAACATTGTTTTTGACAAGAATATTCATTTAATTATTTATGTAGATATTTAATATAAGGAAGTCCTTAGATTCCAATATGTTGTTTATCTTAAATATCCCAAGTCAATTATATTGATTAACATGACGATCACTATAGACTAGTATGTGGGTAGATTGTTATGGAGATATCAAGTCTAATACATGGGTATGCATAGGTGTATGGTATACTGGATTGGCCCACCACGAGAAGGCTACATTAATTATGTTAACGTCACAAGTGTTTCTTGTAGTGCTAATGGTATTGTGGTCCTTAGACTTGAAGTCACTAGGCACTCTAGTTTTGGAATATTATGTATGATCTCGTCAAACGTTACACCGTGACTAGGTAACAATAAAGGCGGTTATCGGACATAATAAGAAGCAATCTTAGAGGTGGTAGCGATGTAGAGAGGATTTGTCCCTCCTACATAATGAGAGTAAATATCCATGGCCACTCGAGGGGCTGTGGGTATGGAATGTGTTGCCAGACTCAGATAAATCAATATGGGATATTAATATTATCTGCATGGATAAACCTATTCCCAGGACGAGAAACTATGGATTGGATATACGCACTACTAGATTTCGCCTCAAACACAGAATTACACAAATGCTGCATTTACATAGTTTAATGTTGTATTAGCAAAATACATCGTTATTTGTGGTGTTTTTCTTAAAGCTACTTTAGCCTTTGCTGTTTTTACTGTTCCAGCATTAAAAAGGGCTGCAGCATCATCGCAGCATTTCCAGTGGCATTTAATTAGTGCTGTAACAATTTGTAGCGTTTTTTATTAATGCTACTATATTTCCCCTTACAATTGCTGCCTTTGTTATCAACATTAATCTAATGCTGCACTGGGAATCAATTCAAGCTTTATTTTTAATGCTGCTTTACAAATAAGCACTAACCTAATGTTGTACATAATTACAACTGCCAGTGCTTCTGCTATATACATCCTGCCAAAAATTACAGATATCCATTTATACTGCGAACATCAAATCATGAAATGATGCAGCTAGGCATCAAAACAAGCATTTGCACTTAGTCTATAAACCAAATTTAATTACAAAGTGCAAACCAAGAGTATAATTACATGACCATCCATGTAGCATCAAAAGTTATAATTTTCGCTCCAGCAACATCCATTACATACACAAGTCTTGCAACTAAAGGACACCATAAACATTGAGACGGTCAATATGCGTAGCTCTAGCTTGTTGTCTCCAATTGCACTTGGTGTAGCTTGATCGATCGACCCTAGTTCTTTCTTGCCACCTGTAAGAACACAAAGTTTGGAAAAGTGTCAAATATAGTTAAAGGAACAATTCAATCTGATGAGAAAACAACATGAAAAGTATATATACAAACACATATACTAGAGACATTTCGAGAATAAAGGCATATAGTTCCAGAATTCAAAACTACCCAACAAAAAATCCAAAATCCACAAGAAAATTCAACCAGCAAGGAAAGCTAACACACTGTAACTGTAGTTCCAAAATTATTGAATGGCCTATAGAAGTCCTTTAAGGGTCATTGCGGGGACTGAATATCCCCCCGAAACGGCTCTTGGCATATCCACCACACAATAAGCAAAGAAACCAATACAATAAACAAGCAACATAATGTCAACATGTCCCCGCTCCAACCTATCCAACTACATATATTCTAAGGTATGAGGGACATAAAACCATCAAAAATTAAAAAAAAAGCAGCAAGAAGCAGAAACATCTCAGTACATATAAATATAAATGATAGAGGATTATTAATTAGTTTATAATAGGAGTTCTAAAAGATTCAACTAAATCTTTTTCCCTAGACAGAAAACTTATAAAGGGCTGTGAACACATATATGATAATACTACATTTTGGAACTAGTTTAGGCTCCGAATTCATAAACTCGAATATTTAGCACATATGTGGGACACTATCTTATGTTTATATATTCTCTGATAATCAGTCACTGGATAGTGAAAGAAGAAACTAAATAGCCAGATAGTGACTGATCAAATCCTAAACTTCAAATCAAACTTCATAAAACTTTCAAACTGGAACGCATACTTACAAGATTCCCATGCTATAGATTTCATTTCAACATCTCCAATTGTAGGCAATGGTTTTTTCGATTTGAGCAACTTGCAATCTCATTTCAATGGCTTCTCAAATCACACTTCACAATAACCCTGCCCAATAGGTTCTCCAATGACTTTTGTATTTGGCTTACTTGAAAAGAGACGTCGTGAGCGAAAACCACCCTTTGTTTCTCGACTTCAAGCAACTCGAGGAAAGGAAATCCACCCTGCTCATAAAAATATGGAAGGGAATATATCATTCCATCTGAAACACTTAAAGCATTTTGATAAGTACAACAGATAATTGTCACTCTGAAACTCTGTTTCCCAAGTGCAATCAACTCCAAGGCTACTAACTTCATAGTTGAGAAATGTGGTGCAATATTGAGAGAGGAAGTAAAGATCCCAATAGTCACGCACATCAGTCAGAAGACAATGATGTAGTCTATAAAGAAGCAACCACACCAACGCAAAATTGCAACACAGAAAACCATAATATCAAGAAACACACACACCATAAGGAAAAACATAATATAACAAACGAAACAGATTAACTCGTTCATATACTTAAGTGGTTCAAAGGAGAGATACACAACAAGGACGATATGCTATCGGTTCATGGGTTCGTAAGGTGGATTACAAACTTATGAGAGTTTCCCTGTGCATACCTTATGCTCGTACTTTTTATAATTAGCTTCTTGATTGACTCCGGAGTACAAATAATGCAAATGGAAATAGTTTACCCTGGGAAATTTCAGACAGATTGTAAGAATCCCTGTTAAGGTTTGTCATGTCTGTAACAAATGCTTTTATAATGTCCCGAGAAATAATGTTGTTTGTCTAATTTCCAATGGGTCATGGCTATAAAATTAGTGAGTTCAGAAGGTGTATTACTCGACAGCTGTCTCTAGGGAACCAATATCCATACTTGTGCCGCTTTTCAAACTTAACAAATGTCCGGATCCTTCAAATTGGACGACAGGACTCCGGATCCGACATAATCTCGGCCAATAATCTCATCCAATCCTGATGAACCAGATCATTTGAGCCTATAAACCCACAATTCTCAATAAATTATCCAAACAAAGGTGGTTTCAGGATGTTTGCGGTGATGTGCTAGCACTCCACACCTCATTTGTTATGATCTATAAAAGGGTACTACTACTATACCAAAACTCCAAATTACTTGTAATTACACATATGACAAACCTGTTAACATGCAAAACTAGGGCGACAAGATATAAATTCATGACAGTCGCCGACTGGAAAACAACCAAACAACGCATACTACAATTTAACAAGTCAAAATCGATCGGGTACTACTTCTACAACAAAGAGTACCCCCATGGTTTAAGCTCCAACTCTAACATTATTGTATAAGAGCGGGTTTTGCTCAAATAGACTATATCAATAGAGCTAGATTCAAAACGTTGTTACAAAGTAAAAGGAATTGCTATGCAGATGAAGGACTGTTCAGTGGAAAACTACACACGAGCAAGGATTTCTGGTAGGAGACTACAAGGGAGTTTGATTTCAGTAAGGGACTGTCGCAGTTACTACCCAGTCTAGGGTCAGTGAGTGTTGTTCTTACATTCACAAACCCACTCTCTATCTCTCGAATATGCGCAGGATTAATGGCTTAGTTATTGCAGAAACAGAATTGAGATATAACCTGTCGATGTGAAGCAGCTACTACACATACCCTGAAAGGGAAGAGAGGGAGAGAGATAGAGATAGAGAGAGAGACTTACCTCCTGAACCAGTGATTTATCGGTGCTATTCACTTCTCAATATCGATCCCTCCTAAACTAGTGATTTATTGGTGCTATATCTGGACAAGTTTGAATTTGGCGCTAATCAGCTCAAACATTTCCATGCCATATGATTAATCAGCAAAAAGAAGACATTCATGAAATATGAGGGATATAACATTAGAGAGTCGTCTTAGGATGGTCGAAGATAACTAAAGTAGATACGGCCTCATTAGAGGTTAGTGCAAAGCAACAAACTTCATTGATTGTTCATTACTATGTACAGGGTTTCATGTCCACAACTTCACGAAGACAGAAAAATGGTTTCTTCAGGCTCAGTTTGATAAGCTTCTAAAGCATAACAGGCTCAGTTTGATAAGCTTCTAAAGCATAACGAATAACTAATAAAACCGATGGAGCTTAAACCTGATTAGGGATCTGATAAGCTGAATCCCAGATCTCAGAACTGATTCAAGAGATATATTGTCAAAGCAACACAACAGACACAATTCACATAATTGAGATGAAAACATGCAATTCAAAGTCATTCAATTAAACAGGGAAAAAGCCAATGATGAAACCACCAATTATACGGAGTACCAAAATTCCTCCACATCTATTTATCAAGACAGACCTCACAAAACAAGTACAGATGAGTCCAAAAAACGATAAATCCAAGATTCAGACTTATTGAAACTACCACAAGATGTGCAAACCCTAATTTGATCCGAGTGAACACAGAGTGGCCAAATTAGGACGTAATCGGAAATGCAATCGTACCATACTGTAAAACCGGCGAGATCACTCGGCATAATCAGAGCTAGCAGAGAGAGAGGCGCTCGAGTGCTTTCTGGTGAGCCCAGGTCTCGATGGTCATGTCGGGCTTGGTGTTGAGGCCGACGCCGAGGATGACGATGGCGAGGAAGCTGGTGATGTAGCTTCCTTGACTGTCCTGGTGGCGGAGTCGTCGGTCTTCTAAGCGTCTCCTCTGTTAGGGTTCTGACAATTCCCTCTGATTCAGATTTGGGGATGAAATTTGGGAGATTATAAGAATGGCGCTCAACAATTTGAGAAGGCGCACAAATTTTGCGGTCAACAATTTGGGGATGAAGGTCATAAGTTGTACTGGCTTTGATAGCAACATTAATTTTTTTAATCTGTTGTGTGATTTTCAACACGGCGCAAATACATTAGTGTTAAAATAACGCTGCAATTGGGGTCAAAAAATACAACATTAAACATTTAATACTTTAAATATACAACATTATCTTATTTAACCCTGTAAATTTACAGCAATAATAGATAGTCCTGTATAAGGGGTACCGAAGAGCAACATTTAATAAACTACTTTTTAAGAGTACCAAATACTGCATTAATACAAATGTTGTAAAAATAATGCTATTATTGCTACGATTTCTAGTAGTGAGTGTGACGTTTATGTCTCGTGTCCAATCTGGATATAGAGACAAAGGATAATACAATACGGTAACATTGAGCACAAGGTTTGTCGGATCACTGACTATTTATTTAGTTGGGTGGCATAGATGTGTTGCTAGACACTGCTCTATGTTAGTAATTGTTACTATCAAATAAGTAGAAACATATGGGGTCACACACCATATGGATAAAACAAGATATGAGTATTAATTAGTACAAATAATTAAAGAAACTGATGAATACGCAACCACAAGAAAACTTAGTAGGACTAATTTGCAAAGTGGACTAATCCGTGTATGGACATGATTAGTGTTGGGGAAAATATGTAGTTAACAAGGAGTTGTTAACTATATATACAGGAACTTGTAGATTATTATTTTCATAAGAGTTCCATTACTGTGGAAATAACAAAGCAAGGAGAGAGAGAGAGACTAGGGTCAAAACCCTAGCCGTCCGCCCCCCTTTGCGCCATCGACCACTGTGTGCCGCGCGGCCTTGGTGCCTCGATCATTTTGAGTGATCTTATTCTTCCTCCTTCCTCCTCTTTCTAGAAAAAAGACGTGGGAAAGACTCCAGTGCAATCCTAGGTGTGGATACTCGTAGGGACGTGGACATCGTTCTGCGTATCGTGATCTGTTAGACAAACAAGGTACACAATTATTTTTTCCTTACCAAGTTATGATGTCTTGTCCTGCGATTCATGGATTGAACAGAATAATTTAAGTGTATTTTTGCTGCATAATCCGTAGAAAAACCCAAAAAAATCACCTACCATAAGAGCAGGGTGGGACGACTGAGCTAGAAGGGAGTCAATTTCACTCCACACTCCGGCTCTGAATGGGAGACTAGGGTAGCCATATACTGTTGGAATTGTGCCCTAGAGGCAATCAATTAATTGTGACGAATATGAAGATTTACAATTTATTATGTTATCGATGTAGAGATATGTTAACATGAATGAAGTCCTTAGGATATAAGTGTTATATTCTTAAATATCCCTAGTCAATTATAATGACTAATGGGACAATCATCTAAAGACTAGTATGGGGTTGGATTGATATGGTGATATCACAATCCAACACATGGGTATGCATTAGGAGTAATGGCATATTGGATAACCCACAACGAGAAGGGTACATTAGATTATGTTGAAGTCACAACCGCTTCTCGTAGTGCTAATAATATTGCAATTCTTAGACATGAAGTCACTAGATACTCTAGTTGTGAAATATCATGCTTTAATGTTATCAAACGTTACAACGTAACTGGGTGACTATAAAGATAGCTATCGGGCATGATAGGAAGCAAGCTTAGAGACCGTAGTGATGTAGAGAGGATTTTTCCTTCCCACATAATGGGAGTAAATATCCACGGCCACTCGAGGGATGAGGCTTATTGAATGTCTGGCCAGACTTAGATAAATGAGTATAGAGATATTGATGTTATCTGCTTGCATAAGCATATTCCCAGGATCGAGGAACTATGGATTGGATATACGAGTGTGACTATTTATGTCTCGTGTCCAATCCAGATATGGAGACAAAGGGATAGTGCAATATGTAATATTGGGCACAAGAGCTTTGTCGGGATCACTGACTATTTCTATTAGTTGGGTGGCATGGATGTGTTGCTAGACACCGCCCCATGTTAGTAATAAGTTACTACCAACTAAGTATAAACCTATGGGGTCACACGTCAAATAGAGTAAAACTAGAGTTGGAATTAATTAATATGATTAATTAATAAGAAGGATCATTGTGCAACACCTTGCAAATTTAGTAGGACTAATTTGCAAGAAAGGGACTAATCCAAGTTCATGTAGAACTAGGAGG
Organism: Linanthus parryae; assembly: GCA_023055425.1. Taxonomy (NCBI): domain Eukaryota; kingdom Viridiplantae; phylum Streptophyta; class Magnoliopsida; order Ericales; family Polemoniaceae; genus Linanthus; species Linanthus parryae. Next base: position 48,898,644 of record JALGPY010000003.1, on the reverse strand, counting down.
GGCATTTATGTAAACTAACAAGTGTTATTGGTCTATATAAAAGAGGCTCTAGCTCCCTTCCCACTTAATGCTCATAACATAAGTGAGTGGGAGAGAGATCAAAAGAGATAGCACGAGACAAGCCAAGTGGCCGAAGCCACCTAGCCGTCCCCTACCCGTCGGCCACAAAAGAGAGGGCCGAACCTCTCTTGGTGTGTTGGTTTCTTGATTCCTTCTTCCCTCTTCCTCCGGTCCAAGCTAGGACTTGATGGAAGGAAGAATCTATATCTCACCTATAGACGTGGATCAACCGTAGAGACGAGGACATTATTCTTCGTGTGATCTCCTGAACCAAAAGGTACACATCTTCTATGTCTCTCTTCATGTTATGATGTCTCTTTATGTGATCCTTGGTGGGCTTTTGAGTAGGGATAAATTTTGTTATTCCGCTGCGTTACCTACGTCAAAACTCAACAGTGGTATCAGAGCCACAGGTCGTAGTGCATAACATGATTTTAAGTGTTACGATTTCAGTTTATACACCGTTATGTTCATATTACGCGAAAACTGAAATTAATTGGCATAGTAGATGCAAATTAAATTTTATCCAATATAAACAAGATCTAATTTAACATTGGATTTTAGAATTGGTGAGTTAAATCACATAGGATGTGAATTATTGGGTTCTTAAAATATTAGGGTTCATGGGCACAGAGTTGAAAAAGGAGTTTTTCAATTATGGAAACAATTATATGGAAATATCCATATGGAAACAACTAAACTTGGGCAACAAGGAAGAAGTTGTTTTTGGAAACAACTAAACTTTGGCAACAAGGAAGAAGTTGTTTTGGAAACAACTAAACTTGGGCAACAAGTAAGAAGTTGTTTATGGAAACAACTAAACTTGGGAACCAAAGAAGTAATTGTTTTGGAAACAATTCCGTGGGAAGGAGCGGCCCCACAAGGGAATAGCCCCTCCCTTGCTTGCCGTCCAAGACACACGGCCCTAAGGGGCCGGCGCACCCTAACACACGGCCTAGCCGTGTGGGCTAGGGGCCTGCCGGCCCGGGCCTAGTGTGGTGGTTCCTTGGTTGGTTCGGCCATTCTCTTGGTGAAACCCATTACCGTTGTAACCCTAATTACCAATTCAATTAAAATTGAACGAGCGCTTTAAAATTGGTTTTAACTGTATTATGTGCTTTGTTTCATGGTGGATGGATATGGCCTAGGTTGTGAATGTTTTATGTTTTTGTGGTTGGGTTTACGGCCTGCGAGCTGATCAAACTAATGTAATAATTAATTAGGTTTTACGGCCTGCGAGTCATTTTTCTCCTCAACATGTGAGGCTTTATTTATTTATTTATTCTAGATGTTAGGCTAGAATTAGAAATATTTAGATGTTAGCCAAGAGCATGGAGAAGAAGACCGGAGAACCAAAGAAGCCAAAAGACGACGAAGACTCCCTAACCTAAGCGCGCAGCTATCGTGGAGCACATGGAGATGAGCTTGTCACTTTATGGCACATAGATATTATCATTGGCTCGGTAATATCTTAGTCTCGGGGCCATATCCATGCCACGTTAATTTTTCTTTTGTGGATGTTTATTATTTATGTCTTGTTATTTATTTTGTGTGTATGGCGATACTAGCAAAACGTTAACAAGATAATAATAAACAAAGCTGGTCTTTTATTGTGGATAGCCCAATCCAAATAAGTAGATCATGTTGATGTGATCAACCAAACAAATAATGACTATTAAATCCCTCAAATAGAATATTGCATTTTGCCTTCTCTTGCCTAAACACCCTTCATGATCACGGTCTATTAAAATTCGGGATTGCCAAAGCAAGGCGATTTTAATTCACCATGATGTGTTGAGGAAGACACAAGCTAGTAATGTGTGTATGTTAAAGCAAGAGGTTGGACGCAACTGGGTAAGACTCAATTGGATTGATGAACCTAGAGGCATGAAAATTAGGTTATCCATAAGGATAAAGAGTAAAGAGTTATTCACCTAATTGGACCAAGAGTTGCATGGGATGAAATTGGAATGATTCCTACCTAAATAACCAATTCTTGGGTGACTTGCCAAAGCAAGCTATAGAAGAAGTGAAAAAGGGATCTTGGACCTACTATAAAATATACATGATATTTTCCGCATTAATATACTGAGGGTTATTAATCCGAGAAAAATAGTGGGAGCTATGTTTGACAATTTAAATCCTTGTTGAATATAGTTAAACGTCAATATTTTGCATAAATCATTTTGTGTTGAATACCCAACGCATTAAACAAACAAAACGCGATTTTATGTCCATAAGAAGGACAAGTGTCTGGAATCTATTTTCTACATTTGTATAAAATTGATAATTGTTCTCAAAAAATGGAAAAATGTTGTACATTGTAGAACATGAAGTTCTCTTCCCACCGACTATCTAGACACACTAAAAGCCTTATTGAAGGAACATCAAAGAATGATTCTTTGAATGTAACTTATCTCATGTCAGCTCCCATGAACTCTGAGCTTTGGAAGAAAGATGAGAAATATGGAGGCTTATGATATGATCATACATTAAAAGAAGCTCTTTTAAAGAGCGAGCTTGTCATGAAAGGCTTGAAGTGTTGCTCCACTTTGCGCTCTCTTTCTTAGCACTCGTCATGATCAAGATGGAATAAGTTCGGGCTGCCAAAGCAAGGCGACTTAGATCATCGAGATATGACGCGACGACACAAGCTAGTAATGTGTGAATGCTAAAGCAAGATGTAAAGCGCAACTAAGCTACTTCAATAGGATTGAAAGCTTCGAGGCTGGGAGTTATCTATGAGATAGATAATGAATAAATGGTTATTCTCCTAAATGGACCGAGAATTGCATTAGATGCAATTATAGTCTTTTTTAAAGGTGATTTACTCAATATGATTGAGAATTGCTATACAAAGCACTCATAAAGGACAAAAGGCAAAACATGTTAATGGTTAACATCATGGCTAAAAGAAAAATAGTTTTCTTTAACCCCATGGGTATAAAGCAAGCTTGTTGCTAAAATCAAGTTGCCTTAAAGTCCCATAGATGGTATAAAGGAAGAGAGACTACCCAAAGTATCTGGAAGGAAATAATAAGGAATTATGAATTCCAACATAGGTATTTTTGTTATAAAAGTCAATGTGTTATCTCATCATCATTTTTATATGATACTAGATGAGGATCTCACATTTATAGAGGTATGTAGGATCTCAAGAGATGAAGACAATTGGATAAGGAAAAAGTAATCCTACACGCGTTGCAATGAAGCAAAGAGTTGCTGAATTAGCCGTAGGAAATTATTTCTACCTTTATGAATTTTTTCATGAATTAGACAAAAGTGATTATGACCCTTCTATGAGTAGGATCATTATCACAGTTTCTTGTTTGGACAAGAAAGTTCTCTATCATAATAAAGGACAAATGTTGTTCCAGTTATTCTGATAAGCATTATTGTAATGCAATTTTGTCTAATGAATTGTATATCCTTGATCATGATAATATCATCTATAACATTAGTACCAACAGGTTTGCATATAATGATATGAACTTCACTTATCTTTAGCATTATCGTTTAGGCCACATGAATAAGAGATACATATCTAGAACTCCATATAGATGGATTTATAGAACTCATTTGATTATTGAATCATATGGGATATGTAAGACTTATTTATTAGGCAAAGATATAATCTTTTGGGAATCATACATATTGATGTATGTAGGCCGCTAAGCGCGGATACTAAAGATGGTTTTTCAGTACTTCATCATATTTACTGATGGGATCAGAGAAATATGGATTTGTGTACCTTATGAAGGTCAGATCTGAATCCTTTGAATTGTTCAAAGAATTAAAGAATGAAGTAGAAATCGAGTTTGGCAGAAGTATCATAGCTCTATGATTGGATCGTGGAGGAGGATACTTAAGCCAATAGTTTGAACATCTATGGGAGTATGAGATGTGATCCTAACCCAATCTACCTAGAATACCATTAGGGAATTGCGAGTCTAAGAAGAGAGATCGTCCTTGTTGGACAAGGATCGATCCATGATGTGTCGTACAATGCTCCCAGTTTACTTTTAGGGGCTATGTTCTAATTACAGCAAATTTCGCCCTTGTTCCATCCAAATAAATGACGAAAACCACCATATGATACATGGACTAGGAAGTGTCCTAGTAGGTTGTTCATAAAGATTTTGGGTTGTGAAGTTTAAGTAAGGAGTTTACAGATAAACTTGGACCCAAGACGGATAAATGTTTGTGGGATATCCTGAAAGGGATATTATTTCTATAATCCAATCGAGAACAAATTTTTTGTTGCTCGAACCACCATGTTTCTAGATAGAGATTGTCTCTAAAATAAACAGTGGGAGGATAGTAGAACTTGAAGGAGTTCAAGAACCACAACAGAACATTGATCTTTTTGATGGAACATGAGCAGGATCACAAGGTGTTGTGGAGCAACCTACTGAGAAAACACAAGAACCTCATAGGTTAGGCAGGATATGTCAACAGACTAGAGAAATAAGGATTTCTCATGACCCGTGATATATTTCTCATCAAGATGAGCCTACAATCCATGAGATGGCCACGTGTAGGTCATACTCTCAGAGATGGCTTGGAGCCATAAGATACGATATGGAATCCTTGTATACCAACATGGAAGGTAATATGATTACTTTTAAGGGACAAACTGGTTTGAAAAGGGTTTCATGTGAGTTCATAGTATAGACTATGACGAAATCTTTCCCCAGTTGTGATGCTTAAATCCATTCGCATCTTGCTTGTAGCAATCTGTTTATAGATTGAGTCAAGCTTCTTGGAGTTGGAATCTTTGAATTTATGATGCAATCAAAAGAGTTTGGTTCCATCAAAATTGAAGATGAGACTTGTGTCTACAAGAAGGTTAGTGGGAGCGCATTTATGTTTCTGGTCTTGTATGTGGATACATACTAGTCATTGAGAATGATGTCCCTACTTAGCAATCTTACGTAGATTGACTAGGGAATTAATCTTCATTAATATACTTAGGCAAAGCGACCTATGAAGATCTATGGAGATATATCAAGATGGTTGTGAGGCTTAGGTCATAGTACATAAATTGACAAAGGTGTTGAAATGGTTCAACATATATAGAATATGGATTCTACCTATGTCACATGGAATTAGTCTTTGGAAGACTAATTGTCCTTCCAATTAGATTGGAAAAGGACCGTATGAATAAGATTCATGAGATACGCCATGTTATGTACTAGGCCAGATGTGTCATATGGTATGACACAAAGATACCAATCAAATCAGGGTGAGCGTCACTGGATAATTATCAAGATTATCCTTGAGTACTTGAGAAGGAATAAAGGATGAATTATTGATAAATAGAGGATAGGAAGAGTTTACTGTAAAGAGTTACAGTGATGCGAACTTCAAAGAAGATTTCAGATTATAGTCAAGTTTTATGTTTTGCACTAGTGCTGTGAGCTGGAAAGGTTTCAGGCAAGATTCAGTTGCCGATTCTATCACAGAGGAGTGAGTATATTTATGCATAAGATGAACTTACTCAGAATATTCAATCTCAATCAAATTTTTGATGGAGGAGATGTGAAAATTTGAAAGAAACCAGCAGTTGTCTCGCACCTACGCAGTGTAAGCGTGGAGGGCCTCGATAGATCAATAAGCATATGATGCAGGAGATTGAATCTAGTACAAGTGGGAGACTGTTAGAATTGTGCCCTAGAGGCAATCAATTAATTGTGACGAATATGAGGATTTACGCTTCATTATGTTATCGATATGGAGATATGTTAACATGAATGAAGTCCTTAGGATATAAGTGTTATATTCTTAAATATCCCTAGTCAATTATAATGATTAATGGGACAATCATCTATAGACTAGTATGGGGTTGGATTGATATGGTGATCTCGCAATCCAACACATGGGTATGCATTAGGAGTAATGGCATACTGGATGACCCACAACTAGAAGGATACATTAGATTATGTTGAAGTCACAATCGCTTCTCGTAGTGCTAATAATATTGCAATCCTTAGACTTGAAGTCACTAGATACTCTAGTTGTGAAATATCATGCTTTGATTTTATCAAACGTTACACCGTAACTGGGTGACTATAAAGATAGCTATCGGGCATGATAGGAAGCAAGCTTAGAGGTCGTAGTGATGTAGAGAGGATTTTTCCCTCCCACATAATGGGAGTAAATATCCACGGCCACTCGAGGGATGAGGCTTATTGAATGTCAAGCCAGACTAAGATAAATCAGTATAGAGATAATGATGTTATCTGCTTGCATAAGCATATTCCCAAGATCGAGGAACTATGGATTGGATATACGAGTGTGACTATTTATTTCTCGTGTCCAATCTGAATATGGAGACAAAGGGATAGTGCAATATGTAATATTGGGCACAAGAGGTTTGTCGGGATCACTGACTATTTCTATTAGTTGGGTGGCGTGGATGTGTTGCTAGACACCGCTCCATGTTAGTAATAAGTTACTAACAACTAAGTAGAAACCTATGGGGTCACACGTCAAATAGAGTAGAACTAGATTTGGGATTAATTAATATGATTAATTAATAAGAATGATCATTGTGCAACACCTTGCAAACTTAGTAGGACTAATTTGCAAGGAAGGGACTAATCCAAGTTCATGGAGAACTAGGAGGGGCCTTTATATAAACTAAAAATTGTTGTTGGTCTATATAAAGGAGGCTCTAGCTTCCTTCCCACTTAATGCTCATAACATAAGTGAGTGGGAGAGAGAGCTAAAGAGAGAGCAAGAGACAAGCCAAGTGGCCAAAGCCACCTAACCGTCCCCTACCCGTCGACCACAGAAGAGAGGGCCGAACCTCTCTTGGTGTGTTGGTTGCTTGATTCCTTCTTCCCTCTTCCTCCGGTCCAAGCTAGCACTTTATGGAAGGAAGAACCTATATCTCACCTCTAGACGTGGATCAACAGTAGAGACGAGGACATTATTCTTCGTGTGATCTCCCGAACCAAAAGGTACACATCTTCTATGTATCTCATCATGTTATGATGTCTCTTCCTATGATCCTCGGTGGGCTTTTGAGTAGGGATAGATTTTCTTATTCCGCCGCGTTAGCTACGTCAAAACCCAACATATACTAGACCAAGAAACCAAAGTCGTTGGAGGAAGTGGTCAATTTTTAAGAGAATGAAGTTTTCTGAGGAGGAGAAGACAGTGACTGAGAGGGGATTTTTCCACCCCATCCACAAACCTCCTGAGGAACCATAAGAGTCAAAGCCATTAGCAGAAAAGCCTAGTTTACGTAGTTTCCTAGAAGCTTTATTTGTCTCTAATTTTGTTTCACTTACGAATATCAAGAGAGGGTTGTAAATTTTGGTCAACCTAAAGCATTTACGAATTGGAGAGGTTTGACCAAGACCCCTACATTTCCAGCTAATGAGACTCATGGCGCTAGTAGAGGTTAATAAGGGTCAACATGCCTAAACCCTGCTACGATGAAACATAGACAAGGTGTAATTGAGGAACAACAACCCCTGCAGCTTGGGACATGGCTTTAGATTCCAAACATGCAAGATCATCTTAACCGTTATAATTCAAATTATTTAGAGGAAAAGTAACATGCACATTGAGAGAGGAAGAAATAAAGCTACATGCATGAGTTTTAGTGTGTGCTTGTTGACATGCATTGCTAGTTATGGGTGAATCATACTCAATAGAAAGGGAATGAGATGAAGATGCAAGGTTACAGATGGTTTGACACATTATGCATGTACCTGGGGGATTAAATAAATGAGGGATTGAGAATAACCTCTGTTTTTTTCCCTCATGGTTTGAAAGATACTCAATAACTTGTACTCCCGTGAAACTTTCTTTTCCTTGTTGAATCAGGCAGGGAAAGAAAACCAGAAGGCAGGGCTGCCACCTTCAATGTATTTCCATCTTCTTCTGTAAAAACTTGTAGATCCTTCTCAAAGAGTTGTATCTTCACCAGATCATCACCCTTAAGCCCCCCCGCATGTTCTTTTTGTGTTTGTCTATCTACCCTTCTCCATCCATCAAAACCTCATCCCCTACTGAAATGCCATCTAAATCGAAGTCCGCCACATGCATGTGAAAGCCTGGTTTTCCCTAGACCAACAAGTCAAAAAACAAAAGTGTCTGATTGCTGCATGTGGCTACTGTCAAAGGTTTTGGTTAGATCAGAGCCAAAATGCGCCATATTTGGTACAGGGGAAATGGGGTTTTAAGTGGTTATTGTGTTGGGAGAGGGAAGAGTTAAATTTTTTTCTGAAAATGGGGTCTCTTCTTTAATAGTGTCAGGGAAAAAGTCAATGAAGTCGAAGCATTAACTGTTTCAACCAGTTGAGGAGACATATCAACATGGGGGTTAAGAGATAATGAAACTGGGGGTGATGAATGTGTGTTAATGTCAGGGGTGGGATTCGAAGTGGATGGATTCAAAAGGATAGTTGTAAAAATGTTTGGAGGCAATAAAGAGGGTGCATGAACCCTTGAAGGGTCAATTTGGCTAGAATTGATTAGTTCCTGGAGCATCGATGTGGCTAAGACAAGGGTTTGAATAACTGGGTCAGGTTCAGATGAACTAGCCTGGTTGGATGCATGTGGCAAAGGAGATGTAGGAGATAATGGATTTGCCAGATTATCAAGGGTGTTTGAAGGGGAGAAAAACTCATCGGAGTCATAGCTAGACGAGTTAATGCCAAACATCAGATTGTCATCATGCTCAATAAAAGGAGGTGGAAGGGGTTCATTCAAGTCCCTTACCAGAACCTTAGTGGTTCTGTTTCGTCCATACAAATGAAAAACCCTTAACCTTGGGTGAAGAGGGTGATGCATTTTCTATCATCAGAGGCATTGAATTAGCAAAACCTGCATCTTGGTATCTAACATTAAGATTATTAATGATAGTCCATTCATCCCCGTCGCACTCCACCATCTTAGGACCCACCCTTCCGCATCTCATACAGATCTTAAAAAGCCTCTCGTACCTGAAATATACCCACTTAGTAGAGCCTTCGTCAAGGTAGATTTAAGCACCAGCGATTAGGGGTGTCATGAGATCAATCCAACTCTGATCATGAAAAAAAGCCATGTTAACCACTCTGATATCACTCCAATCTATCGAAATAACCACCCCTGCTATCTTTCCAAGTCCTCTGCTAGCTGATAGATAAAGTAATCCATAGGAACCCCCTGAACTTGCATCCATACCTCTACCGTGTGAAAATCAACTTCAGCAAGAAGCAGGTTTGGAACTCAATTTTTTAATACCAGAGCTTTCCCACAGATAGAGACAAGATTCTCCTCAAAAAGTGTCTTTTTGTCTTCATTATTTCGATAGTGGAAGGAAAAAACTTAGGCAACAAACCAGAGAAGGATTCTGTTAGGTTTTACCTAACGTGATAGTTGTTCGACACACTATCAAGTCTCCACACACACTAGAGTTTTTAACCAAAACACAAAAACACTCTCAAACTTTGATATTTCTCATTGATTGAGTAAACTGGGGAATTACAAATGCTTAAATAGACAAATAACTAAACACTAACCTAACTCTAGACTCTAACGGGCTCGGCCCAGTCTAATTAAATAAACAACTTATTAAACTAATTAAATATATAAAATAACAAAATAAAAATTACGTAAAAAAATAGATAATATGAAATGATAATGGTACGGTTAACCGTATCAATTCCCCCGCCGTTGAAAAACACCTTGTCCTCAAGGTGATAGTGTGAAAAATCTTCCAGACGCCCAAGTGAATGCGTGCAAATGAGATGCCGGGATCGAATTGACGGCGAACGACCTTGAATCATCACTTTGGAGGTCGAATTCGGAAAAACTGATGCTGTAAACGAACTCGTAGGGTCGAAAAACCCTAGGAAAGAACTCGCGGCTCAAAAAGTGTCATCGCGGCTCAAAATTGAGCCAAAAAGAGACTTGTGGCTCACACTAAGCCAAGGGGGAGCCTACGGCTCAAGAGGAGCCGAAAGGAAGCCAACAAGCCTTGTAGGAGCCGACTTATAGGCCACGGCTAATTCGAGCCGTATTCGAGCCGATTGACAAGTCTCGGCTAAACCAAGCCCATACCCGTATTGTTGCAACCCGACGGTGAATTGCAGGTCCCCTTGGTGCAGCGGCAGTGAAATCGAGTGAAGCTGTAGAAGGACGGACGGTGGTCGCCGAAAGGATCCGGCGGTTCGCGGAGTTTCTAGGGCGACGGGATGGCGGTTGGTTGGTGCCGCGATGGCGGCGTGGTCGGATTGAGGTCGTCGCCGATCGGGACGAGGGCGGAGACTAGTGTCGAGTTTGAAACCAGTCACTAATGTTGTTAACTTTTATCGTAATGAATCGGAGGTTGGATGTTTCCTTTAACTTGTTTCTTGATACCACTCCTTGTATGAAATGTTACAATCTCCTGTACGGAGGGCACCTGCCGGTCTCCGGTTCTTTTGGAAATCAAGGATGTTACAAAATTCATTACATAAATATATATTTGATAGATTAAGAAATTAATTTCTTTATGTTCTTAAATGGGAAAAAAAAATTGTTCTTTTTTTTCCACATGTGATCAAAATGTTCAATGAATACTAGTAAATATTTAGAATTAAGAAAGACAGGAATATTAATAAAAGGTTCATGAACTTGTAATAAAGGTTCATGAATCTTTCTACCTATATATAAAGAGGATAGGGCTGTTACACGTTGGCGCCACCTCACCATTTTTTGCCACGCTGTTCCTTTGGTTGCCGTCCACATTTGCTTCTCAATATACCCATTTTGCCCTCCTTTAAATTGCTCTGTTCTTTTTATCCACCTCGGGTTAGTATTGTCATTTTACCTTCCTCTAGCGTGTCCGCTAGAAGCTCTTTCAAGCTTTGTTCTTCCCGCAGCTTCTATTCGAAGCTTGCACTGGTTCTCTCTCTCGCTCCTATTCTCTCTCTCAGTCATCTTCTCGACGGCGGATCTAGACATGCACCACACTTTTTGGCCTCACGTTAGGAGTCCAACCACAGGCGGTGTCTTCGGCTTCGGAGATAATGGTCCGGCGAACAGGAGCCGTCTCTGTCAAAATCGACGGTGGATATGAAGGCGAGTAGTTGACCGGTGGAAGAAGAAGCTATATGCGCTGCTTTGAAGGTACGTTTCTTTTCTCGCTTTGATTTCGAGTGCATGTTTGTTGAATGGATTGGACTTTGATTTCACTTCCAGTGCTTCTCACACTCTTCCTCGATTTCGAGTGCATGTTTGTTGAATGGATTGGACTTTGATTTCACTTCCAGTGCTTCTCACACTCTTCCTCGATTCTAGGGTTCGTGGGCTTAACAGTTCATTGGAGCTAAGTTCATCTGTGGTTGCCGACGTTCAACTACAGGGGTGTCCATTTGGCTATTGATGCGGCTGATTAGGGTGGAGGCTTCCACCGCTGGGTGAGCTGATTGGGTATCTTTGATTACGGTCTATGATATCTGAATGCGACTCGAGTTGCCTTTTTTTTGTTCTGAAAATCGATTTGTTTACTATGTTTGTTTTGGTGAGCTATTTGTGTAGGTGGTCATTCGTGTAGCAAAGTTGAAACATGTGTCCGGAGGGGATCCCCACTAAGGATCTTTTGAATTAAGGTACATTTTTGGATTTGCTGTTGTTGAGCCTATCTTTGGAATTTGGTTTTATCTGAATATTGAATTTTGTTCAATGTTCTCCGAAGCGGTGGTTTGTGCATATTTATTCCGTGAACAAAAGTTCCTTTGGTCCAGTATGTATTACTGAAACACTTCAGCACATTAACAATACACACAAAATATGTGTTACAGCTCGATCATCTGAACAATGAATTTGAGGTGCTGCATATTTTAGTTGTATTCAATTGAAAATAGTTACTTGGGACCCTGAAAATTTCTGCTGTGAAAATGTGAATAGTTTACATGTTTCTGTAACATCCTTTTTAGTTAGGAGTAAAATTATTATTTAGCCAATGATCAATGTTCATGAGGGTTGGCTAAACTGTTGTTGCCTTTTTAAAAGGATCAAATAAAAAACAAACCAAATCATGTGTATTATTTTACTTAATCTGCTATCTGGCTGGGGTAGGATAGAATGTCCAATGCTACTACACTTTTGCTAAGCATTTTTTCTCATTTGGGATTGGTAAATAGTAGAAGGCTCCTATGATCGAGTCCATTTTTGAACTTTTTGTACTGTCGAGCGGCAATTGAGCCTAGGCCAGCTCAACTCATTTTCAATAGGATGAAGCTGGGGTATCCTTTCCCTCACCTCAGGTCTCTGAATATCAGTACAACAGCTCTACTTGGACAACTATAATATTATCTCTTGAGGAAGTAACAAAATGTTATTCTTCAAACTACTTTTTGTTTGAATAGTATTTCACAATTGTACGGTATGTCAGCTCTACTTGGCCAGATTTTATTAAGTCTATATTTTTCTTAGCTTTCTTTTCAGGTATGTCCCTGTTGTTGAGAAGGTGCTTGGCCCTATGATCAATTTTTTAAACAATTCGCTTGGTAGTGAACAAATTGGGTGTAATTGGTAACTCAATTTTTTGCATTGTTTTCAAGTCTGTGAGGGTGGTTACAGTGAATGTTTTCAGATAACTTTCATGCTTTGTAATTTGCTATGCCTCTTGTGAATGTTTCTTTGTAGTTTGTTGCGCGATGCATCAACTACACCGCCTATGCGATTTGTTTTTGAAGTTCGCTATCCTGTTATGGCCTATAGCTTCCATGTTTTGATGCTTTATCCTTTTTGTTGATCAGTAAACTAGCCAATTGCACTTTCGCCCCCTTTTGGTTTTGGTTGATATGAGGCTGTGACGATGAATTCTCTCGATCAAATGATTCAGGCACGGAGATCGGATCCACGTGTTGGCAGGGTGACTCGGAGGTCTTTTGGCCACCGTAGTTGCAGGCACGGTGGGTTTGTTCTCGGCCGATCAGGTGAGCTGGTTTTTGTATTTAGGGCTGTTACACCCTGGCGCAACTTCACCATTTTTTGCCATGCTGTTCCTTTGGTTGCCGTCGACATCTGCTTCTCGAATTGTCTCTTTTGCCCTTTTGTTTCTGTTGTGTGTGTTGGCTGTAGTTTAGGCAAATATTCATTTCACAACGAATATTTCCTTGATTTGTTCGATTGGTGCAGAGTTTCGTACACGACGAATCCTCTGCACTGTTGTTGGTTTTCGTTGATACGAGGCTATGACGATGAATTCTCTCGAGCAAGTAATTAAGGCACGGAGATCGAACTGCGTGTTGGCAGGGCAACTCGGAGGTATTTTTGCCATCGTAGTTGCAGCCACGGTGGGTTTGTTCTCGGCCGATAACTCTAACAGATCTGAGCCTCTCCTTACTATTCTGAGAATCATTATTCATATTTTACTCTGAGGAACAATTACAATGGTTTGAGAAAGAGAAAAATGCAAGGTTAGTTCATGTATGGTTAGTTTATGTATTTTGATTTGTTGTTGGTTCCTATTTTCGTGATGGATTGGCTTCAAATGATCGGATCACTGGTGAGCATTATTGGTATGCGATTTGTTTTCAAAGTTCGCTATCCTGTTATGGCCTACAACTTCCATGTTTCGATGCTTTATCCTTTTTGTTGATCAGTAAACTAGCCAATTGCACTTTCGCCCCTTCTGGTTGTAGTCGATATGAGGCTGTGACGATGACTTCTCTCGATCAAATGATTCAGGCACGGAGATCGGATCCACGTGTTGGCAGGGCGACTTGGAGGTCTTTTGGCCACCGTAGTTGCAGTCACGGTGGGTTTGTTCCCGGCCAATCAGTCCAGCAGATCTGAGCCTCCGTTGTTTCTATTTTGGTAGTCTTATAAAAAGTTATCTACTGAAGATACATGTCGTAGGCATGGTTAATGTGCCAATCTTTCTTGACTAATTAAAGTATCAAGGTCTGTGAAATTTCAAGAATGGAAAGGTGAGTTGGTTTTTGTATTTCTTGCTAGCTATATATGAAGAGAATAGGGTTGTTACACTCTGCCGCCACTTCACCATTTTTTGTTATGCTGTTCCTTTGGTAGCCGTCCACATCTGCTTGTCGAATTGTCTCTTTTGCCCTTTAGTTTCTGTTGTGTGTGTTGGCTGTAGTTGGGGTTGATTCTGTCTTTTTGCTGTCAGCTCTTCGGCTTCTTTTCGAGGCCTGTGTCTGTCGTGTCTCTACGGCGATGGCGTTATCAACCACACCGCCTATGCGATTTGTTTTCGAAGTTCGCTATCCTGTTATGGCCTATAGCTTCCATGTTTTGATGCTTTATCCTTTTTTGTTGATCAGTAAACTAGCCAATTGCACTTTCGCCCCCTTTTGGTTTTGGTTGATATGAGGCTGTGACGATGAATTCTCTCGATCAAATGATTCAGGCACGGAGATCGGATCCACGTGTTGGCAGGGTGACTCAGAGGTCTTCTGGCCACCGTAGTTGCAGTCACGGTGGGTTTGTTCTCGGCCGATCAGTCCAGCAGATCTGAGCCTCCGTTATTTCTATTTTGGTAGTCTTATAAAAAGTTATCTGCTGAAGATACATGTCATAGGCATGGTTAATGTACCAATCTTTCTTGACTAATTAAAGTATCAAGGTATGTGAAATTTGAAGAATGGAAAGGTGAGCTGGTTTTTGTATTTAGGGCTGTTACACCCTCGCACAACTTCACCATTTTTTGCCATGTTGTTCCTTTGGTTGCAGTCGACATCTGCTTCTCGAATTGTCTCTTTTGCCCTTTTGTTTCTGTTGTGTGTGTTGGCTGTAGTTGAGGCAAATATTCATTTCACAACGAATATTTCCTTGCTTTGTTCGATTGGTGCAGAGTTTTGTACACGACGAATCCTCTGCACTGTTGTTGGTTTTCGTTGATACGAGGCTATGACGATGAATTCTCTCGAGCAAGTAATTAAGGCACGGAGATCGAACCGCGTGTTGGCAGGGCAACTCGGAGGTATTTCTGCCACCGTAGTTGCAGCCACGGTGGGTTCGTTCTCGGCCGCTAACTCTAACAGATCTGAGCCTCTCCTTACTATTCTGAGAATCATTATTCATATTTTACTCTGAGGAACAATTACAATGGTTTGAGAAAGAGAAAAATGCAAGGTTAGTTCATGTATGGTTAGTTCATGTATTTTGATTTGTTGTTGGTTGCTATTTTCGCGATGGATTGGCTTCAAATGACCGGATCACTGGTGAGCATTATTGGTATGCGATTTATTTTCAAAGTTCGCTATCCTGTTATGGCTTATAGCTTCCATGTTTCGATGCCTTATCCTTTTTGTTGATCAGTAAACTAGCCAATTGCACTTTCGCCCCCTTCTGGTTGTGGTTGATATGAGGCTGTGACGATAATATTCTCTCGATCAAATGATTCAGGCACGGAGATCGGATCCACGTGTTGGCAGGGCGACTCGGAGGTCTTTTGGCCACCGTAGTTGCAGTCACGGTGGGTTTGTTCCCGGCCGATCAGTCCAGCAGATCTGAGCCTCCGTTGTTTCTATTTTGGTGACGTAAACGAGTATTTGTCTCTAACTCCAAAAATAGGAACCAGCCATGCGAGTATCCCACACACTGACCCATATTTTGGTTAAGTAACTGTTTTGATTTTGGGTTGAGGTGGTACAAATTTGTCCCAGACCTTGTGACATCCAAGAAAGAGTATAAAAAGCAATAGTCATAGATGTCATAATTGCTATCCCAAAGAATTAGAGGTTGTTGTTGTTGTTGTAATAAGGACTTGGGGTTGATTCTGACTTTTTTCTGTCAGCTCTTCGGCTTCTTCTCGAGGCCCGTGTCTCTCGTGTCTCTACGGCGATGGCGTTGGTAGCCTCTGTGGCTTCGCTTCCGCGGCTTAGTGGAGTTACTGTGGAGTCGGCCACGTGTTACTGCATGCTTGCATCTATTAAGCCGTTGAATTGTGGTGTAGTTATGGTGTGGGTTTGCTCTGGTTCAGGTTTGTCTCTCTTTCTACCGGTGTCTTCAGCTTCTTTGAATTCTGTCACTCTGCTGTCAAAGACGAACCTTCAAAGTCTGGGTTTGTTTTCACCAATTTCAGTTTCCCTTGGCTTGCATGTTGAATTTTGTTTAATTCTGAGCTTGGATAGTTTTAAATCAATACCCTAATTTGGTTTTTTAGTCTCTGTTCATGTCAATCTTGTGGGTTATGCTCAAAGAACTAGAATTGGTTGTTTATTTCTGGTTTAATTTGAGCCTGAGAATGCAATTGAAGAATTAGGCTTCTGGGTTTTCATTGATGTGTTCATTTGGTCTCTTACAGCGACTCTAATATAATAAATCTGTTTATGATAAGGATGTGAAGCTGATCGCATTAAGCGTGGTAAAGAATGTTGCACTGTTATTTATCTTGAAAACATTGCACCGCCGCTTTGTTGCATATTTTTCTTGTGAATGCCTTTAGTAACCTCCTGGGAATAAATTTGTTGGTGGTTACAAAGAGATCACATGAAATGAGAAACTTTGATGTTTCTATTATTTCTTTTTCCTTCACTTCATTTTCCTTTCAGGTTTTCTTTGATGAGATGATTATTCTTGTAATTCTACAAATTGTGAATTGAGTGGTGTGCTATCATAAAATAACTTGGGTTTTTCATGAGTACGTCTTTTTAAGGTTGATTATGGAAGTTCCAAAAGTACATGAAAATAATTATTTGGGAAAATGTTCTAATTCCTTCTGAATCCTGCACCACACAAAATCTAAAGTGGTGTGCTCTGAAATTTGTAGGTTTCGGTATATAGCTATGGCAGATAATAGGCAGAGACAATTTGAGAAGCAGATGTGGGCGGCAACCAAAGGAACAGCATGGTAAAAAATGGCGAAGTGGCGCCAGGGTGTAACAGCCCTATTCTCTTTATATATAGGTAGTAAGATATATATATTTGCTTGGCTAAATTGCACTTTCGCCGCCTTCTGGTTTGGGTTGATATGAGGCTGTGACGATGAATACTCTCGATCAAATGATTCAAGCACGGACATCGGTTCCACGTGTTGGCATGGCGACTCGGAGGTCTTTTGTCCACCATAGTCGCAGCCACGGTGGGTTCGTTCTCGGCTGATCACTCCAACAGATCTGAGCCTCTCCCGAACATTCAATACAATTTTATGAGCTTTATAATGTTTAATGTTGTCGTGCCTGGATGAATATTTAGCATTGAGATTTTGGATGGCGGCAACCAAAGGAACAGCATCGTAAAAAATGGCGAAGTGACGCCAGGGTGTAACAGCCCTATCCTCTTTATATATAGGTAGTAAGATATATATATATATTTGCTTGGCTAATTTGCACTTTCGCCTCCTTCTGGTTTGGGTTGATATGAGGCTGTGACGATGAATACTCTCGATCAAATGATTCAGGCACGAAGATCGGTTCCACGTGTTGGCACGGCGACTCGGCGGTCTTTTGTCCACCATAGTCGCAGCCACGGTGGGTTCGTTCTCGGCTGATCACTCCAACAGATCTGAGCCTCTCCCGAACATTCAATACAATTTTATGAGCTTTATAATTTTTAATGTTGTCGTGACAATTGTCAAACAACCACCTAAAAACTAGGTAAAAATTAAGATGGCGATCAAATCAAATCCGCCAAATTTGGCGATGAGGTTAGATAATTTACATTTTGCATAAGATGATACATAACCCATTGGACTTCTAATTACACCCAACTTCTTTATATTAATATCATGTGATGACATCAACTAAATAAAACATGCTTAGTATGAATTCAAAATTTACAATAGCCACCGATACCAAAGTAATAGATCCATAATTTTAATTATATGAGATACTACAAATAAAGATCTAATAGTTAATTTATTTTCTACGCTTCTTCTTCGAGATTTTTTCATTAAGATCGTCGCCTTTCCTTTTCAGTCGTTCCTGTCGCTCTGCTCTGCTTTTACGTCCTGCCTCCCTTTGTCGCCGAAACATAGCTAAAATAGCCTTCTTATTTCTTTCATAAGATCTTGCCGTATCACTATCACATGCATCGTCTTCCTCGTCGCCCCCAGAGTAAACTGTAGTTTCAGATCCTTTGCCAACAACATAGTCATGCTGATGCCAGTTTTCCAATTCACTTTCACTGTCGCTCTCAGTACTTTCCATGCTTACAGTATGCTTCCGCTTCTTGCCCTTCCTGACTTCATCGTCTCGCTTCCTTTTGCTAATCAATTTGTTTTCCACAATTTCTGGAGGTCTACTTGCAGCTTCCTCTTTTTTGTCCATAGCTATTCTGATATTATAGTTTTCAAAGCTTTAGGTATGTTTTTATAGCAACAGCATCGTATTGGGAGATGAAGAGCCCATTAATTCTTCTAATCTGCACCCACTGTATGCATTGCATGGATCCTGTTTTTATATTCTATTTATTGTTCCATGTACATGGATACAATTCCCACCAGAGGTTGCATTAAAGAGTTACACGCTATCATAGAATACAGCAAAAATAGCTGCATCAGTTTCAAAGTACGTTGTATCTATATATTTCTCATCTGTATATGAAAAAAAATAAAAATAAAATAAAGCTCTGATCGAATAATGTACACCGTTTAGGTTGGATGAAATTTTGCTACAACGTTCCTTAAATGAAATATTTTCTGCGAAGTATAACAATATATGGAGTTTGTGACAATAAAGTTTCTTTTTAAGCAAATTAGGTCTGGTTGCTTATATTTTAACCAGTTGTATTGAGAAAACAACCATATGACTGACCCTTTTCTGTAAATATTAGAAGCATAGTCAAGAATTAAACAGGAGAAAACACATTTGTGCTTTATTAATTTTACTTAGTGTTGGGGGTTATGTGGTGTTTTGTTTAGCCTAATTGTGTGATTTGAAGACCTTGCAGAACCTTGCCAGGGTCTTTGCCTAAACTCAGCAATCTCTTCAAACAATCTTAGCGACCTGATTACCATTTATCTCATCGTTTGATCAATACATGCTCTTAATGACATGCAGCAATATTTTACCTTAGCTTGTGTCCATTCTTTTCACGTTTGATTGTGTTTTGGAATTTCCGATCGTCATATCGGCCGTAGCCGAATGAACTTAAAGGTGCCATATGTGGTTTTTTGTGGCCTAACGAACAAGTGATCTCCCCGGACCCACAAATCAACTTACAGTCTAAAGTCATGGATTAGCTAGCAAAATCGCTTGTCTACATGTGTTATTGAAGTAGTAACTCCTTCTCTTGATTCTCATAGTGGAAGTTCAGCATGAAAAGAGTGTATAATTAGCAAGGTAATATTAATGAGTGTATAATTATACTCTGGATTACGTGTGAGAATTTCTTGCAAATGCTCTGATACTATAATCATCCTAACTTGCTACATTTTTTGTGGGATATATATGTAGTTACATGTTACTTCTCGGTGGAGCTTTGGCACGTGAAACTAATTGCTTCCGGTCTAAAATGGTGATTCCGAACTTCACTTTTAAGTTTGTCACTTTCAGAAAATGGTACATATTGTGCAACGTCATCGTTCTTTTGTACTAAATCTGACTGCACATTACAGGTTCTTTGGAGATGGCTATGGAGATGGTGGTAGTTGTTATATTAGCAAAGTGTTCATGGTGATAGGCTGGTATAGGAAGTTCTACCGTGAGTTAAGGGTTTCGGTGTTTCTCCTCTGATTTTTGCATAATTAGTGTTTTCGAATCAGTTCGTCTGTGGGGGGTTTGTAATCTTGTATAAATTTTGCGTGTCCATATCTTTTTCTGTTGAATTTTGGTTCAAGGGTATTTGTGTTGCATATAATTTTGGCTCAATTTGTTTTCGCTGTTATTTCTTCGATTGAGTTCTTGTGCTTGATTCGGCTCTCTCTATCTTACTATAGAGAGCTACGCAAAAAGCAGCATTTGGAGACAAGGATATGCCAAAGGTGCTTCTACTTGGCTACATCCTACAGTTAAGCTGGCAAGAGGGCAGAAGCATATGTGTCATAAGCCACCCTTCTTCGGGTGATTCTGAATCTGGGGTTAGTTACTTCACTGAAAGTGTCCAATCACTCGGATTTGTTAATGTAGTAATTTAGGTCACAATGGTATGTGCAGGAAGCATTGTATGATTTATTGGATACTGGTGGAAAAGAGAGCCTGGAACTTTCTGTCTGTCGTGAGGTCTCGGAGAAGTCACCAGCAGACTTTTCGGATATTGGGATATGTTCAGGTTTGTTCTTTCTGTAATTTTATCTGTTTTTGAAGGTTGTGGATTAGTTATAATTGCATAATAGTGTTGGTTGTTGGTCCACCAAAAGAAATGGTCTGGAGTTGTACCAAATTTACAACATACTATCTGAGGGTATCCTTCGTGTGCTAATTTGTGGGAGGTTTATTCATGATCTGAAATGTCTTAAACGAATGAAAAAGCACATCCTGTTCACACAAAACCACGACAATACTACAATACACAGCATTGATAATGAACAACATATCGGACGCTAGGCGACTTCTGGTAATACTCTGTGTTCATTATATTGTAGCAATCAATTCGAGTAATATTCCATTCAATATAAGTATCACAACATTGCTTATCATTATTGCAGGGAAGGAATGAGGAAACAATAATAAAAGTCTCCATACTTGTCATGCCAACAAATCAACAAGTATGGTATAATGTTTGCCGACAGTGCAAATGCCAACAATTCCATCCTGGAGGATATAACTGTCGTGACCGTCAGCACGATACTATACCAAGGTTATACATATTAAAAACATATTTCTGCATCTTACAAAATTATGATGATATTAGCCTGGGTTTTACGCAATTCCAATTACAGTGGTCGTATGTATGTAGAACTTAAGCATGAAACAGGTATCATGGATGCAACTATATTTGGTAGGGCTGTAGAAACAGTGCTGCACAAAAGCCTCACTAAAATCTCAGCACTGACTGATCAGGTATTTACAAAAATACAATGAATACACTATAAATACCGAACTGCTATATAGAAAATTAACACATTTTACTTGCAGGAACAGCAGCAGGTGGTAATGAACGCAAATACAATCAATGCAACATCAACATTCGACGTTCGTGTCCAAAGAAGTATCCAAAACGGGAACCCCAGAATTACCAAATGGGTCGTCTGAAGTGTTGCTCCTTCTCCATAAAACTCTGCCAATTTTATATCCAGTTTTCCTATTGACTATCCAGTAATGTAATAAAATCTCAAATTCAGAGACAACGTGAGATTTTTCACCGACACAAACATCACCGCCGCACCGCGCGCAGCGCGGGGCGCCACTAGTGTGTAATAATATGCTCATTTAGTGGCAATCATATCTGTAATTTCTCATAGTTTACCTTTTAAGACAGTCATGTAATCATTCAATAATTTCTTCTTAAAAATAAATATTTTATTTATTAGGTAAAAAACTGTCTTTATGTAACTAATGTAGCTAAAAATTAAAGAGAATAATAAATAATCGTGACTCTGGAACCCACTAGCGACTATATGAGAGATGGATAATTCGTCTATTTAAACTAAAAAGAATTTACAACGTTTACAACTAGATGTCTTCAGTGCTTTTTCTCAAAAAATAAAAAATAAAAAAGGATGTCTTCAACATTCATTCATATTCTGTCGGAGAGAGTAAAGATCCTCAAATAATCTCTTGGATTAAATCTGAACTTTTAAATTCTCAAATTTGTGATGCGAAGGCATTTCAAGATTAACTGCTTCGCCATCTGCCCCACTGTGAGTAAACCCTTGAAGAATTGTACTGGCCAAAGGATCACAACTATAAAAATTCTTACTCTTGATTTGAATAGAGAAACATCATCTTTATTTAGGGTTTGGTCTAGCAGAATTCATCTCGATTCAGCATCTAACAACATCGATGAGAAATTCAGGTTAGACGTGGCTTCGCTTTTCTCTAACTTCGTTTGTCCAAAGTAATAGATCTGCAATTTACATTCACTTTTGTTTAACTTGTTTTTCATTTCTAGTTCTCCATATATATATGCCATAGTACGATCAGTAAACTGTTAAACTTATCTCTTTTGTCTTGCATGCAATAAATCATAACTTATTAGCGAAAATATTGGTGGAATTTGGAATATGTATTGTTTGAGCTACGAGATTCAACACTATTCTTGCCCATTTGTAGTATGAAAACCAATGTATGCTAGATTTCTTCTGTACTCACAGAATGGACACCATATGTAGGGGTTTTAGTCAAATTACTCTTGTTTTGATGATCTTTTTAGAGAGCTTTAGGAATTGCTTTACTTTCGAAAATCATGTTTCAAATTTGAGATTTTGATGTTGAAGAACTATGATGTTTTACTATGCTCATGTACAAGTTGAAGATGCTTGTTCTAAACATCTTTTATCAAAAGAACTAATTTTTACTTGATACTTTTCCATGTTCTTCTCATGTTTATATAAGTTATTTTCGTGCAGGGAGAAAACTCATAATACATTATTCACACAAACAAGTGCGAAGATGATAGCGTCCAACTCTTTTTGACATTTGAATTTGTACAACATGGACTTTTTGACTACTATTTATTTTTATTTATCAGCTTAAACTATAAGAATTCTTTTGTTATCTTGTCATATAAGTATTTCCAACTGTTGAGGGAGAGATCCCATGATTTAGCCTAATTCACAAGCTGTCAGGAAACAACTGCTACACCTGCCTTTGAAATTAGCTTGCACGACCAATAAATGACGAGGCTGCTACAACAACAAGGAGAGAACAGTTCATGAGAAGCAATTTGTTAGTACAAGTGAGGTCTTGACTCTATTTAAATTCCGTACAAGTAGTAAGGTACAATGAGAGCCCATTTTCCAGGCTAGGTCAACACAAGGAAGAACTCTCATCCATTTTTTGATGATTATTTTGCAACTCGTGATGGTTCTGAGGATATATTTGTTGATCCTGACAATTACTCCCATGAATTGTTCCCGTCCTTGTTGTAACTGCCCCATCTTATCTCCTTGAATCAAGATTCGTTACAACTTGGAACATGAGTGTAGTAATAGACTACTTTCAATGTTGTTCACCAGCTAAAAGAACCCGTATTTTGTAACTTTACATTTTATCTAAGAGCAATTTATTTATTGACGTAGTGTTAGACTGATATTATGCTGTTTGTAAAATTTCGACAAATCTTTCATCAGAACACTACTCTTCACTTGATAACTTATATTTTTATTTCATTTTCCATTTGTAGTGTGTATTTACATAAGGAGAAATTTCAGTTAATTTTTATCCATAATACATTATTTTAAAGATTGAATTAGTTCAAATGATTGAGAATATCTATGTGTATTAGTCCTTTAATTACGAAAATATCATGAATTGCGTGTTCTGATTGTTCATGTTGTCATTGAAAATAATGGATGCTTGGCGATGGGATCAAAGTGTAAGAAAAAGTCGAAAGCTTGGAAACTCGGGAAACGATCAAGGAGAAGCGAGAAAATACAACCAAGGAAAAAGTAGCTTGCCCGGGCTACTCAGGCAGCCCGCACGAGGTGCATACTTAGAAGACATTTCATAAAGTAACTCGTAGAACTAAACACACCCCTATGATTTTTTTTCACGAGTTGCAGTAGCTCGCACAAGTTTCCAGCTCAGCTCGCACAAATTGGAAGCTAGCTCGCACGAGCTACCACATCATCTCGCACGAGCAACGTAAAGGATGTACGAGATTTTGGGGAGACTACGCAATTTTGTGAACTTTAGCATCTAGGAAATATTGAGATCAACAAAATACGACCAAGGGACTGGAAAAAAGAATTCAACTTAGGAAACGAAGGAGAGAAACTCCGGACCAAATTTGAGGATCGTCAAGACGTCTGAGATTCAACCTTAGATCATTCTATCTCCTCTATTTAATTCTTGGTATAAAAAACATCCTTCCTATTAAATGTCAGTAGCTAAGTTTTTACTAGGTTCTTTGGTGAACTTAGGGTTATGATGTAGACGTTCTATGAATTTGTTGAGGATTCAAGTTTTGTTGAAAATTAATGGTTATTTAAATTTTTTAGTTATTTATATTTTTCTTGAGTTTCATTATATGTTCAAAAGAATTGCTAGTTGTCTAGGTGACTGTGAAAATGGATATAGAATCCAGTAGACGACATAAGTCATACGAGTACGAGTGTGTCTACCAATATAATTCAACAAATAGCACAACGGATACTACTAAAACATAGGTAAAATGAACTTTCAAGCTACTCGATAGAAGAGATAATTAACAAGATGATAAGACGTAATCTATCTTAATTAGCACATTGCAAAAAGATCTAGTTTGATGCTAACCGGATCACCTCCAGCCCGAAATTCGAACAACCCCTCCAGCCTAATCTTAGTCGTTCAAATTATCTGTCATTTAAACACGTGAATAATTTCTCGACCTTCTTCCCCAGTGTCGGCAAACGAAACGGCATTGTTTCTTCGTTGGTTACGAAAAACACAGGCATCTCCCATTCTGAGTTTGACCTTTTCTCAATCGACATTTGATGATTTCGAATCTCCCTTAGACTAGAATATTAGAGATAGATAGAAATTGAAGATTGGGGTTTATTGTTTCATTACCCAGAGATAGGGGTGCAACTTGGACGGGCTGAACCCGACCAACCCGAACCCAGCCCGGACTAAATTTGGGCTTGGGCACATGTTTTGAGTAATTTGGACGGGCTTGGGCAGAAATTCTCAACCCGAATTGCAATTAGGGTCGGGCTTGGGTACGAATATTAAACGATAGGCTAGCCCGAATTGCCCGAGTTGTATATTCATTACCTATCAATGTTATATTTGGAGAGTTTTATATAGCATATGTATCAAGAATATATTATTTTTTATTAATTATTAGTGATATTTTTAATTATATTTATTTTCACAAGGAATAGATTTGTTTTCCACAAAACATCTAGTACTCTCTTGTATAAATGTATATTTTTTAAATTCCCTATAACAATATATAGTCATCATTTTTTAGTCTTAAATAACAAAAAATTGAAGTGTCTACATCCGGTATATATTTATATATGTAAGTTATTAACTTAACTTTAAGGGGACAATTTTAATTGAGTTGAATGTGATCGTCGTGTTAATTTATTTAGTTTAATGGGTAGCCCGAATTCAACCCGAACTCGAATTGGTTTGTTCGAATTTGAGCTTGGACGGGTTCGCAATGCTCCTAACCCGGGATGGGCTGGGCTTGGGCAACCCCGACAGAACTCGGGCTTGGGCTTGGGCAAGGGCGTCAACCCGTCCAGCCCGTCCAAGTTGCAGTCCTACCCAGAGAAATTCGAATTGGTGTCTCACTCCCACCAATTCGCTCACAAGCTCATCTGCATTGGAGTCGACTATGTCTGCAACCACAATCACTCTCCTTGCCATGGCCAAAACGTAGCTTCAAGCTCCAACCCCTACGCCTCTCGCCTTCACAACAATAACCGAAGAGTAAGACAGTGAATTGCGACTAAACAGTTGTTAAGAGATAGATGTGGTAAACCAGATATTTTATAATGGGAAAACATTTTATGGCGAATCTCCAATATATATATATATAAACAGAGAAGTGCTCAGGTTCAATATCAATTCGCCATTTGTCATTAAATATTTCTCCTTAAATTGACATTTGTCATGCCCACATAGCAATTAGCCAATAATTATTTTGCCATATGGCATTTTACTAATACACATAAGCTGTCATAGTGGCACTTTCATTTTCCCATTAAAGTATAATATTACTTTAAGTTACTTTTTATTAATAAATTAAATTCACATTTGTTGAGATAATATTTATTAGAAATAAAGCTACAATGTAACCTCCATGTATTTAAAACACATTTTATATTCAATAAAAAGCATAATTTATCATGATACATCGGTTTATTTTGAGCATTGAGTGGGAGGACATTAAAACATCTTAAAAATGAAGATTATATTTTTCATTATTTTTTTCAATTTCTTCCATAAACAAGCATTTGTATTGCATACATATTACTAGTTTATTAAATTGTAATACATGACCGATGATTTATCATTTATTTCACTGCTTGCAATTTACTATTCTTGCTAAAATAAGTCTAAATTTTATATGTTATAATTATAAAAATATTTCAAATTTATTACATTTTAATATGTGACCATCTGTTTATGATCTTTTTGTCTCATTTTTCCTTCCAAGAAACAACTAACCATTACCCATAAGACTGGAAAAAAAAAAAAATCATGTGTCATATTTGTTGCCATACCATTGAAATCGACTGTTAGTCATGTATTTTTTCTTCACATGAGAGAAAATGTATTCAGAATTTGTTTTTTGACAGAGTTACTTCTCAAGTTATTCAAACTAATTAACACTAATTCTCTCCAAAATTTATATAATATTATTATTTATGAGCTTTATATTTATGACTTCCACAATTGCAGAACAAACCTTCATTGTCATTGACTATTCCTTTGGTCTTCTTAACATTTAGGATAATTCTAATATGCCTACACAAGAAATGGTTAAAAAATAAATCATCCCTAAAGCACAAAAAAATAGCCCCATGAATGGTGTAGAGCACCACGTTGCATGCTCACGTGGTGCTCTTGGAGGAAATAATAATTTGTCAAGAAAAGGACAACGGAATGAGTGTAAATTTACGTCTACGTAAAAGCAGGAAATCAACGCCTACAAAAGCGGTATTTTTTAATAATTCAGACAACGCTAATGTATTGCCCTCGAATACATATGTCTATGCAAGCCTCTCTCACCGTGCTTTTTAAATTTCTATGGGATGTCTTATATTAGCTTTCAAGAGAGATATAAATGTCTATTTTCCTGTGGCTACTATTCTGCATGAAGTGTTCAATGTTGTGTTTTATAAATGTTGCTTCATCTTTTGTATTTTTTGTCTAGAGCAATTGTGGTTTTTTCTTATTGTGCTTTCTTTACATATTAATCCACTATCTCTTTCTTTTTCGCTGCATGTAGTACCAACAACAAACCAATCTGCGCAACTTAGAAGTTCTAACTTGAATTTTTGACTCCTAACTCATGACGAGTTATTTGATTTTTCAATGTCAACTTGATTTTTTTATCTTACGAAGCTAAATAATTATGCTTTCAATTAATTAATATGCTCTTAGGAAGATTACAATTTTCAAATCAGCTTGAATATTTACTTAGTTGGAAGTGTATCTGATGAATTTACACCTGCATGACATATAGCTAAATAATGTTTGTCAAAGTAGTTATCAAAGTTTACAACTAATATCATTTTTTACGGTATAATACTTCAATTTTCTTCAGCAAAGAAAAAATTGAATGAGAAATGTAATTTTTACAATTCAATGTAAGTAAAATTTATGCACTTTCTTAGAGAAAAAATATAGTTTTTTAATTTTTGAAGTACTAAATATTTGTAACTCATGTTTTCATTTGACAAAGTTAGTAGGCTGATGTGTTTCCATAACAGGCAATAGATAGACTAATTTTACATTAATCTTGTGTAGTTCGTACAAAGTCTTTTACAATTACCGTTACAAAATGAGCGGTTTAAGATGTGCTACATCTCATCCAATACCAACTTAGTAAAGAGTAACTCATAATTATAAATTTTCTCTTTGTGATCAAGAAGAGTATTAAGATGTTTTGCTACAATTTATATGGTTATGTATAGGCAACTGATTTCTTATCCTATTGTTATGCCAATAAAACAACATATAATTGGGCAGAGAAATATGATCTTTATAATTGTAGATCAAACTTCAAACAAAAGCAATCCTCACGCAAACTACAATTTGTGTTCACAAACTTATTGAAGGAATTTCTTCTTAATGGTACTAATAAACAATATGTATAGCATAAAAATAGAAATCCCGCACTTTAGCGCTGGATAAAACCTAGTTAAGTATAAAATTCCACATGGTAACACCATCTAGTGCTAGACCAATATAGTGTAAGAAATCGTCCAAAGTTGGATCTCCCTAGTTAGGGTTAGGGTTTATTTGTCAACGAACCTGGTATTCGTGTGTGGCCTCTTCGTGTTCTGGTGCTTCAGTCTCCACCTATTAATTTAAGAGAGGGAGAGGGAGAGGGAGAGAGAGAGAATTTGTTTCCGAAAGTGAGAGAATTGGTAGTATATGTAGCCATAATATAAGAGGCGGTCCTATAGAGTGGGGCACGGGGTGGCACCTGCCCCCCTCAACATTTACTGAACTACTATTTTACCCCCCAAAACAACTACAAGTTTTAATTGTACCCTTAAATTATTTGGATTTTTGCGCCCCTGAAATATCTCGTAGGCGTATGTGACCCCTACGAGTTTTTGAAATTTCAAGTCAGACCACAAATTCAAATACCAACATATTATTATTTTTTCACTTTTCTTGTTACGCTCTCTCTCTAACCTCTCTTTAGTGACATAAACGAGGAGAAGACAGTGGTCTTCGATCTTCTCGTCGAGTCCCAGAAGGCTGAGAGGCGGAGGAGGCGATGAGGGAAACCTAATAGCTTCCCCTCGTTGTTGGCGCTTCAACGATGGAGGTTCCAGACATGTCCTCAGTCACCTTCTCCTATTTTCTCTTTTTCTTGTCTAAAATCTCTCAATATTTTGTGGAAATATTCCAATCTGGGTTGATTTGGCTTTGTAGATTCATCTCTATTGTGTTATATGTACTGATTTATAATCTGGTTGGCCGCATATCTGGTTTGCCACATGCTAACACTCCTGCATATTTTGATTATAAAAGATCACAATCTGTACCACATGCTGAGGTTGGGAGCAATAACACTAATTCAACATTTATTCAATTTATATGCTGACATCGAGATTTGATAAACCAAAGAGTTCACAATGAACTAAGAAGAAGACTTATCGCACACTGATGGGATAATCAAATAATCATGTTCAAATAGATGAGGCTGGTCAATTAGATTTCTTGAAGTGTTATTTTTTTACTTAAATAAATTTGGGTACTATTTTATTACATAATTAAAATATTGTCGTTGTATGAGTAATCTTTTACAATTTGATCATTTTTCTAATTTTGTGTACTATTATTTTAGTATTAAAATGTATTTTTATTTTGATTGTTGTGAAATTCATAATCTGATTACAAATTTGGTGATTTGTTGTGGATTGCCGGAAAAACAATTCTTAAATTTAATTAGAAGATGATATAAAATTATTTAACTGTCTGAGATAAAAAATGGTGAAAATTGTGGGAGGTCAATGTCTTTGACCTCCCACAATTTTCACGACTTTTTATATCAGAAAATTATATATGAAATGGTGTATATGAAGGTCAATATGGGAGGTCAAATCATTTTTCTCCACAAAATATAAGATTTTAAATTTTACCTAAACTATGGAATTCTCTAAGAATCCACGGGAGAATGGAAAATTCAAAAATGTTGGAGGATTAAAGAGTGGATGACCAGGTTGTTTATGTATTCATAAAATCTCTTCTTTTCATAAAATGCACGGCAGATTTTATATAATTTTTGAAATATTTTATAACCAAGGGCCCATACATCATTGACAACCACACACTATGATTTTTTTTCAAAATTGACCATATAATTTTCAAAATCCAACTTTTGAGTTTAGTATCATCAAATGGCGGAGAAAACAGTGACATTGCAGACCACTTGTAATATATCATGCATATATACAATGCTAGGCCAAAATATGAAAGAGCCCAAGATTTATGAATTTTATTTATTAATTGCTATGTTAGAATTGAAATACCTCCATTTGGCTATTTTGAGTATTTATGTAATTTATGATACTTTATGGAGCCATTGGTAATTTATAAGATTTGTTTTGGGAATATTATTGTTTATAATATTTGTAGAAGGATCAAATTGTTGTTTAAAAGAGTTGTTGGTGGTATATAATAATTATAAAGGCTAGTTGGGTTATTTTGTAAATTGCTAAAACATGAAGGACAATAGGATAAATAGTATTTTTGCATATTTAATTAATATTTATTCCTAATATTTCTATTTTTTTCAATTACCTATTTTATTTAATTAGTAAGGTGTACCCATCACATTCCAACACCTCACCACATTGAATAATTCATTATGGAAATTATTTCCTAATTCTCTTTGGACTCTTATTTTGTTATCCTCCAAGCAACCATAAATACATATTTTATTCCTTATTTTCTCCCTACACAATCAAATCAGTCCGGATCTCTCTCTCTCTCTCTCTCATGTCTTCTTGGACACGACGCCGCCTAAGCCGCCACCGGATCGCCGCTGCAGTCGGCCTCCTCCGTGCTCTTTTTCCCTTTTGTTTTGGTGAGTTTTTATCTCCTATTCCCTTGATCTCTTGATCTCAATCCCAAATATCTCTAGTCTCTACAATGATCACAATCAAAGGGATTCGTACCTAAGCAATTGTGTTGTGACGTTTGATTTTCAGTTACACCGTTGCGATCACCGTTACAATCTTAGTACCGGTATGTGAATCAAAATTCTAGTTGATTTCTTCATCTTAATACTTCAATTTTCAGATTCATATTGTTACTCTCATCATTCATTAAGTCGTAGGATCAATAATCAAGTGTTGGGATTACTTGTATTCATATTTAATGGGCAAATCCCTTGTTATGGAAGGGATGTTTAATTAACTGTTTTGGGGTGATTTGGTGATCCTAATATGTGGGTAATAATTTTATTTCAAGTGCGTAATCATATTACATTGAAATTAGATTGAAGACGGGATGATTAACTAGATGTTTTGGATATTAGTTTATGTGAAAATCCTTGATTCCCGTATTGGTAATGAGAGTGTGACTAGAAAGTTAAAACGGAATATCTTTTGATCCGGGAATGGAAATGCGAATCCGTTTGATGATAGACTTATTTTTCAGATTTTTTTGTATATAATGAGACTATTTTTGAGTCATAATCTATTTTAGAAATTTGAGCAATTAATTAGTGAAGTTATGTTAGGTTATGTGCATATTGGTTATGTGAATTTTGGAGCATGTTTTGGTATGTGGTTTCGAGCATGGATTAAGGGGTGAACTAGAGAATTTAAAACTAAACCTTGTAAGGTCATTATCTTGCCATATATGCATTATTTTATCTATATGTAGCATTGTGTTTTGATTAGTGAATTATTAAGTTGTAGGCGACAATTTCACTGACGAAGGATACGTCGAATATTACTAGGAAGTTATTTGATTTTGCTTGAGATTCAAGGTGATTTGATATGACAAGGCTTGATCTTTATCTTCTTTCGTGTGTACACATGTTTTTATTTAATACGTCTCAAAATGTGTTTCATGGTTATGTGCTTTAATTGGAAGTTGATTTTTGTTGGAAGTATTATTTGTGACCAATTACATTGAACATGTCATAATGTGTAATAACGTAAAGTGGAAAGAGTTGTACGAAGATTAATAACGTGACATAATAGCAGTTGACGGGTTGACTTCCGTCTTCCGGCTTCTTTATTATATCGTTTGGCCTATGGTCACTCGAATATTAGTTGATGTGTTGGCTACAGTCACACGACATCTTTATATTTTAATAAATTGTCCGTTTATGATCCCCGGTTCGCTCCTTGTACTCACATCTCTGGCCCAAGAAATTCTTAGAGGGTGTCGACACTTAAGGTCTTGGATTGCCTTAGTAGATGATGTGTGGTTACTCTTCTCTGTATAACAAAGTAATGTGAAACAAAGTGCAAGCAATTACAACCTATTTGTGGTTGAAGTATATGTTCCTTTTTTAAAAAAAAGTTTAACAAGAGTTTTGGAAGGAATTGTTATGAGCATTAGTGTGGGAAGGAAGCTAGGAGTGTCATTTATATGGTCCAACAACTCCTTTTTGATTGCATAAAAGCCCTATCTAGATCCTGCCCATACACGGATTAGTCCAACTTGCAAATTAGTCCTACTAAGTTTGCAAGTAGTTGCGTATAGATCATTCTAATTAATTAATCATATTTATTACTTCCCGAATCCAGTCTAACTCATAGGGAGTGTGACCCAATAGGTTTCTACTTAGTTGGTAGTAACAATTTACAAACATGGAGCGGCCTCTAGCAAGACATCCACGCTACTAATAGAAATAGTCATCCGGCAAACCTTGTACAAGTATTGTCTCATCCCTTTGTCTCTATATCTGGATTGGACACGACACATACAAGTCACACTCGTATATCCAATCCATAGTTTCTCGATCCCGGGAATATGCTTATCTGTGCAGATAACTTTAATATCTTCATATTGATTTATCTGAGTCTGGCCAGACATTCTATAAGCATCATCCCTCGAGTGGCCCATGGATATTTACTCCCATTATGTGGGAGGGACAAATCATGTCTACGTCACTACGATCTCTAAGCTTGCCTCCTATTGTATCCGATAGACTCTTTTATTGCTACCCAGTTACGGTGTAGCGTTTGGCGCTACCAAAACACAATATTCCACAACTAGAGTATCTAGTTACTTCAATTCTAAGGATCGCAATACCGTTGTCACTACGTGAAGCACTTGAGACTTTACATAACTTGTATGTAGCCTTCTCGTTGTGGGTCGATCCAGTATGATATTACCCCTAAGGCATACCCATGTGGTGGATCGTGATATCTCCATATCAATCCAACCCATACTTGTCTATAGTTGATTGTCCTGTTAATCAATATAATCGACTAGAGATATTTAAAAATATAATATTTATATTCTAAGTACTTCATTCATATTATCATATCTCTATATCGATAACATAATGAATAGTAAATCCAAAAATTTCAAAAGAAATAGATTGGCTCTATGGCATATTTCCAACAGTCTTCCACTTGCACTAGAGTCAATCTCCTGCATCACATGCTAATTGATCTAGCGCAGCCCTCATGCCCACGCAAGGTAAGAGAGACATTTGCTAGTACTTTGCAAATATTCACATCTCCTCTATCAACAATTTGATTGAGATTGAATATTCTGAGTAAGTGCATCTTATGCATTAATATACTCAGCCCTCTGTGATAGAATCGGTAACTGAATCTTTCCTGGAATCCTTCCACCTCACAGTCCCTCCCACTAGTGCAAAACATAAAACTTGACTATAATCTGAAATCTTCTTTGTTATATTAGAATTTCTCATCACTGTAACTCCTTACAGTAAAATCTTCCTATCCTTCATTTACCAAGAATTCATCCTAAGTTCTTCTCAAGTACTTTAAGGATAATCTTGATAATTATCCAGTGACTTTCACCCGCATTTGACTGGTATCTTCGTGTCATACCATATGACACATCTGGCCTAGTACATAACATGGCGTATCTATTGAATCTCATTCATACGGTCCTTTCTCAATCTAATTAGTTCTTCCAAAGACTAATTTCATGTGACATGGGTAAGAATCCATATTCTTACATGTTGAACCACTTCAACACCTTGTCAATATATGTACCATAACTCAAGCTAAACAACTACCCTTGATCTATCTTCATAGATCTTTATAGATTGTCTTGCCTAAGTCTATCACTGAAAATCAATTCTCTAGTCAATATTGACAAGATTGCTGAGTAGAGACATTATTCCCAATGATTAGTATGTCTCCACATACAAGACCAAAAATTTAACTATGCTCCCACTGCCCTTTTTGTAAACACAAGCTTCATCTTCAATTTCGATGGAACTAGACTCCTTTGATTGCAACATCAATTTGAAGATTCCAACTCCGAGATGCTTGACTCAATCTGTAGACAGATTGCTGCATGCAAGATGTGGATGGATATAAGTATCGCAACTGGGGAAAAGATTTCGTCATAGTCCATACTATGAACTCACATGAAACCCTTTTCCAACCAATTTTCTCTTAAAAGTAATCATATTACCATCCATGTTGGTTTCCTTATAACCCACTTGCACCATATGGGTCCTACCGTTTCAGGTGGTTCCAGCGAAGTCCATACTTTGTTGGAATACATGGATTCCATATCGTATCTCATGGCTCCAAGCCATTTCTGAGAGTCTTGCCCACTCGTGGCCTCCTCATAGGTTGTAGGCTCATCTCTATGAGCAATATATCACCAGGTTATGATAAATCCATACTTATCTAGCTCCTTGACATATCCTACCTGACCTACGAGGTCCTTATGTTACTTAAGTAGGTTTCTCCACAACACCTTGTGATCGTACTCATGTTCCATCAGAATGACCAATGTTCTGCTGTGGTTCTTGAACTCCTTCAAGTTCTACTGTCCTCCCACTGTTTCTTTTAGAGACAATCTCTATCTAGAAACACAGCGTTCGAGCAACAAACTATTTGTTCTTGATTGTATTGTAGAGATAATATCATTTGTTTCCTCAAGTTATTCCACATAGTACATTTATCCGACTTGGGTTCAAGTTTATCTGCAAACCCTTTTACATAAACTTCATAACCCAAATTCTTTATGAACGACATACTAGGACACTTGCTAGTCCATATCTCATATGGTGTTTTTCATAATTAATTTAGATGGAACGAGGTTAAGGGCGAAATTTGCTGTAATTAGAACATGGCCCTTAAAAGAAAACTGGAAGTTGTGTTTGACACATCAAGGACCGCACCGTGTACAACAAGGCCAGGAGTCTCTTCTCAGACACGTCATTCCATAATGGTGTTATAGGTAGAGTGAGTTGGAATCACATCCCATACTCATTTATATGCTCAAACTATTGGCTGAAGTACTCACGCCTCTACGATCATATCGTAGAGTTTTGATACTTTTGCCAAAATAGTTCTCTACTTCATTCTTGAATTCCTTGAACAATTCAAAGAACTCTGATTTGTTTCTTCATAAGATACACAAATCCACACTTTACTGATGCCATCAGTAAATATGATGAAGTAATGAAAACCATCTTTAGCATTTGTGCTTAGCGGCCTACATACATCAATATGTATGATTTGAAAGATCATATCTTGCCCATTATTCAAGTCTTACATGTCTCAGATGATTCAAAATTAAATGGGTCCAGAAATCAACCCATATGGATCCTAGATATGTATTTCTCATTTATGTGGCCTAAACAACAATGCAAACGATAAGTGAGGTTCATATCATTATATGAAAACCTCTTGGTATTAGGGTTATAGATGAAATTACCATGATCAAGGATATATGATCCATTAGACAAAAGTGCATTACAATAATGCATTTTATCATAATAAATAGAACAACATTTGTCCATTATTTTAATAAAATGATTTTTGTTGTCCAAACAAGAAACCGCGATACTGTCCCTACTCAAAGTAGTGACATAATCGTATTTTGCCTAATTCATGAACAATTTCAAAAAGATAGAGATGATTACCTACGGCTAATTTAGCACTTCTTTGCTTCATCGCCCCACGTGTAGGTTTATTTCTTCCTTATTCACTTGTCTACATCTCTTGAGATCCTCCACATTACTATAAACGTGAGATCCTCATCTAGTATCATATACTCATGATGATGAGATAGACACATTGATTTCTATAACAAAATACCTAAGGTGGAATTCATAATTCCTTTTATTATTTCCTTCCAGGTACTTTGGGCAGTCTCTCTTCCTCCACACCACCTATGGTGTAGAGTTTTGATCATGGATACGCAGCGGAAAGATAAATTATCAATTCAATACCCTCCAAGGATCACAGGAAGAGAATCACGACGATGGTAAAGGAAGAATCATGTTACACACCTTAGGGTTTTTCCTGTGATGACTTGTAACGTGAATTGTGTCACGTCTCTACGGTTGATCCACGCCTAGAGTTGAGATCTAGATCTTCCTTCCCCTTTATTCTAGCTTGGACCGGAGGAAGAGGAAGAAGAAATCACGCAACGAGCGGCTTCCTCTTGTGGACGACGGGTAGGGGGTTGACCAAGGGGTCGGTTCGGCCTCCTTGTTTCTTGCTCTCTCTCCTTTTTCTATTCCACTCAACTTATGTTATGAGCATTGGTGTGGGAAGGAGGCTAGGAGCATCCTTTATATAGTCCAACAACTCCTTATCAACTACCTAAAGGCCCTTCCTAATCCAACATGAATTCAGATTAGTCCCTTCCTTGCATATTAGTCCTGTTAAGTTTGCAAGGTGTTGCAAAGTGATCCTTCTACTTAATTAATCATATTAATTAATTCCCAAATCTAGTTCAACTCTATCTAGCATGTGACCCCATAGGTATCTACTTAGTTGGTAGTAACAATTTACAAACATGGAGCGGCCTCTAGCAAGACATCCACGCTACCCAACTAATCGAAACAGTCATCCGACAAACCTTGTGCAAGTATTTTTCTCATTCTTTTGTCTCTATATCCGGATTGGACACGAGACATACAAGTCACACCAGTATATCCAATCCATAGTTTCTCGATCTTGGGAATATGCTTATCCGTGCAGATAACATCAATATCTTCATATTGATTTATCTGAGTCTGGTCAGACATTCTATAAGCACCATCCCTCGAGTGGCCCATGGATATTTACTCCCATTATGTGGGAGGGACAAATCCTGTCTACGTCACTACGATATCTAAGCTTGCCTCCTATTGTATTCGATACACGCCTTTATTGCTATCTAGTTACGGTGGAGCGTTTGACGCTACCAAAACACAATATTACACAACTAGAGTATCTAGTGAATTCAAGTCTAAGGATTATAATACCGTTGTCACTACGAGAAGCACTTGTGACTTTACATAACTTGTATGTAGTCTTATCGTTGTGGGTCGATCCAGTATGACATTACCCCTAAGGCATACCCGTGTGTTGGATCGTGATATCTTCATATCAGTTCAACCCCATACTAGTCTATAGTTGATTGTCTTGTTAATCAATATAATTGACTAGGGATATTTAAGAATATAACATTTATATTTTAAGGACTTCATTCATGTTAAATATCTCTATATCGATATCATAATGAATAGTAAATCCACAAATGTCACAAGAAATAGATTGCCTCTAGGACATATTTCCAATAGATACTGTAACCCTAGAAGAGGTAGGGGTAATGTCTTCGTACCGGTTAGATGCGGCATAAGGTTGCATATGGAGATTCATACTATCAGGCTTCCGGAATGATGGCCAGGAGAAGTAAGGGTAAGAGGAGAAAGGGCTCTAAGTTACCGAAGGATGTTTGTGCTCACTATTTAGATAAAGGTCATTGGAAGAGGGAGTGTCCCAAGAAGAACTCATGATTTGTAGGTTTTGCTGCAGGTGGAGGGAGGATGACCTAGTTATCTGAGCCCCTTGGGGACTTTTTCGGCTCCACAAGAGGACTGGCCTGCAGCGTGAAGAAAATGTGGGCCACTGAAGAGGGGCATCTAGCGTGTATGGCCCGAGGTACACAGTAGGCTTGCATATGCCGCTGATATGGCGAGCATATGGCGGTGGCGCGTTGTTGTAGGAATTCAGTGGGAATTGGAGCAACTTCTGGCACAATGTTACATGAACTCAGTGGGAGTTGGAGTAACATCAGGCGCATTATTGCACAGACTCGTGGAAGTTGGAGCAATCTTGGCGCATCTTGTTCGGGCCCGTTTGCTGCAGGAACTTGTTAAAGTTGGAGCAACTTGTGGCCCCATCTGGTTTCGTGTACAGTTGTGGAACATCTAGTTTTGAAAAAACATCCATGACTGAGAAGATAATCCATTTGGTGCGGAGGATTCTAGCTTTTTTAAAGGACAGAAACATCAGGTTCTTGTTCGGGTGTTTGAGAGAATTCAAGGTAAGGTGGAGATTTTTTAGAATAGTTCCTTGAATTGAAGGCAACCAAGATCTGACGTGAAAAACGAGGAGCACGAGGAAAAGAAGAAGCAGCCGAACAAGCAGCAGGTTACTGCTGGTCGTACGATCAGAGGACTTGGTCGTACGACTATGTGTCTGGTTGTGCGACCAATAAGTCCAGTGGGGGCTGGCGTGTTTTCGAAAATTTTCTTGTTCGTTTTGGGATGTCTTAGGCAGCGAGAAACGTCTCTTATGCCAAGTAAGGGACCTAGGTCGTGCCTATAAGAGAAAATATTCAGTATCACGGGAATATTGGTGATGTGGTATCACAAGACACTTTAATTGGTTGATTATGTGATTATTTTCATACATTTATACAGTACATATGGTAGAATTCACATGACCAACCAATTAGAGTGTTTCGTGATACGACGTCACCAAATTCGCGGAATACCGAATATTTTCTCGTGCCTATACATTGTGTGATGTACTACTGTGATTTCTCTTGGTAAATAAAGTACTCGTTTCCGCCGTAGAGGTAGCTAATATGATCGTGAGTGAACAATTCTGAAATTGTATTATTGATTGCACGTGCTCGTGGTTCTTACTTTGGTTCCCTCCCTTATAACATGCTAAAATGATACGTACAGAGACACATGCTAAATTTTATAATAACATTCGCATAAAAAGTGTTTTTGCCAAACATTCACATACAAAAGTTAAACCTTAGTTTCATGGTCGAAGTAGTCAATGGAAAAGAAAATGCTGATAAAAAATGAATACCAAATCTGGAAATGGAGAAGAAAAACAAATAAAGCAGAATAAAGGAAAGAGATATATGAACATGTCACAAATCGAACCATCCAAATGATAACACCAAACTAAACCTTAAAATAACATCTTCCGTTGTTTTATCACAATTTATTGAAAACCTGAACCCTCAATAAAGAAAAATGAAAGAAACTCATTTTCCTCAAAAAGAGAAAAAAAAAAAAAAAAAACTTCTCTCTCTCATCTCCGCTATTTGTACCTCTAAATAGGAGGCTGACCACCCTCAATCCAACCAAAACCATAATCGTTCAGCTGTCCACCACCACCGCTCCCACCACCGCTAATGCTACCACTGCCGCTATCACCATCAGAAACAAAATTTGGTGGCAAGTTACCATGAACCCCCATAAAAACATTACTAGCCCCAGCACCAGGGACTCCTCCTCCTCCATCCTCTTCTAAAGGCAACCTTTCGTAAGTAGCAGCAATAAAAGTACCTGCCACCACGATAACCGGTCCAGCAGCAACAAGGGATCCCACAACTCGACCACCCACAACCTGCCCATCTCGGCCACTCATGTATATAGTCAACCCGTGGCACCCTGGTGGGGCCGGAGTTGGCAGGAACGTTCCAGTCAGTGACGTAATATCGTACTGGCCGTGCAAAACCATGACTGAACCGTTAGCTGAAGGCTGTATTAGTGCTACATTTGTGACGATTCCACTAGCACTAAAAACATAGACGCCTCTCCGTTGATCTCTACCGTACTGCTCGATCCTTCGAGCGATGTCTGAGCCTGTGGGTATCTCTATCAAATGGCACTGGAGAGTGTCAGGGCTGTTCTGGGTCACAATGGTGGGCGGTTTTGGCTTATTCCTAGAGCCAAGTGGACGGCCTCTTCGTCCCCGGTTGGTGGATGCTTGAACTTGTCCTTCTGGTGAGACATCAATGCGGTTTTCTTCATCACCGGCATTGTTGATGGAGATGCCTATCTCTGGTCTCCGAGCTCCCCTGGGGGATGTTCTGTCCCCCACCTGCACAGTCCACAGCCGGTCTGCCATTTCCTGGAGTCCGGTTGTGTGTGCTTGAGGGGATTAGAGGGGCACGACTTCCTTTCACACAGGTGAGCATATATGAACTTCAGGAACACGCATAAAGAAGAATGGTAAGGGCACCTCATTTACACTTTTCTGGAAATGTACCCAAATAATATGCCATGTGGTAAGGCAAAGCAATTTATTCCTTAATTGTTGATATCCTTAATTACAAGGGGGAGAGAATATGAAAAACTCCTTTTCTTTTTAAGACTCGTTTCTATATTTAGAAAAACTGTTTGCCAATATAATATTGACGAGAGTACTACATACAAGTAAAAAAAGAGGCTAGTTCGCCATCTGTTTGAGTATTACTTTTCATGTACACGTTTATCAGAACACATGGCAATAATGTCATTTATATTCATATCAATGATTGCCTAAATTAATAAGCTACCAACTCTCTATGTATCGCAAAATAATCCTGGTTCTTGTCTTTCATAGTTTTCCGGATCTGTAATGATCAAAGGGGGAATATTTTCAGAGGAGCTGATTGTTACGTCAGTAATTTTTTATGGGTCACGACGGATTCTTTTGTCATGACGGTGGCAGACTAAGAATTGTCCAAGCGGGGTGCTTTTGTATGTATCCTCTCGCGAAACTACTTAATTGTTATAATCATCAAAAGAAAACAAAGTAATCAACAAAATAGAGCATCTCCAATAGATCATTATATTATATAGCGGTTATTTTTAAAATATGAATAAGATTAGAAAAAATGTTACTTCCAATAAGCTTTCTACTCCGCTATTTATTTTAGCGGATAGTTTTCCCGCTCACATTTGAAGAGCCTGATTAATAACTTCATACTTTCTTCAACCATGTTCTTACGGGTTATGTCATGAATTTCATAAAATTCTCTTGCAGAAAATATTGAGAATGTGCCACGTGTTATTTAGCTAAGCATTTAACTAACACTATTGGAGCACTTGCTATAATTTTTTCAATATCTAAAAGGCAAGATTGCACCGCAGGTACCCACATTTTACCAAAACTGACAAGTGGATACCCAAATTTTCAAATCGTGCACCACGGGTACCCAAATTTTCAAAATCGTGCACCGGAGGTACCCAACGCTAACTGCCGTTAACTCTCAGTTAACTTTCCATCCAAATTGGACGGAAAAGTATAAAAAGACTATTATACCCATTATTTTCACCTCCAACTTTTTTTAAAATACAACTGCTACAAACGAATCAAAAAAATTAAAAATAATAAAAATTAAATTTAATAATTTGATATATGTCAGGTAATGCAATATATTTCATCAAAATTATATATTTTTTGCATCATTTCAAGATATGAAATATATTTTTATTAACATATATTCGTCAATCTTAAAGTCTTTAAATTTTCTTTTAACAAAAATATCAAAATTTCATAATCTCAAAATGGAAAATTAACGGGAGGGTACATGTGAAATTATCAAAGATACTTATATCTTATTGTCTTTATTAAAAGATATATATGTGAAATAATGAAATTTTGAGATTGTTTTTATT
Source organism: Linanthus parryae (assembly GCA_023055425.1). Classification (NCBI taxonomy): domain Eukaryota; kingdom Viridiplantae; phylum Streptophyta; class Magnoliopsida; order Ericales; family Polemoniaceae; genus Linanthus; species Linanthus parryae. Next base: position 48,857,541 of record JALGPY010000003.1, on the reverse strand, counting down.
AACATATATCCGTTAATCTCAAATTCTTTTAACTTTTTTTTTTTAACAATTTTTTTAAAAAAAAAATCTCAAAATTTCATAATTTCACATTACTTTTTTTTAAATAAAACAATAACATACAAGTATCTTGATAATTTCACATGTACCCTTCCGTTAATTTTCTATTTCGAGATTATGAAATTTTAATATTTTTGTTTAAAAAAATTTGAAGACTTTAAGATTGACAGATATATGTTAATAAAAATATATTTCATATCTTGAAATGATGTAAAAATATGTAAATTTGATGAAATATATTGCACTATCTTACATATATGTAATTATTAAATTAAAATTTTAATTTTTTTTATTTTTTTTTTTAATTTGTTAGTAACACTTGTATTTTAAAAAAAGTTGGAGGTGAAAATAAAGGGTACAATAGTCTTTTTACACTTTTCCGTCCAATTTGGATGAAAAGTTAACGGAGAGTTAACGACAGTTAGCGTTGGGTACCTCCGGTGCACGATTTTGAAAATTTGGGTACCCGTGGTGCACGATTTGAAAAGTTGGGTACCCACTTGCCAGTTTTGATAAAATATGGGTACCTGTGGTGCAATTTTGCCTATCTAAAATAAAAATATTTCATTTTCATCAAATTATAAATAACTTTTACCTACTATTACTGGAGATTTTGTACTAGTTAAAATTTAGCTAATTAGTGATTTTATTGTTGGAGATGCTGTATAATATTTTTAGGGCCATATTATAATGTAGCATTTGAGAGGAAGGATATCTTTTCCAATTACTAGGACATAATTGTTGTCGTGAGTCGTGAAACATGAATTGATTTTCGTTATACGGTGTTGAACAACTAATATCTGATACTCCACATTTGATAGTTGATAATCTAATTGATAAAGTTATTAACATGTAGTTGATGAGTTTCCTCAGCAAGAATTTGTTAATAGAACATTTAGAAATCAAGTAGAATTCGTAAATCAACAATCCCTAGTGAGTACATTGTGTATTTAAAAGATTATAGATATAGAGGTAGGCCCTTCTTCTCCAAAGAATGTCTAACTCCGTTCTCTCTCTTTCTTCCCCTATTGGCTTCTTCACTCGTAGTTGTGTCAGTTTAACCCGGTGATTTGGATAGCAAAACGATGTAATTTTTAGATAATTATCCATGGTGTTGTAGAGTAACTCTTATTTTACAACACCATGAAATAATTATCAAAAAATTACTTTGTTTTGCTATCCAAATCACACGGTCAAAGTGACCCAGTAAATAGTGGTAAAAGTCAAAAGGGGGAGAAAGAGAAGGAAAGGAGTGGTACTCCTTAGTAGTAAGCGAGAGCAAGATGAATTATAACTATAAGTGATGAGACGTTATAAGAACTATTACTAAATAACAACTCTCAAGGAATCAAAGGCTACTCCTCTCGCTAAGTAGTGGGATGAGGAGTCGTATGAACATAAGGTCTGGGCCTAATCCCGGTGAAGATTCAGAATCAGATGCAGAAGAAAGGGCGCCGGGGGACGAAGTGGGGGCGAAGGAAGAAGCTCAGAACTATTAAGGCATTTGAAAAGAACCGTATGAGGAATCACCTTACACAGGAAGTCAAGCAATGTTCAAAGCAGAAAAAATGACATTTACAAGAGCCCTTGGTACACGTTTGATACCCGAAAGGAATTACTGCACCTAGGTCTTTGGCATGGGACTTGCTTTACGCATACGGGACTTCACACCTAGGCTGGAGACTCGCACTGCAAAGAGCTGCCTTACTAAGAAAGTATAGTTATAGTATTTGTTTAGTAGTGCTAGCTCCTAGTCTAGAGTGGATGAGTAGCTCAACTAAGAATAAGAGGAAGAGGCTCCTGATACAATAAATTATGATAAGATGACTATCATCACCGTTAACATAATCAAAGATCAGATTATGTATTATATTTCCTATGACTTATGTATCTTTCTCCTTAGCTTCATGCATAGCTTGGAATAATAACATCATTCCAGTTCTCTATCAATCAATCAAGAAGACAAAGAAGTGATTAAAGGCTGCGAATCGGCAAGATCTTACTCTTTTCCTAATGGTGCTATTATTGAGGTACCTTGTAAGAGTTGGAATTGAGCTCAGCTAAGATTGGGTATGCTGCTTTGTCTTCGATTGAACCAGTAATGTGGTTTCTTTGAGAGGCCTGTAAATGTTGACTCAAAGAATATATTCCTCGGTACAAGCCCCTTGAGGATGATGGCATCTCATCAGAATGAATGGTGCCAGGTGCAGTGATCTCCTCCTATATGTACTTGCTTCAACAAATTACACATACCTATCGGTAAGAGGTAACCTAATATGAGGAGTTGTCCCAATAACTGATACTCGAGTACTATCTACGTTCGCACTAGAATCAGAAGAACCGCCCATAATAATCAAATCTGACATTACTGTATAAAAATACAGGGCTCCATTACCCTAAGGAAAGAAGGCAACAAATGATGGAGCTAATCATTCCCAATTGATTCAACAGACTTACACTATAGCTATGAGCAGGGCCTTATTGGAGTTGAGCCCTGAACTATTCTATCTATTAATGAAGTAAACTAACCTTTCCTAACCAGTTTGTTGGCCCGGGCTTTGCTTAAGCCCTCCCCTGGGATACCCCAGGAGATAGCACACCCTTTCTTCCTTGGCTCAAGGTCTTGCTCCATGCTTTCGAGAGGGCTTGTACTTGATTCGTTGACAGGGAGGCACTAGTTGTGCAAGATTAGCCATTCCCTAGGAAGCAAGAACAGCTCCCTCAGAATGAAGAAGAAACTTAGGAACTCGCTACTTTAGCCCTGGCCAGGACTTGCACCCAACCCAAACTCATTGCACCAAAAGCCTAGATCTTAGGGAATTGCTATAGTGAATTCCCTATACAAATAGGCGAGGTATTCATCCCATCCAATCCGCAGCGGTTCGAAGACTAGTCGTAGGTCTAGTTGGTTTCTAATATCAATGTTTCTTATGTTTTAAGCACATTATTTGAGTATTAAATGATTATGGTGCTCTAACTTAATATAGTTTAGAGAAATGGGTTATATGAAACAACCCATTGTTTTCTTTGTAGTAATGGTAAGCATTAGGTCATCAAACTTTAAAAAAAATAAAAAAATAAAAAAATAAAAAAATCATATAAACTGAAACATGCCTCTGAAAAACTATATTTGTAATTCTATGTTAGAGTCTTTTGTACGACTTCAAGGGAATAACAACTATTAAGCAGGTTAGCCAGATCCAAATATGTTTCCTTATATTTTATATTGTATATAGATGATTAAACCCAATCATAAGCGGATGATACATGAAGTAATACCTCTTCTCTCTAACAAAATGGGTTTATTGGATATTGGAGATGTATCTCATATCCTACAGAGTAAGACGCATAAAGATATATCTCAATGCGTCCTGCAACTATATTAATTAGAAGCCCTATATCATTAAGTCTTGCGAATCTATTGACAGAAGTGTTGGTCATCAAATGTACAATCCATTATGAAAGGGTCATAGGTTCAATTTGGACAAATCCGAATAAATATTTTCCAGGGAACATTAGTATGGCATTTTATTCTACATTTATTGGAAGCTTGATGTGTGATCATCTCTATATATTGGAACAAGATGATACATATTGTGTCAAATTGGATCCCACATTGTTTCAAGATAGTTGTTAATTCGGTTACAAAAAGTCTCAGATCGTGTAGTGCATTATATATATTTATTATAAATGATCTAGGAGCTATTTATTTATGTTTTATGTGGTGATAACCCTTTCATTGCAGGTAATTCAAGATTTTTTAAATCTAATGCAGCAAGTTCAAGATTAAATATCGTTGAAAGGGTTATCACGTATTGTTTCTAGTGTTCAGTTTCATTCTGAATTTCAGGAGTACTCCTATTGCATCTTAAATATCAAAACTGAGAAAGATAAGATGACCAAAGAGGTAGTTAAGCCTCCCTCGCACGCATGTAGTGCCGCACGCACCCCAGGGGAGATGTGCCCTCCTAGGGGTGGCTAGGGTTTGGGTGTTTCACTCTTTGATCCCGTCTAGTTGTTTTGGAAGTTCAGTCAGTCACACATTCTCCTTTCTAAATTTTGTAGGATCTTACACGTGTAATTATCTTCACAAATATGAGACAAAATATGCGCAAATAAGCTAGAAACTACACTTTTATATTCTTAGGCTTATAAATCAGCGAATTCCCATATTTGAGCATATATATCATATGAATAATATGAAATTAGCCTAATACAAGTAATGTAAAAGCATAATAATAACTCATAATCAAGAGTTATCAAATACCCCCACTCTTATCTTTTGCTCGTCCCGAGTAAAACTAAACATTAATGCTGAGAGAGACATTGCATACTTCTTTCAATCCACCGTTTCATATTAACTAAGGCTAGCCGACACAAGACACAAAAAAGACTCACACAAACACACTGTGCAACTACATGAACTAACTACAATGCAACTCAATTATATACGATGCAAGTATTTGAAAACATTTTTTTTTCTTTTCCACGAGATTGGGCAATCTCACTATCATTAATCGAAAATCATCAAGCTCTCACTGCTTCCCACACAAAACCGTCAATCCAAAGTAAATGTTGAATTGTAGAAGGTGATTCTATGTAAAGTGCACTAAGGCACACCCATACTCAAGGAACTGTTTACCAATGGAGTTGGTCCAAGTGGTAAGCAACTTGGTTCCGCTTAATCAGGTCTCGGGTTCGAGTCCTTGTGTATGTAGAAAATTCTCACTGGTAGACTCAACTGCCTTACCCAGGAATGCGACGCGGGTCGGACCAGATCAAGGGGCGAAGTCCCGGAACCGGTTGGGAAACTAAAAAAAAGGAAAACTGTTTTACGAAAAACAATAAAAATAAAGGTCTTCATCGTAAGAGCTCACTGAGTTACGTTCTACACTTCAGAGGGTCCTCTTTGAAGCTAGGAGACACTTGAATCAAGTTTTCTTTCAGCGTCTCTTTTTCTTTATTTTTTTTCTTTCTTATGGCTAGCGAAGAGATGGAGTGCGGACGTGTTGTATATGATGGATGGCGGAAATCTTTTTTTTATAGCACTTTGGCTAGTGAAAAGATGGTTAGTGCAGATGTGAAGTATATGATGGATGACGGAAGTCTTTTGCAGCGCGTGACATCACAATTTTTTTCTAAAGATCACTGGGGAACCCCTTTCAACTAGCACACTAAAGGGAGCATAGATATACCTACTCGATCTCTCAAGGTAATAAACAATACGCACAACTAAAAAAAATTAGGACCGCATAAACGCCTTAATACCTGTTTACGCAAATGCGATGGGAGAATTTCTCTATTTCTGTGCGCTTATCATGCACAAAATTCTATCATTAAGCTCTCTTCAGCTTCAAGTTCTCTGATTGCCCATATATTCAATTTTTTATTTCAATTTTAATTTTTCGAATTTTTCACTTTTTAATTTTTTTTTTTTTCCTAGCCTCTACATGCATGGCCAACTCGATTAACGACCCAACATTTGGTGGGTTGACTCAATAGTGTAAAAGTGCAACCAAACATAAACTAAATAATCTAAACACAATACGACAGTATAAGTAAAATACGACACATACTACAAATTAATATAAGGACTCACAACACCACATATAATAATCTAAATGTAACCGACAATGCAAGACAGACACTTGGCTAGTCTAAGTCAACAATCCCCCCACACTTGAATAATTCGTTGTCCTCAACGAATTTAGAGATTAATCAAGAGTACTCGGCATTCAAATGCAAAGGACGGTGAATCTACTCGGAGTCATGTCATGGCACAAGAGGGTAGTTCAACAAATTTAGAGCTAAAACGAACTACATGCACATGAACGGGTTGTGTGTACCGAAAGTAAGCAAGTACTCACGTATTCCCTAGAATTTAACAACTAATCTCAGCGACGACTATGAACTGTGACCAAGTGGTCAAAATAAAATCATAGAGCAAGTACAATGTGCTTAAACGGTAAATAAAGAGAGAGGAAAGAGTGCTCACAACCGACACAAAGTCGGGGACGAAATCTGATAAGTGCTGACTGAGATAGCAAGAACAATCCCCAAGCAAACATTGTGCACAACAATACTAACTCCCACTGCGGTCGAGTGTGTGGTTGCACACCGGGGCCGATTGATCATGTTGTTGTTGACTAAAAAAGACCCGAAGAATCCCCAAACTCACATTGCGTACGCCAATACGAGCTCCCATGGCAGTCGAGTGCGCAGAGGTCGATTGCTTCGTCAAATTTCTCCTTTATTTTTCTTAAATTTGGACACATCATATCAGCTGCTACCAATAGTACGAAATCCCAGTGCTCATTTGCAGTTTTATTGCTCATTTTTGTCAAATTCCTTTCTCCCACTCGTGTCTTCTCCTCTATGTACCACTTGATCGCCCCCGAAACAAATTGCAACCATGTTCAATTGGGTTGGATGCTGCAGTGTAGAATTCTCCTAAATCAACCCCCTTTCAGAATAGGAGCACCACCTGTGCGCATGTCATATGATTGCTAGAGGCAGAATTTCTTACTCCGTTCTCATACCGTATGAATTGATTCATTCAACCAATTGTAACCCAAAATAGAGTAATATAGCCGC